>JANFCV010000229.1:0-620000 GCA_024500475.1 Phthorimaea operculella
TCGTCCAGATGTTCTGCGTCACACAAGTCATAAGCCCGCTGTCGTGTGACACTACAGACTGCAGGTGACGCGGATGGTGATGAGAGGTCGCGTGTAGGTATCTATCTGTGTGTGTTGGCTTTCTGTATACAGCATGTGCGAGGGACCCATCTGATCTCACCATTACCTTGACATCCAAGAAGGCCAAAGTCCTGTCTCGTCAACCTCACAGGTGTATTTAACTTTTGGGTGGATGGAGTTCAAGTAGTCAACATACTGCTTTACCGTGTCCATGTCTCCTTTGATGATGCTAAAGACGTCGTCAACATATCTCTTCCAGAGCTTGATAGTTGAGGGACCGGCACTTAACGCTACACGGGAGTTCAACGTCGCATAAAAAAACAAGAAAGCGAAGCAGCCTGAGGTGAACAGACAGCCAGCGTATTTACCTTATGTAAAAAGGGTAACAGATAAAATTGGGACAGTGTTGAGTAAGGGTTTGATTAAAACTGTCTTCACCCATTGTCCAAAATATCTTACTGTTTACGCACACCGAAGGATGTTATACCTTTCAAAATGCAGGTATATAAGGTACAATGCAGCTGTAAGTCCATATGGCCAAACCAAGCGCAGTATCAGTGAACGGGTCAAGGAGCATCGCAGCTGTGAAAACCGACAGACGCATAAATCGGCAATCGCGGAACACCTATTGTCATCTGGTGCCAACCATTGATCGAGCTTCACCCCAAAGTCCTCTCTGTGGAACGTCACTATTACTCCAGAGGTGAGGGAGGCAATAGAAATCAAAAAGAACCCCAATAATTTCAATCGGGGAGGATTTGATTAAATTGTTCCACAACATGGAGTCCGGTAATAGACAAAATAAAACGCGCGATTCACCATCGGACCGATCGTCGGACATTGTGAGTGTGTTGCCGGCCTAATGTGTAATGTTTACAAACAATTTAAATTATTAAGACAATATGTGGGTAGCAGAAAATCAGTTGCCCACCGCCCTGATGACAACTCGCTGCTACTTCAGTCTGCTCGCGACCACGGCTGGTGAAACCTAGTCGAAACGTCGAGTTTCCAGGTAAATCGCTTATTTACCTAAAAAACTATCGCGATAAGACCCGTTAAAGTCATTATTATGTGTGAAAGTAATCGCGAGTGCTTCAAAAGTTATAAGATCCTGTATGTTATCTGGAATACGGCAACAGTTCTATTGACGAGGGCAGCGAAGGGCGGCCATCTTAAATACACTGGGCTCTAAGCCCGGCTTAAGACAATTGCCAGTATAAATATCGTCTAAACATTCGCCTTGTTTTTTTGCAAATAACAATAGTCGTTTCTAGATAAAGTGAAAAAAAGTGTGGACTAGAGTGAATTATGATAAAAATATAATTTTAATGCAGCGATAAAAAGTTATTATTCCCGAAACAAACATTTCGGGTTGTAAGTATGTAATATTTGGGTGAAATAACTATTGCCAATATTTTAAGTGACAGGTCCAATTCAAAATTGACAACCGCAATCTGATGCGATGATCAGCGATATGATATCCGGTTGTTGTTCTAGATTTCGTAAACATTTGACGTGAAAAAACTGGATCTGTAAAACATCGAAAAATCACTTAACTCTATTTTAACATAGCCGGGGTTGCTACTATCGAAAATCAAAACAGCAAAATCTGATACAAAAACGTGATATAATTTTAAGCCTTTCCTAATCACGTTCGTGGCAACCATCTTCTTAGTTACCTTGAGTTCCTCTGAGATTCCAGTTCATTCCAGTAAGCGTCAGTAAGAGTCAAAATCGTCGCTAGTACTGAGTGAGCCATCTGTAATTTGTGGTGATTGTGAGAAATGAAAATTATAAATAGTCTAGGCAACGAATGTATAATACGGTTTCCTAGTCTATGCATCCCATCTTCACTCTTCAATTCACATCTGAAACGGAACGCATCAATATTTCAGAGTCTAAAATGAAACGTCTCAGTTCTTGATGAATCGAACCACCCATCGATCTGGCGGGAGAGCGTTCCGGTGTACCCTTGAATATTGTATGAGGTACTTACTAGTTACAACCCGCGTACACTCGCAAGAGCTTGTGTATAACCTTATTGATGGATCACGTGCCGTATGAGAATTTACAGGTGCAATCATGTGAAATTAACTATTCTGGAGCTACTTTAATGTAGTGTGGGAG
Organism: Phthorimaea operculella; assembly: GCA_024500475.1. Classification (NCBI taxonomy): domain Eukaryota; kingdom Metazoa; phylum Arthropoda; class Insecta; order Lepidoptera; family Gelechiidae; genus Phthorimaea; species Phthorimaea operculella. Next base: position 2,188 of record JANFCV010000229.1, read on the forward strand.
TTGCTAAAGTACCTAGTTGAACTTCGTTGACAAATATATTTTGTACGTAGCCACGCAAAAATGTGTAAAATAGGTATAGGTATCTAATTACTATTAATAAGAATAACTTTACTGTACACCGGTAGTAACAGAAAGGAGTTATACCAAGCCGATAGGAGGTCATTCTACATGGTTCGAAATATGAAAAAAAATTGGGCGTCTCATAGTAAATCATCAGCTGATCAGCAATTTTGCATGGGTGGCTTAGTTTCCTTTTTGTTGTTCGATCCATGTTTCATTCAAAAAGTTATTCAGTTTCATGAGTGCCTTGACCTTCTTTTGGCTTGTAATAAATACCCTTTTGTTACTCTCTGTAAGTATAGCTTGATCGCAATGAATATCTTGAGGTGCTCGAGGACTGTATCTTCAACATCCTTCCTTACCCTTACGATCAATAAATTCTTTTCGAAATTCAAATTAGCACGAGTGAGGCACGCCCCACACATAAATCGCGGTCCCGTCAACATTAGGCGCCAATTACATTCTTACCGCCGAATTTATCTTTCAGGAAAGAACAGAGCATATATTTTAACCCGCAGATATTTGAAAAATGTAGAAACGAGTGAATTGGAAAAAACAAATTCAGAAAAATTAACAGAAGTGCCCTTGGCACATTCGTCTTCTACTCCTAATCCCAATCGCTGCGGTGTCCTTTATGTTTAAAGGCGGAGTAGTTGATTGGTATTCATCGTGGAGGTTCCAGGAAGAAATCCATATGAACCACTCGAAATGGTACCTAAAGGGTAGCTTCTCAAAAGCGGTTGAATGTATTTATAAAAGTAAAGCAAGCATCACCTTCCTGCCCTAATCTCGAATCAATTGGAGTCGGCAGCTACATGTTTTGTTAAAATGCAAAATCATGTAGCAAAAGGATTTGGCAATGTATTATGACCGGCCGCCTGCCTGACGTCAATCCTCTTTGGGAATGCTATTGAAGATAGTATCACCAACTCCATGCGTTTATCATAGTCGACAGATATTCAGCCGAGGTCAAAAACTCTACTGCATTACGAAATACCCTGAGTAGACTAGTAGCAGTACTACGTACGTTTAAGGTAAAGCAAGCATCAAAACTTAACTTCACTCTGTATCCCGCCACTCTATCAAGACGAGTCTACAAAAAACCCTTTTCTAAACCCCGTTTTCCTCGAATGCTCCATTCATCTCGGCTGCAAATAGATTGTTTCTGCGAACAAACTAATTTACGCTGTGGCTGTGGCTCAATGCTCTTCGTCTGTTTCTTTTTAACTAGAACTATCGTCAGAAAATCCACCTATACATTTAAGAGATCAACGCATACTGGTTTTCTTAGTATTTGTATGAAAATCCAGCTTAAGTTGGTCCTTTAAATGGTTAGATGGATTTGCTGGTTATATTACGTATTTTTATGAGGATTGCGGGTGTTTGCAATTTCACTTGCTTTGGCATCCACTACTTCTTTTGTTGGACGTGTGTAATCCAGGTTTGTTTTGCGGGCAGCAATGTGCTTTAAGGTTTACTTCACGTAGACTATAACAAACCAAATAACCGTGGCTGCATTTACACTTTGTTGAGTGTTCTAGCAAACTGTGAGAATAAATTGTTTGATTTTGATTTGATCAGTGATTGAATTGTATTTACTGTCTGTTAGGAGACTGAATGTTGATAAGGACTCAAATAAATAGATATCGTGGACAATTTACACAGCGCCATCTTAACTAGCCCCAAACCAAGCAAAGCTTATACCATGGGAACTATACAGCTGATACTAATACTATAAATAAATATTACAGCATACATACAGTACGCGCATGAGTTCTTGGCCATCGGGGAATGAGGAGGCGCGCGGGGGCGGCGCGCCCCGCGGTTACCCAGCTACCCGCATTCGCCCGCAGTCGAGTGATGGGAAAAAAGTGTGTCACAAAGTTGTCGATATTTTGTCGTTGTGTTGTGTTTTGTGTAGAAACCATAAATACTTCTTTAATATTATTCATAAACAGTTACAGTTCAGACAAACTATGGCTAAAAGGCCCTTTAATAAGCAAATGTCTCGAGACATACATTTTAGTTACTTTGTTTTAAAGAAACCTGCACTTAGTTTTTAAAGACCTATTCAATGATACCCTACCTACTCAATATTGTAGGAAAAACAACCCATTAACTAATAACTATGAGTAGTCTGAACTGAACTGTTTGGCAACAATTCTCGATATCGACATCAACATGAATTAGTCACAGCACTACCGCATTCCTCAACATGGTCATGAACTCATGCGCGTACTGTAGGTAACAACCAGCTTATAGAACACAGAACCTGTAGGAATCAAACCCACGAATCGGGGTAGAAGACAGGAGTACTATCCGCTATGCCATTGGGATAGTCTGTAAGTATGAAAAACTGAAAAATTATAATGCCAGTAAAGACAACTAATACTTTGCCACAATTTTTTAGTTTTAAACCGCGATAATCTATTTACGTTTCATCATACCGCCGTCCGTCCGATATTAGGAATATTAAAAGCGTATCAGGGCAGAGAGTTAGGCCGGGCCTTTAGCTAAACCTTTGGTGCCATATGGCGTTCCTCCCGCGCAGAGCTTAATTCGTAAGTTATAAGACTTTAGGATGTTAACCTTAATCTGCCGTGTGGTGCCGGCTTAGAATAGCATCACCCCATATTTTTCCCGTCAGTGTCTTAAGAAGCGTCTAAGTAAGTAATTTGAGAGTTGATGTGTGTGTACCTATTGCAATTTTAGGCAACATGCTGTCAACCTGTCACTATGGTGATACACAGTCTTCTACGTGGCTCTCGAACTTTCGTCAGATGTGGTGTATATGGCCGTTTTACAGCCTTTTAGACTCTGCCTACTTCGCAAGGGATACTTTACACTTTATACTTTTAATCTTCTATTAGTATAAGGATATCGTTTTTCAAAAATGTGCGTTGTTATCTATCACTTATGTAATGCACCACGAAACAAAAAAATCTCACTATAACAAAAACGTAACAAAACTTTTAAAACATTATTATTCTGTTCGTGATTTTGATCGTCAATTCCATGTCAATTCTAAAAAACCAGCCAGTATCAAGCAGTTGATTGCAGCGCCATTTCCCAGTGTTTGAACTGCAATTCGAAATTCGAAGGCGCTATTTGCTTTAGTGAAATTTAAAAAATGGAACTGCAAATTGGCGCGGAATAGTTTTAGGATCGGTTCGATGGAGTTTGTTCACAGCACAGGTCCTTTATAACGCCTTTGTTGTATATCACGCTTTTTTTAAACTACTTTTCTTGCTTACCTGTATTTTTACTAAAAAACGGAATAAGGCGAGTTAAAGCAGGAGAAAATTTTGAATGTTTGGCTACTTTACTGAACCATATTAAAATATTAATAGACAAATCAGTTCACTTTTAACCCGACTACCTCAGAAGGAGGGTTATATATTTTCAAGAGTATGTATGTATGTGGACAAGAAAATTCTTTTTCACAGGCTACAGTCCAAACGGATAGTTGGATTTTGACATTATGAAGGTGTCGTTAGATTTGTCTCGACGCGAGTGACACTGGCTATATTAAAAATTAGAGATTCAAGATGGCGGATTTTTTCAGCAAATTAATTCTTTAAGATTACCGCAGTCGGGTTTTTGGTTTTTAACACATCTACTTGTTCATTGATATTTTCTCATGCAAGTGCAAGTTTAAGTATTTCACTTACTTACCTCAAATTGGAGAAATAAAAAACGCACCCAACAAAAAACCAAATCTCTAAGCCTAAACCAATCAATCCGCCCGTCCTCTCCCGTCCGAAACCAAGTCCGAAACCAATACAAACAAACACGTCTAAAATTAATACAACATGTGGTTGATCGAATTAGCCACGCTGTCGCAGGGGTAGCGGGTTCGACCTAGGGCATGTAAAATCGGAAGGTCTTCAAAACCGGTTTTGAGTTCCGATGTTTGAAGCCAAAACCGGAATTCCGGTTTTGAAAACCGGAATCGGAAGTTTTATAAAAAAGTTTTGGGTTTGTTTTCTAATTCGCTTAATCTGAGTTCTACGCATAAAAATATTTTTTTCATCCCCTCTATTCAAAAAACTACGCTTTGGTCGCACATAAGTGGGATTAAAATAGGTTATTTAATCCCAAGGGATTAAAATTCATTTGAATTTGGAACACAAATATTTGTAGCCAGTCAATCGAAAATTTACTACAGATAGGTTTTTTCTCTGCAACACTACCTGTTATCTGCTATTTTATTGAGTATTTTACACCTAGTATGTAGCTCATAAAAGACCTAATTCCTAATTACTAGCAAAATTTTAAATTAAAAAGTAATATGTCAAATTTTTTTTTTGGCCAAAAACCTAGATTTTGGCCAAAGCCGGCATATTGCAGAGTCGTAGACTTCCTTCGGCCATCGTCCTAAGCTGATCCAGGTTTTGGCCAAAACCTAGGATTTTAGCCAAAAACTAGGATTTTGGCCGAAATCCTAGATTTGTTTAGTATTATGGCTTTTTGCATTTCGGGGAACTTCTTCTTCGAGTGGTACACCAAGTCGCCCAACAAGCCGATGGACCCTGTTATCAAAGTTTTCAACCGCCTACTGTAAGTAGCAGGCCTCTAACATGGTTGTGTAACGACCGCCGTCTAAGTGATCATAAAGAGCAATCGGGACCGACGGCTTACCGTGCCCGTGTGGTTCGGGGGAACGAGGAGTGGAGAGGTACTTTATGCACATCCCTCTGATCTTTTTAGGGTAGACTTGGACACCCTGAAGGACGGGGGGTAACATCAGACAGTCTGAACAGCTGGACTGCCTCGGATTTCCTGAAGGGCAGGGGGGGCATCAGACACCATAAGAGCAGGACGTACCACTGAACGCTCTAGAGGATTGGTGGTAGCGTTGGACGCCCTGGAGACCAGGAGGTAGCGTCGGGCCCCCAGAAAATCCAACGCCCGTCATCTTACATCCTCCAGAGTGTCCGACGCTACCCACGACCTCCAGAGCGTCTGACACTACCTCCCACCCTCCAGAACATCCAATGCTACCTCCTGCCTTTCGAGGTGTTTGCCCGAACTACACGGGCACGTTAAGCCGTCGGTCCCGATTGCTCTTTATGATCACTTAGACGGCAGTCGTTACACAACCATGTCAGAGGCCTGCTCCTTGCAGTAGGCGGTTGAAAAACTCTAACACCAGGGTTCGTCAGGTCGTTGGGTGACTTGGTGTACCACTCGAAGAAGAAGAAGTTCCCCCAAATGCAAAAAAAGCCATAACACTAAACAAATCTAGGATTTCGGCCAAAATCCTAGTTTTTTGGCCAAAATCCTAGGTTTTTGGCCAAAAACCTGGATCAGCTTAGGACGATGGCCGAAAGAAGTCTACAATTTTGCCATATGCCGGCTTTTGGCCAAAAGCCTAGGTTTTTGGCCAAAAACCTAATTCTGCCATCGTACTGCGACATATACACGTCATCACGCGCATACCGCAGTGTGTGGTATCCATAGAAGCTCTGTAGCGGTATCTTATACAGTTCCATACATTACAACACGCAGAGCATGACGTCTCTACTCCTCAATCAGTCTTTTAAAGGGCAGACCTCTGCCTGCATATGCAACTCGTATGCTTGCTCGTCATTACGCGCGTACCGGTTGTAATGCATGGGACTGTATGATATACATACATAATCATTTGAGCCTACATCACAGAATATACAATACAATACGCCTTTGCTCATACTATCGTTAAAATGTTCTTGTACTCTGTCTTTTTTATTTTTGTGCTATAAAGTGTTTTTACTTACTTACTTACTTCCAAAAAAGTCGAAATAATAATATATTGGACCGCCCATACAAAATCGGCAATCAGCTGACTGATTTACTATGTGAGGTCGAAATATTTCCATAAGGAAAATTGTTCAGTTTCATGAGTGCCTTCACCTCCTTTCGGCTTTTACTACCCGTTTTGTTACTCCCGGTATAATACTTAGTCTACATGTAGAAGGCACACTATTTTCAAACCTTACACAACGCAAGCAGTGTGCCGTCTTTATGTATTCTGAAATGATTATTGATCTTTTATTAGGTAGGTGTAAGTACATTTGTAAGTGAATTAAAGATTTGATTTAACAATTTAAGAACAAAAAATTTGTATTTGTATTTGTTCAAAAATGGATTGAAAAAACGATACTTTAAACCGAGAGGATTATTAACATATGAAAACTAGTGATATCAAACTTTAAATTTCGTGTTTTATCGTTGGATCCGTCCCCAGATATCGTGAGTGTTGCGTGCCTCGGGTGGTCGGTAGATAAACATAGTAAAAATTTTCAAAAAAAATCCTCAAATAATAAAAACAGATAAAACTATTGTTTTTTCTAAAACCGGTTTTAACGATTTTTCGTCTCTGAAAACCGGAGTTGAAACATCGGAAAAATCGGTCCGATATTCCGGTTTTACGATATTCCGGAATTCCGGTTTCCATCCCCTAGTTCGACCACTGGTTTTACCACTCTGCTCCTAAACTGTGTTCCTTGAAGATACTTGGCAATACTTGGCATCTTCATAAAGTAGTAGCTAGGCAAGCATGCTCCAATATCCTCTGCATCGTCATTTACCAACAGGTAAGATAGCAGACAAATAGAGGCCTAACATTTTTTTTTTAAAAAAAGCTCTACATTATACCTCACTTACCTACAGGGGAAATAGCAGACAAATCCAGGACTATACATTTTTTTTAAAAAAAAGCTCTATATTATACTATACCTAACTAAAAATTAATACAACATCTGGTTGATCGGATTAGCCACGCTGTCGCAGGTAGCGGGTTCGACCACTGGTTTTCACTTCGCTCTCATACTGTGTTCCTTGAAGATACTTGGCATCTATACACATAAAGTAGTAGCTAGGCAAGCAAGCTCCAACATCGTCTACATCGTCACTTACCTACAGGGGAGATAGCAGACAAATAGAGGACTAACATTTTTTTTTAAAAAAAAGCTCTACATTATAACTAACTATAAATTAATACACCATCTGGTTGATCGGATTAGCCACGCTGTCGCAGGGGTAGCGGTTCGACCACTGGTTTTTCTACTGCGCTCCAAAACTAGCATCCCATAAAAACTGCTTTGACATAGTACCATCGCGTCGCCTGCCTGCCGAGACCTGGACCCAAAACCCTTCTATATGAAAAGCATCTCAGTCGTGTGTCGATGAAGTATCAGTTCGATGCTTTCCGCGAATATTTTGAATCATCTGTACGGAATAGCAAAAATACTTATTACGGCAATTAAACGTTGCAATAATGACCTAAAACCAACAAAATCGGTACCCTGTCTTATTTTCTAGCTGAATAAAACAACATGTTATGAGTATACTTATGCCTTTCATTTCATTTTTAGCACGTTTTTCCCACATTTTTCCATGCTACCTAATAAATACGTCAGCTACGTGCACAACAAAGTGTCCAGATTTCGTGTCATAAAATTTACGTATGAAATGTTTAAGCTCGCTTAAAACATTGAAAGAGCATGGTGGAACTACCGGGCACGCGTTCGTGAGGGTAGCAAGTTGCAAACCCGGCGTTGAACTGATTCAATTTACACAAACAACGAAAGTGCTGAGGATATGAGGGAGAATCGCGATGGATTTAAAGATGGCTGGATTTATTGGCAACGACTAAGCTGATTTTGATAAGTGAGGTATTATTAGATAACGGCTTAATACAGCCATAATAAAATCAGTCTATTACGGAGTAGGTATGCGGTATGTATTCTGGAAAATATTTAATATTTGAACTGTAGGTAGATACTGTAATGTTTAGGTATATCTGGTCCAATATATTTTCTTCATTATTCAGTTTCTTTTTCTAATTCGAAATCATGTTTAAAACCACAGAGAACCAAAGCGTCATTCGCGGTCCCCGATAGAGACGCCCTTTGAGCAATATAGCCTGCCAATTTGGTTTACCGAATTGCCATTCCCATGTTGCCACCAGCTTATATTTCTCGAACTTGACGTCCTTTTTTGACTCCCACGTGTTATTTGTAATTTTACCATTTTGTTTGTAAATCACCCTTACTCTAATACTTATGATACAATAAATATAACAGCCGCAACAGTCCACTGCTAGACATTCCCTTATTAGGGGGGTATTTGCCATACTCACTACGCTTGGCAGGCGGATTGGCAAGCGCAGTTCAAGGTGATGTATTCACAGAAAATTTTGCTGCCCATTCTCTGGAACGACTTTTTAGTGTGACAGCTGACACCTGTCATGTAGATCTCGTTAAGGCCTACAACTTTCCCAAAGAAACTAATAGTTTAGCACGCATAGTTTTTGATTTAAACCACTTTTTAGTGTGACAGCTGACACCTGTCATGTAGATCTCGTTAAGGCCTACAACTTTCCCAAAGAAACTAATAGTCTAGCACGCAGAGTTTCTGATTTAAACGACTTTTTAGTATGACAGCTGACACCTGTCATGTATATCTCGTTAAGGCCTACAACTTTTCCTAGCACGCATAGTTTCTGATTTAAACGACTTTTTAGTATGACAGCTGACACCTGTCATGTAGATCTTGTTATAGCCTAAAACTTTTCCGAAGAAACTAATAGTCTAGCACGCATAGTTTCCAATAAAAACGACTTTTTAGTTTGACAGCTGACACTTGTCATGTAGATCTTGTTAAAGCCTACAACTTTCCCAAAGAAACGAATAGTCTAGCACGCATAGTTTCCGATATAAACGACTTTTTAGTTTGACAGCTGACACCTGTCATGTAGATCTCGTTAAGGCATACAACTTTCCCAAAGAAACTAATAGTCTAGCACGCATAGTTTCTGATTTAAACGCCTTTTTAGTATGACAGCTGACACCTGTCATGTAGATCTTGTTAAGGCCTACAAATTTTCCAAAGAAACTAATAGTCTAGCATGCATAGTTTCCGATATAAACCACTTTTTTGTGTGACAGCTGACACCTGTCCTGGACCACAGGAAAAATAGAGTACCCGTGGTCCACCAGGTGGACCAGGAGGTGGACCAAGGGGATAAACGGGCCATTTTCAGTCTCTTTTTTTATTCAATCTCATACACTCCAAATTTAGGTTTTGGGGGTTTTGGCGACGGATATGTGTATTTTGAAAAGACGGTTGTGGCAACACTTTAGGGTGAACGCACTCTGTTCCGAACCGTACGCACAGCACCCTGAGTGGCATAGAATTTCATACAAAATTTCTAAATATGACGCGTACGGAACGGTTAAATGAGCTATCACCTCAAATTTGCCTCAAATGACAAACTCGTTCAAAAACATTCAAAATGACAGGCTTGTCTTGTATGAAATTTTGACAAAAGGCGTGTCTAGTAGCGCTGCGCGAAAAGGTTTCATTTGTCTGTGTTTAAAACAATAGGCACAACGACGTTTGTAAACCAAAATAATTTTACCGGGAGTAACGAAAGGGTATAACAAGCCGAAATGAGGTCAGGTACTCATGAAACTGAGCATCTTTCCCCATGGAACACAGGTCGAAATATGAAAAATTTGGACCTCCCATACAAAATCGCCGATCAACTGATTGATTTACTACGGGAGGTCCGAATTTTTTCATTTTCGACCCATGTTTCATGGGAAAGTTGCTCAGTTCATGAGTACCTTGACCTGTTTTGGCTTGTTATACCCTTTCCGTTACTCCCGGTATAGTGGTTTACTGGATTAGACCGCCTAAAGCAATTTCTATTCTATTTTTAAAACCTCTTTCAAATTTCAGCCGCCAAAATCCACTTCGACAAAATACTGGCCATCGTCTAAACTCTAAATAAAGCTGGCAGGCTACGCTTTTGAAAATTCAAAAGTAATAAAAAATACTAAACAAAAACGCGTCGATAAAGCATATCAGCAAAATTTTCGCACAAACGAGCATGTCCAATTAACAGGCCTGAATTTTTATGAACTGACTCAAAAAAGAAGGTTATCAATTTGTTCAGTATGTACAAGTGTTTACCTACATAATCTGTAATATTCTCATAAAGCAAAATATTTGTATTATTCGTACAAATGTTATGTACGAGCTATGCGGAAGTCCCTAATCTCGCAGACGCTGTCGACTTGAACCTTTTTGGACGTGATCATTCTACCTACGTGCAAACGTGTTCATGTATGGTAGATTACGGCTCGAGAGACTGGAATGCAGGCGGAAGAACGTGCCCAAGAAGAGATGAATCTGCCGATTCCATCCACGTGCAGATTCAAGCTGACCACGGATGGCCATCACACGAAGTGCTGAGTCTACAGTTCGACCCCTCCAAGACTACAGCTGAAGACCAGTATAAAGCCGGGCTTCAGCATCGAACCAGCACTTCTGTCTTCAAACATCGAAGGCAAAGTCGCCTAGACTAATTTAGATTATTCTTAGTTTTAATGTTAGACTAAGTTTAAATTGTAACATAGCTTTCACACATCGAAACTATGTTACGTTTAATAAATTATTATAGTTTAACTTCATCCTGCATTTTCTTCAAAGTCCTTCCCGCTGCGGTTCCATCATTGGCGCAGTCGGTAAGCACTCACAGGACTTCTGCGAGCTTTAAGGACAACCATGTTCGTGCTCGGGAAGCCGCTGGGCGGACTACGTCGCCGCCTTGGAGTGCAAGAATCTACGGGGCTCTGTGGGAAGGAGGAATCCAGACATTGATTCACGAGGAAACCAGAGATGAAGGATAATCATGTAAGTACATTTGAACCGTTCTCGTGTTGCTTTTTTATCTTAGTCATTCCTTTTTAATTGTTCCTGTTCCTGTGTAGTTAATTAGATATCGCGAGACTGCATCGAGCTGACTCAGCGTGATTTAGTTATTAGGTAGGGATTATAGTTTTCATTTGTGTAGCTTTACAAGTTACTAAGTATTGAGGTCAAACGTACCCTGCAATAAAATAATACGCAGGCTTTCGTTTGAGGGTTGAAGGAGACCCCATCACCCTCCTCATAATATATTAGGATATATTTTATAAAAGAAATATTTTATAACTTAGCTGTTCAATCGCGAATCAGCAGTAAATTATTGCACTAGGTTAGGTATTGCATCGTGCGAAATGTGCAATGTTAGCTATAATCGTTACAATAGGTATGTAACATAATGAATGAATGACATTGACCGCTAGGTAATGTTATTTAATAAAATTATTAATATTCTGCGCAATTTTCTACGTGCATCGAGCACTGAATGAAAATTGCAGAATATGTTCTTTTGTATTAGGTAAATGGTATTTAGAGATTTCATGCGTGCATCGGGCACCTATGGATGGATAGAATAGATAGGTAGATATTAATTCTTTAAGGAAATAGCTTCACTCAGCTAATCTATTATACGAGCATTCTATGATATAATTTATCAAGTAGGTATTCGTTTTAAATATAAACTGTTAATCTTTAAAGGCATAGACGATACTATAAAGTATGGTCTATGGCCTTCTTAAAATAATTTAATATAGGTATATAGGTAAAAGGTAGTTAGTTAGGTAATTTTATGAACTTTATGATTTGTTAAGAAGGTAGGTAATATGCCATTTGGAAATCAAGTAATTTAGTATTCACTTAGGGATTATTTAAATTCATTTAGACTTTCCAATATTCCTATTAAAACCACCAAATCCTCATTCCTTCCTATCCCTTGATAGCAACTATTGAGAATTTGTTCGTGTACCGAATAAGGCAGAATGCCCGAAATTGAGAAGCTGACACCGTCTCGAAAAGGAATATACCTAACACCAACCAATGTAAAGTTCAAGATGACTAACTAACCTACAACTGTGACGACATCGCTGTCCATCCACATTATGATCCTGGAATATAATAAAGATCAAGGTCAGCCGTTGGAAGACAGCAATACCCAGTACGAAACGAAGTCATCGAGAAGCAATCGCCGCTGTATCAACCCACATCCATCATGGATCGACAAAGAGACGACAGAATCAGAACAGATTTCAGGAGAGCAGAAGAACACCTTACCCCAGGGAAACCTCCAGCAACATTTTCACTAAACGTTGGAAAATAGTTGCTGATCTGCGGGTGGAGATGTTATGTACGAGCTATGCGGAAGTCCCTAATCTCGCAGACGCTGTCGACTTGAACCTTTTTGGACGTGATCATTCTACCTACGTGCAAACGTGTTCATGTATGGTAGATTACGGCTCGAGAGACTGGAATGCAGGCGGAAGAACGTGCCCAAGAAGAGATGAATCTGCCGATTCCATCCACGTGCAGATTCAAGCTGACCACGGATGGCCATCACACGAAGTGCTGAGTCTACAGTTCGACCCCTCCAAGACTACAGCTGAAGACCAGTATAAAGCCGGGCTTCAGCATCGAACCAGCACTTCTGTCTTCAAACATCGAAGGCAAAGTCGCCTAGACTAATTTAGATTATTCTTAGTTTTAATGTTAGACTAAGTTTAAATTGTAACATAGCTTTCACACATCGAAACTATGTTACGTTTAATAAATTATTATAGTTTAACTTCATCCTGCATTTTCTTCAAAGTCCTTCCCGCTGCGGTTCCATCATTCAAATGTGCAAGAGAGAATAAGGTAAGTGTGTATGTGTGTTGTCCTCTTGTTATCTTAAAAACATTGATAGTTATAGAAATTCACTGTGTCATCAAAATTGCTTCAGTGTTCTCAAGATACAAGTTACTGTTTTACGTGAAGTCGGTAAATATTTTGCTAAATTGAAAATGTTCTTTTTTGAAATGGACGCAATTTTTTATCACTATGCAGAGTTAGCAAAAGCTAGGCAAAGTTTCGGTGCGTTTGATCAACATTAAGGGCAGTTTTTGTGATGTGGTACAGGGATATGCAGAAGTGCGTTTTGACTGAATAATTAGGAAAGTGAAAGCAAGAAAAAAGAAATACCACATAGGTATTTTTAAACTATTATAGAGCAAAGTGAAGCGTTTTGAATCCATCACTCTACAAATTATCTACATAAAAATAAGCATTATATCTAAAAAATGTCGTCCAAATATACCAACTTAAATTATTGCTTGATACTTGTACATAGAGATTCCATTTTATGTAGTTTTCCTACATGGGATTAGTGACAAATTGTTAAAATATAGTCGCATTTTTTAGTAAATGGTAGTTGTTCATTTTAACAAAAAGGCAAAAGAGGTACCTGAACTTTCCTACTCCAAATTTAATGATTGCCAAAGAAAATTATCACTGAACGGCTTTTTGAAAGAAGAACGCAAAATTTTCTCCAACACGCTGCCTTCCACGTCCTGTACTGGACACTTCCGGTACTCGCACCAATTTTTCCTTTAGTCTCAGCCGCCTTTTGAGATCCGGATAATTGAATAAGTATTTACAGCGAATTCTGAAGAAAACGGAACGAAAAGCCGAGATCTTGGGTTCGGTCATTCCAAGATTACGAAATCAAGTTAAGGATTTTGTGTGAAGGAGAATTTGGTGATAATTAACGGGTATTTTCTTTATGGGGTAGCTTAATGGGTATTAATGCCTCTAGGTACTAAAAATATTGGCAAAGTACCTACTCATGATGTAAACGAAAAAAAAAAGTTTAAGTATTTTAGTTTATGATCATGAAATTGCACATCTTTCCTCGAGACTTATAATATAATCAAATCAAAATATATATGAATATGACAATATCATTTCGGGCCTGCTGCTATCTGCAACAAGCTTTGAGTTTTCCTCCCCATTAAAGCAATTTCTACTAAAGATGGGAAATCTTGAACCATGACCTTGAGCCCATCTGCTCCTCATTTCGTCCTCATCAGTGATCGAAACATTTCCATTTTGAGACAATCTTCAAGAAGGGCCCTCCTGTACCGTGTAAAGGAAGATGTACCGAAAACTTTGCAGGCAAGGCATGATCAGACCAAGAAACTAAATAACTTTTGTACAATGAACTATGTCGGGAAACGAAAATTATGCTCCATAGAAAATGAATCAGCTGATCGGGATTTTGTATGGAAGGTTTTCTTTTTCATTTACTAACATAGGCTTCAGAAGTTGTAGATTGGATGGCCGATTTGTCCAACGACCCGATGAACTCCGGTGTCAGAGATTTTAACCACTTAATACGAGTAGCAGGCCTCTGACATGATTGTATAACAACCGCCGTCGAAGCAATCATAGACGGCTTGACGCCTCCAAGCACGGAACCATCTTTCTTTTTCACCGCCCCTTACACCCGGTATATCCCCTTCGAAGGCTCATTCAAATCCCGTTATTAAATTTGGAGACAATCTGGAGCATCCTATTGAGGGGCGGCAAGTCTCTTATTAAGAGTGTTATTATTTTTCTTTTCCAAGAAGGTTTGAGGGATGTTTTAAAATGGTTTTGTTTTTATCTAGTTAGAGAAAACTTTGGGTCAGTCTGTTTCCATGTTTCTATTTTAACCAATAAACGTATACAATATCGTTGTGGTAATTTCCGACAATTTTATTTCTCAAATGCGTTGCTGAATGGCTTGTATCTACTACACTAACAAATGATCTTAAATATTAAAGAAGCCCGTTATCTAGAAGCTCCCTTACCTTTCCTTTACAGCCACAACTTATAGTCTATACCTTACTGCTTGACATTGACATCCCCTTCTCGGGGGGTATTGTTTGGCAGGCGGGATTGGCAAGCGCAGTGCAAGATGTTTTTTTTTATTTACAAGGAACGCAGGTGCCCATTCCCTGGATAGTTAACCCAAGTCGCTTTTTACAAAACCCACGGGTAGTATTGGGGTGATGCTATTCTAAACCGGCATCACACGGCTAGATGCTACGGCGAGTGAGTATGTTTTCGAAGAGCTTGAGAGAGAGAGTTACGATTTCGCAAGGAAAAACATCATAAACCCTAGAAAACCCTTATAAACCTACTTCCCACACACCATTAGCCCTAACAAGAATATTTACACGTATCCCGAAACAAGGTTCATAAGAGCTGAATGTTGCAATAAAAAAAACATATTTGCCGTGAAACTAGCAATGTATGGTAAAAGGTTTCTAGAACAAAACCACTGGATTAGGTCTGGATGCCAGTTAGTGGTTTGTTAACCTCAAAGAGTTTGACCTTGGAAAGGTATGTAGAAATATTCCGAAAACAACTCCTTATGGTAGGATTTTTGATTGATTGCTAGATGATATTAAAAAACGACACAACACGGTATTCAGCACCCCGTTCCAATGTAGGTATCACCGCCAATTATAGTCCAGCCACACATGTAGACACAATTGGACAGAAGTCAGCCTACGATGGACAAGACTACATAGTCTGCACCGCACGCTTTGCATATTCAATGTAAGGTTCGGGTAAGAGCGCTCATTTTATTGATGAAACATAAGAAGAGCAAGATACATTGTCGTCTATCAAGATGTCATGACAGCATAACAAAGCATGAAGCAGATTCCCTTCAAATGCAGGTATCACCTCCAAATTATAGTCCAACCACACACATGTAGACACAATTGGACAGAAGTCAGCCTACGATGTACAAGACAACATAGTCTGCACCGCACGCCATGCATATTCAGTGCGGGGTTTGGCTGGATCGCTTAATTCACTGTTGGAAAGGGATATGATGACTTAACTGTATCGGTGCCGTTTCGAGAACAATCTATTTTGATGACGTTTTGCTAAAGCTCTAATTATAAATCCAATAGAACAGGTAGAGCTAGTCAGTCTCTTCGCACTTGATGTGAAATGAAAGTAAAACAATTTAGAAAATGGTTCCAAAGCCCTGGTACCTAATTCGATTCTAATTAGTTTAGTGTAAGGTTAATTAGGTAAGCAATCTAGTAATTAGTTAGTAAACATCTTAATTCGCACCTATTCTTCTTCATATCATAGTATCGTACGTTTTCCTCTGCAATAATTCCATGCAAGTAAAACAAACTCATCCTAAGCATTTTAATTACAGTATCAACGGAAGCAAAGATACTTCAAAACCCAAAAACAAACTTTGTTCAAACTCTTCAACTTACGTAGAAGACGTAAAGTCGATCAAACGAAACGGTTCCCCGGTTGCAAACAAACAAACAAATAAACAAAACACACGTTCTAATCCTGCCTTACTTCTTCCAAAGTTGTTTTGATTAAAATTAATATCTTCTGAGTTGTTTCAAACAAGGTTGAAGAGAAGATACGTGAAAGAGAATTTACATAAACATATAGAAACTTGAAATCACGTTTTGACCTCTGAATGGGCAGGCAGATCGTCAGCTGCCTGACCTATATCGAGGATAAGTCGCTGTAGTGTATTATGTACACTCATAATAACTATTCCATATAGACATTCCAAAGTTATGCATATCGTCATTGATTTCAAAGTCAATTGCATGCAGCCACTACCCCACTCACACAGTCAAAGAACCGTGTACGATACGGCGTGAAGTAAAAAAATGAGATGACTAAGCAAACAGGTTCTGATAACGACAATTAGCAAAAGGGTTACAGATATTCGCACTCAATCTCAACTGCTTGAGTGGTGTAATGGTTAAGAGGGCGGCATGTAAATTAAGATGTCGGTGATTCGTATCCGTATGGGTCACAATATTTTTTTTTTCTTTTTTTTGTTTGAGTGTTTTATTTTAACTAAACTAAACTAAGGACCAAAATTTTATGTTTAATTACCCACCTTAACCTATGATATGAACTGTAGATTTGGAGTTTGATTTCGTATGACTGTCATTGTTGGTTACGCGCAGAATGAGGGCGCTATTTTCGTTTTTTTTTTCGATTTCTTACGTTATTCAAAATTCAGGCAAATATAAATTTGGAAAAAAAACATAATAACGGTGATCATACAAAACACTGAATAATTAGTCAGGCGTCGTCACATTTTATATCGGTTAGCATTAGAAAAATTACGATTGCATTTACCTACCATTATAACGGGGCCCTCACGTTAAGTCCGTTACTGTGCATTATTAGCGCAGCACTGACGCATTCGTCTGTCATATGCAAGAAAATTTCAAATTCCCCATACTTTAAAAAAACGAAACGCAGAAACTTGCGTCGACGGGTGCGTCTGTCAAACAACGCAACGTAGACACTTGACATTATAGAATGGGAATTGGAAATTTTCTTGCACACGACAGACGCATGCGTCAGTGCTTTCGTTCGTTGCAGTCGGTTTTAGTACGGAAAATTAGGGACGCATGCGTTAGCGATGCTTAAATTACGCAGCAACAGGCATTACCTGTGGGTTCCGCCAATTTATACTCAGTTTGATAATAAAAAAAGATTCTTTTGGATCACTAACAGGAATTTGTTAAATATCTACTTTCAGCTTAAAGTTTTGACTTTACTTACTTTACCTACCTACTCGTGCTTTTGTTTATTACCTTGTTAAATAAAGATATTTTATTAAAAAATATATTTACTAACATTATTTAAAATAATAACACCTAGAAATTTAAATTAACTTAACTAACACATGGTTATTAAATAAAAGAATTACAAAAAAAGATAAAAAAGTTAAAAATGTTATGTTAGATCAGTGGGGATCGATCTCACAAAAAGTGATATATAGTCTGACGCGCTTACACGCTAAGCCACGGTGACTATGACTTCTAACTTCGAATTAAGGTGGATCGTTTTCCATACAAAATTTAAATGGAGTTACGTCTTTAAATGAGACAAAATTATGATTAAAAAACTTGATGGGAAGTCCCGTGCTTTTATAACATTTTCGCAAAATAAAACAAATAATTTTTTAACCATCAGATTTCTCTGTAAAAACCGTGTCGCCACTTAATGAACATAGATGGAGCTACTGCTGCAATAAACACGTTTAATTTTTTTGTGGAGAAAATACTTGATATTTTTTTACGTTATGCAGTTTTGCGACATATTTACGTGTGCCTTCCTCATCTCACATAAAGATTTTTTGATAAAATTGTTGTTTAGCTCACGTGTAACTCGGTTGAAGTTCAGATTTTAGTTTGTATGACGTAACGATCCCCCTTAAGGCATCAGAATCTTACCACAATGATTAATAATAAAAGGAGCATCATAGGACGCACGTTTAAGAGTTTACTGAAGTTATCTTTCGAATACATAAAAAGTTCTGCCTTAAAATAACAGATGTCGCACTTTGTCGTAGCGATTGTTTTGTGATTTTGAAATTTAAGACGTTGTTATAAGAGTGGGTATTGAGTTTACGCATTGATGTTGCAAGTGTGTGAGTTGAATAATCGTCCCAACGTGCAAACGATTTTAAAAGTGCATAACTTTGGCATGTCTATATGGAATAGTTATTATGAGTGTACCTATATAAATATGGATGTGTAGTTACGTATATTCTTTTAAGTAAAGATAGGCTTAAAACCAAGCGACGCGACAACGACGCGTCGTTGTCGCCGTCAAATTTTGACGGCGTCGTTGTCGCTGCGGTCTTGTAGAAAACCCGACCGCATCCCATACAAACTCTAAGCTTCTCAGCGCGCTGTCAACGTGACGGCGTCGTGGCGCGCCGCAACGACGCCGTCGCTCGGTTTTCTGGTTCCCCATACAAACCCATACAAACCAGTCATTTGACAGCGGCAACGACGCGCGTCGTTGTCGCTGTCGCTTGGTTTAAGCCCACCTTTACAGTTCGAAATCAAGTCAGAAAAGTTTCTCCAACTTCAATTGCTTGTTCAACTTTCAAACAAAAAGTATTCGTAAATAATTGAAACCTGTCGGCAGACAGACATGAATTCTGTCTGGTCACGTCTTGGATATTTTCTGCATGTCCAACGAATGTCTAGAGTAAGTAGCCCAGCCATCTTACAAGAGTCTGAGTGTAGAGGCCCTACCAATGATATTATACAGCTTTGTCTGTGTGGTGAAATAAATGGTTTACATGGCCTTTACTAGTACTATTATTATATTCTGTGCCTCTACTAACTAGATTATTTTTGGCTCGGCAACAGCGGTGGAGGTTAACCGCAATTCTGAAATGCTAAACTATTTTAGGTTCTATCAAGTGTATCTGCAGACTGCCGCTTATTAAACCCAACTTTTCACTATGGATGTAAATGAGTAATATGGGTTTCTGTGTAACAATGCTAAAGCCGTGAAAAAGACTGTCTAAAAACGCGTGGTCAATAGATGTTGTTTAAACTGAATAAAGAATCTAATTTAATTTACTGTCAAAACTACAGCTTTCTAAAGCGAGCTAGCTAGGATTTTCCACATAAAAGTATTAAGCGTATAAAAAGGATACCTATAGCATCTTTAATTGCACAACACCTTTTGTTAGAAATATAAAAATAAATATAACTTTTTGTGGATTTTAGTGTGTTCTGTTGGAAAATGACTTGTTTAAACTACTCTAAGAAATCATTGAAATATCTTGAATTTATTAGAGTAGTTTGAAAATTAAGGAACTCTTGAAAATGTCAAGGGTTACTCAGTCATGTAAGCGAAACCTGTCGGAAATTGTGAATCGAGTACCTACAACATGTAGGTATTTACTAGTGTTGTCGTAAAATAAAAGTATCAAGTTTAATGCAACCACCTTCTCGATCTCTCAATCGGGAGCAAGTGTGTGTTTTGGCTCTGACGCCAGAAATGCAATAAACCATTTGTCTTGTATGTCAGCTGCATTATCAAGAAGATATTGTATGTGTAAGGTATTACGTTTGGTATTACTGTCAACATGGACAACATCGTCGTTTGATGCCAGTTTAGAATAGCATCACCCGAATACTGCCCGAGGGTGTCGTAAAAGATGACTAAGGGATGAATGGGCAGCAGCGTCTCCTATAAATGCAAAATCTTGCACTGCGCTCGCCAATTCGCCTGCCAAAAGTGATGAGGATGTTAATACCCCCGATAGGGGAAGGTTCATGTCCAGAAGTTGTGGTTGTTAAGATAAAGTAATGTTAGCTGCATTATCGACGATGCATATTTACATTGACGATATTGCGAAGCTGAGTTCGGAGTTATGTATCTGTCGCAGCCAACTGGTTAAAAACGCTGTGTAATTAAACAACTAGTTCTTTAATCAAACGTCGCCATCTAACCAAACAACTAAACATTCATCAGCTAAGTGGTTGAAGATAACGTTCTACACTACAGCTGTATGACGGTTAGCCAACTGGCTTACGTTCAATTTACTAGGGTAGCCATGTGTGTTAGGGCATATTCACACATACGCGGGCTCCACGCGCTTTATTATTACAGCTTACAGCTTACGCGTTGCGAGTCGCAAACGCAAGGGCAGCGCGTGGTTTGCCCAGTGGGTGCGTACCAAACTGTCAACGCGTATGTCTGATTCTGTGATCTTCTTCTTCATCGAGTCGATGGGCAACATTCTGTGATCTAAAAGTAAGCCTATTCAAAATATAGCGGAATCCAGGTGGGTACGTGAGTACCGGAAGTCCGGAACTCAATTACTTGATATTTGTACTAGTCAGAATACCGCATACCCATACAGAGCCGGTTCCGCCGGTTTGCATAGCTCATGCTCAGGCTAGACTATAGGGAGGCTGTTGGAGTGCACTAGGGGCTTTTAAAACTTTCTTAGTGTTTCTCACTGGTTGAGGTGTATAGAAGGGGCTGCCTCTAAATAGAAAAAATACCCTCTCCTTTCCTCCTCCGCAATGCCCCCTTGGGTCATATTGACCTTTATGGAATACAGGGTTGCTCATCAGCAACAATGTTTACCTAGAACACTTTTCTCTGTAGGCCCAAAATCGGTCAGAGACCCCCAGGGCCACGTTAAAGGATCCCATGGACCCCTCGATTTTTTGACGGAAATAGCTAGAGTGGCTCATAAACAACAACTTTTATCTACAAAGTTTTCACCTGGGAGGCCTAGATTAGCCTGTAGGGCCCTACAGCCTTAATACTGGGACTTAAAAATAATTCGACCTGTGAGTCGCCATGATGACCTACATTTTTTCGACCGGGAATGGAAAAGGTTGCTCATCATCAACAACGTTTGCGTAGAACACTTTTTCTGCGGCCTCAAAACAGGCAGTAGTCACCAGGGCCATAAAAGGCCTAGATTAAGCTAATCTAGGCCCCTCCAGATGAAAAAATGTATATAAAAGTAGTTGTATATGAGCCAGTCAATCCATTTCCGTCAAAACATGGATGTTTTAAGGCCCCCCTAGGACCACCGGCTGATTTTAAGCCGCAGAATAAAGTGTTTAAGGCAAACGTTGTTACTGATGAGCAACCTTTTTCCATTCCCGGTCAAAAAATTGTAGGTCATCATGGCGGCCCACAGGTCGAATTATTTTTGAGTCCCAGTATTAAGACTGTAGGGCCCTACAGCCTAATCTAGGCATCCCAGATGAAAACTTTGTAGATAAAAGTTATTTTATAAGAGCCATTCTAATCATTTCCGTCAAAAAATAGAGGGATCCATGGGATCCTTTAACGGGGCCCTGGGGGCCTCTGACCGATTTTGGGCCTCCAGAGAAAAGTGTTCTAGGTAAAATTTGTTGCTGATGAGCAACCCTGTACATTCCCGCCAAAAAAACAGGGGGGTCAATATGACCGCAAAGGGGTTGTGGAGGGGAAAAGGGGGTCAATTTTTTCTTTTACAGGCAGCCCCTTCATACTCCTCAACCAGTGACACCACCCTAACGAAGAAAATTTTGAAAAGTGTCATTTGTATGGCCGCCCCTAGTGCAAGCAACCCCAGTCCCCTACAGTCTAGCCCCGAGCATGTGCTATGCAAACCGGAGCGGTACCGGCTCTGTACGTGGGTACGCGGTATTGTGACTGGTACATATTGTCAAGCGAATGAGTTCCACTACGCTAACCAAGTACCCATCCGAATCCCGCTGCAGTTTGTATAGGGCTTTATACTTTGTAAGTACCTACGTTCACATCACTCTATTTTCATCAAAAATTAGTAGATACTGCAAATTGAATGATTACGTAACGAATTACCCATGTTTTATTAGGTTTAATAAACATTTAATGGCTCAATATTCGTGTAATAACAACAAAATTACCTTGATGTTGGATTTCATAATTTCGCAGAATTTCTTCAAACAACTGTTTGAATTTTTGTTCAGACGTTTCTTCCGTAGGCGCCTCCATCACTTATAACCATGAAACAGCACTGATTACGCTAATTACTGATTATTTAACATAAAATAACAAAATACGGTCTTAATTTTTGTGCCGCTGACGCCATCTTGTAAACAAACCGACTCTAGCGCCGCAGTGGCAAAAAAACGAACTTATTCAATTAAACAGCGGGTTTTCGGTCCGCCGCTGTGTTGAAGGCTTGGAATGCTTCAAAATTCAGCTAGTGAACTAGTTGTTTGGTTAGATGGCGGCGTTTGATTAAAGAACTAGTTGTTTAATTACACAGCGTTTTTAACCAGTTGGCTGCGACATATCGACAGTAATATGAAAATATCTGAAACGTTTGTGCCAGAAATCAACGCACGGAATATTTCGCTTGAAATGCTGTACGTTCCACAAGTCGAACACTCTCATAACCTTTGCTCTATTAGATGATAGACCGATGAATATGACCAAGTACTAAAGTATTGGCGGGCGCCGAATACAGACAGACGGCTACAAGAAACGTTACTACACTCACACAGAAAACGAAACGCCATCGTTTACGCGCGAAATCAAACCGTCTCAAACCGCCTAGTAGTTGAGTCTCAACAGCATTCGATGCGGGCAGCAAAGTGGCGACACGAAAGCGCAAATATTTTTGTAGAGTGTTAAAGTTTGATGTTAATGTACCCAGGTGCAACATTTGAAAACATTTGAAAAAATTGTTATTTTGAAAAAAAACTGTTTTAACCCTAGGGTGTAGGTATAAAAATGGTGTCTTTCTGTAAATTCTAAACTCCCTATTACCCATGAGGTAAGGTAAAATGCACTAGCATTCGCAGTCATTGGAAGAAGCATGGCCTCCGACCGGTGATCCATCTTGCCTGATGTCTCACGTACCGCCCCAGAGCTTTCTATTCCACTGTTAGCTCACCTACGACAATATAGTCTTAGGTAATATAACTAGAATGCAATACCATACACAGAAAACTCGAGGATAGTTTTGTCATTATATTATCTGTCGTCCGAGAACCCAACGCTGCAGATGCATTACCTACCATACCATAGCGATTCTTTGGCGGTCTAATTTCGATAATCTTGTTACCTATGAACCTGTGCATGGTAAATAAATTGCACTAGCATTCGCAGTCGTTGGGAGACGCATGGCCTCCGACCGATGATCCATCTTGTCTGATGTCTCACGTACCGCCCCAGAGCTTTCTATTCTACTGTTAGCTCACCTACGTCAATATGCAGTCTTAGGTAATATAACAAGAATGCCATACTAAACACAGAAAACCCGAGGATAATTTTATTTTTGTCATTATAATGTCTGTCCGGCCGAGATAACAACGCAGCAGATGCACTACCTACCATACCATAGCGCATCATTGGCGGTGTAATTCCGATAATCTCGTTACCTATGCACCTCTACATATAGAGGAAAATGCAGCTATATAGAATTAGCAGTCATTGGAAGACGCATGGCCTCCTACCGGTGATCCATCTTCCCTGATGTCCCACGTACCGCCCCAGAGCTTTCTATTCCACTGTTAGCTCACCTAAGCCAATATAGTCTTAGGTAATATACCAAGAATGCAAAAACAAAACGAGAACAGTTTTTATGTTCAACAATGTTAACCTGGCCGAAATCAAATTCGGAACTTTTGCATAGCAGACAGATTCACTGCCATTTACGTCACATCGGTGATCCTCAAAATAATCCTCTAACTTATTACTCATATTATCCATTTAACTATCTACCATGTGTGATCTATCTTCCCTGATGTCTCACGTACCGCCCCAGAGCTTTCTATTCCACTGTTAGCTCACCTACGTCAATATAGTCTTAGGTAATATGCGACTGCCATACCATACACAGGAAACCCGAGGATAGTTTTTATTTTTGTCATTTTCTCTGTTAGTGGCGTGTGTAGCTCTAATTATACGGCTGAAGGGTATAATAAAATTTCCTTTGGCACGATTAATCTTTAGGTTACTGAGATGGATTTTCGAAGTGGGGGGAGGGGGGGTTTAAAGTTCAGTTTTTATATTTTCTTTGAGCGATTTAGTTTATAGTCATGTTTGGTATCATTTTCGATTAAATCATATGTCAAAATGTCAATTCTGTAATAAAATTTGGGTCATTACATATTAAAATTCAATTATTTATCTAAATAAAAAACAAGAATTGGTGATCAAAAGATAGTAAAATATCAACGCACAGATAACCTAGGAACATGAATTATTACGCAAAGGATGTTAAAATAATGCGAAAGAGCTATAAGAAATAATTTTCATAAAAACTCATCCCTAAAGGGGGTAAAACAGGGGATGAAAGTTTGTAGGTAACTTTTTATTCCTTTGATAAATGTCGCTGAAATTTTGTTCAGTTATTATACATCGCAAACTATAAAATACATGTGTTTTAATTCTTTGTAATTCACCCCTTAAATGGGTAAAATAGAGGATGAAATTTTGTATGACACCCTAAAGAAACTGGACTATTTTTCTTTAAAAAATACAATAAAAATGGAGTGGCCCCACTTCTTAAATGGCTCCATGCGCCTTAAGGACCAATCCTTTCGAGAGGAAATCTTGTTATAAGCATCAGCCGTATTTTCCGATTTTCACCGGTGTACACACCCGACTATGTCCGGCAGCGAACCCAACGCTGCAAATGCATTACCTACCGTACCATAGCGCCTCTTTGGCCGTCTTATTTTGATGATCTTGTTACCTATGCACCTCTGTATTTAAAGCAAAATGCACTAGCATTCGCAGTCGTTGAAAGACGTATGGCTTCCGACCGGTGATCCATCTTGCCTGATGTCTCACGTACCGCCCCAGAGCTTTCTATTCCACTGTTAGCTCACCTACGACTATGTGCAGTCTTAGGTAATACACCTAATGTAGCTACTGAACCAAGGCAGATTCCTCAAATCATTGACATTATAACGATTCATTGACATTTTCATTTTCTTATCAAGGTTCTTATTGAAATTTTACTTTTACATACATACATAATATTTATCACCGCATATCCCTTGCGGGGTAGGCAAGCGTAAACGGCTGTAAAAAACGGTCATTTACATTACGCCACGTCTAGATAAGTTTGAGAGTCATTCAGAAGGATGTATCACCATAGTGACAAGCTATCAGCCTGTCGCCTAAAGTTGCAATACACTTCAACTCACAAATTCTTTAGTCGCTTCCCCTAGACATCCACGGAAAAGATATGGAGTGATGCTATTCTAAGTCAACACCACACGGCACAAAATGTTTTACAGCCTGAACTAAGGCGGATTCTTCGAATGCAAGGAAAGTAGCCTACTTCTGCTACTTTCGTTCCAAGTTTCTTATTTTTTATCAATAACTACTGGTGCGATCATGACTCTTTTACTGCACCGTACTTCATCAAAATATACTTAATCTTTATACTTAACAACTTCTTTCAAACAATTTCTTATGCCTTTCCAAATTGAACAGCAACGTCTAACTCTAGATAAACTTATTGGCATCTACGATTAAAAGCCAAGTTTGAAAATTCGCTAATCCTGTTGTACCGTCAGAATAAAGTCGCTATCAGCGAGCTACAGTCAAGTTTCAACCAGTTTTCTTAAGCAGCATAATATTGTAGACAATATTTTAAAGATAATACAGCTATATTCAGAAGTTTATCTAGGACTAAAATATTTTGAATTTATTAAAGTTATATTTACATCATCAATACATAGTATAAAGTCCCTTCCAGTGTCTGTATGTATGTTTCCTTATAATGTGTTTTTTTAGTATAAGTATAGAGTAAGTTAAGGGGCAGGTTTTTAAATATTCATTACCTCAAATTTTAACCCCTAAAGGGGTAAAAAAGGGGTTAAAAGTTTTTATGGAAAATCATTATTTTCACCCTTTATTTGGCAAGGATATTTTCTTTAAAAAAAAGCTATTTTGCGTGAATAGTCTATCTTTTGACATCATTAGACACACAAAAAAAATATTTAAAAAATCTAATCATACAGATTTTTTGGAAAAATTATGTTCCTCACACGGAACATTGCCAATTATCCAGTCACAATGTTTACAGTACCTTCATTCGAATAGGCCATATTTGACAGCTGTCAAAATCATGTTAATGCCATAGCATGATAGTACTACAGCACCGTCATTCGAATAGGCCACATTTGACAGCTGTCAAACCCATATACTATAGTGGTGTATTGGTGGGGTAACTAGTACTACTATGTTATGGATATACACTGTATAGGAAGGTCTAGTGGAGACCAGGTCAAATAAAACACTTGCAGCGTTAATGTTAACTCTTAGGCTGTTTACTCACGACACCGCAGCGATAGCAGCACCACTGCAATAGTCTGCCTTGGATTTCTATGAAGCCTTACACACGACGCTGCGTAAGGCTCCATGCAAATTCAAGACAGACTTCTGAGCGTGTCGTGTGTAGGGCTCCATACAAATTCAAGGTAGGCAACTGCAGCGGCGCCATGGCAGCGACGGTGCCGCTGTCGCCGCGGTTTGTGTGTAAACACCCTTCTAATGTAAGAGCGGTGCAAATGCCAAACTTGAGGTACGTACATTACACGTGACATGCGCTTCAATCATTCCACTAAAAACCAAAGTTTTGTGATATGTACAACAAAAAGCAACATTTTAGTAGTTTACTATGTCTTTGGCAATGTGCCACACAAGGAACAAACCCGCGCTCCGGTGTATTTGGCAATGTTCCGTGTGAGGAACATGCGACTTGAACTGTATTTTAGTGAATAAATACTAAATTATTTGTTATAAATCGTATTTGTGTGACAAGAGAACATATTATCTTAATGAAATAATATAATTTATGCAATGGTTAAGGCCTAAAACCGACAAAAAAAAATATCATTAGCTTGCACAGTACAGGACGTCTCTGTCTCGGTGGCATGATTTTGACATTACTGACATTTAGGTGTTGACAGAGCCCACATTTATTTTTTACGAGAAATAAAATAGAGCTGCCAAAGTATTGACAGAAAAAGTTTTGAATAAGTGCATGTTATTTCGCCACCAGATTTTTATTTTACTTTATGTTCTTCACACGGAACACCGTCAAATTAAGGGTATGCGATCTGTTTCAAAATTTGTGATTACATCAAAGAGCTAAAATAATTAAACACGTGTTTCAGGGATTATCGATTTTTATCCCCTAAAGGGGTAAAAAAGGGGTTAAAAGTTTGTATGGGAAATCATTATTTTTAAATGTGATCTGTTTCAAAATTTGCGATTAGATCGAAGAGTTAAAATAATTAAAAACGTGTTTCAGGGATTTTCGATTTTTAACCCGTAAAGGGGTAAAAAGGGGTAAACAGTTTGTATGGGAAATCATTATTTTTAAATGTGATCTGTTTCAAAATTTGCGATTAGATCAAAAAGCTAAAATAATTAAACACGTGTTTCAGGGATTTTCGATTTTTAACCTTTAAAGGGGTAAAAGATGGGTTGCAGCGGGTGAAACCGCTTACGGGCAGCTATTTTAGTAATATTCTGAAATACTATCAGCACATTTCTACCCGTGGGTTAAGTAAAAGGCAACTGAGGGATTAACGTCATGAATATCTTCAACGCCATTTTGACTTTGACTTTGACTTTGACCTTGTACAGCGCTTGCCAATCCACCTGCCAAGGAGGCCCATGTGCAGCAATAAACAGTTGTTTCTGTAGTAGTAGTAGTGAGTGAAATCTAAGGCAGATATGTTGATGATATTCTATTCAATTAGTATCTCTACTAAAACCAACAACGTCGAACGAATGTCGACTCGGTGTCCCATTCGCAAAGGCGCAAGCTACACATAGTAGACGTGAGTCATGACAACTGTCAGACATGCGATCACAGTCGTCATGAGGGTGAAGCGCGTCTCATATGTGTAGCTTTGTATCTTCTGTTTCATACAGTGTATATGGAAACGGTTTTATGCGTCGCAATGTCGGTCATCTTATGTCTTACGTCTACTCATGGAACTTGGGCCTAAAAGAAGTATACCAACTGTGAACCCTATCTTTTCTAAACCACTGTTGTTCTTACTGCCAAAATGTGAATAAGGCCAACAAATATTGTCCAAGATCCTAATTCAGTAAATTATAATTCCATTACCGTCTTCTCCCTGTCGTGGATCGTATCAAATTATCATACATCTTGAACAGACGGACAGAGCTATTTATTTGGTTTGTGAGGCGATCGATCTTAATCTGAGGGTAGCCAGAGCAAATGAGGGAGTATCCGCAACATATAGGTACTAGATACATTAGTAGGTATGGCTTAGAGGTTCAAAGTGTGTGTGTGGCCAATAGAAAAACAAATGAAAGAAAACTAAAATAAACACAGAAAATAATTTACAAAATCATTACTCATCAACCACTAAACAGTGCTGTAAATTTTTTGAATCACAATTTGAATCTTCATCTAGGCAGGACATGATATCTAGAAAGTAAAAAAATTCTTAGCTATTCAAATCGAAAGACTCCAAAGGAAGACACAATTAAAACCAGAGACCGATTGAAATTTTTCTCAAAAAATTGACTGAGGTCTGTGCCAAAGAGAACAAGAATGAAAAACGTATGGATCAATGACAATTTAAATTACTGTGGACGCAGTTTTAATCTCCAATTTCGCAAGGTCACTTTCTGACCTGAAGAGCTGAACCGAAAGCGAAACAGTTGCCTACTTATGTTGAAAATATTATCTACTCTTCGTCTTTTATTCTCTCTTTCCTAGTTCAGCGTAAAAACTAAACTAAACTAGGTATGTACGTACCTATATAAGAACAGCTGAAGTGAAATGTGGTTTGGTGTTGGATCATGCTGTAACCGAGATGTCAACACCAATCTTCATGCTACTCTGATCCCCCTAAACCTAAACAAATACCACCGGAAACCATTAGTGCCTGTAATTCGATCTGCTCGGCATTAATTCTTCAGTGGCGGTGTGTGGATGGCGAGGCGGCCTTATTGATAGCTGGGGTGGTGATTGACGATCACTACCATCTTATTGAACGGCATAGTTTAGCTGCTGCAGAAAAATGCGAGTAGTTTTCTTATTACAGGAAAAAATAGAGGTGAAGAAGTTTTGCCAAATACTTATACTGGCTGTTAAGGAACAACAAATAAAGCCGAAAGTAGGTCAAGATACTCATGAAGCTGAACCACTTTTTCCGTAGAGCATAAGTCAAAATATTTAAAAAAAATTGGACCTCCCACAGTGACTCAAATCAGCAAATTGGCAATTTCGTATAGAAGGTCCAACTTTTTTCCACATGCCCTAAAGTAGACTGGGAGATAAAGCCTTTGGCGTTAAGTTCGCCATTGTACAGATAGTTTAATAAATAAATGAAAAAAACGTTTTCTTTTTTAATTTCGACCGATTTGTATTATCATCACACTCATCACTTCCACAATAAAAAGCATCAAATTATTACGACAAAACATATTGCAATATGTAACTAATAAAAAATGATTTTAATGTACGTTGATGATATTTTGGGGATTTCTGTGGAGACAATCGACTTTGAAATAAAACAAATCGCCACACTTGCTTTGATTTTTTCGTCACCTACTTTTTTCCCACGAAGGTCACAAAAGGCTCAAAGTTTATCGACACAGGATCAATACAAGTGAAGCGAGTCACGTACAGAAGATAAAGGATTTGACAGTCGGCCGCAAATCGGAGATTTATTCCCACTCCAATACGTGCCTAAGTGACGGCGAATGTTTTTTGCTATATGTAGTTTTTACCCTGAATACTAATGTGAAAATATTATATGATCTGATACGAGTAGGTACTATGTGCCTATTTTTGGGAATCATAGTTGTTTCAATAACATCGCTGATCCAGATTCTGATGGTAAATCCAGAATTAGGCTATGTTAGGGTTGAAACTTACTTTCATGTTATTCAGTTGCAGAATTTTTGTCAGCGGACTTTTATGGTCAAATCATATATGAGTATACCTAGCATTAGGTCGTTGAATTGACCCTAACTACAATTGACTTTGTTTTATGCGGAAATATAAATACTCTAAACTGTTTTCATTTAGCTTTAGACCATAGAAGAAATACGAATAATGGACATACACAGATTATATTGAAAGCATTCATCACAAGCTTTCTATAATCCTAACACCATAAGTTCATCAATATTATCATCGCCATTATAGACACATCCTCATTAATAATATGTGATTCATGGTGTGGATAAACATGATAAATTATGTCGGTATAGTCGAACAATTAGTTTATACATGAGATCAACGGTAGATCAAGCTATTATCTACGGTTATGATATAATCTGGTACATTACAGATGTATCATTTAATAGATCAGCCAATCCAATAATATTTGTAACTGCCGATATTACAGAAACTCATTTTCTCGACGTCGTCAGAAAAAAAAGTCGAAGTCAAGAGAAAAGAAAGTCATAACGAAATCTAAAGTAAAAAAAAACTTTATCATACTAGGATAGGAAGGAATCTTTCAAAATACCGTGGAAATATACAAGAACTTAAATAAAGAATACTAAGACATAGAAACAGATACCAGAATGCATAAAATAGATTTCAATATCTGCACCGACCAGGAACAAACCCTAGACCTACCTATGCATAGCAGGTAGAGACACTACCTACACTTCGGTCGTCAAAACACAAGGCGAGAAAAAATTCCTTATCAAGTAGGCAAACCTCATTTCCTTACCATATCCTCTGTTTATAGAGAAAATATTTTGGTACACTAGAGATGCGAAAAGTCCTTTTATCGATGTCATTATTTATATGCATGAAAACCGCAACTTTGGATATCAATACTATTTCGACACGATCCCGATAATTTGTAACAATTCCTGAATAGCATTACAAGTTTTGTCCATTCAGATGATTAGGTGGCTCGTTCACTAATCTGTGTTAGATTAATAACCGTAAAAATATATATTTCAGTATCTTAAAATTATGACGTCTACCTATTTTGATATTACTCGATTCAAAAGTTCCGTTAAAACAAACTGCGAGTGAAAAGCTGTTGATATGTTAAAAAGTTTTACTTTGATGATTTTCTAAATTCCTTGGTCCAGGACATCTCTATCTGGAGACACAGCAATGCCCTCAATTCTCTTGTCTCCTTCCAAGTGTTCTGTCAATACACCCCGCTGGCCCTTCCCCGGCGAAGGGATGAGAACCGATTAAGCAGCCTCTCGTGCTGGGATAATATTTGAATTTAGACGATTATCACACTTTACCTGTGGCGGCTTAGAATAGTATCAGCCCATATCTTTTCCGTGTGTGTCGTAAGAAGCGACTAAGGGATTTGAGAGTTGATGTGTATTGATATTTTTGGGTGACAGTCTGTATCACGAAGGTGATACACAGTCTTCTGAATGACTCTACAGAATTTTCTCTGAATGCAATAGGTGTCTGGCACTTCGTTTGTCAACCAGTCTAGTAAAGGTGAGTATGGTATAGCCTCACAAAGAGGCAAGCCAATGTCAATTAGTGTTTTTTTATGATGGACTAAATGTTGATTACCACACTGTGCCTCATTTTTAATGCGTATTTTATTTCATGTTAATAACCGCCTGTCTGCACAGACAATCCGCCTAAACCAGCAGCGAAGTGTGTTTCTCCTAAGAAACCTCTAGAGCTAGGAAAATATTTGGCCTCGTGGTAGGAGGTGACGGGCTTAAAATTCAGCGCTTTGAAAGCGAAGCAAAGTGTTTGAGTGTTGAAGAGCTTTAATGAGGAAATCTGCTGGGATTCAGGTGAAAATTAAGGAATTACAAAAGCTTAGCTGTTGGTGGAATGTCAGGATTTGGATATTGTCTGTTTGTGTATTCTTTTCGTAGCCTGTTTTAAATTCTTCTCAACGTTGTTTTGGTCATTGATTTTGTTGACTCTGTTTGCTTGTTTCTCCTTCACGATCAGAATTCCCGCCAGAATCAGATTCATATGCGGCAAGAGAATGAGACCATAACGAGGTTTTAACTGGTAAACACGGTTTATGTACAATTCATTTGCAGATAACAAATAAAGTAGTGGGCCCACCCGTGAAAGGAAGTTTTATTGTTTTTTTATGGTATTTATTATTAGGCATATATAGTACTTTTATTGTTATTTGACATCATTCACAGCTTAGGTTACCTTCGATGTTACTCTAACACCACATAAATAGTCCCATAGGTCTATAACAGACCAAAACAAATAATAGTGTTTGACTATTCAAGAACCAAACCTATGAAATACCCATAAAATCACACAGCAAATCATCAAACTTTACTACCACCACTGTTTACTCCTCAACACCAGACGTCCCACAGAAAATAGACCCGTAAAAATACCGTCAAGTCCTTACACTTTTGTTAATAGACTTACCCACTTCACGGTGACAAGGGGTGGATGAAAGCAGGTGCATTGGGCACGGGGTCACACTGAAAGGGTGATATTAGTGGATAATGGGGTTTTCAGTTAGAAAAGCGATTGCTTGCCCGTGTTCTTCACAGGAGTCTGAACATGAGTGGGAGAATGAAATGATTGACATTTTTGAACTTAATTGGAGAAAGGGTGTTGGGCACTGGGTCACGGTGACAGGGAGAAAATTTTGAAGAAAATAATATTTCGTGTCTAAATCGGGAGATTGTGCCTTGTGCCCTGGAAAAGGCCTAAGTTCAGTCTCAGGAGAAGTGATATGAAGAAATTAGAGTTTAGGAGAAATCTACTACTTACTTCTAGAATCAGGTGTAAAATATACATCCGTAAGTTAATGTTTCCTACCTTTGTTGTCTTTTCCAAAGTTCAATTTACCTTGATGACTTTTTGATTCTGAAATATTAAAGGATATACGACTTTAAACATATCCTTACTCTTAATAGCTTATTTTATCGCCCAATTCAAAACAATGGATATTAAACTGGTACACGTGTTATATTAATTCATCCTTTATTGCTTGGTAATAAGTAGGTAATAATACTAAAGGTGCGTTATAATATTTATAATATGAGCCTTTATTATGGTTCACCGCCTAATCCTGCGGTAAAATTAACTCCGTTTATAGGTTAGCTGCATTTGTGAACAGTCTACCTCGATGGTTATATTGGGTTTTATTAATAGGATTGTTATGGTTGTTACTGTTGAAGGAACGTCGAGGGATTTGAAGTTAATGGTTTGTTTAGAAAAAGGTCACAGGTCTTTATATAAAATAGTCACTTAAGTCTTGTGACTTGATTTTCTGGAATATTTCTACCGATGTCTGCCACAATTTTTTGAAAGAGATGAAAATGATGAAAGTTTACTAGAGGCGCAGTAACTTCCAAATTTGAGGTAAATTAAAGTATCCGTTTGTTTAAAACGTTGATTTCTTTCGACATTAGGCTTTTAGAAAACCAAAGTCCCAACACCACCGTGGTGCACTGTATCAAAATAGAAGCCCAGACTTGGGCGAAAGTTAGCTTTGCGTGATCTCTCACCATTAAACGAAAGCACCACTCACGCTTACAAGGCATATTTCGTACTTGGTGCGTACGGCCCGGCACATTCAAACATATCCTCTGACGCCCCAAAAAGCCTTAAAGAAAGTCATATTGAGGTGTAAAGCAAGGTGGTATGGACTGTAACTGGTCAGAAAGCAAAGAAAGATTCACATTTACACCTGGCAAAGCCTATGGTCTTTAATATAGTGGTAATGGTTACTGGTGCTAAAGCCATCAATAACTGTTAAAGCCGTCTGAAAATTGATGGTTACGGGTAAGTAGAAAATGGCCACATTACTATTCAGAGTCAAGTTGTTAAAACGCCTGAACTTGTTATACCAAAACTGGGTTAGAAATAATGCAAGAAAACGAAAGCTATATTTTTGTGTTTCCGAAAATTCTCATCCCTGAAACAAATTGTGACAGATATAACAAAACAAAACATTTTCCTACTAACACACATCCAAAGATATCACCAACGCACAAAAATTTCCACGTATTCAATCATAAACAGCTTAACCAAAAAAGCGTGTATGTACATCAAAGGTTTCCTTACGCTTGTATATCAGCATTTACACGTGAGTAAGTCCAGGGGAAGGTTGGGCCGAAAGGGTGGTTATTATCTGTTCTACCTGGAAGCTGGTTCTTGACGTTTAACGAGAGATGTCTCTGTTGGTATTTAAAACGCGGTATGTTGATGATTAACTATCTGTTCGCGGTCACACATACTGACGCGAAATAGTAAAAACGGGGTTCTTAACGCGATACGATTTTAATTTTTTAATATCAGAGAATTGAAATTAAATTCATACCGCAGAAAGAACCCCGTTTTTACTATTTCGAGTCAGTACTCGTATGTTGATGATTGTTTCAGTGGTTGTAGCTAGCTGTTCAACTGGTTAGACACTTAAGACAATCAGCAGCACCGCAAACTAGGTACCCATCTATTTGAACGACTCGGTGTTCTAATCGAACAGAAGAAGAAGGGATCTACAAATTTATAACCTTACACGGTTGCTCAAAGTGGTGGTGAAATAATCCACCAATACCAGATCCGAGAAAAATTCACCGGTACCAGGATCAACACAATAGAAGGTGAATACGTTTTGTGATTCTTGTTAGAAAATATTGTAATAACAAGGGTGCGCCCTTAGCACTGTCAAGCACTGTGTATCAGGTTTAACGCATGGTCGAGTTCAAAGGACTCTGGGTACCGAGCGAGAAAGATAAAGACCTGGCGAATTTGAGGGCATTTATCAGTTGCACCTAACGTCGAAGTGAAAAACTTATTGCCAAGTTGGTTATGAAAATAGAGAAAACCAGCAAGAAAATGCGTGAAAATCTTCATCAACAGTTTGGAGACCCTAGAGTTCCCAGATTATCTATTGGGATTTTAATGCAATCGCAGTGCTATATCGATATATACGACGATTCGTAACTCGTCGTAGATCGTCGCTTGGAGACGAACATCCACAGATTAAAAAAAAAACCATGCATCTACCGGTGTATTGATAGCTCAGTGGCAGAGTAATGGGACATTTACCCATGCGGCCCGGGTTCGTTCCTCAGTCGATGCATTTTTTTAAATTCATTATTTCATTCCTAAATTATATCGGAGTGCCTGCATCAAACAACTGCCCGAAAACTGCAATAAGGAATCCTTGCAAGAAGCCATCCTTGAAGCTTGCCATCCCACCACACGCTTTCCAATACGCAATTCAATAAAAGCGTGAAAATCTGAATAGAAACGGTACAAGACCCTATTAAAATATCTGATGACGTGCTAAAGATGCAAAATGACGAACAATTATAATCGACTCAAAATGAAGTCAAGTAAGAAGAACAGAAGATTACTGTCAAGAAGGGCCTCACCCTTCCATAAATAAACTTTAATCCCTATAATACTGAGGCATTCCGTGCTATGAATATTAATAGATATAATAACAGCACTTGATTATTGTCTCAACGTTTAAAACAAGGGAAATTGAACGCGTGACTGAAATGCTAAGACTGAATTTGGGGCTGATGGACTAAATTTAGGGGCAGTGATGGTGATGGTGCTAAAATTAACGCGAATTGATGGTGTTTTAGATTTGAATGAAGATTTTGCCATCATACCTATTAATCAATCTGGGCAATGAGATCTATTCTATCCTTTTTATGATAAATGTTTTGTCAAAGCACCTACTGTACTTTTTGGTCATGGTGTTTTTTAAACAATGCAACAATGATAAATGAATCTTGAAACAGCACTTTCATTTACTTACGTCAAGATACGTTGAGTCAGAAAATAATAGATTGGTCAAACAAAACACAAGACTGGATAATTTTCTTCTCTTTTCCTGTGTAAAAAACTTTAGATTAAAAAACGCAAGAGAACAATGCCATGTTAAACTAATTAGTTATTCCAAACGTACGTTTGCGTTGGATGAGATTTTTCTTCCTTCTGCATCCTAATTGACGTCACAGATTGAGAAAATAAAGTAAATGGAGCAAAGCAAGCCCAACTGATTGTATGTCAAGTCAAGTAAAGATACCCTTAAGATCCAAGCGTCGCAGCGTCGCAGCGTCGCCGCGGCGTCGTTGTCGCTGTCAAATGACTGGTTTGTATGGGTTTTTATGGGGATACCAGAAAGACCGGGCGTCAGCGTCAACGACGCCGCCGTGTCGCCGTCACGTTGACAGCGCGCTGAGAAGCTCAGGGTTTGTATGGGATGTGGTCGGGTTTTCTACAAGACGATGGCAAAACGGGAGATCGTGCCTTATGGCGTTCCCTGGGGGAGGCCTACGTCCAGCAGTGGACTGCAATAGGCTGAAATAGAATAGTGGCCCTTACATAAACAAGTTGGCCAAATCACAATAAATACTAAGTATACTTACTTTTGTCCCACAGCATGATACAATTACATCAGTCAAACGTTTATCTTGGTCAGGCAGTCACAAAGGTAGAGAAAAACTCATGCGGGCTTCACTGTGTCACTTCCTGATGTTATGTATGTTTATTTCTTGATCTAAAATCGATCTTATCCAGAAAACTTACGAGTTTTTAACACGTTTAGGACGTGACTTCAGATTTAATGAATAATAACGATGTAGTGATTGGAGGGAAATGGCTTCAAAGAGGATGTTGAAAATTAAGTATTGTCGAGAATTCGTGACAGTAATTTTGTTGTAAAAGAAATAATGGAGGAAAAAGAGACTCTTGAAGTGAAGATCCAAAGATAGAGTACGTACCTGAAACAAGGCAAAAAAATAATTAGTCAGACGATCAACTTTTTAGCAACATAAAAATTACATAGTCGCTTGCATGATCATTTACTTGAAGCGGACAAATAAATCAATAACTAAAAAATGCATAATATTTTAAGGGGTTAAAGGGGTACATGGAACTGAACAATTTAAGGAAAATAGATCAAAAAATATTAAAAAAATACATTCATACAAAATGTGTTGGCTGGCCCGATTGCAAGAAACATAGTCCTTTACAAACTGAACTGAGTTTGTAAAGGACTATGTTTCTTGGGGAAAGTTATTCAGATTCATAGACTGTTTCATCTCTTAAAATATATGCAGAATTATTTTTTAATCCTGGAAAAAAGGTTGCCCAAAAAATAATTATAACTATGTGCTTAGTGGATAAAGAAATCGAGCAATTCAATTCCTACTTATTTGCGTACGAGAAAATCTTCGTCCACTTCAAAGCTTAATTCCACTTAGGCCTCTTCATTATTTTTTATCATCCGCAAACACAAGCCCCTTCAAAACAACAACATCATCATCCTCTCAACCTCGAAAATGAGATATTTTGCCGCCAAAAAGTGCAATAGTCAGCCGCGTCGCGTTACGGCTAACGAAGCAAAGGGGACTACATAATACAGGGTGTAAAAGACTGTGTACGGAAAACTTTACTGGCATGATTGGAAACTGAACAACTTTTGCTATTGAGCCTATGTTGAGAGACGGTTTTCATAGAAAATCAGTTAGTGGGGACACTGCATAATACCGGGTGTAAAGGACAGTGTATGGAAAACTTTGCAGACATGATTTGATTATGAAACTGAACAACTTTTACTATTGAGGCTATGTTGAGAATGGTTTCCTTTTTCGAGTTTTCTTACAAAGTCGGCTAGCTGATCGGAAAATCGTGTATGGAGGTACGAACTTCTTTTTCTCTTTTACCACCATAGCAGTCGCAAAAAGCTCTTTAGTTTCATGGACCAAACAGGCCTTCAAAGTTGGTACACCGTCCTTTTCATCCGGTATAAGTGTAGGTACTATGCATGAGTACTATGATGGCTCCGGTCCGGAAGGTACTATTGGTGCTTCGTCCTGCGAGGGAACGCTCTATACAGAAAGTTGTTCAGTTTTATTATTCCTGCGAAGTTTTCGGTACACCGTCCCTTACACCCGGTATTTAGGGCTCCGGTCCCTTCGTGGAGCCCTGCCGGGCGCTTCGCCCTGCGAGGGACCGCTCAGACCAGCGAGCTGCAATAAGAGGATTGTGCACCCTTCGTGGGGTGTGGTTTGAAATGAAAGAGTCGAGCGTATTTCAAACTAAGTGTCCTGCATTACATTGAGATTGCTAGAATAGATAAAGAATCTGCGTGTTGTATTTAATCAGATATTACAGCTGACTATGAGATATTATAGACCAACTATAGAGATAATAAATTAAATAGCTACTGTTAAAAACCAAAAAGACTGGTAGGAAGACCATCCACCCCTTTGGTTTATAAGTTTTGCTTTCAAGACTCGCCTATCGTTTTCCTGCAGGGTCAGTCGCTTATTACGAAACCCGCTTCAGGCTACCCCTCACACCGCACAATAAACGCGGAAATTGCATTAAATTATAAGTCGTGGAGCAATCACGTTTTGTTTCCCTGCCCGGATTTAACGGTCTGAATAAATCCCGGCTCTTAATTAGTGAAATTCAAATGCTTATTTTCTCCAAACGGATGTCAACTGTCAAGAACGCTTCTGCTGAATGGACTCACTTCAACTTCATTGTTATCGTTTTGTATTTCAAACACTCTAGTTCGTTAATTACGGTTTTGAATGCCGAAAAAGCGAATAAATTGCTTAGTTGGAAGTAATTATTCATCTGCCGGCCAATGTGGCGGTAGTGCAACTGGGTCTTTCTTCAGCACCAGAGAAATCACTGTCTTGGCCTAAAATTTGCACTTCTTGCTATTATAGAGGAACAGTATTTTTTATATGGTTAGTACGGCTATTACTGCGATTGGAGAAGCAATAAAAAATTATAGGGATATTACGCTTTTTTTATAAAAAATATATATGCCCCCCAAATTGACGTTCTCTGGCGTGTCCGAAAGCTGACTTGCTACATTCGTGGGTTTATATTTCGATAACTATTTATGATAAGAATTTGTGACGATGTTCACAGACCTTTTATATGTTCTAGTTTCACTACAATTAATATTTAATCATACTTATAACAGTTTAGCGAGTTACAGAATAAAATGTCTCTGTCCGCGTAAAATCCCGGGATTCTCTGGCGCGTAAAAACATCGCACACATCACTAGTCTTTGTAGGTACGCTGTCGGCATCCCGGCCGCTCAAAGAGTCGGTAACGCCGCAGCAGCGGAGGTGTGGGCACTCGTGACTCGCGGTTATATTTTGGATTCATCGAGGTAATCAAGTGTTTTTCTGGCTTTGGTACACCTATACATTTGACTTCTCTGGAAAAGTTAATAATTAATTGATCAGTCATAATGTTGTGATTTTGTTAAAGAAACGTAGCTTTTGGGTGGTAAACTGGTTGTGTAATTACGATTATATTCCTTTTACGGTTTAAGAGTTATTCTAAATAATCACTACTTTTGCTTTCTCTGGCATTGATTTATCTGGCGAAAATGCCAGAGAAATCAAAAATGGCCCGAAAAATCAATCAGGTCTGTGACGAGCCTGCGAGCAGACAATAGCCACGCTATCCTGCCCAGTGGCTAGGTCAATTAAATTCAATTTATTCAACAAAATTACCACATGTGGTGTAGTTGTACAATTGTGTTCTGTGTCGAGCCTGCGAGCATACAACAGCCACGCTAGCCTTCCCGACGGCTGGGTCTGTGGCCGCTTCTGCTCTTAGCGCTACGAGCAGACAACAGCCACGCTAGCCTGCTAGGTTGCTAGATCTGTGGCCTCTTCTACACGCAGTGCTGCGAGCAGACAGTAGCCACGCTAGCCTGCACGGTGGCTAGGTCTGTTGCCGCTTCTGCTCACAGCGCTGCGAGCGGACAACAGCCACGCTGGCCTGCCCGGTGGCTAGATCTGTTGCCGCTTCTGCTCACAGCGCTGCGAGCATACAACAGCCACGCTAGCCTGCTCAGCGGTTAGGTCTGTTGCCGCATCTGCTCACAGCGCTGCTAGCAGACATCAGCAACGCTAGCCTGCCCGGTGGCTAGGTCTGTGGCGGGCCTGCGAACAGACAACAGCCACGCTAGCTTGCCCGGTGGCTAGGTCTGTGGCCGCTTCTACTCACAGCGCTACGAGCAGACAACAGCCACGCTAGCCTGCTGGGTTGCTAGATCTGTGGCCTCTACACGCAGCGCTGCGAGCAGACAGCAACCACGCTAGCCTGCACGGTGGCTAGGTCTGTTGCCGCTTCTGCTCACAGCGCTGCGAACAGACAACATCCACCCTAGCCTGCCCGGTGGCTAGGTCTGTGGCCGCTTATGCTTACAGCGCTGCGAGCAGACAACAGCCACGCTAGCCTGCTAGGTGGCTGGGTCTGTAGCCGCTTCTACTCGCAGCGCTTCTAGCAGGCAACAGCCACGCTAGCCTGCCCAGTGGCTAGGTTTGTGGCGAGCCTGCGAGCAGACAACAGCCACGCTAGCCTGCCCGGTGGCTAGGTCTGTGGCAAGCCTGCGAGCAGACAACAGCCACTATAAATAATGACTGACATTAGTAAATGATACAAATAACGAAATTAAAGTTACGAGTTTGATTTCTCTGTCCTATTTGATTGATTTCTCTGGCGAGATTTTTTTAAACGTGTTTTTCTCTGGAACTATAAGTGAGAAACGAGGGCCAAAGGTATCATTTTTTATCTTTTGAGATATATTTTCAATATCCATTGGTATTATTTCAATTAAATCAAAATTCAAATTCGCCAGAGAAATCACGAGAATTTGCATGGTCCGGAGAAATACTCAACTGCCTGCGACGCAGAAGGTTCCGGGTTCGATTTTCGGTGGATGATATTTATCACGTAGTGAAATCGTTCCCAGTCTGGTTAGGACATTGCAGGACCAACACCTGATTTTCCGAAAGCAAGATGGTTCGGTGCTTTGGAGGGCAAGTTAAGCCGTCGGTTTCTCTATGATCTCTTAGACGGCGGCTGTTACACAACCATGTCAGAGGCCTGCTACTTGTAGTAGGCGGTTGAAAAACTCTGACACCAAGCTTCAACGGGTCGTTGGACGACTCAGTGTTCACACGACAAGCAAGCATCACAAAATCTTCTCGTATTAGAACACAGTTTCTGGTATTTGAACGCAGGCCCCGTAATCTGTGCGCTGGAGAGCCGCCAAAGTCCCAATTACACGCGAACGCGTTGGCACCTCGCTTTGCTATCTGTATCTGGCTATGCTCTTGGCTGCCTGCTGTAGAGCAATTGCTAAATATGTGTTTGTTGACAATGTCAAAGTCCTTATATTTCTCTATACAAATTATGTAGATACTTATAAAGTCTCATTTACAGTCAAACGCGTTGGCACCTCGCTTCGCTATCTGTATCTGGCTATGCTCTTGGCTGCTTCCTACAGAGCAATTGGTAAATATGTATTTGTTGACAATGTCAAAGTTCTTATATTTCTCTATAATATATGTAGATAATTATAAAGTCCCAATTACAGTATAACGCGTTGGCACCTCACTCGCTATCTGTGTCTGGCTATGCTCTTGGCTGCCTGCTGTAAAGTCATTGGTAAACATTATGTTTTGTTGACACTATAAATAATCTTCATCTTTCTATAAAAAGTATTTATGTTGGCTTGGCAAATATCATGCCAAGCTTATGAACCTTTTTCCCAGATCAACTTTTTAATTATTTTTTATTCACTATAGTCTCAAAATCTCAAGAGTTATTTCTAAATCAATGTGTTGGTATTTTCCCGGCGGTCGCTAGTGAATTTTTCAATTTTCTCATTATTTAATTTATTTCTAAATCAAAACACTTATTTTTGTATGGGTATAATAAACTTTTGATAATGATTTTACGAACTATTGCAAAAGTGCCGATAAGACTGTTAAAGTTTCCCCTTTTCAATCAAAAAGGGACCGATTAGGGAGAAGAAATGTAGCAGAAAATCTCTGCGTAAGAAGTACCTACGAAGATTTTAGTAGTGAGGCCTGTAATAGAAGCATAAAATAAGTTTTAGTTACTTCTTATTTTGTACGCATAGGTATAGGATCTTAAAAGCAGAGTTTATCCATAATACGGTAGTAGTGACTCAATGAGCATTTTTTGTTACAAGATAAAAAAGGTAAATGCGAAAGGGTGATTGGAAACACCTATTGAAGATTTATAACTGTTGGCACTCGCATTCGTAGGCCCCTTTTTTATTCACAATGGATATTTTCTGGAAATTTAATGTGAAACGTGTAATTGTAGCAATTACTCATAAAAATACACAAAAATAGATCTTCGTCATCTCTCAACCATAATTGTTCTCTCGCAAAAAATAGAACTATTTTTACTACTGGTGCTTTCTCCCAAATTCATAGCC
Source organism: Phthorimaea operculella (assembly GCA_024500475.1). Lineage (NCBI taxonomy): Eukaryota > Metazoa > Arthropoda > Insecta > Lepidoptera > Gelechiidae > Phthorimaea > Phthorimaea operculella. The sequence goes on from JANFCV010000229.1 coordinate 44,485, forward strand.
CTACCGTATGTATCAAAGTTTTTCATGAAAGTTAGTAAGAGGGCTCGATAGGCGAAGTTTGCTGTGATTGGTACCCCCCTCCCCCTTCCCCCAATTTACTAGCAAGCACAAAGAAAGTATTGGCGGGCGGCCAACACAGAGAGACGGCTACAAAGAAACGTTACTACACTCATACACATCTACACGCCGTCGTTTACGGGTGAAACCAAACCGTCTCAAACCGGCAAGTACTACTACTACAGCTACATCAGTCTACTGCTGGATATGGGCCTTCCTCAGTTGGCCAACCGGCTAGTATTTGCGTGTCAATAGTGTTTTGTGTGGGCGGACGGCAAAATTACGTCTGCAAGTACAAGTATTTTTGTAGTAAGTATTTTATAGTGTCAGTGTAGTATAATGTAGGTACATAAGTAGATTTGACCCAGATATTTCATTCAAAAATTTAGAAAGAAAAAGTAGACACTCTAGAGTGTAGGCATTAGTAAGTAGATTTGACCAATTCCATTCAAAAATTTAGAAAGTAAAAGTAGCCACCCTAGAGTGTAGGCATAAAGTATCGGAAAAAGAGACGAACTGTCCTTCTGTAAATTCTCTATTTTGTGTAGCAAGTGCTTACATGCATTACTGGCGATCGATCAGTCTTCACGGTTGCTTAGCTGAAGGTAGAGTGAGGCTATGTGTAATAATGAGCTCAATGAGGTAGCAAACTGGGGAACTAACGGAACCACTCTCGACTGTGCATTTTTTCTGTGATTGGTCGAAACTGTGTCAATATTAAAGTTTGTTCCGTAATGTGTACAAGTAGCTTATCGTAGAGGACGAAAACCCTCATTAAAGAAGTAATCATAGACAGCAACAGGGACCAATGGCTTAACGTGCCCTTAAAAGCACGAGACAATCTCGCTTTCTGGACTATCAGGTGGTTCGGCCTGCAATATCCTAACCTGACTGGAAACAATTCACAAAGTGATAAATACCAACTTTGTGAGCACCCCACCCGGGATTGAATCCGGAACTATCTGCATCGCATGCAGTCGCACTACCACTGCGCCACATCGGCTGTCGGGTGCCTACTTACACCGATCTACAAGGATGCTATACCTACAAGCCAATACATAAACTTATCTCTACCCACGCACTACCTACACACCTTTCAACGAAACTAAGAAAGCACTATTCAACCTCCGCAGACGTCAAGTGCCTCATAATCGGATTTACCTGATGAGATGACGGGACGGAACTTGTACCTACGACACAAATTAGGGAAACGACGTGCGGGCCGCCTATACAATACAGATGGTTCACTCAGTACTAGCAACGATTTTGACGCTTACCTACTAACTTTCGGATTTGGCTGATGAGATGACGGGACGGAACTTGTACCTACGACACAAATTAGGGAAACGGCGTGCGGGGCTCCTATACAGATGGCTCACTCAGTACTAGCGACGATTATTATGACGCTTACCTACTAACTTCAACTGGAAATAACTAAGAAGATGGTTGGCACGAACTTCATACCTATTTCGTGGATTAAAATTTGCCCAGAGTCATATGACTCTCTCTGTTCTCGTATCAGATTTTGCTGTTCTAATATTCTTATACTTTGAGATTTTTGACAGTAGCAACAATGGCTATGTTACAAGTGACAATCGCAAAAATCCCAAGTGAACCTTCTGTAAACTCTTTATTTTGTGCCTAATATGCTTGTATGTAATTAATGAAGTTGACTTTCTGGGATATACCTTGTTAGAGCTTATAGTTGATGTAAGTAAAGTTAGATACAACTATCGTATTCTCTCCGTGTGGGATACCGAGTCGTCCGACGACCCGATAAACTGTCAGAGTTTTTCAACCGCCTACTTAGCAGGCCTCTGACATGGTTAAACGAACACCATTTAAGTGATCATATACAGCAACCAAGACCGATGGCTTAACGTGCTTTCCAAAGCACGGAACTCTCGTTTTCGCGGGCAATGAGGTAGATCAGCCTACAATGTCCTTACCAGAAATTGAATAAAATGATCAATATACTTTGTGAGTGCTCCACCATGAATCAGACCTGTAGGTAGTTGCACTACCACTACTGCACTACATTGTATTGTATAACGTTTGACGTTTATGTAAGGTAAATAAATTATAAGTAAAAAACATTTTTAAAACAAGCTTTTATTTGGGTGCGCTAAAAAGTATAAAATAATCTATTTACTAAAACTTTAACTTGTAACTTTTAATGGCATTAAATCTACGTCTTCACAATTTATACGATATAAAAGCTTGTCGCGAGATTTGACCTGTGTCTAAATCAATAAATAACTTAGAAAACCAGTGTAAATGATCTTAAATAAACTTTTAAACTAAGTCACACCACACGAGTACCTACTTAAATCTCGCGACAAGCTTTTATATCGTATAAATTGTGAAGACGTAGATTTAATGCCATTAAAAGTTACAAGTTAAAGTTTTAGTAAATAGATTATTTTATACTTTTTAGCGCACCCAAATAAAAGCTTGTTTTAAAAATGTTTTTACTTATAATTTGTTTTTGCTTTTAGTAACCTCTGGAAAAAAATTACAACATTCTTCATTGCCTTTGAAACTGCGTCCATACGGACTACTAGTGCGAATCTGCGAGGCATCGGTCTCATGACTGTCTTACGACAACTCGGTATGAGTTTCGTCCTCTACGATAAGCTTCTTGTACCCAAGCGGGGCAATCGCTGAACTTTATGTTGCTTCTTCATTGACAGTGCCATGAACAGAAGACTAAAACCCCAACACAACAACCATTCAACCCCTAAAAATCTGTGCAAAGCGACGTCATTTACCTCACACTAGTATTTATCTTTCATTTGTCTATGTTTTTCACCCATTTAGTAAGAAAACATAACAAACTTAATACGCCATCTAACCTTTAGTCTGTCATATCTGGTTTTATTTTGAGTGACGTAAACGTCACTTTATTTTTCGAGTTATTCTGAAAAATTCCTTTCATTTGATATCCTTATTGTAAAAAAGCATAAAAATTTTATTCTGCCATCTTAAGAAGTCCACCATAGTTACCACCATAGTTAGAATGACGTCAACTTGTAATTCGAATAGGTAATTCTCAGCAAGCCCTTTCATCTGACACTCATATTGTAAATTATCATAGATGGCCATCTTTAGATGTCCGCCATATTATTTTCTAAATTGTACTCAGCAAGCCCTTTCATTTGACACCCATATTGTAGGAGTGCGTCAAAGATTACTTGTCGGCCATCTTGGATATTCCGCCATATTGGATTTAGAATAACCACACACAATCTAACATGCATTGTCATCTGAGTTAAACGTGTTTACAAAATTTCAGCTCAATCGGTTGAGAATATCTGCTTCAAAATTGAGTTGCAAGATTTGACCCGAACAAACATACATACTTACATACACTGCAAGTGCGTCAAAGATTACTTGTCGGCCATCTTGGATATTCCGCCATATTGGATTTAGAATAACCACACACAATCTAACATGCATTGTCATCTGAGTTAAACGTGTTTACAAAATTTCAGCTCAATCGGTTGAGAATATCTGCTTCAAAATTGAGTTGCAAGATTTGACCCGAACAAACATACATACTTACATACACTGCAAGTTAAATAAAAGCTTTTAAAAACCAGAAGTATTTTAAGTAGATAAAATTTATAACAATCAAGTTATCTAAGTTGTGCTTCCATTCGAGTGACTCAAAAACTAATGAAATTCATAATATACATATTTTTACCAGCACCCTCCACTATCTACCCACAAAACCGAGCGCAGGATATCCCTAGAAAAAAAAACCTCTGCAACAAAAAAGTGTTTCTTTTTTTTTTTTCGAGGGATGCCAGGGAGAGGCGACAATCCCGTCACTCAGCCGGTTTAATTGCAGGCGGTAAAACAAACGAGGCACACCGCGTGTGTTGAGTGCTGAACTGCGCAGACGGGCGGTTTTTAACCGCGCGGTTGAAAAGGAGAGGTGACAATCCCGTCACTCAGCTGGTTTAATTGCAGGCGGTAAAACAAACGAGGCACGCCGCGTGCGTTGAGTGCTGGGCTGTGCAGACGGGCGGTTTTTAACCGCGCGGTTTAAAGGGAGAGGCGACAATCCCGTCACTCAGCCGGTTTAATTGCAGGCGGTAAAACAAACGAGGCTCGCCGCGTGCGTTGAGTGCTGGACTGTGCAGACGGGCGGTTTTTAACCGCGCGGTTCATAGGGGAGAGGCGACAGTACCGTCAGTCTATAATTGCAGGCGGTAAAACAAACGAGGCACGCCCATTGATCTACAACAACCCTAGATTTAGCGCCTCATACAAAATTACGCTAAGATTTTGTCACCTACTCAACTATGCATTCATACATAGCGATAGATAGATTCATTGCGTCCGCCCGATTCAAAATATCACAACGAACCTCACCATAATTTATTGATCTCAGCCTTATTTGTCCACTATTACGGTCGAAATTCTAGTGTCTACGCTCCGAACTTACGACCATATTCACTAATATTTTTCTTATATAAGCAGCAATTAGGCTAACCTTTAACTAGACTTCATACACTGCTGCTTATATTGAGTAGTTCACTTCAAGTAAAACCAGTGCAGCAGCAATGTATATTAAATCGGAGCCTACTTTAGAGTTTTACTCCGTCCTTTTCACACGCAACGCTGAGTTGTCGTGCAAGAGAAGGACAGCTGCGCAGTAGTTGTTTTAGATTATTTATGATTAAAATTATTACTTTTATGTGTATTACCGCATAAATTGCAATAAGAATACCACAATAAGATGAATAATGTATATACTTACTTAAAATACGATACATCGTCCTGTTTTTTGTGCTTTGTACTGACATTTTTGCAGTTTTTTAGCGCGCACTTGGTCATGTTAACGGTTTCACGGCTAGCCACGCACTATGGAAAAGGAGTGCTCGCTTGCAAATTGTGCACCCCTTTACCGGACCACCTTTTGAGCGTACGCGCGTAATCTAGGGTTGTTGTAGATCAATGGGCACGCCGCGTGCGTTGAGTGCTGGACTGTGCAGACGGGCGGTTTTTAACCGCGCGGTTGAAAAGCAGAGGTAATAATCCCGTCACTCAGCCGGTTTAATTGCAGGCGGTAAAACAAACGAGGCACGCCACTGCATTGAGCGCTGGACTGTGCAGACGGGCGGTTTATAACCGCGTGGTTGAAAGAGAAAGGTGACAATCCCGTCACTCGAACCGGCTGTTTAATTGCAGGCGGTAAAACAAACGAGGCACGCCGCGTGCGTTGAGTGCTGGGCTGTGCAGACGGGCGGTTTTTAACCGCGCGGTTTAAAGGAGAGGTGACAATCCCGCCATTCAGCTGGTTTAATTGCAGTCGGTAAAACAAACGAGGCACGCCGCGTGCGTTGAGTGCTGGACTGTGCAGACGAGCGGTTTTTAACCGCGCGGTTCCATGGGAGAGGTTACGATCCCTTCACGCAGGCGGCGGTAAAGGCTATGCAGACGAGTGATTTTTCGCCGCACTGTGTTGTTAGTCATGTCTACTTGCGACATGCAAAATTTGGGGAGTTTGTGTTCACCGATGGACTATTAGATGGAGCTGTTGGTATGGTACCCGATACAATTTGTGGTGAAGTGCGTGAAAAAGAAATGAATAATAATAGCGGACTTTTTTCAAGCCTTAAAGGCCTAAAGGCTCTTAACGTTTAGTTTGATGTCAGTAACTGAAACATATTATAGATACACACTTTATTTCGTAAAAGAATATTGTAACACTACGAGTTGTTGTACACGCCCCTTGCTAGCGCCATGTTGCGTGCGCGTCGCGTCGGCCATGCCGCCGCGCCGACCAATCCCGAATATTCCCGAACCTCCGTTCGGGCAACCAGTCGTTACGCCGCCACTGGACGGGATACACGTATTCGTTCCTCCCAGATTTGCCGCGTTTTCTATCCTTTGCACATTCTTGTAATATTTGTGATTTTACTGTGTGTTCACGTACTTTTAATAAACCACAGTGTAACTTAGACTCTCGTTTCATTTTACGGCGTCCACCGTATCACACTGGCGCCCACGTCGGACTGTAAATTCACGAACTGAGACAGTTTTGTGCCGAACAAAAATGGCCGCGGCGTCCCCGCGTTATCACGCGTAGCGTCCCCGCGAGTGACTTTCATACCTACCGTGTGTGGTTTCGTGTTCGTGTTTACTATGCTTGCTAAAATGAAAAAAGCAGCACCAGTACGCAAAAGTGCTCGTACTCAATCAACTGATACCGTGGACTCGAGTGAAAAAACCATGGAGGACTTGATAAAATCGTTCGCCCAGATCCAAGCTGACTCCAACCGGCAGCTTGTAGAATCTTTGTTGGCTTCACGATTCAATCCAGATCCTGCGTCTGCGTCGTCACCCTCGGGGCTCACGGCGCCCGCCGGTAGTTTCGCTCGGTGCACCGCACGGTTCCGCGGAGAACAAAATGACCCGGAGCTGTTGGAGGCATTTTTAGACGCCGTTCAAACATATAAAGAATGTGCCAACGTGAGTGATGTTCACGCACTCAAAGGATTACCAATACTACTGGAAGGAGAAGCGGCAGTTTGGTGGCGTGGGGTAAAGGCCGCCATTACGACATGGAGCGACGCGGTCGCGCGCTTGCGCGCCATGTTTGGCGTGCCGCGCCCACCGTTTACGATATTTCGTCGGTTACTTCGAAGCGATCAAGGACCCGAGCGTGCTCAAGTCTTCATCGCCAGAATTCGCGCCGAAATAGCCTTGCTACCCTACGACGTCATAGAAGAGATGCAACTAGATATCATATACGGCTCGCTCAATAAGAATATTCGCGAGCGCGTCACTAGAGAGAGCGTATCTACAGTGGATCAACTCATCGAGAAGGCCAGAGCAGTCGAGGAGTCATTGGCGGAGGTGGACTCATCGGTTTCGTGTGCCGGCGCGAGCGCGGAGCGCGCGCACCCGGCGGGCACGCAGGCTGCGCGCACATCGTGCGCGTCATTCGGCGCGCCGAGCGGCGTGGATACGAGACTGTCGTCCGCGGGTCGTGCGGAGGCGCGGGATGCGCCTCGACGCCGCGCGCCCGCCGCCTCGCCGACCCCGACGGCGGCCGCCGAGAGATCTGCTCATCGTGTCAGCGGGGGTTCTGCCAAGCAGAGCCACGCCACGTCCATGGACCCATCCGTAAGCAACGCCGGACTACGAGGTAAACTGTTTTGTGTTTATTGTAAGCGTCCCGGTCACGATAAAAGTGCATGCATCAAACTGAACAAACCTAAAAGTGACGGCATATCGTGTTATTCGTGTGGTAAAAGTGGCGTAATAAGGTCAAATTGCGATTGCAGTGGTGGTACTCGTAATAATGTACCTAAAGAAGCTTTCTATGCTTGCGATTTCATATCCGTGAAACCTAGAGACTCTAACGTTTCGATTTCGCCGAATATTTCGATCGCGGAGGTCAATGACCGCGAGGTCAACACTACTCCGAGCCATATGCTTCTTTCGGCCACTCAAAATTGTAATAGCGCTTTGTGTGACAACTTGCCGAATTTTAACTTGTTACCTAACGATGTTTTACCTACTAACACATTGCCTACTGTAATGATAAACACTTTGCCTGCCAGTTTTGTACCTAATGTTGAAAATGTTTCGGATATTTCACGTAACAAAATACCTACGAATGTTTTACGTACGGAAATACCTACAAATGTTTTGCTTACTAACGAAACAGCTGTTGACGATTGTTTTAACTCGTTGCTTACCGATGTACCTAAAGATATTTTGCCTAGGGTCAATGTACCTACTATGGACCGTCCATGTACGAATGATAAAGATTATGTGTGTGCATTGCTTTCTAACCAAACGTTTGTTAACACGTCGCATGCAAGCCCGCGCATGGGTTTTGATGCAAATCAAGATGTATTGTGTTTATATTCAAACGATTTCGTTACTGATAAGAATGATAACAGTGTCGAGTGTATTTCATCGAGCGTTGCTGATCTCGGAGGACGTCCCGTGTTGGAAATCGAGATTTACGGACAGCAGGGAACGGGATTTGCGGATAATGCCGCGAAACGTAGTGTTGCCGGCTCTACCCTTTACGCCCTACTTATAAGGAACGGTCATCCTTTTCGTAGTGACGTCATGAAGGTCAAACTCGCCGACGGTTACGTGTGTGATAGGGAGATCAAACTCGCCGATGTGGATGTTAACTTGAAAGGTTTAGTAATACCTACCACTTTCGTTATATTTCCGGATGCACAAGATAACGACACTTTGTTAGGTATCGACTTTTTACGCAAAGCACGTATCATTATTAATCTCGACAATAACTCATGGTTTTCAGCTAATCGCCCTGAGGTCAGTCACCCGTTGCGCACCGAGGAGTCTCGCAACTATGTTGGCTGCGCCGCCGCGGATATTCTGCGTGCGGATGAGGGTTCGATGCTGTCACCTTCGCAGAGGAGCAGCCTAGCTGACCTGCTGCAGGAGTATGAAGACATCTTCAGAGAAGGGGGAGGAGCTACGCCGTTCGCGGAGCACTGTATAGATACAGGTAACCATCCGCCTATCGCAGTGCCACCCTACCGGCTTACTCCCGCCAAGAAAGCTGTGATGGAAGACCAGCTCAATAAGATGTTGGAAGAGGGCATTATTGAGGAGTGCGAGTCCCCATGGGCCGCGCCCGCTCTGCTAGTGCCAAAGAAAGATGGATCGTTCAAGTTTTGCGTGGATTACCGCAAACTTAACGCTATAACGAAGAGCGACGCCTATCCCTTACCCGTTATAGATGACTTGCTACAGTATACAGGTAAAAGCTGCTTCATGACCACCATCGACCTGCGATCTGGTTATTGGCAGGTAGCCGTCAGGGAAGAGGATAAGGATAAAACAGCGTTCGTGTCGCCGTTCGGGGTTCATCGTTTCAAGCGGATGCCGTTCGGGCTGAAAAATGCGCCGGCGACGTTTCAACGATTGATCGATCGTTTTAGGACTGGAGCGGCCTTGAAGGACGTCACCATCCTAGGTTACATCGATGACCTGATCGTGATCTCCCCGACTTACGAGCAGCATCTGCGTGACTTACGAGCCGTTTTCGACCGCCTTCGTGTCTTCTGCCTTCGAGCCAACCGCGCCAAGTGCGTGTTCGCCAGGGACAGTGTAAAATACCTTGGTCATGTGATTACACCGCAAGGAGTGTCTCCAGATCCTGACAAGGTATCAGCCATCGCAGATATGAAGGAACCTACTAACGTGAAACATCTGAAATCCTTCCTACAGACATGTTCATGGTTTAGGAAGTTTGTTCCCAACTTTTCTAAGATTGCCCAGCCGCTGACTCTGCTCACAAAGAAAGATCAGGCCTGGATGTGGGAACCAGATCAAGCCAATGCTTTTAAAGAATTGAAGAGACTACTTACCTCTGCCCCAATACTTACTCAACCAGATTATAACCGCCCGTTCATTCTCAGGACTGACGCCAGCAACTACGCCTTGGGATGTGCTCTACTCCAGGGGGAGACACCGCGCGAGGAGCGTCCCATCGAGTACGCCAGCCGTCTGCTGACGCCAGCGGAACGCAACTACTCTACGACGGAGCGCGAAGCTCTGGCCGTCGTGTGGGCAGTCGAGAAGTTCCGCGGCTACATCGACGGACACGAAGTGCGCGTCGCCAGCGACCACCAGCCCCTCAAGTGGTTACTCACCCTGAAGTCGCCCACCGGCAGACTGATCAGATGGGCCATGAAGCTGCAGTCCTTCAACCTGAACGTGGACTATACACCTGGAAAGGCGAATGTAATCGCTGATACGCTCAGTCGCCCGCCGTGCAATGATGAAGCTCGCGATGCGTGCGGGATGTGCACCGTCATCGTGGAGACGCCGCGCTGGGACGCTACTGCTGTGCGCGCAGATCAGCTCGCCGATCCTGAGGTCGCTAAAATAGTAAAAGAACTGGAAGGGACAGAGGAAGTTGCTATCAAAAGATGGACTGAAAGAGGATACCATATGTCGAGGGGAGTACTTTACCGTTATGCTGACGCCGAATCAGAAGAACCGCAGCTCGTCGTGCCCGAAAACCTGCGAAAGAAAGTCATGCAAGAGTGCCACGACGCTGCTACTTCAGGACATGGTGGAGTAGAAAAGACTCTACATCGGATCTCGCAACGGTTCTACTTCCCAGGCATGCGTCGTTTTGTCGAGGACTATCTGAAGACGTGCGTCGATTGTCAGAGATATAAACCCTCCAATCAGAAGCCGCCTGGCCTCATACAAACACCAGTTCCTGCACAACGCTTTGAGGTACTAGCCATTGATCTTTTGGACCATTGCCCAAGGGCCTAATGGGGAAAGATGGGTCCTCATCGTCGAAGACACCGCAAGCAAATGGGTCGAAGTCTTCGCTCTAAATGAGGCCACGGCAGAAGCTTGTGCCAAGAAACTCATTGATGAAGTTTTCCTGCGATTTGGATTGCCACGGCGTCTCGTATCTGATAATGGCGTCCAGTTTGTTGCCGATGTTATGCAACATGCCATGTATGTTCTAGGAGTGAAGCAGAATCTGGTGCCGCTCTACCATCCGGAAGCCAATCCCGTCGAGAGGAAAAATCGCGATTTGAAGACCCAGATCGCCATCTTAGTTCAGAATGAACACAACAAATGGCCGGAGGTATTGCCATTCATTCGGTTTCTCTGAACTCTGGTTTGACTGGCAGCACAGGACAAACTCCCGCGTACCTCACGTTCGGACGAGAACTACGTTCACCTATCGCAGCGCAGAGCGACCTACGAGCCATTGTAGAGTCTGAAAACTACGTGCCTCAGATCACGCCGTATTTGCTCAAGCTTGCAGACACCTTGAGTACAGCTAAAGAGAAGATAGAGCACGAGCAAGATCGTCGCAAGGCCGCGAAGGATGCGACACGTCGAGAAGGAGAGGAGTATGAGCCTGGTGACTTAGTCCTGCTCAAGACCCACGTGCTAAGCAGCACTAGTAAAGGTGTGAGCTCAAAGTTTGTACCCAAACGAGATGGACCCTATCGCATCTTGAAGAAGGTTAGCCCAACAACCTATCTACTGGGCCACTGCGAGCCATCCGATGAAGTCATTGGAAAGTACCACACCATGGATCTCAGGCGCTATCATGCCCGCCCTGAGGGTGATCAAGCTGTGCCAGTAGCACCGAAGAGGAAGCGAGGCCGTCCTCGCAAGCCTATCACCTAGTTTATCTTATATGTAAGTTCGGGTTTTGTTTTACTATTTTTGTTTCTCTCCGTTTTGTTTTCGGAAGAGTTTGACCTATCGTGAGGGCACTAACTAGGTCAAAGGGGAACATGTAACACTACGAGTTGTTGTACACGCCCTTGCTAGCGCCTTGTCGAGTGCGCGTCGCGTCGGCCTTGACGCCGCGCCGACCAATCCGTAATATTCCCGAACCTCCGTTCGGGCAACCAGTCGTTACGCCGCCACTGGACGGGATACACGTATTCGTTCCTCCCAGATTTGCCGCGTTTTCTATCCTTTGCACATTCTTGTAATATTTGTGATTTTACTGTGTGTTCACGTACTTTTAATAAACCACAGTGTAACTTAGACTCTCGTTTCATTTTACGGCGTCCACCGTATCACAATATATATTTTTTACTAAAATGTGTTATTGACTCATCTGTGATTGCTCTATTTTCTGTATAATAAAATCGCAACCTTTATTAAAAAACGCGGCGTTCCGCCCGCCCGTCTACCGCACCCTCTTCAAATGACAAATGCCCACATACAGTTTCCTATATACGTTACTTTTAATCCACCCCCCTCTCACCACCATGGGCCCCCCAAAGCCAAAGTGTTGGACGAATGAGAGCGGGCAATCAAAATTAAATGAAGCTCGTTATTTTGTCAATGGCACCCAAGATTGGTTTATTGAAAGCTTTCTGATTTTTTCCAGTGGTTTTTCCGTGAACGTAAAGATTGGAGTTGCAGCTCACTTTGGTTCCAAAATTAGACAGTATTGTTAAGTTCACGATCCAACACTGTATATTAGAAAAATCCATAGACATCAGAAATCTTTACGGTCAGAACTATTTTCTCATTTTCGATATTACATCAAATAAGATATTTTTATTTGCTTTTATACAAGGTTTGGGTAGGTATGAAGGCAACTCACACAATTCAGATGATCATGACCGTCCATACAGAAGTGCTTAAAGTTTAGCAGCTGTATTATCACTAACTTAAGTCAGTCACATCTTAGCGGGAACTTAACTACTTAACAGCTATTCGTGAGATTACTGACCCAAGGTGCTTCACTTAAACTTAGGTCGAACTTGCGTAACTCAGAGCTGTGATGTCAGGCCCAAGTTTAAGTTAGGATACGGACTTAGGTGTTACGCTGGGCGTCCACTGATAGGTAGTTGTAAATTTTTCTTAGTCAATTCCACAAGATATTTAAAAGGTGTCATCTATGCTTGCTAAGAGTTAAAGTAGTCCACAAAAAATTGTTCCAAAAGCTTCAAAATGTGCTCCTTATATTAAATAACTCTCTAAATTTGTTCCTGTGTATGTTTTTGTGCACAAAAGTGGTTCTATAGATAATTAGCGTGATGAATACCCAGGAAATAAATTTAGGGATGCTGGTGTGGAACTAAGCGATTTAAAAAAATTAAGTGCGTTTGCGGACACCATCTAGTAAGTGATAAATAAACTGGTTAGACATTTTGTTTGATCATCCTTATTTATACTTGGTTCGAAAACACGGTATAAAACGCTACTAAATTGTTTGAACAAGGCCTTCTACCATTCCTGCTAAAATTACACACCACACACATTTCTACGAAAGCTCTTCGTCAACTAAGAAGGTACTTGTCTATTTATTGTCAAAAATTATCAGTTTTACAATAATTTACTATCCGATAACTATCAGAAGAGTAAATTTCATTATAATTTGTAAACCACGTAGTGCCTATCGTCTGAATTTAAATATGGTCTAATAAAACTTTTAGTTAATATTAGGCCATTATCATTACTCATAATATTATTTTTTTCAGATTATTAACTTATTTTATTTTATTTTTGGAAAACTTCCAAAATTTTCACCGCAGGCAGGATTTTGAAGTTTTCCAAAAATTGTTTACCTAACACGAGAAGTGTTTTAAAATTTGGTATTCCATTCTATTTTATTTTATTTTTTTATTTTATTTGTAATAGTTTGCTTTATACACTCGCAGAATTTCCAAAACGTGCACAAAGCTAAGTATAGATATAGTTGAACTCAGTCTAAATAAACCTAATCGGTGGACGCGTTGTTTTATGTCTTAGAAGTCTGGCCTATGTCTGGACTCTGGAGAGTAATTTAATAGTTGGCTGGGTGTGAGTAAGGTTTTGGTAGGTTATTTTACTAATTTATATTCTAAGATCCATCTAAAACTTTCTTTGGTTTGAAATGAAGCTCAAGTTCTTATACATTCATACGAGTATTGTTTTATTTTGCCTCAAAAAACACAATATTACAATTACATTTCAACAATAATATTTTCAGATCCTGAAGCTGGTCAAATAGTGGTTTAAAAACTATGTTCGAATAATAGGTGTGGAAGATTGTGTGTTGTAGCAAGTAGCTACGCTGCACGATGTCTTCTACGACGTAGCACTTCGTAGACCGCAATGTATAAGCATTCAAAACTAAGGTTATTCGTTTCTCTCTTCACTCATTACAAAAACGACAGAGACAAAACTACAAGTTCATCTATCCGTATCTTAGACCAATATCTTAACCCTATCGAACTGCGAACAATACGCGAGTTAGTCCCATCACCCAATTAGCACTAACTTTGTTAGTAAGTTAGCCTTTGATGGCTGATTGCTTTAATTGAGTGAGCTAATGCCTAATGGAGTCTAATGGAATAATGGACTGAGGACCTCAGTCTGAGGTACATCGATCTGTTTGGATCTGTTTTGATCTTGTGTCAGATAGCAGATAAGAATACAAAATAAAATAACTACCTATAATAATTATCATCATTCACCACCACCATCCCTTAGAAGTTTTCCTCTCTAATCAATCTAGGTCTCTATAATAAAATTTCTATCTAAATAACTAACTTTACGGGTTAACCAACCCATGAAACTAAACAACTTTGCTCAAGGAATATCGGCCAAAATATGTTTGGGTAATTTTTTGACCTAAGTATGTTCCTTTGGGACAGGGTATTAATTTTGATAGCTTGGTTGTTCTCAATACCTTCATAAATTTCATCTACTGACAGGTCTACATGAGGTTTAGTAGGTATTATAACGCAGAAAAATACTAATATATATTTGCAAAATGGTTGACTATTGTCGACCACAGTTGCCAAGACCATACTCCTAATAGGTACGTAAAAGGACTACCTACTTAACTAAACAATGATTATCAAAAGCAGTAAGTAAGTATCTTATTCAGCCAAAACAAGGAACCTGTCCACGACACGGCATCATATCCACACCCAGCTAAACCCGCAATCTCAACTTAAGTGCACACTTAGCGAGTTATTACAAAGAATCACTTAGAAGTTTCGCACTTACATCCCTCAGCCAAAGAACAAGGTGCTTTTCACTCATACCGCAGGGATAAGCGGTATTTTGCTGGTTCATTGAGTAACAGGATAAGAATTGAGAAAACCGCATAACACGACTGCATTGTGTTGCACGTCTTCACGCAATTTCATTGTACTCCATTTTAGTGGAAGAGACGGCTGCAGAAATGTTTATCTCATCAGGTGCCACAATAGGCTAACTTTAGAACGTTAACCAACACGTAAACAAGTCGAAAGACCCAAAATTGCCAGAGCCGATCCTGCCAAAAAATTAAAATAATTCATATTTTTTTTATTATTTTTATCTATTAAAGTTACGTCTAATTATGTAAAAAGAAACATGTTCTGCCAACTACAGAGAGTTTGCATTGTAAGTATCAGGTTATTGTAGGGTATTTCCCTGACTATACTTTTGATAGTGCTTTTTGTTATTAACACAGAAGTACATGGAGATGCAAAAAATCGCAAAATCTTCTGGCGCGTGTGTAAACTACCCTAGATCCCTATGGAATATTAGAGATAAATCATAATGGTACGTCAGAACAAGGGGTGCAGTTGTAATTATGTGGAAATATGTGGCGAGAATGAGAAATAGTGCGGCACTTTGATTAGTTTTGGGTGCGGTTAAGAAAACCATATGCCACTTTTGTATTGAAATAAATAACTTGGGGTTAACGTTAGTGCAAGCTTTAACGAGATATTGAACTACCTGAAAGAAAGTAAAGTCACGAAATGGAGACCCCGCGCGCTGTGAATCTTTTTGAACATCTGGCTACTTTTACTACTACTACAGCTACAACAGTCCACTGATAGACATAGGCCTCCCCCCTTTCAGGGGACGCTGCCATACTTTCTACGCTTGGCAGGCGGATTTTATGCCATTTAAACCAGGCAAACATCTGAATTCTTGTAAGACAACAAAAAGTGATTTATATAATAGTCGTTTACGACAGAATTGGTATAATTCTTACATGCTCATACGAAGTCACAAGAAAAATGTTACCATGTAGCAGAAAATTTGAAAATTCATTCATTTTCCATAATACCCTAATTATTGTCAAGAAAACCTATCTTCTTGGAACTCTGAAATTAGAATTCCTGTGCCCCACGACATATTCCATTCACCTTTGATGCATTGCATGTGAGGCTGTGAGCGCATAGCATTTGGTGGCATATGCACAAAATAAAGTACAGAAAGCTCACTCTCGCTGTTTTTGTAACTGACAGCCTAAACTTTAGGATTTCGAGACACAGACACAAGCACACACACACACACACACACACACACACACACACACACACACACACACACACACACACACACGGATCCTTTAGGTAGCTTATATTTTGTTTTCATACTTCGGAAATAGTTCTTATAAAAGTTGTTCATTTTTATGAGTAGTAAGTAGGAACAATACCCTTCCCTGAAAATATTTGTACCTACTTAAAAAAATTATATCAAACGATTTTTAGAGAATTCGGAAACAGAAACAACATGCGTTAAAATAAGTAACCGAGCACAATGCAACAATACGGTCTTTTGACCCGTTTATTTTCTTGTGATTTTTATTAATTGTAACAGTCAAGAGTATTAGGAGGAACCTTCTGTATAGACTCGTCCTAGTTCACAATTTATAACAATATGCTAGGTAGGTACTTGCTCCCCCAATTATTTCCAACTGCCATACTTCCCGTTGCCGCAGCTAGAATGCCACGAAATCAAAAGAGGGCTGGAATGCATGGCGTTCGTTGTGAGGCATTATTATCGTGTTTTACAGATGAATATGCGGTTCATTGCTAGTCAAGCATTTCGATAGATAACTTTGAAATAGCGCAAAAAGTGTCGAATTTCAAGTCATGGATTGAGTCATCATCTGCCTGCCCTTATCCCAATTTATTTGGGGTCGGCGCAACATGTCTTTTTCTTCCATTCATCTCTATCAGCAGTTAAATCCTCATTTACGCCTTTATTTTTCATATCGTCTTTTATACAATCCATCCAAACTTTTTTAGGCCTTCCTCTTCTTCTGCGTCCATCCACATTCATGTTCATTACTTTCTTTGTTACATGCTCTTCATCCCTCCTCATTACATGCCCATACCAAGATAAACGGTTCCCTCTCATTTTTTCTGTCACTGGCGCTACTTTTAAACTCCCTCTAATATACTCATTCCTTATTTTATCCATCCTTGTCACACCACACATCCATCGCAACATTCTCATCTCAGCTACATGCATTCGTTTCTTGCAAGTCATGGATTGAGTAAACCCACGAAATTTTTTTACGTACATACTTTCAGATATTATTGCATTTTGGCAAGTTAACAGTCTCCATAGGTTTCATCTTTAAACTAAGAAATTTTCATGTCTAAAGCACCAACCATAATCTTCTTTGAGTGCGACACCAAGTCGTCCAACGAGCCGATGAACCCTGGTGTCAGAGTTTTTCAAATATTTTCAAAAAGCAGTATAAGAGCCTAAACTATCGTGCTTGTGATCCTTGGGTATTATTACTTTATTTAGGTATATTTACAAGCTAAGCGCAATGTACATTGAAGTCTATCGTGCCATTAAGTCATACTAGAGCTGTAATGCAAGTGGTTACAGTTGCACACCTTTGTTATTACGTCGAGTGCTCTCTGCACCCCTACCGTTGCAGCTTGTAGACCCTGCGCCACGAAATTACATCCGCAAAGAAAAAAAAAAGTACGAAAAGGTATCATAAAATTTCGCCTTATAATGACTAATACAATAACATTATCTTCTTAATTTAGAGTAAAGAATTAAATTATATAATAAGACCTGTGTAATATTACGCACAATGTCAGATATTCTTTCGTGGCGTGGATTGTAGTGCAAGAGCCGATTGAGAGTTTTTGAACGCGTGTAACGAGTTGTCGCTGTGTCAAGTATCTCATGCATCGACGATTATATCATGGTAGAAATACTGAATTCTGATTTCATAAATATGTATTTACGTTATGAATGATTTTTATGCATAAGTTTTAGTTAGGCGTTTTTCTATTAATCTTGCTTTTATGTTAAAGACTGTCAATATACCCTAACTAGAGGCCCGTTAGCGGTTTCAACCACTGCAGTTCGATTTCCTGCGGGAATAGTGGCATTTTCCGGTATGTGTTTTAACCTTTCTCTTGAATCACACTAACTATTTAAAAAAAAACATCAAAATCCGTTGCGTAGTTTACAAGGAGTTAGCGAATTCCACGACAGAGAAACGACAAAACGCGACTTCATTTTATGCTATGTATTGATGTAACCATACACAAAGGTCTCAGATACCGCTAATTAAGAGGTCTCAAGAGCAAGGGTTCGAATTCCAGACCTTAATCTCGTATGACCTTAAAGGGTCGAATTTGTCTCAAGGAATTATTTAGACCCTCCGTGTGACTATTAATGAGCGGTGAACATGTGACCCTATTACCATGTGAGACGAAATGCCTCCGTGCGATCGCTTTGAATTAGTAAACAGACTGAATATTCGTTTGAAACTTGAGCCAGTTAACAGACATAGCAAACTATGTACTTTTTTAAAATGAAGATAAATTCATAAATAAATAAACAAAAAACATACGGTGTGTTCCTTTAATAATGAATAAAGATATTTGGCATCTACATGAACAACTTTAACTGTGGGGCAATCTGCGAAAACAAGAAAAATAAATCTGCTGTTCTATATACATTTTGCTTAAGTAGTTCTTAGATTTTTCTATGGAACAGCAGATTTATATTTCTCGATTTACACACCACCCTGTGATGTGCGTCTGGCAGAAGATTGTTGTTTGTTTCTGTCGGTGTTATGAGGATCATGTATTTCAGTCCATATAAGAAAAGCAGTATGACAAGTTCATAAAAATATTCTACACGTATATCGGACTCCGAACGTACCTCAAATCTGCGCGTTGTAGTGCAGTTGTAGTGCATGCAATTATTTATTCTAACTAAATTGATAGATCTTTCCGAGATATATTCTGACAAACTTAAATAACCGACAGACGGACAGACTATATATGTCATTAATTATGAGACTATATATGTCCTAGACCTTGTGTAAAATAAAGTATTATTGAATTGATAATTAAATAAACAGAATGTCATTTTGGTTTCTTAAAAGGTACTACTTAATCATATCTTTTACACGTCCGGCTCCTGGCCTACCTCAAGTCCGGTGGTAACACACCGCGCAATTATTTGTCAATTTGCCGCAACCGCACCACTACTATGATTGTTATCACGCGCCTTATGTGACCAGAGGGGAAGTCAACTGAAGTGGGCAAGGAAGGGAATGAAATACTGCACTAAACTGGATAGAAATAGTGGCGGATACTAAAGAGTTTAAGAATACCGCTAAAATAGCAATTATTTGTCAATTTGCCGCAACCGCGCCACTGATTGTTATCACGCGCCTTATGTGACCAGAGGGGAAGTCAACTGAAGTGGGCAAGGAAGGGAATGAAATACTGCACTAAACTGGAAAGAAATAGTGGCGGATACTAAAGAGTTTAAGAATACCGCTAAAATAGCAATTATTTGTCAATTTGCCGCAACCGCGCCACTGATTGTTATCACGCGCCTTATGTGACCAGAGGGGAAGTCAACTGAAGTGGGCAAGGAAGGGAATGAAATACTGCACTAAACTGGAAAGAAATAGTGGCGGACACTAAAGAGTTTAAGAATACCGCTAAAATAGCAATTATTTGTCAATTTGCCGCAACCGCGCCACTGATTGTTATCACGCGCCTTATGTGACCAGAGGGGAAGTCAACTGAAGTGGGCAAGGAACGGAATGAAATACTGCACTAAACGGGAAAAAAATAGTGGCGGATACTAAAGCGTTTAAGTTTACCGTTAAAATAGGTATTGGAGGTATTTTGCTATATTTCGAAATAACTTGTTGATTTTTACCCTCACTACTTACATAATTTGACTAGTTTTAAATACAGACAGATGCATGTTACTTTCTTAGGAATTATAACACATTTTGTGTTATGGTCTCAGATGGTCTTCTAAAAGCAAGTAAGCGTCTTGCAAGCGCAAGTGTCCAAATTGTATGATCTCACTTGTAAAACTACTGCACCGGTCAAACTGTAGACCAAAAATATTGCATTTTTTACAAGGAATAAGACTGAATACAGAAAATATTTACTGTGATTCAAGACGTGACTGTGCATTCAAATATCTGTGAGATGAAAAAAGAGCCATTGCAAAAATTCCTAATTAGATTGTAAACAATTCAATCACGCTCTTCCTTCCGCAACAACAAAAAAAAGAAGCTTTTTTAATAATATCTAGAATTTGCAACAAGAATTCCAAATTGAAATGTCATCGCGTACCGGCAGCAAAAACGTGGCATATTGCAGAGGGCGCTGAATGCACCATTTTAAAGTTTCACTTAGCCAAGCGATAATGAGCCTTAAAAGAATGCAATAAGGAAGGAGGGAGAGGATTAAAAAGTTGGCGGAATTTATTCCTATTAGTGCAACGGGCCGTGCAACGAATAATCGCTTTTTAATGAAAAGATTAGTGCGCTCCCGGACTATTGTCGAGTACGAGCAATCAATGGCCGGACACTTCGGGAATTTTCCAATTTCGCGCCTGCACTACGACACCGGAGCTTAATTTTTTTTTGTGCGACTTCTCTGTTGCTAACAAGAAGTCTTTTACTTTTTTACTACTTTGCGCATTACTTTTGGGATATTATAAATTGCATATCAAATAAATAATCGCCTATCAATACATATTCATCATTTATATTTTTTTTTAACATCAAATATCTTACTTCACTTCAAATAAACTAAATGTTTAACAAAACATAAACTGCAGATAAATCAAAAATTTACATCAATATGACATAACTTTTTTCCTCATATTGCAATACAGATAAATTTATTTTTGTACAAAAATACTACATACATAGCATAAATACTGACTGCACAGCAAATTTTCCATATTTCATAGCAAAATTATTATCCCAGTCGCATATTAACCAGTAAACATACGTAAGTAAACAAAAGTTTATAGGTCCGTTAGGTATAGCCTAACCGAACCTGGCGCAGAAAGCGCCAGGTTAGGTTAGGTTAGGTTAGAACTTTGACCACAACGCACGAGCCGAGCGAGCGGAGCGAGCGTGCGGCAGCGGCCGGCGATGTGCCAGAAACGACACGCTATGCGCGTCATCAATTTAAAATATGATTATCGATGTGTATGATTAACGATGATGGTTCATCTCTAATAAAAACTGCTGTAAATAATATAAAAATAGAAGCTATATTTAAAAGAAAAAGAGTTAATAGGTATAATGTGCATTAAGATTATTAGCTGTGCATTGATGAAAAAGCTTTTGCTTTAGGAAAAATCGCTGTACGCTGCGAAAATAAATTGTAGTGTGTTTAGTGATATTTTGAGTTGAATATTTTGCTGTGCAATCAGTAATTTTGATGGGAATTTGGAATCTTATTGCATAGAAAAAGGATATTTTTTGATTTGCGTTTAAATACTACCCATTACTTTTATACTGGAATTTAGTAAAACGTGGGTGTTATTTTAGGGTAGGGTTAAAGGAGTTCGAAAAAAGCTTATTTCAAATTCCAGGTCTAAGCATTAGCGTCAAAATAAATTATACCTTAACCGTACCACAACCACATTTTACTCGTTCTACCTATCCATTAGTCTTAGGGTTCAGTTGGGTCCCTATCACCCTACTTAGGAGCTTCTTAAGGTTTGAGCCCGTGTGAGGTCTTTATAAGGGTTCTTCACAAAATTAGGACCTATCTTCGGTTGAACACTGAAAGATTCAAGAGTTCAAGAGGCTTCCCTTTAAAAGATTGGTTAAACTTTCAAGCTAGCATGCATAATTATTCTTATAGTATGGGAGTTTGACGGCAAACTCATTTTATTTCATTTTCAAATGTCTTTCTATCTCTTCGTGTGGGAGACCGTTTCCATTTTCAAATATCTTTTTTCTCTTTGATTGGGACACCGAGTCGTCCGATGACTCTAGTGTCAGAGTTTTATAACTGCCTTCTAGAAGTAGCAGCAGACCTTTGAAATAGCTGTGTAATAATCGCCGTCTAAGTAATTATAGACAACAACAGGACTGGCCAGTTAAGCACGGAACCCTCTATATTTTAGGATAATCAGGTAGTTGACCCTACAATGTCCTAACCAGACTGGGGACAGGTCACAAAGTGATAAATGTCAACTTTGTGAGTGATCCACCGAGAATCGAACTCGAAACATTCTTACCACTGCGCCGCATCGGCCATCAAATAAATTATAAGTTAAAGCTGTAGGAATATTAAACTTTTGTTAAAGTATAACTGTACTGATGGGACTAAGTGATTGCTTACCTTACTAAAATAAACGAACCCAAACAAAGTCTAGCTTTTCCCGAAGGCTGTTTTTAATCAGCTAAAGAGACAAAAATCACAGAAAATGAACTGTCGGCCATTGTTACTTTCATCTCAGAGTTATAAATATATTTGTTGAGAGAGAGCCATGTGAACAATCATTGTGGAGCCAGGAAAAGTAAGGTACGCACACGGTTACAAACTTAGGCACAGATAAGGTAGCAACTTTATCAGTGAATGCAACAACTTTCACTGCATCCTTCAAGCATGGTGAAGAGCCCTTTTTTAAAATGGAAGGATCTTTTTTAGCAGCAAATTTAATAAATTATGAAGATAAATACGGTCGCAAACAAATTACGTGTACTTATACTGAAATTACCATTCTTAACAAACTTTTTGTATAAAATCAAACGCACCCCTAACTTTATGATCCTGGTGAGAGGCACCAACAAATTTAAATGGATTCACTTTTGTATGTAGTGTTTCATCTAATCTTCAATTCACTCTGAGCTCTCATTCCTTAATGTAGCTACAAAGAGTCGCCGATGAGACAAAGGCTCCAAATCATTGATCAAGGGACCAGGAAATGAATGGAGTCAGCTATTTTTTACAGGACTTTGATGTTGAATTTCTCCTATTTGCTCCTGTAACTGGTTACTTTTTTACCAAATCTGGCTTGAAGAAGAACAGTCGTATGGTCCAGCTGTGGACAGAAGTGATATTGTATTGAATATTCAGCATTCTAACGAAGCTTTTTCTATGTATGTTGTATGAAATATATCAGTTAAATTTGACCCAGAAAAAAAGACATTAAAATTGCTGTAAAACTATCCTATTCATTATTCTGGGATTGTCTGGTGATTTTAGTTTCAGGGTGAAACCACGGAAATAAATTCTGATAAATTTCAAAACAAACAAATTCTAAAGTAAAACTATTTTTACGAATTGGCGGGATAAGACATCAACTTCAAGGCTATGTTGTGGAAGTACCTAAACTTCGGTAGAACAAGCAGAAAGGTACGAGAAATATAAACCCGGAAGCATTTTTAAAACACTACACAATTATCACCACTCCTTATTACCCCAACACTCAGTCTTATTGTCTTCCCTATCTCTTTGTTAGGACAAAGCAGCTCAAATAATTATTGACGGCAATGACAGCCTCCCTCTGTGACAATGCTGCGATTTTCTTAATTAAAAACTTCCCACTATGAGTCGAACACTTATTGGACCTACTGCCGATTAGACCCAGCAGTGGCGAAGGGTAGCATTTCCTTCAACGAAGGTATGCTGAAGCCAAAAAAACATAGGTAGCTGAATATAAGAAGATTGATGTGTGACTAAGGATTTAAAATCCCTGAAAGGGAATGACAATCAGCATGTATAGACCCTTCGCCACTGAGACCCAGTCAATTGAGGAGAAAACTCAAAGTTTATTGCAAATGGCAGCAGGCGTATCTGTGCCTAAACAGACCAATAAGAAATCTGAACTTTGAAACAGTTTCGACCCAACACAGAAAATAGGCACAGTCGTGGGTTGGGTGGCGCATTAGTTTCCCTTGAAACATCATGAAATTACGTACTAGCTGTACTAAAAACCACCTAAATTGACATTGAGTTGTTAAACATAGTATTTAATTAGTAGGCAAACTATAATGTCACCAATGAAGAGGAAACTAGGAAATATGTGACACCACACATCTTGCATACAAGAATGTGTTATTTTTCTGTGATTTGTCAAATTTTATATAGTTTGTATTAGGGCCGGGCATAGTCGCGTGTGGCCATACGCTATATTCTTTTTGAGTTCATATTTGACACATTAGGCCTAATCGGCTGTGGGCCTAGTCAGTTGAGTCCCCACTATTGGGCATAGGACTGTGGGACAAAAGCCTGTCCCAGTTGTCTTACTGGAGTTTTCAAATGAGTGATTAGTTCTTTTGTTTAAATAGGTGATTAGAATAGATTGGACGTGATCTATTAATTTTGTGTTGGTTTAATTATTATGACATCGTGACTTAGTTCGTTATGACAACTGAACTCGGTCACTCTGATTAAGTTTCATTTGTTTCAATACCTTTTGTTGAAGCGAATTGATTAAACCACTTCAGCATCTTTTGATGTAATAGGTATATTTCATTTATCTTTTGACATTGATTGTGTGGTCAACTGAGTGCTCTGAGTTAGTAGGTCGTGGATTTAATTTATAACCTGTAGATTCAGTTGCTTTATTCTATTTATTAAGACTTGGAGTGTTGCAAGGAGAAGTAAAAAGTAGACGAGTCAGTATTGCAGGTTGATTTCTGTAGGAACCAACTATTTGAAAGCTTAATAATTGTCGTAGTAGCCAAGGTTAGTAACTGATAATCTCGTGTAAACGAACTATGTTAAGGATGATACCAGATAAGGCGAGGAACACACACAACGTCGGTTTGTGCGTCGTTTGTTCGATTTTCCACCTTATTTTTATACGAATACGGTTTATGTCAAACGATTTGACAGACAACGCAGCGTTGTGCGATGCCGTTTGACACAAACCGTATTCATATGCAGGTAGGGTGGAGAATCGAATGAACGACGCACAACCCGATGTTGCGTGTGTTCCTCGCCTTATTGTGTTCTAGATAAACAAGACCAAAAACATCATAACAAAACAACATAATCTACATTGTCAACACAACTTTCGTTTAGCGATATTTGCATACAAAAATCCTTGCACAAATCCTATCTAAGTGGACTGACGAGATTACGCCTCTGTCATGGCATGACATGAATATCTGAAGAGAATAGGTAAGATGTGGCCACATTGGAGGTTCTGTGTTGATCAGACCATGAAGATACAAAATAGAGAATTTGCCAGTAAATACTTAGTTTCAGGCTCATTTACTCATAATGGTTCAGGCCAGTTCCAACTGGTAGATACAAGCTATTATTAAATAGTGGATCAAACAAGCTTCAATCAAACAATTTGCTGTATTTTGTCAGTACCTACATGTGAAAATGCCAATAGCTTTGCAGAATAATTTATACGGGTGTTAGGGACGGTGTACCTAAAACTTTGCAGGCATGATCAGACCATCAAACTGAACAACTTTTACTATGGAGCCAATGGTGGGAAACGAAAAAAAAATTCCGGCCTTCCATACAAAATTCACGATCAGCTGGCTGACTTTGTATGAGAGGTTGGAAATTTTTTTTCGCTTCCCACCATTGGCTCCATAGTAAAAGTTGTTCAGTTTCATGGTCTGAGCACGCCTGCAATGTTTTCGTCCCTAACACCCTGTATTATGTTGAAGTACATAATACGTGAGTGAGCACCTTTTACGACAGAAGAAAATATCGACTTTTATGTTGGGATAGATATCGTACGACATATTGCAGCACTATCTAGTTGGCAGCTAATCTGAAATTTACCAAGCTTTATTTTCTAAATTAAGTTTAGATTGTGTTGCCACTATGTTTATGTTCCAGCACAATCCAAAAACCGGGCAGTCAGTAAACCTGCCCGCTTGTGGACGGGGCTGTTCCACACTCGTGCAGGCGTGCTTACGGAGAACAAATTAGATGAAAGACTATACAGATGGCTCACTCAGGTCAGTAACTATTAGCGACGATTATGACGCTTACTGACTTTAACTGGAAATAATTGGAATCGCAGGGAATTTCAAGGTAACTAAGAAACTAAAATAAAATAAGTTGGTTGGCACGAACGTCGTATTTCTTGGATTACAATTTGCTCAAAATCATATAACGTTCTTGTATAATATTTTGCTGTTTTGATAATCTTTTAATACTTTGAGATTGTTGACAGTAGCAATTCTGGCTGTGTAACAAGTGACAATCGCAAAAATCCTAGTCGAGTGAACTTTCTGTAAACTCTCTATTTTGTGTTCATCTAGTTCGGTGAGCAGTTCCACACTTGTGCAAGCAGGCGTCTGGCGGAAGTTTTAATCCAACGTCGGGCATTGTTTGGTAGCGCCTGATTACCGGCCCGTCGCCGTGCCGCGGTCAAAGTATGAAATCAGGCTTTGTGCGAATGTTGGGATTTAGTTTTTGTCGGGATTTTCATTTGGACCGCATGTGAGGTTGGGGTAATGAAAGATTTTGTTTTAAATTATCTAGCCACAAATACAACACACTTCAAAGTTGGCTTAATCAGTGTTGCGTTGTATGACAATCAAGCTGTCCAGTAATATAATATCTTATAAGCTTTTGTATTAATATTTTTCAATCAAGCCTTGTACGATACTTAGCAGAAGTTGTTCCGTGATAGCGATTTCCTCTTTCATTAATTACTTATAATACCTACAAGCTTGCAGTAACAAAGTTTCTCTATATACATACAAGGTGTCATGAAAAGCACTGCATTCTTGCCAAGTGTTGAACAAGCACATAAAACTAAACCACCCTAAGAAACAGTGGTTGAAGTAAGGATAGTTTTTACCCGACTACCTCAGAAGGAAGGTTATGTTTTTCGTATGTATGTGGACAAGAAAATTCTTTTTCCCGAGCTACAGCCCAAACGGATAGTTAGATTTTGACATGTGAGGTGTTGCTAAATTCGTTTCAACGGCGCGAGTGACACTGGCTATATAAAAAAAATTATAGATTCAAGATGGCGGATTTTAACAGCAAAATACTACTATAAAATTACCGCAGTCGGGATTTTTGTTTTTTAACACATCCACTTATTATTCCATGTAATGTATTAGGCCCGCCTTTTGTACTATGTGCGATAAAGTATAAAAATAAAATAAATAAACAAGCATAGTAAAAAATAGGAAACAAACACAAGTAATTCGATTTTCCATTTCATAAGAATACGTTACGGTTTATGCTAAACGGACGCTGCGTTGACAAATGTGTCTGTCAAAGCGTTTGATATAAACCGTAATCGTATGAAAATGAGGTGGAAAATCGAATAAACGACGCACAAACGGACGTTACCGTGTGTTTCTCGCCTAATGCATACTTTGAAGTTATATTGGAGATATCTGTTCAATTTTATAAACTCGTTAGACCTCTGAAACTAGCACATAACTTTTTGTAACACCCTGTATGCACTATGTCGAAAATTCGCGCCTAACACGAAAAGGCGAAGAGTGGAGAGGGGAGGGGGGGAACTACGTCAAGCTATGTTATTAACAGTCAGAGTTCTGAAATTTATTAGCAACGGCGAATTTATAGGAAAACTTGTGTCTAGGTTCATAGTCTGTAAGGGTTTTATTTTAATAGGCAAAGGTATTTTTGAAGTATTTTCATAACACGAGCTGTGAACAAAACTTGAAGACAAGCCATAATACACTTCACAATAAGAAAGAAACACGTTCAGGAATTAATTAAGTCAGTTCAGCCATCTCTGAAAACATGTTGTAATGCATAATTCGTTGGGAAAGAAGATTATTATATTAGATTGCTAGATTCCAAACTGATGGCAGTGCACCATCTATAAACCTCTTTATTCTGCGGTGGATCTGAATATTTGTTTTTTTTTACAATAAAATAACAATTAAAGTTCTATTATAATAAACTGGTATCATCCTAGACAATGAAAAATAAATTAAAATGAAAGCTTTATCCGACCAACAAGCGGTCTGTAATCGGCTTTGTTGAAAATTCATCACAACAATAATAAATAACTTTTCTGACCTGTATGAAATAATTTTTATTTTGCCTCAACATTTGTAAAAAATCAAAATGTAGATTCAAGTCAATTCAATACCGCAATCAAAAATGATGGTAATCGTAGGAGCAACTTAATAAGGCTACTTAGAAGAAAACCAGTATGTTTAATAATCGCATCGCATAATTTTCCGGTATTTGTTGGATCCGGTTTTTAGAAATCATTCGCCGAAGCAAAATCCAGTTGTCATTGGTTATCATGCGTATGGTAGTTGTCACAAAACGCCATATCGTGCAGTGCATGTAACACTTACTTAAGAATTACACGACTGCCCAACCAAAAAAAGGAGTGTAATGTTTTCAGGGTTCATGTATGTATGTATGTATGTATGTATGTATATATGTGCAATGCTATAACCCACCATAACTCGATAACTACTGAACAGTTTTGAATGGGAGTAGTGTGAGAAGAATCCTTACACCATCCTGAGTGTCATAGGCTAGGTTTTGTCGTCTTTAACCTTAGGATAAGTAGAAAAATTATCATATTTTCTTAATTAGGGATAGCAGCCACCGTAAATAAAACTCTTTGAACAAATCTTATTATAAAATTCATGTCACACAATCTGTTGAAGTTTGATGTCGCTGTCATTGATTGAGTTGACGTTGCAGTATGTCTAAATATGTCACTGATACAAAATATTTACGTTTGTTGTTGCAAATTTAAACAAATACTCAAAAATAATTAATTAACAATAAAACGAGCATTCTAAACTGATAGATAAAATAACGCTGATAGTTTTTACGAATGGCACAGAGTTCTTATCTTGATGTCCAGCCTTGATGCTTTTGTAATGCAAAACATGTAAATATTCAAAGGCATCTCAGTATCAGGTAATTAGTTAATTTTATTATTATATTTATGGCTAATGAGCAGGCATAAAAATAGCTCATACACAATGTGCAATGCCAGAAGATATATCTAAGGCGCCTGGTACTTCATTACATATACAAGCTACTGCTGCTGGTGTTTCTCTGCATAGCTACTTTGATAGCTACATTGTTTGTTAGTAGATAACGTAGGTTGTTATAACATTGACCAAACAATGATGATTTTATTGCAGAGCAGCTGTCTCCGGGATACTTTATTAAAGTAGAGTGTAAAGTGAAGTATTCTTCAAAAGACTACTACTGCCAATGTAAGACATGAAAGAGCAGGCCCTGGTCGGCAAAAACTTGAGTGTTGATTAAAATAAGACAGTCGGCATCAAGAAAATGTTGATTACTTAACTTTAAACGCAACTTCTGTATGAGCTGAGCTGCTATGTAATATTAATGTATGTAGTCTAGACTTTGTAATCAATACAATAACCCATTTAAAAAGAAAATCTGTTATCATTTAAGTAGTTTAAATCAGTTATGGGCAGTTCAACTAGTAGGCATTAAGACCCGTTCACATTTCAGCGGTATCGCTGCGGTACGCGGTACGCGGTGTTCTCCTCGCGGTACCGTTTTGCGATACCCGATACCCCGTCCCGCACCTGATGGCGATCGATACAATTACCGCGACGGTATCGCACCTGTACCGCGAGAATACTGCGTGAGTGAAACCACAGTAATGTGTAGGGGCTTTACCAACACAGGGGTTAAGGGAAGATTGCCTTCCTGATAGAAAGACAACAGACCAGCACTGATTTCGACAGGATGAGTGGTATGAATGTAGGACCAACATCGGGGGGTTGAGGGGGGCTTGCCCCCCTCATAGGAAGACAATACATCAGCACAGATTTTTACACGATGACTGGTATGAATGTAGGACCAACATCGGGGGGTTGAGGGGGGCTTGCCCCCCTCATAGAGAGACAACAGATCAGCACAGATTTTTACAGGATGACTGGTATGAATGTAGGACCAACATCGGGGGGTTGGTCATAGGAAGGCTATACATCAGCACAGATTTTTACAGGATGACTGGTATGAATGTAGGACC
The DNA here is from genome assembly GCA_024500475.1 of Phthorimaea operculella. Classification (NCBI taxonomy): domain Eukaryota; kingdom Metazoa; phylum Arthropoda; class Insecta; order Lepidoptera; family Gelechiidae; genus Phthorimaea; species Phthorimaea operculella. Next base: position 74,044 of record JANFCV010000229.1, read on the forward strand.
AACATCGGGGGGTTGAGGGGGGCTTGCCCTCAGCACAGATTTTTACAGGATGACTGGTATGAATGTAGGACCAACATCGGGGGGTTGAGGGGGGCTTGCCCCCCTCATAGGAAGGCTATAGATCAGCACAGATTTTTACAGGATGACTGGTATGAATGTAGGACCAACATCGGGGGGTTGAGGGGGGCTTGCCCCCCTCATAGGAAGACAATACATTAGCACAGATTTTTACACGATGACTGGTATGAATGTAGGACCAACATCGGGGTTGAGGGGGCTTGCCTCAGCACAGATTTTTACAGGATGACTGGTATGAATGTAGGACCAACATCGGGGGGTTGAGGGGGGCTTGCCGCCCTCATAGGAAGACAATACATCAGCACAGATTTTTACACGATGACTGGTATGAATGTAGGACCAACATCGGGGGGTTGAGGGGGGCTTGCCCCCCTCATAGGAAGGCTATAGATCAGCACAGATTTTTACAGGATGACTGGTATGAATGTAGGACCAACATCGGGGGGTTGAGGGGGGCTTGCCCCCCTCATAGGAAGGCTATAGATCAGCACAGATTTTTACAGGATGACTGATATGAATGTAGGACCAACATCGGGGGGTTGAGGGGGGCTTACCCCCCTCATAGGAAGACAATGCAACAGCACAGATTTTTACAGGATGACTGGTATGAATGTAGGACCAACATCGGGGGGTTGAGGGGGGCTTGCCCCTCATAGAGAGACAATACAACAGCACAGATTTTTACAGGATGACTGGTATGAATGTAGGACCAACATCGGGGGTTGAGAGGAGGGGCTTGCCCCCCTCATAGAGAGACAACAGATCAGCACAGATTTTTACAGGATGACTGGTATGAATGTAGAACCAACATCGGGGGGTTGAGGGGGGCTTGCCCCCCTCATAGAGAGACAACAGATCAGCACAGATTTTTACAGGATGACTGGTATGAATGTAGGACCAACATCGGGGGGTTGAGGGGGGCTTGCCCCCCTCATAGGAAGGCTATAGATCAGCACAGATTTTTACAGGATGACTGGTATGAATGTAGGACCAACATCGGGGGGTTGAGGGGGGCTTGCATCCCTCATAGGAAGACAACAGATCAGCACAGATTTTTACAGGATGACTGGTATGAATGTAGGACCAACATCGGGAGGTTGAGGGGGGCTTGCCCCCCCCTCATAGAAAGACAACAGATCAGCACAAATTTTTACAGGATGACTGGTATGAATGTAGGACCAACATCGGGGGGTTAAAGGAGGCTTGCCCCCCTCATAGGAAGACAATAGCAAAGCACAGATTTTTACAGGATGACTGGTATGATGAACCAACACCGGAGACCACAGAAAAACAGAAGAAGCGAACTAATTTTTACTTGTTAAATAATTTAAAAAGTAGTAAATAAAATAAATAATTAAAAAAATTAAAAAACACGCCTGCGTTTGTGGGAAAAATTGATCTGAAAAGTAAAAAACAAGTTATAATTTGTGAAAAATTTGGACGAGATACTTGGCTGGATTGTTCTTCTATTTGGAAAATTGTCGATGTTTTTATTAGAATCAAAAACATTCTATAATATGAATAGTTATCTTTACCGTACATATAGGTTCAATATTATGTTTTTTTGTGACCAGAGACTTTACAATGCAGTCGGGGGATAGTTTTCGAGATTGTAACGTGATTGTATGACAACAAACTATCCCCCGACTGCATTGTAAAGTCTGGTCACAAAAAAACATAATATTGAACCTATATGTACGGTAAAGATAACTATTCATATTATAGAATATTTTGATCCTAATAAAAACATCGACAATTTTCCAAATAGAAGAACAATCCAAGCCAAGTATCTCGTCCAAATTTTTCACAAATTATAACTTGTTTTTTACTTTTCAGATCAATTTTTCCCACAAACGCAGGCGTGTTTTTTATTTTTTTTAATTATTTATTTTTTTTTGCTACAAATATACCAAGATTTCATATTCATAACAGGAAGACACAGCATAAATAAGCAAGCACAATAAGACACCATACGTTTCATCCCCTTACCAAATTGACATTTACTATCGTAGGGGGCGCATAATTCTCATCTTACCGCCCCTCTTCCCCTGCCGCCCCCTACAGGGCGCCATGTGGTGGAAATAATCGCTATACGAAAATGACTAGTTTTAATACGAATTTGGATAATTACAGACATTGGATATCGAATGGAGAATGAATGTAATTGTATCAAATTGTTCGATTACAATTGTCGGTCCATTGAGATCTTCAGCGTTGATTTGGGTATTGTAGTGGGAATAAATGGAAAAAAGCAATTAAGTACTCTTAAAATGCATTTAGTGCAGAAAGGAAGAGATAAAATGGTTTTTATCGAAAAGAAGAAAAAGAAAGATCTTATTTTAATAACTATGTACGTACCCTATACCTCATGCATGGTCATACGAAATACCGAAATATAAAATTTTACATTCTATCCATATCAAAGCACTAAAAGTTACTGAAATTTTGTGTATCCCCCAAAGAAAGCTGCTAAACTTTGCTGGCTAGTTCAAAAAAACTTAAAAGTGGACAAAAAATTAAACATCATAAAATCTCAATAGCTTGTAACGCATTTGTGTGCAGTTCAGTCGAGGAATTTTAGATTGCACGAAATATGACAACTACCTACCGAAAAATATTGGTTTTCACATTCAGACACTCCAAAATTACGCGACTGAATACGCATCGAATCTACGACACTAAGTAAAAAAAACTACTTGCTAGATTTTCCATTAAAAGGCAGAACAGTGGGCTTTCCATTAACACCCCCTTCCTTCCATTTTTCATTGTTAACACATTCACCCTTTTTAAATCCAACTATTTCTTCTTATTTCATTACACTACTGATTTCTTGTTCCCCTTCAATTTTGAAAGAAATCTTTATTTTGCTTTTGGGACATTTTAGAGTAAGTGCTTTATTCAATACAAAAAGTGATTGTAGAAGGGTGTTGTATAGTTGAATTCAGCACCTCGAAAACTTGCTCTATTTAAGAATTGGTGTGCCATACTGATTCAGTTGTAAGGTACACTTATAATGACGTTGGTTAGGTTAGGTTAGGTTAGGTGCACAAAACAGCTGGAAATTGATTAGACGTAGGTAGGTATTAAATATGTTAGATTGTTGAAATTAAATGACATAAAAATAACCTAATACAATTACACCTACATTTTTGTGGCAAAACAGGTGGTTGCTACTTAAAACAAGCATAGATCTGTTGCTAAAACTGCTTGCTCTTCATTTAACTTCATTAGTACTACTATTTTAGTAATACTAATTTAGTAGATTAATCTTTAGATACAATTTGTTTTTCACAAAGTGGCTTGTTCGACCGCCTGAAAATTTATCGGTACGGATATAATTGTCATACTGATGGTGCATTTTTGAAAACAACTTAATTTGTCCTCGAAAAGTCTTCCACAAATACTATCTATATCTACCGCAAGAAAAGAAAAAGTATAGACGAATGAGTCGTTACAAAAAAGCTATAAAAATTCTTCTCCCGCCCGCAGTGCGAAATCAAAGACCATTGTGATTCCAGTAGGGGTAATACCACACCCCACATAGAACATTTACATTTATATGAAGAAATCGGAGGTGGTATAGATAGGTATAGAAAAGATTGGTGCAACGGGAAATTACTTGGAAAGGAAATTGGCGATAAAGCAATCTAAATAAAAGCTTGAATGCGTGATTCCAAGACGAAAAGTTCAAATCTTGAGTTTCAAGTATTTTGCAGGAAAGAATTCAGTTCAAAAGATATTCTGTATGTAAAAATGTAAACTCAGGTGCCAGATCTCTAGCCATCTCCTTTCAGAGCTGAAGAGCTGTAGCAAAATTGGTGAAAATATTTTCACGAGTTAAGAAGTCTGTCCGTGGAAATTAAAATCTTTCTCCAAGGAAAATAATCAAGAACCGTGGCCGAGCATGCAACATTTTGCACTGCATTCGACTTGCCAAACGTGGTGATTACTTTAGAATCGTTCTTAAGGAGATATGACACTTCTATATACTATACCATGCTGTTGACCATAGTCGATAGATATTTAGCCGAGGTCAGAAACTCTACGTCGCCTTTTACGAAACACCCTGAGTGGACTAGGGGTGCCAGTATTCTTAGCCGCTACCACACGGTTTATTTACTCACTGTGTTGCAATTTTGATCCATATTAAAGTGTGTGTGCCTCTTCCTTATTTCCTTCAGCAACTAATGGCCGATTTATAACGATAGATATTTAGCCGAGGTCAGAAACTCTACGTCGCCTTTTACGAAACACCCTGAGTGGACTAGGGGTGCCAGTATTCTTAGCCGCTACCACACGGTTTATTTACTCACTGTGTTGCAATTTTGATCCATATTAAAGTGTGTGTGCCTCTTCCTTATTTCCTTCAGCAACTAATGGCCGATTTATAACCTCTATTAACTGCCTTTATACCCATGTTTAATATACATTAAATTGTTCGCGTGTATCGGACGAGGCGAAGGTACCATTATTATTATACTCCACGCCAGGGGAGCTGAAACTAAGGCCCGCGGATCGAAAACGTTCGTTCGTTCGATCGTTTTAAATCATCAATGCTAAGAAAATATTTTAACTATTTACACATCCCAACTTTAGAGATAGAGGCATCCAAAAAATTACGTAAATTTTGCCTAATTCTTAAATAGACTCAAATCCAAGCAAATGTAGCCTACTAAAATGTTGACTAAAATACATAATCAAACTTCTTGCAACAGATTTTGAGATTATGACATTATGGTACCATAACTATGCATGTATATAGTCAGCTAAGACGATATTAAACTTCTGGCATTATTGTTTCATAAAGAAAATTGTACAGTTTCTTGTGCTGGTTCCCCCATGAAATATTTTCAGCTAATTTGCTTTCTTCGTGTTGAACTCTTTGAAAAGGAATAATTTTGCGGTGCGCTTCAGTTGGCCTCAGGCTACAGAAATTGGGAACCCCTGCTCTACATCGAATAATTATGTAGAATAGTGTAATTTCGACTCCCGAAAGAAACCCATAATATATTCAAATTGGTCGGTTTTATTCTGTATTATAATTTGGAGGTTTCATAAACACATTTATACGGGTTTGTGTTTTCAGGGGTTGAGTTCAGTTTTCATGTAACTCGTTATTTACTGGAACTGGAGATAAATTGTTATTTTTAGAGATACTTTCGTTTCAAAAAGTATACTGTTATAGATGTTAAAAAAAGCTATAATTTAAAAAAAAATCGGGAAATCCAGGATCTGAAATAATTACTTATTATTTTCCGTATTCCAAATATATCCGGCACGTCGAGATGTCCACATTAAATTAGGGAAACGGCGCGCGGCGTGCCTTGTACTATGTCTAAATAGTCATCATAAAAGCATTCTAGGCTATCTCTCTAGTTAGTTTCAAATACAAATACTGCTTCAAATTACAACGTACAAATTCTTTACCAGCTCAGCTAATAAAAGAAATAATAATTTATGACAAAAAGAAACAATTCTTTGCAAACTCTGCGCCCTGACCCAGAGATGGTTCGCTTTTCAACATTATACAAGAGACCACCGGAAAATATGTTGTAAAAAGGCTTTAAAAATATATGCATAAAGGTTCGTGTCCACTGATTTTATACGGGCAAGATTTGACAGCGTATTCAGACAGTAATAAAAAGTGTCAAATAACAACGTGCGCTTTTGTGTTAGAAATAAATACAATAGCTGAATAGTAGCATAAACTAATTATTCTAACTGCTAAACATGTCTTCACTTTTCCGTCGATTTTGTAGCAGATTTGCTACAAATGACCAAATTTCTATTGCAATAATTCTATAGCAACTGATATAAAATTGTCCCAAAACTTGAAATATCATACCTGTCATATGCATGCCGTGCATTGCATGAAATGAAGTGTCTCAGGCTGAAAATTAGGACTAGCCAGAAAACGCTTCCTACCTAGTGGACGAGTACTTTAAAAAAGGAACGCGCTGCTGGTTTAAAATGGCAAATCAGACAATGCGGGAACTGAACATAAACAACAGTGCTGCACCCTATCTTGATTGTAATATACGAAAAATATTACAGGTTTATATATTTTTAACCAAAAATAGCAGGACATTTCAGAAAAATAACTAACCAAAGCTTTATTTCTGAAAATTTATAACATAATAAGTTGCATTGCAAATTATTACTTACCTATTTAATTTATTGGAATTATTATCTTTTCAATCTAAGTTTATAGGCTTCATTGAACTTTTTTCTGCTTATAATATGGATTCTTTTTAACATATTGCTTTGAAGGCATTCAAGTTTTCGATTCTAAGAACTTTCAAAGATATATTGGGGGCAATGCCCTGATTTGGTTCTTTTATTTCTAAGTATTCTTATACAGGGAGTGAAATATATTTCATAAGTATTTCAACCTTATGTTCCTTAAAGAAAGTTATACAGTTTCATGAGCTGTTTTTCTCCAATATACGCATGTTTTTAACACCTTATATTATAATCACTACCAGAGAACAAAAAAAAACTGCGCCACTCTATTTTCCAAGCGGCCGGGGTCCAACAATACAGGGTGGCCTCAAAACCCTTTGTGAGCGATGAGGTTTTTGTCCGCGATGTTATAATACACACGACCCGGCTAATAGAGCTTTGTTGACAACTCGTGCTTAAAAACAGTTGGGATTGGAACGAGTTACTTTTCATTTTAAATGTAATAATTTTTTTATCTACTATACGGTTGTTCGAATAAACCATATTTGACAGCTGCCTAACCAATACTAGAAGACGTCAACATAGAAAAGGATACCTTATGTCATAGCGTTAACATGATTATGACAGTTATGAAATAAACCCCATTTAATTTCTAGTAGGTACTTTATTATTAAATACTATGTTTTTAGACTTAGTGTTAAATATTATCAAAGATTTCGTAACCAATAAAAGCACATGTCCTTGAAATGGGAAAAGCTTGATTCAGTCAAAGTGAAATAAACAAATGAGTTACTTTTAAGTTCTAGAACCTATTTCAAACAAATAAGGTAGATAGACATTTCGGAGTTCAATAAATTAATCTATGTAGTCTCACTTGTGTAGGTTTGCTGTAAGAAATTTCTTTTTAGAAATAAGTAAACCTGTTGTGTCTTGTCTCGTCTCATTGTAAACTGTTTCTATGTATGTTTTGTGTGCAATAAATGGTTAAATAAATAAATAAATAATTTTTCAAAGTTAGATATCATACTTTTCAAGTGATTGTCTGTGTGCAGTGCACAACTAAACTAAGGAGTCATCGTAGGTAAAACTTTCGAGTCGCAGAACTTATCTACCTAGTTACCATCAAATATCAACAATGCAAAAGAAATTTCATACAACAATACTCCCCAATATGAGCACTAATACGCTCAATTTGTATCCTGCTACACTCCGGAGAGCAATTCTCCGAGTTTTTCTAGCACTTACGTGGATTAGGACTATACTTACACTATTACCACAGTACAAGTAAGGTACAGCACTATGTCTGTAAAAAATACTTAGGTAAGATATGGAAAGGAGTTTTAGTTTGCACCAGTTCTGTCTTATATCATGTAAACGAGGGTATCGTTATTACTATTATTATTTATGTAGTTTAGGTAAAAGAAAGGTAACGCGGTTTAACAATCATACACATTACATACCTATCGGAGTAAGACATTCAAGCTAGTAAAACGAAAATAGGCAGGCAGTCGTTACATCTCAAACCATGATTCCAAATTTAGCAGTGGGCGTCAAATACTTTTTGATTAATGGCCAAATGACTTCACAAACTGCTATGCTAGCTTACGACCCGCGACAACATTTCGACATATCTGAAGTCTACTTGCGCGGGAAATAAGTCTCTATAATAGTATGCACTGTATATGCAAGTCCGGCTTAATGTGTGGTAAAACTGGTTGGCCTACTGCTTCTTTTTTTACTGTGTCGTTAGTACTGACGAGAGTTATGACCACTTAGTAAATAAGCAATTCTAGTTTACTGTCACTTGTCCGTCTGTTTTTGGTTAATTAGTATAATTTTATTATACTGTGGGTGGGTGTAGTGTGGCTGTAAAGAGAGTTTATGCTTTCGGTTGTAAAAGAGACTGGAATTTGCACTGTTCTGAATGAAGTTGTTATCATGAAAAACTCGTAATAAGGTTATGATACTAACTTACTAACTTATTCAAGGCAACGATATAAAAAAGTTCTCTACTTATACATATTTTAAATAATACTTGTACATCTACGATTGATACACGTATAGAAAAAGATACATTTCCTCTTGAAAATAAAATTACCTATTTTCAAAGAAATTTGTTTTTTGTCGGGCCTTAGATTATCTCTTACACGAGCCACTACAGTTCATTTTGCTGTTTGTGAGTTGTACTAAGGGAATTATTGGTCCATTATTTTCATCATGTTAAACGATTTTATTTATTTAGATTTGTTATTTGTTTGACATGTTTGTATTTAATTGTATTTTTGACATGATTAAACTTAATATCTTAGCTTTTTTGCTTGAAAACAATCGCTCACTAAATCTCCAACGTGTACCTTACCTCACTTTAAAAAAAACTATGTACTTATGTTAGTACTGATGAATGACAAAAAAAATAGGCCATATTTGACAGCTGTCAAGTCCATACTAGAAGACATATCAACAAAGAAAAACATAACCCTCCTTCTGAGGCAGTCGGGTAGAAATACCTAGACCTTAAGTCCTAAGGTATTTTGACTTATTCGACGACCGTACTTTAGACTTATTATAAAGCTAGTTACACACCCGTGGACGTAACGTCAAATCAGCATGGTCTTGCAATATGTGCATCAATATTTCTGACATTAGACAATCTTTAGGGTGGCTGGCGTCCCATTGACACGTGGCGGCTTTGCTATAATGGCTATTAGGATTATTTAAATTGATATTGGAAACAATTTACTTAAAGTTAATAGGTGATTTTGTAGGCAAAAGCGTAGACAATTAATTGCATACGCTATTAATATTTTAGTGCGAGTAATTGATTACCCACTTAATTTCAATTGTAGTTTCCGTGGAATTGAAATTAAATGTCCAATCTATGATAAAGTTACAATAATGCCGGCTTAGAATAGCATCTTCCCTTGTCATTTTAAAAGCGACTAATAGATTTGCGAGTTAGGCGACAAGCGGGCAGCCTGTCACTAAGGTGATACACAATCTTCTGAATGACTTTCAAACTTTTTGACATATGTGGTATAAATGGCCGTTTTTACAGCCGTTTACGCTCTGCCTACCCCGCAAGAAATTGAGCCGTGATATATGTGTGCCATTTAAATTTCTACCTAGCACATTACCCGCAAATAAACAGAAACAAACAAAGCACATCGGTAAATACAAAACAAGTAAGTAAGTATTACGAGTGACAACAGCGAATTTCAATTTAGGCAGACCGCGCGGGGGGAGGGGGGTGAAGTGGGGGGGGCGCCTTCCAGCGGGCGGATTAACGCGGCGACAGAACTGCAGTGTGGATGCGGCTTTAGATTACCTAGTAGCCTAGGGAAGGAATAGTGACAGATAAATAGTGAATGTTAAGAAATTTTGTAAAAACATTTTAAGACTCTCACACTACTTAAAGCTTGTACTTATATCGAATTGTCCACCAGAAGATGTCTGGCTCAGTAATGTTAGTTAATTATAGTGATGTCAGTACTGGTGCAAAATCTTTACCGACTGGACAAATGTAGTCGACGAAAACGTAAATAGTACATCAGTAAGTAAATAGGTTGACATCTTAGTGGAAGGTATCGAGAGAACCTGGACAAGCCTGGTTCAGAACAGGAATCTATGGCATTATAGATAGAGAGATGTTCTTTACCCAGCAGTGAGTAGAAAAGGGTGAATATCCCAAACCCAAAAATTAAGTGTCCGGGCTGATAACGAGGGTGTATCGTGTAGATATCTTCTGATGCAATTTTTCTTTGGGTAGAAAATATTTTGAACTACCTGGTACAATAAATATTATTTAATTTGAAAAGCTATAAGTCACATAAAAAAATTATTAAAGTGCCATTTTTTCATCGCGGTGGGTTGTCCGGTTTACATTTTTGGTTATTAAATACCCTGTGACGCTAAAGTAGTCTCATATAGACATGAAATTACAGATATTTTTTATAAACAGTGAACCAATGAATCGATATAACTATCACCCAACTCTTAGCTATAATGTACTACGTTTAAGAGACATGAACACATGTGTCCGACGAAATCCCTTCATTCCGGAGGGTAAAAACTTATTGCACAATAGCTCTTCACTCCCTGCGCTTACGCACTCCGATTGCCCTTAGACGCCTTCTATTAGTCTTGCCCTAAAGCTTGGTGCAGATTCACGGGAACTATGTCGCTTTGTTTTTCCACCATTAATGAAAATATTTCATTTTTGTGGTGTGGCGACATTTTTTTTATCATTTCGGTGTTGTAGCTCGTATATGCCTCATTCTTTTTGTCCCAAAATGACTATGTTTATGTGCTTTAGGAACTGTTTGAATTGAGTGCTGTTGATTTTACTTTAATCGTTTTAGTTAAAAAAATATTTGAAATTTACTGTTCTTTTTTTCATTTCTGCGTTCTCATTTCGGAGGATTCGGTGGGCTGAAATGTCTATATCACCCCTCAGAAATGATAACACCCCACGGAAATTTGGGCAGGCTCGTTGCCTTAGGGTTCCTTGTTGAATTCGAAGGGAGGGTTTGTTAATTTACGAAATTATTATGAAAACCTCGCTAGACAAATGTAAATCGCCCACACAATAATAGCATACCTACCCCCTTCGTACTATCTGGTACGTAAGTAAGTAAAACCTACCTACCTACTAATAGGTAGGTGTATTAGAGAGCGCAAACGCCGCGTACCCATCTACCTTCTAGTAGGTAGGTGTGTTAGAGAGCTAGCACGTCGCGTAACCGTCTATCTACCAGAAAATATGTGTGTTAGTTGGCGAGCAGATCTATCCAACTAGTACCTACCTACTACCTACCTACTGCCTACCTTCTGCCCGCCTACCACCTACCTACCGCCTACCTACCGCCTACCTACCGCCTACCTACCGCCTACCTACCTGCTACCTACCTGCTACCTCCCTGCTACCTACCTGCTACCTACCTGCTACCTACCTGCTGCCTACCTGCTGCCTACCTGCTACCTAACTGCTACCTACCTGCTACCTACCTGCTACCTATCTACTACCTACCTACTACCTACCTCACTCGTCCCACTCTGCTAAAGTCACCGGTTTCTCTCTCGTCCCACTCTGCTGTAGTCACCAGTTCTTTACTCGTCCCACTGTGCTGTAGTCACCAGTACCTCCCACGTCCCACTTTGCTGTAGTCAGCACTGCACTCGCTACCTTGGTTCTCCGCTAATCCCTTCCCAGGCTTATTTTTGCCTATTGGTTATATATCAAAAATTACCATACAGAAACAGAACACTGTCTGACTATAGAGACTCGCACTGACCACTTCATTTCGATGGACATATTTCATTTCTGTGCACACTTATTATCATTTCGGTGCACACCTTTTATCATTTCGGAGGACTGTTTTCATTTCGGTGCACACTTATTATCATTTCGGAGGACTGTTTTCATTTCGGTGCCTTTTTCAAAATTCAATCTCAAATTTCTCAGCTTCTGATAAAGATATTGCTAGGATTTTTACACAGTTAAAATAAAGCACCATAGAGATTAAAATTATGTAAAAACATTTCTTAAAAACGGAGAAAATAAAAAATCCTCCGAAATGAGACAAAAAACGCAATTGTCGACATTCACCCAAAAAGGCAGATGGTGAAAAAGTTCTCGATTTGGTTTGGTAACTGCAGGTTGAACCTCATGAAAAACTTCCTAAAGGTACCTGGGCCCACACCACAATCTGCTAAATAAAAATTGATTCAGTTGGATGTCGAAGGCATGTCAGTTGGGAGGTTTTGATAGTTTTGTATTCTGCTTACAGTTTTAGTACGGAATCACTGTGGCAATGGCAATAGAATGACAGTTTAGTGTTGCTGGCATTACGATGGCTAAAAATTAGCAAACTTGAGACCCTATTGCTAGTTCTCTTTTCTCGCACATTTCAGCCACCTCCATTCCTCACCAGGCGCCAACATTACTCCTAAACCGCATTCTCTTGATATGTTAATTCCTTCACTGAATAAATAATTCATTTGTCTAAGGACATAGAGCAAAGATGCTAGCAGCGCCGCTACAGAGACGCCTTTAAAATAAATCCTACAAAACAAGCGTGTCAGTGGCCTTCACCGTTGCAAGCTCAGGTCGTAGGTTATGATGATTAAATGTCATAGTCACATATCGGGAGATAAAATATAGATTAACATTTTTAAACTTAAATAATTAAATGTGTGAAATGTACGTTAGTGGCAACACTGGAGAGAGCCTTTAAAAGGACCTCAACCAAAAAAATTGCCGATCATCTGGTTTCAGTTACCATGGGAGGTTTAACTTTTGTTTTCATATTTCGGCTCATGTTCCATGAGGAAAGCTTTTCAGTTTCATGAGTACCTTGACCTCCTTTCGGCTTTATTTGTTGTTCGTAACACATTGTATTTAGTCCAGTGAATGGACCCATTGTCCTAAAGCTGTTTCTAGCAGCGGCGCGAGTGAATCTTTGCTCTGTGAACGAAGACACATCACTCGATGGCACCGCGACGCTTTATCCCGACGACATAAGGTTCAATTTGCAAGCTTGTAACAATTGTGAGAAATTACTGAAGTTGTGAGTACGTACATTGATTTATGTTTAATTCTGTATGATTCAGTGTCTCAGTGTATTGTGCGGAGATTTAATTAGAATGTGTTTAAAGTACTTATGGGGCCTAAATTCACGCAGTTTGTCTTAATACTGAAAGTTCGCTCTCAAGATTTAGATTACAAGTAAGTTTAAAGCTAGAATTGTATATTCCTCGATTAGAAGTAGGTACTGAAAATATTAATGTACCTAGTCGAAATGGATCTAAAATAAAAGTGGTAAACACATAAACTATAATCAAACATACTTACCAATTATAAAAGTTAAGTATTCTTTAAACATACTGAGACGTTGTATTTAAGAATTATTGGACATGGGACGTAAGACGTAAGCCGTGCGACAACGCGACGCTTGAAACCGTTTCCATATAAAATGTATGAAACAGAAGAGCCAAAGCCACAAGGGTAAGACGCGCTTTGCATCGATGACGGCTGACAATCACTTGTCCGACAGATGTCATCTTACGTCTTAAGTCTACTCTGTGAAGCTTGTGTCTTAGCTAGGTCCATAAAAAACAGTAATTTAAATTCTATGCGGGTCAAATCGATAACCTCCATTTTTGCCAGGTAAAATGTTCCTACTTACCTTGAAATACCTATAACCAACTCCGACACTCACTCGAACACTTTCCTATCTATCCGGCCCTCGTAAAGATTCAATAAGGTTATCCTTGCTACCTCTGATGTCGGGGGAAATTGGTCCTTAAGTCCTCGGGGTAAGGTGAGTCTCACACCTGACGTCCTTAGTGCAAAAAAAATAAAAAAGCATCTTTCGTAATTAGTGTAACAGAGACAGATGAGTCTGTCAAAAAACGCAAACTCTTGCATCAACATCCATTTTAAAAGGCAGAACACACCGCCTCCGCATATCACGCGCGTAACAATGACTTTACACGTTTACGAGTTCACTGCCAAAATCGGCTACAATAGCCACCTGCAGATCAGCGCCGACTTGATCAGGAGTAGAAGTGGTCGCCGAAAAAAAAAAAAAAAAGTGAGAAACCGGCCGGAGGGATCATTATCATCATCATCATTATTGAATGGGACCGTATGAGACACGGCATACCGCGGAACATGCGTATTGACGTGCACCCAAACGCAGGGTAGTGTGTCGCTTCTTATACAATTCCATACATTACAACCGGTACGCTTATCATTACGCGCACGCCTACATCCTGCACACGGAGGCGGTGTTTTCTGCCTTTAATAATGGGAATTCTTCTGACAGACACATGCGTTACGAATTTGCTGAAAATGCGCAACAACGGAAGCCTATCGTGGGAACCAGCTAAGGCCGATACGCAGGTAGGTAGGAGTAAACGGTCCATAGGGAATTCTGATACTGTCTCCGGGCTGTGATGAAATGTTTATAGATAGGTAGGTTCCTATGTTCAGATGAAAAAAAGAGAAACGTATTTTCCCGAGGGAATGTTCACGCCAATATCCCTTGAGGGGTAGGCAGAGTATTTACACCACGTCTAACAAAAGAGTTCTTCAGTAAACTGTGTATCATCAATAATCATCATAGTGATTGGTTATCAGCCTGTCGCCTTAAATTGCAATAGGTACACATCGATTCGGACAACCACGGGAAAGATATGGAATGATGCTATTCTAAACTAGCACCACAAGGCATAGCCAGCACTACACGGTAAAACTTCTGTGTAGTAAATTAGAGATTAAAAGCTTTGGATGTGACATACCTAGTAAAAGTAGGTAAGTACATAAAAGATTTACCGCGCAAATTGTCATAAAAACACAACAAAAATATCTAAAAACCTTGACCCTTAGAATTCATTCAGAAAGCACTTTCGTGAAAACCAAATCTTTCAATCCCACTTATTGGGTGCCGTTTTAAATCGAATTTCCGGAGTACACCGCAAAAAGTGTCGTGTCCGGGATGTGAACCCGCGTCCCCCCGCGCTCCGTCACTGTCGGCCGCGACCGCCAGCCAATACGTCTCCCGCCATCTTTGTACCCGCACTACAGGGACCTGGCCAGGTGAAAATGACCTGTAAAAGCACTGTACCGTGTAACCATGTGGTGCCGGCTTAGAATAGCATCACCCCATATATTTCCCGTGAGTGTCGTAAGAAGCGACTATAGTACCGTCAATCGAATAGGCCATATTTGACAGCTGTCAAACCCATACTAGGAAACATGTCAACAAATAAAAAGAGATCTTATGTCAAAGCATTAACATGATTTTGACAGCTGTCAAATATGGCCTATTTGAATGACGATACTATAAGAGGTTAGACACTTGATGTGTATTGCTATTTTAGGCGACAGGCTTACAACCTGTCATTATGGTGATACACAGTCTTCTAAATAACTAACATATTTTTTTCAGACGTGGTGTGAATGCTCGTTTGCGTTCTGCCTACCCAGCAAGGGATATAGGCGTGATAAGTGTCCTGTCCGGGATGTGAACCCGCGTCCCCTCGCGCTCCGTCACTGTCGGCCGCGACCGCCCGCCGATACGTCTCCCGCCATCTTTGTACCCGCACTACAGGGACCTGGCCAGGTGAGAAATTACCTGTAAAAGCACTGTACCTTGTAACCATGTGGTGCCGTCTTAGAATAGCATCACCCCATATATTTCCCGTGGGTGTCGTAAAGCAACAATGAGATTTGAAAATTGATGTGTAGTTATTGCAATTTTAGCGACAGGCTGACAACCTGTCACTATGGTGATACACAGTCTTCTGAATGACCAACATATTTTTACGTCTACGCCCTGCCTACCCCGCAAGCGATATAGGCGTGAAAAGTGTCCTGTCCGGGATGTGAACCCGCGTCCCCCCGCGCTCCGTCACTGTCGGCCGCGACCGCCAGCCAATACGTCTCCCGCCATCTTTGTACCCGCACTACAGGGACCTGGCCAGGTGAAATGACCTGTAAAAGCACTGTACCGTGTAACCATGTGGTGCCGGCTTAGAATAGCATCACCCCATATATTTCCCGTGAGTGTCGTAAGAAGCGACTATAGTACCGTCAATCGAATAGGCCATATTTGACAGCTGTCAAACCCATACTAGGAAACATGTCAACAAATAAAAAGAGATCTTATGTCAAAGCATTAACATGATTTTGACAGCTGTCAAATATGGCCTATTTGAATGACGATACTATAAGAGGTTAGACACTTGATGTGTATTGCTATTTTAGGCGACAGGCTTACAACCTGTCATTATGGTGATACACAGTCTTCTAAATAACTAACATATTTTTTTCAGACGTGGTGTGAATGCTCGTTTGCGTTCTGCCTACCCAGCAAGGGATATAGGCGTGATAAGTGTCCTGTCCGGGATGTGAACCCGCGTCCCCTCGCGCTCCGTCACTGTCGGCCGCGACCGCCCGCCGATACGTCTCCCGCCATCTTTGTACCCGCACTACAGGGACCTGGCCAGGTGAGAAATTACCTGTAAAAGCACTGTACCTTGTAACCATGTGGTGCCGTCTTAGAATAGCATCACCCCATATATTTCCCGTGGGTGTCGTAAAGCAACAATGAGATTTGAAAATTGATGTGTAGTTATTGCAATTTTAGCGACAGGCTGACAACCTGTCACTATGGTGATACACAGTCTTCTGAATGACCAACATATTTTTACGTCTACGCCCTGCCTACCCCGCAAGCGATATAGGCGTGAAAAGTGTCCTGTCCGGGATGTGAACCCGCGTCCCCCCGCGCTCCGTCACTGTCGGCCGCGACCGCCAGCCAATACGTCTCCCGCCATCTTTGTACCCGCACTACAGGGACCTGGCCAGGTGAAAATGACCTGTAAAAGCACTGTACCGTGTAACCATGTGGTGCCGGCTTAGAATAGCATCACCCCATATATTTCCCGTGAGTGTCGTAAGAAGCGACTATAGTACCGTCAATCGAATAGGCCATATTTGACAGCTGTCAAACCCATACTAGGAAACATGTCAACAAATAAAAAGAGATCTTATGTCAAAGCATTAACATGATTTTGACAGCTGTCAAATATGGCCTATTTGAATGACGATACTATAAGAGGTTAGACACTTGATGTGTATTGCTATTTTAGGCGACAGGCTTACAACCTGTCATTATGGTGATACACAGTCTTCTAAATAACTAACATATTTTTTTCAGACGTGGTGTGAATGCTCGTTTGCGTTCTGCCTACCCAGCAAGGGATATAGGCGTGATAAGTGTCCTGTCCGGGATGTGAACCCGCGTCCCCTCGCGCTCCGTCACTGTCGGCCGCGACCGCCCGCCGATACGTCTCCCGCCATCTTTGTACCCGCACTACAGGGACCTGGCCAGGTGAGAAATTACCTGTAAAAGCACTGTACCTTGTAACCATGTGGTGCCGTCTTAGAATAGCATCACCCCATATATTTCCCGTGGGTGTCGTAAAGCAACAATGAGATTTGAAAATTGATGTGTAGTTATTGCAATTTTAGCGACAGGCTGACAACCTGTCACTATGGTGATACACAGTCTTCTGAATGACCAACATATTTTTACGTCTACGCCCTGCCTACCCCGCAAGCGATATAGGCGTGAAAAGTGTCCTGTCCGGGATGTGAACCCGCGTCCCCTCGCGCTCCGTCACTGTCGGCCGCGACCGCCCGCCGATACGTCTCCCGCCATCTTTGTACCCGCACTACAGGGACCTGGCCAGGTGAAAATAACCTGTAAAAGTACTACACCGTGTAACCATGTGGTGTCGGCTTAGAATGGCATCACCCCATATTATATTACCCGTGAGCGTCGTAAGTAGCGGCTATAGTACCGTCATTCGAATAGGCCATATTTGACAGATGTCAAAATTATGATAATGCTATAACATAAGGTCTTTTTTTTTGGTTGACGTGTTTTCTAGTACTTATGGGTCTGACGGCTGTCAAATGTGACCTATTCGAACACCGGTAGTATAAGGAATTTGAGAGTTGATGTGTAATGCAATTTTAGGCGACAAGAAGCTGACATCCTGTCACTATGGTGATACACAGTATTCTAAATGACTTTAAATTTTTTTTTCTCTGACATTGTGTTTATGGTTGTTTACGCTCTGCCTACCCAGCAAGGGATATAGGCATGAAAAGTGTCCTGTCCGGGATGTGAACCCGCGTCCCCTCGCGCTCCGTCACTGTCGGCCGCGACCGCCCGCCGATACGTCTCCCGCCATCTTTGTACCCGCACTACAGGGCCCTGGCCAGGTGAAATTTGAAAAATTACTTTGGATCTAAGAAGGTGCAAAATTGCCTGTAAAAGCACTGTGAAATCCCATTGAATAAAGGAAGACGATCTGCAGAAGCCCTCGTTTTCTATCTGCAGACTGAAATTCGCTGAAGCCGAAAAGAACAGGTTACTAAGTCCTACTTTTACATTACGATTCTAAATTCGTAGGACAAGCACTCAGATGACTGAATGAGTTCTTCTAGATCAATTGTTCGAAATAAAAGTGTTTGTATCATCACAAATACAACTCAATAAGATCTCAGTATTTTTTCATTCGGCTAGAGAGCGGCTGGTAGCCACTGGATGGTGAAAATGGGAGATCGTGCCTTGTGACATGCCCTGGGAGAGGCCTATGTCCAACTGTGGACTGCTATGGGCTGATGTGATGATATCTTTCATGACCCTTTTCCACAAGATAATATAATATTTCAATAGGCTTTATTTGAATCCCAGTTCGTCCCTGTACCAGGTGAGTCCCGACCGATTTCTCCTGTATTTTACTTTTCACTAGGTCACCGGGGACGTGCCTACAACATAAACCTTGAACACGTACGGGCACACACCACACGTAACTGTCAGACTGTTTCTTCGTCCGAAACAAAGTTTACGTGTAAGAAAAGTAAGTTATTTTTTGCCTAAACGTTGCATCCTATCAAGGAAACGTAAGAGCTGCTTGTAAGTAAAGCTAAGATTCCAGACATAAGTAAAATTAACCATCGATACAATAAAAAAATTATATCGTTACAATACAGAAGCCTTCAAATGCAGCAATAAACTGTTGTTGCTGTTGTTGCATTTACAGGGAACGCTGCAACCCATTCCCTGGATGATTATCCACAAGTAAATTTTTACGACAACCACAAATAAAAACGAGGTGATGCTATCCTAAGCCGGCATTACACGACAAAGCTCAGTTCCTCAACTGCCGATCATATCAGGATATTTTTTACAGATTTTTCATTCTGTTCTTTTCCCCATACCAACAAAATTCCCTAACATGTCACAACTATTGACTGCGACCGACCGTACCGTAGGGCAGAGTGGTCGCACAAAAGTTATCTCCGTGTTTCGCTGTGCACGTCCCACTGACAGGTTTAGTGGGCAGGAAACGGGTTAGTTTAGGGCTGAAGTAATGTGCTGTCGTGTGGTCAGAGGGATTCTGTATTGATTGTTTTAGGAGTTTCGGCAGGTTTGGTTACGAGTGTAAAGGTATTGTGTCTGTAAGATTTACCGCCAAAACACTTACCTACGTATCAATATCAATCAAAACATAGCATGTATAAAATGAAGTCGCTTTATTCTGTCTATAAGTCGTTGTCGGATAAACCGTTAACGGGCCGCTAGTTAAAATATAAGTCCAAGAATGCCGGATTATTTTAATTTATGTTTATAAGAACACAAAGTTGTGAGTAAGTTTGATACTGACTTAAGTGTAAGTTGTTAAGTCGAGCAATTTCATACTGTTTGAATAGGTACGACATCATTTACCTACAAGATTTCGTGATGTAATAATGCAAAGCCAATTAAAAATTACTGATCTTAAAGTTATAGTTACAAAAAATTCAATGGTGAAATAATCATACTACCAAAAACATTGAGTAGCAAATGTTATGTAAAGATATTCCTTACAAATTTTCAGGAAATATTTTTATCCCGGCAAATACAAGGAAAAACATAATTTCCATCGCGTTCCCTACTTGTCGAACAGACTCATTACAATTTACAATGCCGAGGCACATCTCATCATATTTTATAAGCACCGAATTCACCACACTGCCAGCAGGGTCCAATTCAGCATACATTGCTGCTTACGTACTCTTCGAGTGGGACATCGAGTCATCCAACGACCCGATAAACCCTGTTGTCAGTCTTAGAACCGCCTACTACAAGAAGCAGGCCTCTGACATTGTTGTGAAGCGACCGCCGTCTAAGTAATCATATACATACACCCGTAAATTAACTAGCAATGTATATCGAATGGGGTTTTGTTATCAGAGTAGTTTAATACGGGTTTCATAGGCGAGCAGGGCAATAAATATTAATATGCCCCTTGCATCCACCGCCGCTTAAAGGGCCTCGTCTTGCTGGTGGTTAAAAATGTTAAGGAATTTGAATTTATTTAGTGAGTAATCTGCGGATTGCGTCTACTGTCTAAGGCTACCATTTTTGAACCACTCGGAGGTTGATACACAAAATAGAGAGTAAAGGCGCCCGCGCGCCGTTTTCCTAATTTGTGGTTGATACCTCAATGTCTTTCTCATTGCTCTATCATAACATAATATTGCTTGCCTTTTTGTAATAATTTTTAGATAATATTTCCCAATACATATTGTACTGTGACTGTTAATGTTATTTTGATAGGCACATTTGAAACGATTTTAAACACGCCAAATTAAATGCAATGGTAATTCATCCATTTACATTAAACTAATATTGAGTATTGTTTTACCACGTATTCTATCTAAATCGTAATGGTGAATTAATTTCATTGAAAATTAATTGATTGAACACTTGATAAACCAGTATTTTTTTGTATTTTATTTTTATTTCTAAAAAGCTGTGAACTAATAAGGTAGAGGACTGATAATAAGGACTGATAATCGGTGGAGCAGGAGAGTTCTCGAGTGAAGACCACGTACCGGCAGGCGCAGCGTAGGACGGCCCCCCGCGAGATAGACAGACGATCTGGTCAAGTCCGCGGGGAAATGCTGGATGCAGGCCGGTTCTAATCGGACAAGGTGGAAATATTTAGGGAAGGCCTATGTTCAGCAGTGGACGTCCTATGGCTGATATGATGAATAAGGTGAGCGCTTTTACAATACGAAATAAAAGTTGTTCGCTAGTACTGAGTGAGACATCGCGCGCCGTTTCCCTAATTTGTGACATAAGTGTTAAGTCTATGAGGAGGCAATAAGTAGATAGGTACTCACTCTTATTCGCGTTCGATGAAAAATGCCGACAATTACGTGGACCGGAACGTTTCAGAGCAAGACGGAAAAATACGATCTGCTGTGGCTATGAGTGGGATGGGATGAGCGACGTGCTTAGAGCGATTTCACATGTCTGTATCTATACACTAGCTTAGGAGTAATTACACAACGTCTACTGCTAATGCCCTCTAGTTCCAGAATGTCCCTTTCCCAAAATGACCCTAGGTTCCAAAACATCGTCCCTTTCCCAGAATGTCCCTAAGCATGTGTTCCGTTCCGTGCAGTTTAGTAAAGTTTAATACTGTACGAGATATGACAAAATGCAAGGAAAATCTTTGATGTAATATCTAAATATCATGTATGACATGACCAAATCAAGCATGACATTATTTAAAAGATAACTGACGCAACATTGGTAGTGGTAACAACCGAAATTACGCGACGGAATGTTATTTGCATTACGAATGACACACTTCAGCCGAAATTCCGACGCCGAATGTCAGTCCGACATAATTTCGGCGCTTATAGTGTGTACACCCAAAACTGACGGAACGGAATTCAGCCGCAGAATTTCGGTCGTAGTGTGTCTACACACTTAAACTTCAAAAGACCCATGACCACGCAGGTTCTGAAACTAAAATCTGGGAGACGGCGCACCAGTATTCGGTACAAGACGGAATTACCAGTATTCAGTGTATCGTGGACCGTCGTGACCCATTTAACCTACCTTAGGGTCAATACAAGTTCTCGGAGGTTTGTTTCATAAGCAATGAATCTGCTTAGTTGGGATGGCCCATTGTGCCCGAGAGTTATCAAAATTGGTTAGAATTGTTTAATTAGTAAAGATAAGATCTTCATAAATTATCCGCTCCAGCTTGTACCTTGACAACATGAAAAATTATGGCAGATGAATGATCCCGCGTTTTCCGGCGAATAATTGAAATAATCCGTTTATGCGATGCCGAGTTAATGACCTCTGCGAAAAAATGCAGGAACTCCTGGCGAAAGAGAAATAGAAGGTTAATATAACGTCTTTAAGTAGTAGGGAAATATAGGTAAGTACGTAAAAATTGAAGTATTCTGTCCGCAGCATAGACTTGGGCAAAAGATCTTTGAATTTTATAACTAGTAATAAGTTTTTTGGCTACTGTTATTACAATGAAACCAGCAGTAAACAACATAAAAAAATAAACAAAATTAAGCCTTTCTGTATTTTATTTTAACGTAACAACCACACGGCAATAAAAAATAGTAGGTGATTGTGTCTTCGATTTACCTACAATATGACTGAAACAATAAAAGGGTGAATTGAATATGACGCGGTTTTCACTCAATTTTGGTATAATATCCACAAAGCCGTTACGTAACAAAGACGTAGCTATCACGTAGCCTATCCGTAGCCACCGCGTAGGGTATCCGTAGCTGACGCGTAGCCAGCTAGCAGCCCCACGCTCAAAAATCTGAGATACCATACTGTTTGTAATTTCTACTGTCGTTCAGGAGAAACGCGTGGATTCCCAAATCGTCTTTAACAAATTTCTCGGAGTTTTAGGAAATTTTACGGAAGATTTACTGGGAATATTACTTTCTGCATGTTTCTGTTGTATTTCATTTAAATTTAGCGTAATGAATAATGCGCTGTTTATTATGTTTAGAGGTAGCAAGCCGACTAGAAATTTGAGTTTCTATGTCAGGTTTCAACGCTCCATAGTACAGGGTGAATTTATAAAATACTGCAAATATTTTGAGAGGTGAACCAGCCCATGAAAACAAATTGCAATTTATTTGCAGTTAATTTATTACATCCTGTATTTTAGTAATCCGTATTATGAATCCGCGTTGTAGCATATGGACAACAGCGTTCCCTCTCCTACGAATATAACAGCCCCTAGTATTAAGTAGGTTTTCTTATAGTGGGACACTGAGTCGTTCAACGACCCGATGAAATTTACAACCGTCTACTACAAGTAGCAGGCCTCTGACATGATTGTGTAACGACCACTCTTTAAGTAATCATAGACAGCAACCGGCAACATATACTACCTCTCAAGGCCAAGGTGTCACTCTATACTACCTCGACAAGAGGTACCTTGGCCCTTACCACAAACAAGTTAGACGAGCGTTGAATACGTATATATCGTTTTTTTTTGTATGAAGTTTTATTTCAACACTTGTCTAACTGTCCAGCCGTTCATACTTAGTTATAGTTATTGAAGTTAAGCATTTAACCTACGCAATCAATCTATAAAACCACTGACACTTAAAGTTAACCTGATAAAGTTAGTTTCATGTTTTATGCAGTGTCATTAATATTAAAAAAACCACTGAGCAAGTAATAAACTTGTTACGAACTAGACTCAATTCTGCTATTTTTATTGACAGTTTTACGTTCGTTTGTACCGATAGTAACAAAAGGGGTATAAGAAGCCGAAATGAGTTCGAGTTACACATGAAACTAAACAACTTTTTTCATGGAACATAGATAGTTTTTGGAGTGACAGCTATACGAGTCTGAACTAGATGGCGCTGTTAACTATCTCAGATTGAGGGATGATCTGTCTGACATTGACATGACAGTTGACACTTGTTTGATAATACAAAACATAATGTTGCCGCTTTCTAAACTGCAAGTCCTATAAAATACAGAGTTGTTTTATAAATAAAATGGTTCGTTTTATAAATTAAGTTGTTCAGAATCACGAATAGAAACACCCTGCAAAGTTTGCGCACTGACTAAAAAATAACCCAGTATAATCATATTATTTCTACAAAATACTAAAAAATAAATCGTTAAATTTAATACAATTTTATCACCATCTAGGGGAAATCTCGACTGAGCATTTTCACGATTCGCTCGAGCGCCACCTACTAGGAACTAAACGAACAGATTAAAAATTCCCCATTTTCATGCATTTTATTTTTCTTTTTCGTCCTTTTTCTTGCATTAGCAGAATGTTCTCCCTATATAATTTTACGAGTTGCAAAGTTGCGGGTCGCCGCAGACTCATTAACCGAAGCCTTCTTTAGAAACTACCCACAATATTTTATGCGGTGCGTTAATGAGTACCTTCCACTCATTTATGGGCTTAAGAAACCTTTGAGTTAGGGACTCAGAAATAGAAAACGTGGAAGATTTTTCCACTTTGGATACTTACATAATTAATAATTAGGTATATACCTTGATTAGATGATCTCAAAACTAAAAATATAGGAAGAAGACAAAGATAATGATTTAAAAAAAATGTTAGTTGGATTTTTGTCTAGCAGATATTTTTTCCACTTTATCTGCTATTTATAAATACTACTCCACGAGGTTTTGGATACGTAATTTTGTGTCAACATAGTAAATTTGTAAAGTTTTTTTAAAATAATACATCATATCAGCATCAGCCTAGTCATAGCAGTAAAAGTAATCTGTCCATTTTCTGTCCTAAGCTTATATTTCAAACAAAATAAGAACATTTCTTATTATGAAGGTCCCTCAGACCTACTGATTACGATGTCTTAAAAAAGACACAACAGACGGTTTTTGTCTCCTTTCCTTTATTTTCGCAATTACGAGGACAATTTTTCCTAACCCACAAACTTCCATAAAAAAGACAAAGGTCTGAGACTTCACCTGAAAGATTAGTTGCACAGCGTTCTTATTAATTAAATTACCTGCATGTTAGATATTGTAATATTTACAAAAGAGTCACAAAATTAGAATATCATCATCCCACAAGGCGACAAATGAAAACCTATGGGGTATAGTCCAAATCTACATCTACACTAATATAATAAAGAGGAAACCTTTGTTTGTTTTTTTGTTTGTTTGTTTTTTTGTATGTATGTAATCGATAAACTCCGAAACTACTGAACCGATTTCCAAAATTCTTTCACCATTAGCTACAACATTTTTGAGTAACATAGGTTACTTTTTATTACGGGAAAATTCCTCATTCCCACGGGAAAACGGTTAGCAGTAGGAAAAGCGGGGAATATAGTGGATATTACCCAAATTAGCCAAATCTCTTTACCGATCTTCGCGAAATTTTGCACTGATATTACTAGCATATTAAAGATGGATATGGACTACTTTTTGACAGCCCTCGAGGATCTGGAGAACCTGATGAAGACCACCAGCATCCCATCTAAACTATAAGAGATACGGTAATGGCAAAGATCCAATTTCTACGGGGAAACAGGTAAGTAGCAGTAGGTGAAACCACTGGGCGGGCCGCTAGTGGACTATAAATGCAAATCTGTGAGGCATTGATCTCACGAGTGTCTTGCGACAACTCTTGTGAGTTTTGTCCTCTACGGTAAGCCTCGTGTACCCGATACAGGGTAATCCTTATTCGTTCAGTCTATGGGTTATGAGCAGCAGGTTTTCTATGGTTAATTGCAACATCTTGCAGTTACGCTCTCCAATACGCCTGTGAAGTCAAGATCCAGATTGCACTGCACTGACGAGGTACTTTATTAAATGCCACAAGACCCTAGTTCTGGACTAAAACTTACTCTTTTTTGGGTATATGTCATATTCTTCGCATTCGGAAAGCGGGTCGCCGAGATCTGGTCCTTCCCTAAACTAGCCTAAAACATGTGCTCAACAAAAAATATCAAAGCAAAACATAGTATTTCAGAGCACAGTAGCAACACCACCTGAAATATTGCGAGCATTTACCTCCGGGACAAATTCTGGACAACGACGGGACAAATTCGGGACATGTCCGGGACACGCGTGAATCATCGGACCTCAAAAAACACGCTGGACAAATAGTAACTCATATTGGAGACTGGACCTGTTTGCCACTGGTCTGATTCGTCATAAAAAAGTTCTTGCGTACAATACCTTCCGGTTTGTCCCACTCAATAAAGATAATTTGTAATTTAATTGATATGTCCCGGTTCAATACAGTTTTAATATTTGTTTTGTGTTTGTGGAACTTTCGTACAACAGATAATAAACGATGAAGCAAAACTAGCGTACTTCCAACGGAGAACTACTATTTGTGATGCGTGTATTCAAATAATTTTTCAGACTATATTTCAGAAGCCTTTGGTATATTGCGGCCAACTGGCCAAACCAGAAATATTTATTTTTTGAAGCAGTGGTGTCTCCCCACAAACTATAGCACATCTCATGTCGTCCCCTGCGTGTCCATTGACATGTAAGCACGAAGACTTGTACTATGTCAGCGATAACACAGTGCATCTAGCAGTGTACTTGTCCAAAATTATTAAATTTTGCAAAGCGATCGACGTGGGATACAAGAAGATGTGTTACAAAACAAAAATAACCCGACTGCGGTAATTTTAAAGTAGTATTTTGCTGTAATCTTGATCTATATTTTTTTTAATATAGCCATTGTCACTCGCGCTGCTGAGACGAATCTAACGACATCTCATATGTCAAAATCCATCCGTTTTGGCCATAGCCCGTGAAAAAAAAAATTCTGGTCCACATACATACATACTCTCAAAAAACATAACCCTCCTTCTGAGGCAGTCGGGTAAAAATAGAAGCAGTTTTATGATGAATCAGTAAATCTATTTTATGTGATGTGAATTGGTATTGTGGCAAAGTGGACCTAACTCGTTTATATTGGATGTGTGAAAAACGGACAAACATTATTCCATTTGTTATGTTTTCTGGACTACAGTACAGGAATTGCTTGTGATGACGACCGAAATCGGGGTGAGATTTCTAAATTGGTTAGTATTTGTCTTTGTATGGGATGTTGATGTTTTTGTTATGGTGGGTTAAAATAACATGATATCTTTCCATGTGTTCGTAAAAAGTTTTCTGGCAATCTGCTGACAATAAGATAAGATAAGACGGTAAGAATATACTTTATTGCACAGAAAGAAATCGATTATAAAACATAGCAACAACAAGACAGCACAATTAAGACGGCCTTATTGGTAAGCAGAAATTTCTTCCAGGCAACCTCAGGAAAGTAAGAAAATAAAATAAAAATCATGTTGCAAAAGGTTTACGACCGGCCGCCTGTCTGACGTCAACCCTCGTTGGGAATGCCATCGTGCGTAGCAGAATTCTTAGCAGCTACCACTCGGTACTTCATATTTATTCATATGAATTTTAGTCTAGTCTAGCCAAAACCAGTAAAACGGCAACTTGACTTTTATTTAGTTACACAGTTACCTACCTAGGAAGCTAAAGTACTTTTTCTAAGTTTACAGCCTAGACTTGTAGGGCTAAAATGTACCGTTCCGGCTATAAAAGTCCTACCTACATTGTAGTGCATAAAGCGAGAAACACACGTAAACTCCGTTTGTGCGTTATTTTTGCGCACGGCTATCGCATGTGTTAGGTAAACGCGATTATGTCAAGCGGTTTGACAGACGCATCCGGTATATTGCTTAGAGTATCTATGAGCAAGCTGTATAATGTAATTCATCAAATTGTTCCTCTGACGTCATGTTGGTAACATTGGAAATGGGCGCCTTCTTAATTCGGACGGATTATACGGCGGCCATAATATTACGTGCGGCTCAACATGGTCGCCGTATAACCCGTCCGAATTAAGAAAGCGCTCATTTACAATGCTACCAACATGACGCCAGAGGAACTATTTGATGAAACGTACTATAGCGCTGCGCATCTCACTACGTTGCGTCGACGGATGCGCCTGACATGAACTGTATTTGTATCAAAATAAGGTGAAAAATCCAATATCCTAACGCATGCCATAGCACTGCGTCAAAATAACATACTAACGGACATTACATGTGTTTTTCGCCTAAGGCGAGAGGCGAGCCAGGCGAGTAAGTCGACGATTTATTAATAGTGAGCGCGGCGCGGGCTCAAAACGCTCCTGTATTACTTTGATGTTCACTAGTGATGGGCACTGCTCAGGTGGGTTGTCGATAAAATATCGGACCTTCAAATCAAATATACTTTATAAAATACACATAAACACAAACAGGAAAATAAATAAGAAGAAACAAATTGGTACAAACGCAGCGCAAAAATAACGCACAAACGAACATTACGTGTGCTTTTCGTCCAAGGCTAGAGGCGATCGAGGCGAGTAAGTCGACGATTTATTAATAGTGAGCGCGCGCGAGCTCAAAACGCTCCTGCATTACTTTGATGTTCGCTAGTGATGGGCACTGCTCAGCTGAGTTGTCGATAAAATGTGTATACCTCCTACAGTACGGCCGTTCAAATATGCCTTAGTTGATAGCTGTCGATTTCATGGTAATTCTATGACATTGTTTCTTTACTAACATGACTTCTAGTACCAATGCGTTTAACAGCTGTCATCGAAACGTTTACAAAAGATACAATAACCTCAAACTCAACAGCTTTACGTTCAATAAGTAATAGTTTAATTACGTTCAATAAAATTTTGAATGGACTGACTGGTATGACAAGATGCTAAGGTCAACTTGAACAACGCAATATATCGAGAGAGAATTGGTATAGTTCAGATGGACTATAAATGCAAATCTGCGAGGCATCGGCCTCACGAGTGTCTGGCGACAACTCTAAACTCACAGTTTCGTCTTCTACGATAAACCACTCATCGCTTCAGCTTTAATGACAAGTGCAATCTATCGATATAAAAATAATCGATACTTGTCCCATCCCTACTAAGCAGGTGGAAAGCCCTTACCCTAGTTGCGGGCTCTCCACGATCCTTCACTGCGTTACCGCTACGCCGTAGCACCTCGTAGCAAAGGCTGCTACGCCGTAGTAAAGTACTACGAGCGTCTGCGACTGCTACCTACCTGGGTTCTTTGTATGGCTGGAAGAAAGTTAAAAACTACCTACGTTTTAGACTTCTCTGTAATATATGGAGATTATGCTTGAGTACTTATTATTTAAGTTATTTATTTATTTCAGAGCCTGTAGTGGGACAATACAGGCGGGAAAAAATATTTAAAAATACTTTCCAAAATATCATGCTCATAATCATCAAAAACTTATTTAATAACATGGATAAGTACCTAATAGCATAGCAATAATCCAGTGATAACGTAACAAAACATTCGAAGATCCGATGAAACTAATCCTCACACAATTAGCGGAAAATTGCCAATCGGCAATCTCATTATCATCCGAAAGGACCAAATAAACGTTTTTTGTCGCAGATACACTATTTTCAACCACAAAGAACCAATTTAGTACCAAAGGATGTTTTTTTACTAAAAGATAGTTGTTTTCGTCGTGTAGGATACTGAGTCAATCAACAAGTCTATAAACCCTGATGTCAGATAAATAGTATATTCCTATTTATTAAACATAGTAGGACTAGGCCTCTAAAGACCTGGGCGTCAAATCTGTGACAGTATTGCTAAACCAATAAAGCAGTTCTGGCTTCGGTTACGTTTTTGCCCGGCTGCTTTTGTTAATTAATTTTAGTGCAATACCAACGGTCATATACTAAAATAAAATCCCACCAAAACATTTGTATATCATAGGTATGTATGTCCAATATTGCCAACACGAGAGGCTAAAATGTAGGGTAAGATAAAGAGTGAAAAAGATATCAAGGAGAGCCAAGTTTCAGGATCTACAAGGCCTACATTTTCACAAAAATCCCTACATCTTAGTCAAAATGTTTGACATGGTCATTTCGTTATTTTTGTCAAGAAGGCGAAATGAACGCATTTTGAGCTAAGCGAATATCTAGTTCCTGGAGTAATGTTAAACAAATACAAACTGTTTCTGAATTAGGTAAGTATCAAATAGTTGATTGTCCCTGTCCAACCAATCTAATTATCACTTACCAATCTCCTAATCCGACTGTTTCACTCCGATTACCCCCCTCTCAAGGGGGGGTCACAGTGGGGGGTCAAATTGGCTGTCTATTTGATAGAGAGCCGCCGGGAGCTAACTGTCGAGATACAGAGAGATCGCGAGCGATTTGTTAGAGTCCTTGTGTTCCGATCTGAATGTACCGGAAAATTACTGGGTCTGTTGAGGACTAGCTTAGAGGCTGCAATGTAGTTGGCAGTTGCAACTTCATCTAGACATGAACGGTACCTATGGTTTCATTTGAAGATATCAAGAAAACACCCAATTGGATTGAATAGTATAAACGTTGGTGTCGTTGGTGTATTGGTCTAGCGATCTGTTATAACAAAACGTTGTAGTACGTGGTTAGTAGTAACTCAAATTCAAAATAAACAAGCCAATCATTTACACGCAATTACCTACTGTGTATTTTATCCTCACCTTAATTGGCACTGATATCAATAAAGGTTTGCAATCCTTATGGACCAGCTAGGTAATAAATAATTCATATACATACAATCTAATCCCAATGTATTTACAATTATTCAATGTATTCTCAATTATTATCATATCACTTACCCGCTTATTGTCTCGAAACTTCAGCCAGCCGCTGATCACCGCGTTATCCATGTCACAGATCTCCTCATCATCCAGATCCCTCCTCACTGGCAGTGGACTTCCACCTGGACTGTCCACCACTTCTCTCCTCCTCATGACCGGAGTGCATTGCTGAGACAGCCTCCCTTCATTGACCATATCGCTTCGACGCCCTAAGACAGGGGTAGCGTGCGCTGACCCGAGTATACGTCTGCCCAGAAAAGGGCTGCACGGATCCCACATTTTCTTCTTACACTCGTGCGTGCATGAAGAGTCGAAGTTGGCCAGCTCCACTGAGACCCTGGTCTGCAACCCAGAGGGATGGGTGGTCAGGATGGTCTGCTTCGCAATGCTGCAGTGGTGGATCTCGTCTCGCCTCTCCATCTTCTTGGTTATGGACCCATCTCCTGTAAATAAGGAAAGGTTTTAGAATTAGTGAAAAATATATAAATCTTAAAGTGGTTTTTACTGAACAGTACGGTCGTTTGCATAGACAGCTGTCAAAATCATGTTAATAATGTATTCATTTATGTAATGTTGACATTTCTTCAAGTATGGGTTTAACATCTGTCAAATATGGACTATTTCAACCGACTTACTATAGTCTAAACTTGATTTTATTTTTCCGCAAAGGAAGATTTTGCTCTACAATTTTCTGATAATTACATTCAACAGTTTCAACTCTTTCTAAGTCAACCCATTACTGTCCTCCTGAAGACAGTTAAATAAAATTATCAAGTTTAAAGTCCTTTTAATTCCTGCCATGAAATTCTCCCTCAATTTCCCCCAATTTAAGGCAATAATAAAGTCCGAGATCGTCTTTAATTTCGCAATTAAAATCTCCTAACTGTATTACCCCTTGAATGCGGGTATATTGTGAGCCTTTAGTCCTTGGCCTCTCATTGCCTGTTGTTTTGTGTTTAAACTTGAAAATCAAATACGTAAGTACTGTGGAGAGTTGGCCCGTCTGGCAAGTTTTTAAAAATAAGACGTTTTCTTTTGCGTGCGATGTATAACTTCCTACGCCGACAATTCTCTGATTGTTTGTTGTAATTTCCAATGACAATCTTCGAAGACATTTTTACTTCTTTCTCATGTTATGTAGGACACGAAATTGACGAACGGCCCGATAAATGGGGCAACTTTCACAGATGAGATGTGCGCCGCGAGACGTAAGACGACATTTGTCAGACAAGTGATCGTCAGATATCACGTCATTGTTGCGACGCGCGTATCACTAGTGTAGACGGCGTCTCTTCTGTGTCATGCATATTAAAAATGAAATAGTTTTAAGCACCGCGATGTCGCACGTCTTATGTCTCCGTTTCATATCTTACACCTTGCCTGTAGAGTTAGTGCCTAAAATGTTACGGTATCACAAAAAGTGTCTCATAACTTATGCTCCACAGACCAGCTCTATAAATAAACCAAGCCCTT
This sequence comes from Phthorimaea operculella, assembly GCA_024500475.1. Taxonomy (NCBI): domain Eukaryota; kingdom Metazoa; phylum Arthropoda; class Insecta; order Lepidoptera; family Gelechiidae; genus Phthorimaea; species Phthorimaea operculella. Next base: position 105,840 of record JANFCV010000229.1, read on the forward strand.
CTTCAAACATAATGCGTTGATGGATGCGTCTGTCAAAGCGATTGACATAAACAGTATTCGCATGATAATAAGGTAGGAAATCGAACAAATGACGCACAAACGGACGTCGCTAAAAGCTATACTGATCTAGCCTAACCTAATACAAGATTTAACTTAAAGCAAAGAGGTAATCACATTCAAAATGCTCCAAAGCTTGTATCTACTATTATAACATCACTTCCGATTCCGCTTATTGGACGTCTTATTTCAGCAGAGGGTTGAATTTGAGCTTAAAACAGGCTTTTATAGCCATAACTTAGAGGGGTTGAAGGGGTCATAGCATCAGGCGATATTGTAAAGGGTTGAGTTCCATTTTAAATCACACTTTTTTTAAAATATTGAATTAATAACAACAGTAATTTGATGTGACTTCTAAAACAAGCACATCGACAATACGCATATCTACGTTTAGTTCGTTTTTTAGCCGTGTTGCTAGACTTTATATTTTTTCTTCTCTCTTGTAGGACACCGAACCGAAAATCAGCTTGAATAAAAAAGGGCAGAACACACCACCTCCATATGCAGTATGCGTGCACGTCATGACGCACATACCGGTTGTAATGTATACGATTGTATGAGAACTGCCCATTGCCTGAGCTGCGGGCTGCGTATTCACGCTCGTACCGCGGTGTGCCATGTCTTATACGATCCCATACAATACACAGTCATTGCTACGCGCGTTATCACGTCACGTCACGCATACGGATGCGGTGTGTGGCGCCCTTTAAGCTACACGATACTGCAAATCAGGCGCTCACCCTTAGTTCATCGAAAAGGGGTTAATCCTTTAAAATGGTAGAATAAAGACAGAACGAAGACATTTCCACCGAAATGACGTTGTATAATGAACTCGAAAGTTCATAACTCAGGACTGACTGGACCCATCTATTAGGGAAATTGCCGGGAATTACTAGTACGATGAGATTATTTGAATTTATTATGAACAGGGGAATCTGACAGGAATGAGAACTGGTGATGGGTTTTGGAAGAGGCTACAATTTCGGCGCTATTATCATAAGTCAAGGAGTTGGTTCCTGATTCTTCTAAATATTTTAGGTTGTTAATTTTCATAGTCAGCGTTTGCGTGTGTCATTTACGTAGTCAGTCTAAAGCTGCAGGTTCGTTACGTGCGGCCGATCGCAGCGTCCATGCGACTGACGCGTGCGGCTGATGTGGCTATAGTCGTAGTATGAAAGTGTATGGTGCACGGCCGCACGCGTCTGTCGCACTCTTCGAACGCGGTGCCATAAACTTCCATGCTACAACTAAAGTCACAGCCGCACGCATCGAAAAACTTGCACCATTTGCGTCATATTTATTGACGTGGTATGTCGTCATTGGTCATTGGTATGTCACAGATACTTTTGTATTTCTAGCACAATACAATCAATATATTTTTAAAAATATGTGCACTTAGGTACCTACCTAGTTATTTTGACAAATTACAATATAAAAAACTCTTCACATTTTCAACTCATAAATTTTTTAAGCACTCGCGATTACTTTCACACATAATAGTTGCTTTACCTAAAAAACTATCGCGATAAAGCTACTATTATGTGAGAATAAGCCTATCCCTTCGTAAATTGAAATTATAAATACTACCCTGCCCTCATCTGGCCTTTATAATAATTAATTAATAATATCATAGCAACTCTTTATTTTTTAGCAATCGGTTCGTAATCGTAACATATTGTCTGAAGTAGATAACTAGTCTAATAAACATAAAGTTCGAGAGTAGTCCTACCCGCTCTAACTTTCTAGGCGCACCCAAAGCTTTTTTATAAATACCTATATTCTAAGACTATAATTTTATTAGTTGGTCAGACAGAATTCCTAAGAAACAAAGTTATGTCAAAATTAAACGACTAAAGTCATTTTCACGATAACATTTCCTAAATAACTTGCCAATTCCGACTTAAGCTGCCTCTCAAAGCGCTGACTTATTTAAAAATGGCGAATTGAGAAAATAAGCCGACTTCATAGCCGGTGGAAATTGGAGCCATTTGTATGGGAACGTCCAATAAAGAAGGAATTTTAATCGAGTTCATTTCGATCAAACGAATACAAACATCGCTTCGGTAGGTCTATATAAAATTAAAAGATAATACTCCCGATGAGTAGAGTGATAGATGGAAAAGCTGTTAAAAAAAGCTTTATTTCTTCTACCGGAGAACTATTCTAGTAGTCGGCGTTACAATACATAATTTGTGTTTGAGCGTTATTGAGATTCTCTTAAACATCTTGTGTACACACACAAAAGTTGGTTAGGATAGATATCACATGAATTGGACTGAACCACCTTATTAGGTACCTATAATATGCAAGAATATTGTTATGTGCTTTGGGAGACACGCTTAGCATTTGGTTACAGTCTATGTTATTTTCGTTGCAGTTTTTGTATAACTACGTCATATTGCTACATTTTACACTCTAGGGTTCAAACTCAACTAGACCAGCTAAAGTGATGCGGCTGTCGATCACCCGCGGTTTAAAACAGTTTGCTCGGAAACAATTGACTCCGTTTAAAATGCAGTTAAAATTGCCAGTTTCGGGAACGTATCTCGAAAATTCACAATATTGTCGTTCCCGAATAAAAAGATCCTTCTTTTATTGCGCATGAACGATTGAAAATATTTTATTCATCTGGATAAAGGATACAGATTATACGGAGTCAGTATGCCATATTAAATTCGCAATAATTTTTTGTATAAGGGTAAGCTTCTCTCGGATAAGAGAGATTACGAACGAATGTGGTTAAAAATATGGTTTTCGAACAAAAAATATTTTACTTTTACGCCGTGTGATAGCGGCTGGCGATACGAAGGGTTTGTAAGGCGACATAGAGTTGTTGACCTCGGCTTAGTATCTGGCAACTATGGTCAACCGCATTTAAGCAGTAATACCACCTTACAATAACATTCCCAAAGAGGGTTAACGCCGGGCAGGCGGCCGGTCATAAAGCATTGCCAAACACTTTGGCTTTATTTTGTATGAAAAAACAAATGTAATTTTTCCGACTGTGGGGAAAGATTCAGTGTGTTACAGTTGCGAAACTAAACTGCTGTGCGGATAGAGCCTAATGCTATAGTTGAACATATCCACAATCTCTACCTACATTATGTTATAATATGTAACTTCAAACTGGAGAATGTACACGAAACAACAATCAATATAGTCCGACCATCACCTGGTGGTCACGTTTGACACACAAACGTCGGGCTATAGTCACAAAATAGAGAGTTTACAGAAAGTCCACTCAACCCTATTCAGAATTTTTGCATTGCCACTTGTTACATAGCCAGCGTTGCTACTGTAATCAATCTCACTCAAAGCATAAGAATATGAAAACAATAAAATCTGATACACAAACGTCATACAATTTTGAGCCAATTTTAATCCAAGGAATATGACGTTCATGGCAACCAACTTAGTTACCTTGAGTTCCTCTAAGATTCCGGTTATTTCCAGTTAAAGTCAGTAAGCGTCAAAATCGTCGCTAGTACTGAGTGAGCCATCTGTATTGGATCCCCGCAAGCCTATACACTAATTTGTGGTGGTAGCTTTGGTTGGGACTTCATGGGGCTGAATGTAACGAATATTCTGTTTTCAAGTCATTTGATAATGATTTTTATTATGTAGAAAGAACTACGTATTGGCTGAAAGAAAGCCAAACATTGAAAAACGTAAGGAATATTTTGTTTTCAATTAAAAGCTCTTCGAATAAGGAAGTCAGTCTAAAGAATAAGGTCGAAACACTATTCGTTTGCTCGTTCAAAAAGCTTGCGTAGGCGCTTAAGCTGTCCGTGGCTTTTGTGTCAGCTTATGATATTAAGATTAAATAAGAAAGAACCCAATTTATGTTCTTCTACATTTTCAATTTACTATTTAAAAGTCGCGCATATAATGGTCCCATATGTGCGTTTGCCCTAACAGTTTACACCATCTTGATATTTTGAAGTAAACTGTTGCAAATCTAATTAAAAACCTGTTCGAATCTATTCTAGCTAATTTCAAAGCAATCTCACAGCCAAACAACGTGCCAATCTGCCAGCGTATCCACTACATTCCCTAGTGAGCGAAAAACACAGGTAAAGTCCGTGTGCGCAATATTCTTGCGCTGCGTGACGCATATGTTAGAACAATACTAATTTCGACCTTATTTCCATACTAGTACGGTTTGTCAGACGCATCCGTTAGCGCTACGCAACGCAAAACGCTTTGTTGACAGATGGTCTGTCAAACTGTTTGGCGTAAAGTCGTTGTATGAAAATACGCCTCAGGAGGGTTTTTTTTTTTTTTTTGCGTTGGTAGGGGGAAAACATCAATGATACCATAAGGCCCGGGCGTTTATGGTATGCCCGACTCCGCTGGGTTACCCCCAGGCGACCTACGGACTAAAACCCCCTCCCTCAGGAGGGTTATGGTAGGCTTAAAAACCAAGCGACAGCGACAACGACGCGCGTCGTTGTCGCTGTCAAATGACTGGTTTGTATGGGTTTGTACGGGGAACCAGAAAGACCGAGCGTCGGCGTCGTTGCGGCGCGCCACGGCGCCGTCACGTTGACAGCGCGCTGAGAAGCTTAGAGTTTGTATGGGATGCAGTCGGGTTTTTCTACAATTTTTTCGACGCTTGGAAAATAAGGGTACCATTATGTTATGTTTTTCGAGAGTACGTATGTATGTAGACAAGAAATTCGATTTCATGGGTTACAGCCCAAACGGCTGGGCGGATCTTGACATGCGAGCTGTCGTTAGATTCGTCGCAGCAGCGCGTTTGACACAGGCTATATTAAAAGATCATAAGTTCAAAATGGCGGGTTTATCTCAAAATACATCTTTGAAATTACCGCAGTCGGGTTTCTGTTTTTAATACATCTGCTTGTTTAACGCGTGCGATAGCGCTGCGCAAAAATAACGCACAACCGGAATTTACGTGTGTTTCTCGCATTAATTCACGGTGCGTCTGACTGTTTGTTTTGTCCGCATGTAGACGGTCCCTGTGTTTATTTAGAGTCAGATTTCCACATAGGTAATGTGGTGTATTTCGTATAATTCCACGTTTTACCACGACTGCATCGAGTCACAGACTATAATATCGCAAATTATTAATTCTGCTGAATCCGAGAAGTAATAACAAAATATGACCGTTTTCACTAAGCTACATAGAATGACAGAATGTTTTTATTTTAGGCAATCTTTTCTTATCCCATGTCAAACCCTTGTCTTTGAACAATCAATCAAAGTTACGGGATGTCATATAGAAACATATCCAAGAATAACCAATAGTAAAACAAGAATAGGTATCGTTTATAAATAGATACTATCGCCAGAAAATTCACCTATCCATAAGTTTGTCCCTTACATGGATAGGTTGGTTTTCTGGTCAACCGTATGGTGGCGGTAATACCACCTACGATAGCATTCCCAAAGAAGGTTGACGTCAGGCAGGCGGCCGGTCGTAAAATGAAGCCAAATCCTTTGGCAACATGCTCTTGTGTTTAAACAAAACATATAGCGTCGACCCTAAGTTATTAGGATAAGAGCAGGAAGATTATGATGATTATTACCTATGATATTTACACACTATTCAAAAACAAAGACATTTCGTTCACTTTTTTGTTCTATTCCAGACACAAACCTATCACAAATTCAAGCTACTAGTCAATTAAGTAAAACTGCTGTCAGAACAGAGACCGTCCGACTGTCAGAGTATAGATTATTCAACAATGTGTAACATGTGATTACGGTAACAAGAAGTGGAATTACTGTCGTTACTGCCCCGCCCTACAGGACCCTTCTTGCCCTGTGTGTGGTTAGTATTGTATTTGTATGGACAAGGTATAAAGACTGTATAAATAAAGTTTAAGACTGTATCTATGAATATAAACTAAGTGTTAGGAAAGAAGGGACTTTTGTTGCCTGTGTTTAAGTAAATTGAAATTCTAGGAAGAACAAAGAAACCAAAAAGTCGCGTAGATTGAAAGGAATATGACGAGTTGACAACTTGCTCGAAAAATCATTAATGCCATTTTTAAACTTTATTAGATTTATTTGATTAAAGTATGAAGAGCTAAATACACAACGAATTAAAGTAAAACTTAAAGCTAAAGGGGTCAGTCGAATATCCCGCCCCGTGACATTCCCGGCGCAAAGGTGCCCATCACACTCGCCGCGTTACCACGTTGAATGGCAATGGACAGCCTCTGCACCAGGAACGACCCGGAGCGGGGGTCGCAACCTCTCTCCCTCAGACGGCATCCAATATCCTTGATAAAGTCTTTAGCCTCACTGCCCCAGCACCCGGTCGTCTCCACGGCAAAAGGCACGAACAAGTACCTGTGCTCTAAGGCCGAATATTTTTCTTTCTTTTTTATAGCAGCCAGTTCCGCAGCTGCTCCAGCCGATCTCGTGGTGCGGCCAAGGTGCGAAGCCGCGAAAGTGCTGACACACGTTGCGTCCCACAGCAAGCACTTCCCTTTTTTCCACGGCACCATGGTCAGACCGTCTGGTCTCTTGCCATCCGTACGACTTAATCCCGGAGGCTCAAGTACGTTCGGAATGTTGGCTGAGATCAGTGCCCTGTGGAGGATGTCATTAAGAGCATGGTGGCGTGGGAATCTCCCCGAACAGCGACAGCAACTTAAGGCATGATGGCCATTGGCTTCAACCATGGAACCGCAGATGCATACATGTTTTTCGCAAACATCGCAGCCCAGGCGTAAAGCCACAGCCACCCGCAATGAGTCGCCATCGAGGAGAGTGCCCGTGTGTGGTGAAGGCAGCGCGTGCAACCACGCGCCAGACTCCGGCTGCGATACTGCTCTCAGCCTCGCCAGGTCCGGGCCGACAGCTCCGTCTATGAGCTGATCAAGCATTTTCTTGGCCGCAACGTGATCCCACGAGCGCTGGGCATCGGGGGTGTCTGGTATATCAACGGTCGTGTGTTGGGTGTTTCAAGCCTCCAAGGCATCGGCTGCAAAGGGAATGTTCGCCCTGTCACCATTCGAGGGTAAAATGTTAGTGACTAGGCTTACAACTCCATGCGCCGATGCAATGAACGCTGGAAGACCAACATCGGCCGCTCGACGAATACCCAAGCCTCCGTGCCTTATTGGTAAGGCCGCCTGCACCCATTGTGTCATGCTGAGGGAAACGTTTAAAATTTGTTCTACGACATCTTTTAAAGAGCCATCAAACCCGCGAACCTCATCTGGGTACAACCAGGTTGGAGCCGTACGGAGAAAATAATTTATTTTTAAACTGTATGAATGTTGTGTAACTTAGCGCTCCTGCCAAGGACTAATAATATTCTCTGATTTAGCGTCATTTGGCACAATTTTCAGTAAATCGCAAAGATAGCTGGCACATTTTTTTTTAATCGTAGGTTGATATTCCGCGAAGGTGTATTCTTTTTTAGACTTTGAAGCTCGCATCAAACTTATTTTAGGCATTTTTATGGAAACCAAAACAGTGTTTTCTCTTGTGGATAAAAGGACAATGCGGTATTACCCAATAGCTGGGTATTATCGGCATAATGCGGAGTTACCCGCCAACACAACCACCCAATCACACGGAAGGAGATAATTGAAAAGATAGGAGAGAATTATCTGCTTTCTCAAGAGCACAGGGAGGGATTTGGATCAGGTTGGAATTATTACGGGGTCACCTTTACTATCACCACCTTTTTAAAGGCGACCTACATGTACTCGTAATAAAATCTAAAATAAATTATTATGTTTCTTTTTAATTCGGGTCCTTGAACGACTCGGTGTCCCACACGAAGAGCTTCTTCATTTTAGAAGCGATGCCCCGATCATTATTACATAAATTATAGTCAAAAGAAAAAAAAATGAAATTATCGAAAACCACAGCCCTCGAATACTGGTTATTTCGTTCCACAATGGATGAGCCAAGTCTGAATTCAAGAGTATTTCTATTCTAAGCACTTTAACAAAAATAAAATTGATGATTTAGGTACACCCAGTTTACAACTTCTTTTTGTTCCAGTAGCAAAAATCTTTTTCCCCGGTTCGAATTATAGCCTATGAATTCAGGGGCCTGAATGCACTTATTCCTGATGGCCCCTGATTAGCCTCTTGGCTTAACCCTGCCCATGGTGTAAGAGTTACGTTCTCCTGTAATGGGACAGTTAGGACGGGGTTCGATCGTGTAAAATTATTTCTATTTAATGTAGATTTGTCGACGAATGACCTCATGAATCGTGTTAGAAATTTTTACTATTTTCTACTAGCGTACAGATCTAACTTGGTTGTCTAACGACCGCAGTTACTCCCCGCCCCCCTCATCAGCCCTTGATTCCACTCTGGCCATGGTCTAAGAGTTACGGTCCCAAGTAATGGCGCAGTTAGGCCCGGGTTCGATCGTGCAAATTTATTGATCTCTGCCCATTCAAGCCCGTTTCCCGCGAATTTTATTCCTCATTGACCGAGTTCCTTTACGATTCACTCCTGCCTACTGTTGTATAGGGAATCGAAAGAGGACTATAAAATGTGTATTGTAGATAGACAAAATGTAACATTTTGATATCCCATACAAAATGGTTCACGTCCAAATTAAACGTATGCGACTTACCTATCTTTGTGCTATGATGCTTACACTGGGGAAAATGGTTCAATTTTATAAACCAGCACATGTTTTACACTTTACGTTTCGTAGAAGTGATTTTCTTAGCTGTCAAATTAATACTGCCATGTCCATACCATTATACGTTTCCACTAATTCTATGAACCTACTTTAGAAAAAGGTAACGTACCTACCTATTATTTTTGTGTCGTAAATGTCGAAACATTAAATCCACATACGTATCCTGAATTTCACGCAATCATTATACCCGAAGGGTTTTCTGATTTGATACATGAAGAAGAAAGCGGGCCAAATCATTATCTACCTCTCCCAATTCCCCAAGGACAAATTCTTATATTTCTAAACGTGTATAAAAAATTCAATAAGAATATCAAGTGACCCGAGAGACGACTTCAAAAGAATTTGCTAAGAAAGGAAAGAAAGAGACATATTGATGTGTTTTTTATTCAAAAGGGTTGTGGCTACAGTCTGACGAGATGTGTCTATATTGGACTTTTTTTCACCAGTGTATTTAAAAGTAAATGAATAAGAATCTTAGGAGAACCACACTCTTCTTATTTTCAAGTGGGACACTCTGAAACTTAAAATTCTTACCCAAGAAACATAGGTCGGCGTATGAATAAAATTCTGAACCACAATCGCAATCAATAATGATTGCGTGTGTGGAAGCCAAGATCCGCATCTTTCATATTTTTGCTGTTTTTTGGGGAAAATTGGACAGCTTCAATTTCAAGGGCTGCATATTCTCTTAAAGCATTTCTATTCTATGGCAAGTTATCTTTACCTGGGCAACATTCTCATTAGACATTTCGTCCTATACAAGCTAATTGTAGCTAACCATGTTTGGCGTCATAATTTTGTAGACACAATGTGAACCCATCTTTATAAACGGTAGGCAGATGTCAGAGGGCAAATACTTTCGCTGTTTGTTTACGAAGGCAGCCTCTGAATAATGAAGCCGGCATTTTGGAGAGTTAGGGCCGGTTCGTCCTACTCCTGTTTTTCACACATAAAATAAAAACGAGGCCCATTTCGTCCCAGATCTATTATTTTAAAAATACTGCACTAAACTGGGACTTAATACTCATTTTATCGCCGGTTTTCATCGCTTTGGGTACATTCAGTCCGGGTAGAATAAAATAATCGCTGTCAATTAACGCTGTCTGTGGTATTTCTAACATTCCCGGTATTTCTACTTTTCTACTTTGCCATAGAAGCTATTCCACGCCACGCCTTACTGGCATTAAGATACGTTTGTTATCAACGGCAAATGAAACGCGGTAGCCTATTCGGTACAGGCGTTGCTATTACTGACACTGAAAGTCACAGGTTTAAACCTTTCCTGCTGTTAGATTTTGCACAATCACAAGAGTCAGGATGGACAAGTAGATGTGTTAAAAAACGAAACCCGACTGCGGTAATTTTAAAGTAGTATTTTGCTGTAAAAATCCACCATCTTGTGAATCTATAATTTTTTAATATAGTCTGTGTCACTCACGCTGCTGAGACGATTCTAACGACACCTCATATGTCAAAATCTAACAATCCGTTTGGGCTGTAGCCCGTGAAAAAGATTTTTCTTGTCCACATACATACATCATCATCATCATCATCATCATAACAGCCACAACAAAGTCCACTGCTGAACATGGGCCTCCCCCTATTAGGGGGTATTTGCCATACTCACCACGCTTGGCAGACGGGTTGGTGAGCGCAATGCAAGATGTTGCAATTCGATTGTGAAATTCATCCAGGGATTGAACCCCTGGATGAATTTATCCCTTAGTCGCCTCTTACGACACCCACGGGAAAGATATGGGGTGATGTTATTCTAAGCCGAGCACCACACGGCAAATACATACGTACTCTCGAAAAACATTACCCTCCTTCTGAAGCAGTCGGGTAAAAATGTGCTGAACTCGACTGTGGCAAACCGGGACTGAGTTATTTTAGATATTTTGTCGGCTCGTCGGCTTGCTGGCGGTGAATTAGCATCGAGTTTATGATCCGAAATATGAACTGCGAGGTTACATTTATTATTTTGAGGATGTTTCATGTAATCTTTATTTGAAAGGTTGATTGTATTAGGTTTTCCTATTATACATACATCTTTTTCTGATTCCTACCAAACTAAAAATCTAAATAGCTAATGTGAAAATACGTAGATACAACAAATTATACAATTAGTGCAAGGGAACTGATGAGGAATAAAATTTTGCAGCAGTTCTTATTGAATCGTGTACGTACCTAATGTAATCCCGGGGTATTGGCAAAGATGTCTAGGACTCCATCTCTGTAAGTCAGACGCAGTGTTTTTGATAAGTACAAACAGATCATAGCGGTAACCTGAGCAAAAAATAGGGCCTTTTGTAGGAAAATTAGGATTCATTACTGACTAATTATCATTTGTCACCCACATACACCCATCTTATATGACCGATAACCCAACAAGGCATAAAGTGTAAAGAACGGGAACAGCAAAATCATGGAAACGCAAGAAAGCGACTGTTTGTGGGACAAATGAGGCGTGCCCGGGATATTGGTTTAGGCTCCATCTGTGGCCAATCGACCCCAATGATTACAAGATTATGGATCATGGAAAATAGCTTTAGGACAAAGAATAAGTAGTATTTCCATTGTAATAATGTTCAAACTCAATAGCTATTATAATTTTTACTAAGCACGAAATATAGAAAACCATGAAAGCACATGAAAGTTGTAGGATAAATTAGGCGTTTCTGGGATATTGGTTTAGGCTCCATCTGTGGCCAATCGACCCCAATGATTACAAGATTATGGATCATGGAAAACAGCTTTAGGACAAAGTATAAGTAGTTTTTCCATTGTAATAATGTTCAAACTCAATAGCTATTATAATTTTTACTAAGCACGAAATATAGAAAACCATGAAAGCACATGAAAGTTGTAGGATAAATTAGGCGTTCCCGGGATATTGGTTTAGGCTCCATCTGTGGCCAATCGACCCCAATGATTACAAGATTATGGATCATGGAAAACAGCTTTAGGACAAAGTATAAAAGTAGTATTTCCATAGTAATAATGTTCTAACTCAATAGCTATTATAATTTTTACTAAGCATGAAGTATAGAGAACAATGAAAGCACATGAAAGTGAATGTTTGTGGGACAAATGGGGCGTTCCCGGGATATTGGTTTAGGCTCCATCTGTGGCCAATCGACCCCAATGATTACAAGATTGTGGATCATGGAAAACAGCTTTAGGACAAAGCATAAGTAGTATTTATATTGTAATAATGTTAAAACTCAATTGCTTTATAATTTTTACTAAGCATGAAGTATAGAAAACCATGAAAGCACATGAAAGTTGTAGGATAAATGAGGCGTTCCTGGGATATTGGTTTAGGCTCCATCTGTGGCCAATCGACCCAGGGATTCCAAATTTAAAGGTCGTGGTAAACACCTTTGGGACAAAGTAGATATAAGTAGTATTTCCATTGTTATGTATTCAAACTAAATAGCTATTATTATCGTTTTTACTAAGCATGAAGTATAAAGAATGTAAGAGAGCTATGTAAGCACATCAGAATGACTGTTTTCGGAGCAAATGATGAGAGTATTGGTCGAAATACACCACGATATAGTGAATAAGTAACTAATTTTAATTTAATTTCTCACTATTTGTTTCTCCTGTAATTTATTTAATTTGTTCCATACCCAACACCCGCTTACAGTCCCATTTTGATTGTAGTCTCACCTCTGTGTGAAGCCCCCAGCCTCATTATTGGCTGTTTACTCAAGACCCCGCAGGTAGCTGATCGTTTTGTCTTCTAAGCAAATAACGGTTTATAGGATAATCACGTAAATGTTACATTGTTGTGAGTAATTATATCAAGTGGGCTGCTATTCAATAAAATGATCAGATAAGCTCTAAACTTCTAATGTAGGTAACACGATATCTAGCCCACCGTATGAAAAAAACGCCAATGGATCGTACGATTATTTAAACTTTGTAACAAAACTTTAAAAAAATAATATTTACACGTAATATTTGTATCCATTATTTTGAATTTTAACGACTTTTTAAAAGTTAGTTTCACTTAAACTACCTAGAATGTACTGGCTTATTAACAAAGAATCACAGCGAAGAATAATTAGATAAAACTTTCCAAAGGATGCAATTAAAACCCGGAAACATTTATTTATTTAACAGCAGAGGACATTGTACAACACTTCTACTAATTAGCCAACCTTTAGCTTATTAACTCTTAAAAAAAACAAGACAAGAAGACTCCACAAGAAAAAAAATCCAAGAATAAGGACGTACAGCTTTAGAAGTATTTATATTATGCGTATAATCTGCATACTTTTATGAAAAGAATAGGCTTGTAGTCAACTTGTAAAACTTTTACAAGTGTAACAAATATTTTCTCTTTACGTTTAAGTATGTCACAATTTTGCAGACCTGTAGTAATACTACGTAATCTCGTAGCACGTCTACGCTGTAGCCATATCCGTAGCTGGTAGCTACAGTCTTAAGCTCTCAGATTGAATGTAAAGTCTCGTGTATTACCATTTTTGTGTGAGTTTGTTCAAGTTAGATACGACATGAAACTTCTGCCATGCGGTGGTGTAGGGAGAAGGTGGCTTATATATTTAAGTTATCCAACGAGTGTTAGGAGTAGATGGCTTAAAAGGAGTAGGTCGAGGTAGGAGGAAGACGTCATATAAAAGAGTCAATAAGCTAATGAATCTGTATCAAATTTTTACGATTATTATTTCATTTATTTATTCGTTTACAATATAAATTGTGTTCGAAATTAATTAATATTACATTTACACATAACAATAAAAAACAATCTTTGAATGTTACATTAAAAAATAAGTAACAACTACACATCCAATTTCTTATAAATAATTAAATTAAAGTCATTCAGTACTATTCAACACAAAAAAAAAAACAAAAGCTCATGGTCAACAAAAACAAAAAATAGCATCCTATTAAATTATTAAAATGTTATAAATTAAATACAATAATAAAAACAAGTAATAGTCGAACTATTATAAAATTAATTAATTAAATTATTTATTATAGGTAATATGTTTTTAGAAGAAGTCAAGTAATGCTTTACCATTTGAAGTGGTACGATGATGTACCGTGTGATACCGGCTTAGAATAGCATCACCTAAATTCAAATCTGGATCTTGTAAAAAGCGACTAATCCAGGAATTAGGCATCAGCGTTCCCTGTAAATTAAACTTTTTGCACTGCGCTCGCCAAACGTGCCAAGCGTGGTGAGCATTTTAATAACCTTAGGGACAGAACAGACACATGTCCAGCAGTGGACTGTTGTGGCTGTAATTTCAACTTAAACTAATCCTAAACCTCACGATTTCACCGTAACTCACCCAGAAGTTAACTCTTAACTTAGAGTAAAGTAATATCGTGTACGTTTCATTGTTTTAGTACCAGAAGGTCTTGTTTTAGTACTAGGGGGTCTTAAAGCTGTTTTATTTACGTCAATTTGTTTCGCTTTAAAGGTCGTATTTCTTGATTTACTCGTAAAATGTGCTTCTGTTTGTTTTAGAGATGCTAAGGGAAGTTTAATGATTATTTCCACGTTGCATTCCTGTTCCGTAATACCTACTTCAAGAAAGTAAGGAGAACAGATCGTATGTAAGTCTTCTTTCTAAAAGAAATATATTAAAATCTTCTTATACTAACTTAGGTTGGAGTCTTAAGATGATATTAGTAACTAGCCAAAAGTCGCTGATATTAAAAATGTTTGACTATAGTCCGACAGGTTCGTGCGCGACCTTCCTGCGGGGTACAGACGGTGGGGGGGCGAGTAAGCACGTCATTTTAATATGACGTGCGGCGCGGATGCGCGCGTCTCCCTTCCCCGCTACACCTCCCGCTACCCGCTGACATCACCCCTCCCAAAGTCTGTCACCCCTAGGGAGGGTCGCGCACGAACTTGCCGGACTATAGCATCAAAACCGAGTACCTACAATTCGTTCAAAAAATAAGCGAAGCATTTCATGGGCTTTTGCAAGAGGGATGTTATAGGTATTTTTGGTAACATGACTTTCCTACGTTATTTTTTCCCTACTTTACTTAACCTACTTTAACTACCGACGCGTAGGTAGATATCACTAACAAATTGTATTAATCCCATATTCCCATAACAACCTCATTTTCATATTAATCCGTTAATACTCTCAGTCGTGATGGTGAAATTGTGACAGTATTAAAAATGCAACCGACTCCGTATGTAGGCTACAAGTAAATACGCATAACACGCTTATATCGCTTGCGGGGTAGGCAGAGCGTTCACGGCTAAGTATGTAGCCGTTATCGCTTCATCTATCAAATATGTAAGGACTGTTGCAGAAAGATAGTGTAACACTATGGGGACATGATATCGCCTAAAATTGTACACATGCGACCCTCGTGACCCTTGTATGCTTCTTACGATTCTTGTGGGAAAGAAATGGGGTGATGCTATAAGCTGGCATCACATGCCAAATTGTAAGACTATTAAAAATGCACGCGATTCCGTCTGCGGTCGCAAGTAAACAAACACTCGATGCGTACTATAATCTGGAGCCGTCTATCGATCAGAGCTAATGTACTAACTGGTTATTGGCCTGTGCCATACCTTGGCATCCTTGAATTTGATAGCTGGTTGTCCAACGAATCATCTTTTTCAGAAAATGCAATTTATAATGTTGGTTTGACATAGCTACTACCTATTTATCGACTTGGTAGAAGAGCTGTTCACAATTTTTACAAGGTCGTCGGTAAGTTCTACGTTCCATGTAGTGCGTGCGTTTGACCTCGAAACCTTCTAGAGAACTTTCAATGCATGTCTAATATCTCAAACTATACTGAAAATACTGTATTTATTTAAAATGCACGCTCAACCGCCTGCGGGCTGCAAGTAAACCAACACACTATACACACATACTGTCGCTAGATCGAGTATCTATATCTCTACCGATCAGTCTAGTTACTGATTCCGGGCATGCCTCCCCCAATTCGGGCTTATTGCCCCACGATTGCAATCGGCCTGAGTTAGAGATTGCACTTTGTTTGTTAAGGTTTTACACAAAAAAACCTCACCGGATTTTTTCTTTTATCCGTAAAACCTTACCGCGGTAATATCCCGTTCATAACAGTAATATATAAATGTTTTAAACAACCATGAAAATCTTAAAACGGTTGTTAAACTGCTAAGTTGGTAAACATAAACATACGTGTATCGATCAGAAACTAAGCTTTCCTCCCGACTGGGCCTGCCTCATATAACATTAATAGCAACGCCTACGTGGACGAGGTACCGGCAGCAGGAAAAGATATTAAGAACGGGGAAAAATACGGTCAGTAAGTTAGGAGGGGTGATGGCCGGTCAATAATCATAAATTTAGTTTTGGTTGTCGAAAATACTCGTGGTTTTATTTTGGTCTGTTTTGTTGTTAAGTCCGGGAAAAACAAAATTTAACTTATTTACCTATGCAAATTCAATTATCAGCAATCGAAACTTTGTCTGAAAGCTTCTAAAATTGACATCTGGGAATGCTCGCTGCAACATCCATTTCGATCGGTCTTTTCTACATTACCTTGTAAATCAAGAGAAAACTTAACGTAGACTATTGAAGTCACAAATTGTTTCTCTTGAAAACATTAAAGAATACCAAACGTAATATGTTCAGATATTTTCAAACGCCTGACCTTGTATTTTAAGCGTATGGCAAGTCGACGTTGCAGTGACTTTCCATAACATTCCTCTAGCAATCCAGTTGGTCACCTCACCAGTAGTGTGGCTGCAAGTTGACCACGAGAATCTGTAACCCATTTCCTGGGTGAACATACCTACCTACCAGGGATGAGACTTTAGTAGCAAAAAATCGATTAAAAGTAAATCAATTTTATTCAAAGAAAACATCGATTTAAAATAATCGAGTTCCAAAGAAAATAAAAATCGTGCCGTCCAAACAAAAGATTGGAAGATACCTAATAATAGACTTAATAAGCCAACACGGCTTAGGGTGTAGGGTATGTAATAAGTCGTAAGTGCACTGTGTAAATAATATTCCACTAAAATAATCGACTTTCTGTACTCAGAAATTTAAAACTCGATTTGAAATTAACCGATCAATTTAAATTGCAAAATCGATTATGAAACATCGAAACCATTAATAATCGATTATTTTTTCACATCCCTCCCTACTACCTACTCCTAAATATACATACCTACCGAGTGTGAGCTTCACATAACGCCTCTCGACTTGTGGCTACTGGACCATACTGTATACACTTTACGGACGATAGCATCTTGCTACCTACTAGCTTGCTATGCTACATACCTAGGTAGGTTGGATTTGGACCACAGGAGACCGAAGGCGAAACACAAAAATGCAATATCTAATTTTTCAAGTGAATTTGTTGATTTGTATTGTAATATTAGGTGACAGATGGACAACCTGTTTCTATGGTGACACACCATCTTCTGAATGACTCTCAAACTTTTGTCAGACGAGGTGTAAATGGCCGTATTTACGCTCTGCCTACTCCGCGAGATTATAGGCGTGATATATGTATGTATGTATGTATTTGCTTTAGACCATACCTAGAAAAGATTTAAAATAAAGCTGCTCAATCAATCAATCAAGACAAAGCTCAATCTAACATTCAAAATGGCATATCATTAATAAATTGAACCATTTTCTGGAGAAAATTTGAATAATATCTACATTGGCCAGCAAAAGCAAAAAAACGTTTCCAAAAGCCTATTCCCGACCGATCAGTAAAAAAATATCTAAACAAAGAGGCCTCACTCAACACGAAGTTTTCCAATTTCGCTCGAAAGCTAAATCTAGCTTAGAATAGATAAAGACTGAAAACTTGAAACTATCAAACCTATTACCATTCGCGTGAAACGTGCTCAGAATATGTACACCTTCTGAATACCACTCAAAATACGCTCCAATCAAAATTTTCGATGCATTTTTGAGTGCATTTCCGAATTTTCGGAATGATTTCAGCATTTCCGATCAGCAATCCATTCAAACCGTGTGCGTGGTTGAAACCGTAATCAAAACACACCTGCGTGTCATTTGGATTGTTTAAAATGTGACATCAAAGATTTTTGGCACAAGCTGTCATCATTTTGAATTACATTGGATTAGATCATTAGATTCATTTAATTCACATTATCAAAATACAATCAAAGGTGTCAGAGTTACCCTCTGTGACACCTTTGAAAATTGAGACAAGACACCTTTGTAAATACAATGATCGAGATCGTTAAAAATATTCAATAGAATAATACAACAAAAATAACAATCTTGTTGTTGTCAACAACGACAATCTGGAATCTGACACTTACCCTGCGTTAGAATACAAAACCAATCTTAAGGTTTTTGCAAGATTGACAGGTTTATAAAGCATCGTTTTGAGGCTAACGTCTCGTAGTAGGCTATCACAACGGTCAACGAATGCCTTACCAAAATTGGTTTTATATTTACTTAGTTTATTTGCGTATGCACTATTGATATTTTTCACCAGTGACTGCAAAAAATCGATTTCATTCAACATATTTGCATAGTTTCTCTCACAGTTTGCGTTTGAAAATAAATGGTCGGAGTTGCCAACTTTAAATATACATCCAATGTTCTACCATTCTATGGTAGAGTTGCGTCATTCCACTTTCGTCCCACTTAGGTTCGGCCCAAATCTCGTCAGTTTTGTTTTGTTCCACTTTGAAATTTACTGAAAGAGCATCATCAAAAAGAAAAATCAAGTTAGACATATAGGAAAATATCATATCAATATTCATGAAATCGTCGGGGTTTTTTCAAAACCTACTTGGAAAAAAATCTACCAGAAATTGACTAAGTCACCGAAATCGGAATAGCAAATACTTATTTACTCTTTTTCTGTTTTCTGTTCTCATAATATCGTTTTTTGATTTATTTCTTTTAGTTTCTTGTTTCGGCCCTTTCGAACTAAAGTGGGACGAAAGCAGAACGACTCGTAGACTGAGTTGTGGAAGTTTATGAATAGTCACTTGGAAGTTGGTTGAAATAATAGTGAAATCGCGTGATGGGGAGATTGCGGCATCGGCAGCCAGGCTTAACGCAATCCGATTTATAGATTCTGCAGTCGACAATTAAAAGAAAACTTTTTACACAAGCAAAACTGTAAATCACTTGCGTATTGCAATAGACCTTTGTTTTCAAAAAAGGACTATCAATTTCTTACATCTTGCAGTGCCTAAAGTTTCATGCAGGCTTTAAAGACGTTGATACTTTTAACACTGGCAATTCTGGAAATAGAACTCTTAACATACCAGAGCTGTTGCTTTCTGTCAAATAGGTTTAAAAAGATAGGAGACGGTCATGACTAAAATTGACTTTTATATTTCATATCATAATAAGGCGACAGTGAAAACATAGAGGGATTTGAGGTAAGCCATGAGAATTTATTTACCTGATTGCCAGCTGATACATAATTTTCTGCCTAAATGTTGTCCTCAAACCTACAAATAAATAATTTAACCTAAAATTCCACTCTAAAACACATACCGAATATTATCCTGTGACACAGGTGAATGACCCTTATCTGATGATCAAACACCACTAGAAAACAAGCTAGCCTACTAGTTACAGACTACATGAATACTGATAGTGCCAATGATAAACACACGATTGTTAGTTTGATATTGACGAGGCTCGCGCGAATACAACACGTAGCGCTTTGATGTCGCTAACTACATCACACCGTTCTGAAGGTGGATATCAGTTCTATTTTCAGTGAAGCATGTCGTCCTAGTGGTGCCAGTTTAAAATAGCATCAACCCATATCTTTCCCCGTGGGAGTCTTAAAAAGTAAGTGATTTGAGAGTTGATGTGTATTGAAATTTTAGGCGGCATGCTGAGAACCTGCCACTATACTCGTAGTGATACAGTCCTCTGAATGTCTCTCAAACTTTTGTCAGACGTGGCGTAAAAAGCCGTTTTTTTTTGCTGTTTAAATTATACGCATTATAAATGTATGTATGTATGCACGATTGTTAGTTTGATATTGACGAGGCTCGCGAATACAACACGTAGCGCTTTGATGTCGCTAACTACATCACACCGTTCTGAAGGTGTTAAATATGGCCTATTCGGATGCCGGTACTATAGTTACAGACTACATTAATACTGATAGTGTCAATGATAAAGCACACGATTGTTAGTTTGATATTGACGAGGCTCGCGCGAATACAACACGTAGCGCTTTGACGTCGCTAACTACATCACACCGTTCTGAAGGTGGGTATCAGTTCTCGATTTGTCGTTTGTGTGGTACAAGGTGTAGGCTGCGACAAGGTAATACTACAAAATAGATTGTTTACAGAAGGATCACTCGACGCTATTTAGGATTTTCACGATTGTCACTTGTTACTTAGCCAGGGTTGCTACTATCAGAAATCTCAAAGTATAAAACAGCAAAATCTGATAAGAAGAACTTCGTATGATTCTGAGCCAATAATGGGTACTCTTACAAGACAACGTTATCATTCTCATAGTGGTCCTATTTGCAGCGCGATGTTTCTGTATTGGACTATCCAGCAAAATGACGAGCTTTTGGCGTTATAAATTTGCTTCTTTATGTGGTTTCATAAAACTCTTTTCGATATGAATACTGGACCGGCACAATACTGTATGACTTTGCATCACAAATTGAGAAATAGGCAGCAGCGTGCTCTGCAAATTTCTACAACATCTTGCAGTGCGCTCGCCAATCCGCCTGGTGCTAAGTAAGACAATACCCCTCAATTAGGTAAATCACATTGTAGGCTGTTGCGGCTTAATAATTTCTACATATTTTTGAGTTTGATTATATCTTTCCCGACCATGGGGCTTCTTTTGTATGTCGTCACAACAATCTCTACCTCTTACAACTTGCCCCACACATAGCGTGTCAAGCAACAAACGGTTGCGTTATGAATATAAATGCCTCTGGAATCGGGGTGATCACACCTGCTTACCGCAATCGAACAGATTTGTTATGCGACACCACGCAGGGTTGCCATTATCACGCGTTTTATTCAGCAAAGGGTGTGGGAGTATGTAAGGAGCCCTTAAACCTTTACCCTTTAAAACCCATTACAGGTGATCGATTTAGATTTGAATGTGTTACTCTCTACATTTATACTTGACTATAGACACAATCAATTACAGAAATAGCGTGCGGGGCACCTTTACAGATGACTCACTCAGTACTAGCGTTGATTTTAACGCTTACTGATAGAATCGCTGGTTGCCACGAACATCATATTTCTTGGATTAAAACTGGCTGAGAATCATTATGATGATATGACGTTCTTCTATTAGATTTTTGACAGGTAGCAACCCTGGCTATGTAACAAGTGACAATCGCGAAAATCCTAAAATAGGGTCGAGTGATTCTTCTGCATACTGCTATATACATTACTTTGGGTTGCACTGAAATAGTTTATGCTAAAGCTGACTTTTGCTCATTATTGTTGGCTTTTATACCTTTCCATGAGCTACAACGTCATTATAACGTATTTACATTTTCCTAGCATCTTCCATGCTACAGCACACGTTTTTGTAAGTTTTCCGACCATCTAACAAGCTAAAGAGCTTGCTTTTTCCCCTTTCTTCATTATTTCCATTTCGTCTTACACTGCCATTTCTTTTGTCATGTAAATCAGACGTCGAAAACTGACTAGATGGTTCACTTTTCTTTAGTTAAAAATTTGCAAAGGACTACATAAATAGGTATGTCTTATCTACTTATTTCAAAACAGCAGCTGTACTAATATCATTACAACTAAAATTATTTAAAGCTGGGTGTGTTGACCAACTAAATAACAAGTAAGTCGCGTAAACCTACATAATGGGTGTGTTGACATTAGATATCCCATCCATATAGGTATATCTACATACCACTAGGTACTTGATATTCAAGTAAGTATGTATAAGTAAACTATAGTAACATACCCAAACAAATTATTCATAACCCGAACATGTCCTAACAAAATAACCTATCCAAATTATTTTAATACATACAGGATGTTTCTGGACCATAACAGCCACAACAGTTCAATGTTGAATTTGCGCCTTTCCCTATAGGAGTGTATTCCTTGCATTGCAAGATGTAGAATTTACAGGGAACGTTGCTGCCCATATTCCCTGATAGGATTTGGTGTGATGCTCCTAAGCCGGCATCACATGACAATCGGCACGGTGGTCCAGATCGAAAATGATCTAATGGAGAGAAATTGTTGGGTTCGTAAAGTTTAAGAAGTATTGTTTGAGCTTATCTGTTACATGGATCGGTTAGTGTCCAAAAACACATTAAAAAATTCAAGTACACTCTACTAAAGACTATTTTCAATGTTAAGAGTGTTGCTGAATGTGAATAGAAAATCGTGTTGACTTGAATGAGGATTGGATTTACAAAACAATTTTTCCTTACAATCCAAAACATCAGCTGCAAAAAAAACACGCAATACAAAACCCCATCAAAACTTTTCTATTCAAACTATACGTGGGCTCTTCGGGACACTCTGTATCGTTGACATAGTGAAGTTTACAAGTGGTTTGCAAGTCCCATCAATAAGACTTAGGGTCGATATGGTACATATTACTGTAGGGATGGCTCGCATATAAGTGGTTATGGTAGTGATGCGAAATACGGAAAACCGCCAATGTAGTAAAATTCGTAATTTTCAGGAATTTAGAGTAAAGTCACTTCTAAAATTCAGCCGCGGCACCTATTTAAAATTTGCATGAATATGACAATTTAAAAGAATAAAAAATTTGTTGTCATATTTATACGGTTAGAAGATATTCTGCGATAGATCCAAATTAGTGAACTATGTTGAACTGAGTTAATTTTATTCCTCCCGGGTTACTTGGGGAATGTGATTCAGTTTCATGGGATATGTAGCAGCAGCCTCTGAAATTCAGCAAGCTTGGTTTCGTTTTTACAAAGTGTTACAAAACTAACAATAAAGCCGAAAGGAGGTACTCATGACATGAAACTAAACAACTTTCCCCAAGGTCGAAATATGAAAAAAAATTTGGACCTCCCATACAAATTGACTCGGTCGACTATACTCGAGACTCGGTCGACATTTTGAATGGGAGGCCAATTTTTTTTTCATATTTCGACATATGTTCCTTGGGAAAGTTTTTCTGTTTCCTGGGCTGGTTCACCCCACAAAATATTTGCAGCTGATTTTTTTACATCTATGACCATTAGACATAGGAAAGTTTATACAGAACTAGTGGACATCCCGAAATCACACCGTCCCTTGGGATTGCAAACATCTGGCAACACTAGTGTTTGTTCTACATATTACCCTGTTCTGTCTGTATTATTAATTGGGGTTCACTTGGTTCAACTTCTTGGTCGAAACTAGTTTGCACAGTGGCTTTGCTTGTGTACAATATTGATAGTGTAAGCACTTTCTATTAATAACAAACGAATCGGAATTGTAGTTGATAAGTTTGTTCTCAAAGTATAAAAATTACTTAGTTTTTTTATGTATATCGTATGGCAGAATATCAAATTACATATTATGACTTAAAATGAATTTCTATACTCAGAGAATAAAATAATTAAGAATTAACGAACTTTAAAAACAATATACCTACTTACAGGAAAATTTCATCAAGCTGAATTTATACACCTACGACTTTTGGCGTACCGTACCAAACAGATCTTTTAATACCCATAAGTCATACCAAACACTTACCCGCAAAAAAGTGAAAATAATCGATTAGAACTGCCTAATAAATCTTAGTATAATAAAAATAAAATACAAGCGATAGCAATATTAGGTAATAACCCAACTCAACCCAATATGCGAGGTCAAGCGTGCCGCGCTCTCGACTGTACCGAAAATAAAAATAATGTTCCGCAAAATGGCCCAACAGCAAATTGATTGGAAAGTAGGATCAATTAAGCTTCGAATGATGGCCATCTAAAGGTTCCCACACTTCACGTCTGTTGCTCACTACGAAGCTTTAGTGCATCCGTAACGCATGCGTCTGTCAAATGCAAGGAAACTTCGAATTCCCCATACTAAAAACGGACGTTGACGGAAAAGCAACACATAATCTGGATTTGTTTAACAGATTTATCTGTCTCTCTCAATTTATTATGGTAGATACAATATAGCCGTGTGATGCTTGCTTAGAATAGCATCACCCCATTTCTTTCCTGTAGGTGTCGTAAGAAGTGACTAAGGGACTCGAGGATTACATGTGTATTGCAATTTTAGGCTATAGGCTGACAAACTTTCACTATTATAGTGATACAAGAGCATAGCTAAAACGGGCCTCAAATATTTGTCAGACGTGGTGATCACGGCCGAAAGCACTCTGCTTACCCCACAAAGGGTAAAGGCGTGATTCATGTAGGTATGTATGTAGACACAATATACCTCCCTAACTCTTTGCACCATCAAGTGTGGTATTCGCTGCAGGGTTGTTGAGAGGAGGGGAAGGGTCGGGGGGAGTGGACCGGAAACTATTACACGGTGACGTCACCGGATGAGCGGAAGTTGACACTCGTGTGAGGATAGCGTGAGGATCTGATTTTGAGGCTGTTTTGGGGTCGCCCTGGAGCTATTTAATCATTTACACTAGATTTCAGTACACATGATAAAACCTATAGTTGTCTATAGCCCCAGTAGAATTTAGGGTTATTCTACACTCGGCTTCAAAAAAATCGCACCTTTTAAGAAATCTATTTCAAACATCTTTCAATCGTATTTGTATTATGAAATATTGGTAATGTTCGGTATCATTTGAAAGGTAAGGAAACAGAGAATGCAAAAACAATAATTCATTCAATGTTTTTTATTGGAACTGAGAAAAATTTACAAAACAATAAAAATCCTTAAAAACCCTAATGAAATCTGATTAATTTTTCAGAACAAAGTTGCTTAAAACTAACCTAAAACCTAGTGTTACCCCCCCTAGCCCTAATGACGTCTTCCATGCGCTCCCTCATGGATCGCACCAACTTTAGGACCTCTTCTTGAGGGATACTGTCCCATTCCTCAATAACGGCGTCTTGGAGCTCCTGAAGAGTCGCGGGAGCGGGATCACGGGATCTAACCTTGCGTTTCAGCTGGTCCCAGAGGTGCTCTATCGGGTTCAGATCTGGACTTTTCGCTGGCCACTGCATGACAGGGATCCCAGCAGTGTGCGCGCGAGCGTTATCGTGCATTAATGTGAACCCGTCGCCAATAAATCCAGCATAGGGGACCACATGTTCTTCCAGGATCTCTGTGATGTACCGGTGAGCAGTCATCGACCCTTGCCCGCGAGCACCGCCGGTCCGAGAGACGCAAGAAAGTTCAGTTTTGCCATCGGCAGATATGCCGCCCCAGAACATGCAGGAACCGCCCCCGTATTCTACCGTTTCTTGGATGCAGGCTTGAGCAAAACGTTCCCATTGTCTTCTGTATGCTCTTTTGCGTCTATCGTTGCAGAAAAGGCACACTCTCGTTTCGTCTGAGAAGAGAACAGTTCTCCATTGGTCCAGGGTCCAATTAACGTGGGCGCGAGCAAATTGCAAGCGTGCTCGCCGATGCGCTGCGGTTAATTTTGGACCCGTGGCAGGTCTTCTAGCCACAATATTTCTCTCCTTTAGTCTTCTTCTAACTGTAGAGACACTCACGGCCCTTCTACGAACTGCTTGAAGCTGCTGTTGCAACTCAACAGCATTAGAGAACCGATTTCTCAAAGATTTCGATACGACGAATCGGTCATCTCTCGCAGAAGTGCAGCGATTTCTACCAGACCCACGCCTTCGGACAAAGCCACCGGTCTGCAGGAACCGCTGGTACACTCTTCGAACAGAAAAGCGACTCAAGTGCAATTGCCGAGCAACATCACACTGACGTAGGCCTGATTGCAGTAGTGCGATAACTTAGGCGGCTTCAGCAGCTGTAGTGTCCATCTTCAAGGACGTTTTTCTGATGAAAGATATTTTTCTGTGTCTTCTTCAACTGTTGGTAGCAAATTTATCCCCCAATAAGCTATATCGACCCTTTTATACCCAAAAAACAAAACAATACAAACAAAATTTGAAGAGGAGAATCAGTTCCATTGTCATTGACAGTGACGTGAAGTGTCATGCTTTTTCTTTATTCAAATGAAATGGATATTTTATTAAAGAGTTTTTATAGGGCTCTCAAATGATACCAATATTGCTACGAATAACTGCTTGTCTTAAGGATTTCAGTGCTTGAAGCCTATTTTTACGGACGCGCGATTTTTTGGAAGTCTAGTGTATATATCATCATTAAACAACGCTGATGTAACTTTTATATGTCAGTAAAGGCACAAAGTAAGTATTGGCTAGTGGTAAAGGGAACGAATATAACTGTGTTATTATTATTACAAAAAAAGTTAGACATGTATTGTACCTATTAAGTCGCTTGACAACTTCAAATCGTATGGAAAATTAATTTAAACACTGTCTAAAGAAACGCGCGCCTAACTTTTTTTACCTAGATGTGATGCACTGCCAAATTAATGTTTGGAAATACCTTCGTGGAGCTGTTTATAATTACATTTCTTTTGCTTTTATAACAATTTACCATTTTACTGGTTCACAAACTACCAACTGCTAAAATCACAATTTTTCCATCCATCTACCAATTAGAAACACAAACGCTAGGAAATAAAAATGCAACTCACATATCAAGTGGCACGAAAAATTCGTTCAAACGTTTGTACTGGGCGCCGGGTTTTGTTTGATTTTGCCAATTTTGCTGATAGACTAGACCATTTAGATTTTTTTAATAAATGTCGTTCAATTCAGTTGCGGAATTAAAAATTGTTTGATAAGGAATGATTTCAAAGTGTTCGAAAAACAAATCGATAGAATATAGGGTCGTATGGTCGCAAAACTGTGTACCTGTGTACAATTCTGCTGCGTTATAAATAAGTATGGGATAATTATGGAAACTTTTTTCTTACGTAGAAAATCTTCGATATCATATTCAATCAAACAAATCTGAAATTCTGCGGTTGAATCAATATATTTTATTGGAATGGATTGTAAGTCTTTTTCTGAAGTTCGTAACGCCCAAGTTATTTTAACGCTACCAATTTTCTACTTTTTAAAGGATTTTGGGGATGACGAGGTCCATTTCCTAACATTGCATGAAAATTGCATGATTTTATAACAGGAAACTAAAATTCCGCAACACTGCACTAAATGCCTGACTAAACGTTGATTGGATGCGATGGGTCATTGTAACATGTAACGGGCTTTTTTTGTGAAATTATTATATTCGGCTTTGACATAGATGTCGGCAAAGAGTTAATTGGTTTTTAGTTTATTGTCATTTTTCCTGTTGTTTTTGGTTATAATGGAACAGTGGTATGGTTGATTGGTAACTACCTACCTAAATACAATTTACCATTTCACGGACAAACAGGAGACAAAACTTTCGTACCGATTCTTTGATAATTCTTTCTGCATTATCCTTGACTGACATTGGGCTACCTCATGTCAGGAGTTGCTTTTATCTTCGTGTATACGTCATATTATTTTTGAGAGGAAAGCGAGTGAAACCGTTGGGCGGGACGTCGTCAATAAGAAAGTATTCACATATAATTCTCAATCCTGCTATTAAATTCTCCAGAAAGTAGCCTATTTATATACCACCTTTTAACCAAAAAAGATACACATGTAGCGTAACGCACATGCATTAATTTTCCCAGAATCACTGCCCGGTACACCGCTGGCAATTTTTTGTGTTGGTATCCCTAGGCCAGAATCACTGCCCTGTACACCGCTGGCAATTTTTTGTGTTGGCACCCCTGGGCCAGGCCCCCGAAACAAAAGTAAAGGTCCAAGATGACCCCCATTTCTCAACGCATACTGAAGTATACGGTCGTTTTATTTAATTTCTGTTGTTTGGACCAAGTGTAGTTCCAGGTGAAAGATTGCTATTTTTTGTGCATTTTCTTGTTAAGGTAAGTAATGCAAAAGTTCTCCACGTTTCTACCTATTGGTACCCTCAGTTTTCACCTAGAAGTGGCCCTTTTCAACAAGGTTTTTGGAAGAAATTCATCCCATCATGAAAAGGCATTATTAGACTGAGCATTGCTTTTTAATGCAATATTTGAAGAAATCAACACACAAATCCCAAATCGCAGTATATGTTGTAAGTTTGTCCTACATTAGGCATTATAAGCTTTTGGTATTGATTTTACTATGTATATATTTTCTTGTTTATATTGCGTACAAAAATACCTTTCTAAAAATAAGTTCAATCCGATGTATTTATGTTTTCCCACCTGTAGCCTCGGTGGTTATTTTTACCACAAGAGGAGACACTTTACTAAGCTTTCACGGGAGCTTTACCCAAAATGTTGTAATTTCGGATGACCGCCATTTTTCACCGCACTGGGTTATTCACGAGAAGTACCTTAAGCGGTTGTTTCATTAAAATTCTGCTTTTCATGAGCTTAATTAAGTTGTTACGGTCTTAAAAAACGAGGATTTTTGGCGGGACTTGTCTTTTTTGACAGTTTTGTTGCTACTCGTAAAAATACCCGTGTTTTGTAACATGTGCGTAAAAGCAACTTCAGAGGGTTTTGATGTTTTTGTTTTATTGCTGGTTGGCCCCCCAGTACCAAATTTGTTATCAGCAATAAACTACTGCTCAGCTATGTGGAACACCAAAGTCTACAAACGGCCCGAAAATCCCTGCCTGACGTAACCCTTGAAATTACGCCAAACGTGGCAAAAAATGCTTAGTAACGGTTGACACTCCGTGTAGGTCCCGCAAATAGTAGTTTATGCAACTGCCTAATAATGAGAGGCTTTAGGATGAGAGTGTCTGTTTATCACACGAGGCGCAGCCGAGTGTGATAATAGTTTGACACGAGCATTCTAAAGATTAAATATTTGCAGTTGCATACACTATTTTATCTACACTCTACAAGAAAAACTATGAAAAATAATTCAAACCTCCGCACTGCACTATGGCGATTGCAAGCCTATCTACTGAACCACCAACTGAACGACTTTTGTACATAAGTAACTTTTTAACTAAACGTTAAAATGGAGGCTCATAAAAACTGAACAACTTTTAAAATTAAATAGCAATCAGTGAATTTTAATTCGAAAAATGATTTGAAGCAAAGATTTAAAAATAAATAAGTCCTCATAATTTCAAGTGTCGTCCCGCCGCGGGTGACGCTTGTTTATTTTTTCCTTCGACTTACTGATGGCCAGTGTCAAATTGGAACAGATTACAATTTGGTACGCAGGTCAATGCGTTTCATTTTTTTTTTCAAATACTAGAAATCGAGTTACTTTATGTAGCTGCCAGTAGTATGAAAGTTTATTTTTTAAAGGCTGTATATTCGTAATGCAGTTCATTACGTTCGTACTTTCGATTCTGTAAAACGAATATTACGAACTGAGTGTAGATAAAAGACTTTGTATTGTAACCTTTAACATTTCTCAGATGTGGCGTTAACGAAAACCATTAAAACCGTTTACCTACCCCGCAATTGAGGTGGGCATGATACTCAACAGGCTAGATTATTTTTACTGCAAATTGTTTGTATGGTAGGTCCAAATTTTCTTTCATATTTAGGCCTATGCTCCTTGGGGAAAAAGACAGGCGTCTGTGTTTATTAAAAACTCATTACTTAATAAATAAAAGAGTTGAAAATGTTTCTCAAAACCGTGCAGCATCGGTCCTGATCAGCGATATTCTCCAAAGGGTTGGGCCGTCAGGAATTCGCGCAATGCCTCCTACATTCCGTCAGGATATTAATAATATCGATTAGAGCCGTACTTCGGTTCGAAAGACGTCTTGAGTAAGGCATGAAGATGTTACGTATTTTCGGGATGTGCTCGTGTTGATAAAATTTAATGGTTCTCTGCTGATATAACTTCGTAATCTTAAAATTGTGCAAGTGTTAGAGGTATGAACCTGTGTAGTGTAGGTACTATCTTCAATTCTTCTTCTTCTTTTTTGAGTGGGGCACCAGTCGTCTAGCGACTCTTTGTTGATTTAAAGATAACAAAAACAATTGGCAACGTTTTTTCACGCGAATTGTCAAAGGTATCTTGTCATGTCATACCTCGCATCATTTGTAGGTACCTATTATGCATAAGTACAGCAACTGTAGCAAATCTTTGCCTTAATCAATAATAGTGATATTTACAATACAGTAGGTACTGAAAGAAACCTGCCCTCTGGAGGTCCTTATAAGTTTAGTAAAACAGTTAGACTGTTTACTTAGAATTGAAGATGGCCAATATTAAGTGTGATCGTCTATTGGGTTAGGAATACATTGCGTTAAAGTAGTGACTTGTTAGTTCTTACGAAGTGGAGCAGTGTTTTGCTTGAGATGTATAAGGAGGAAACATTTAAGTTTAAATACAAAAAAAAACTACAAGAATACGGGGCTCCCATCCATCCTACACACCCGTCCGAAAGGGGCCAAGACGCACTCATACGACTATCCTAAACGACCGAAGAATTTTGAATTACACGACGCTCTGCATATTGAAGAAGAAAACCAAAAGATCAAATACTCCTAATGTTATGAAAACTAACGAAGTTAATTGTGCTCCACTAGGAAGCAAGTTAAAAGGGGTCTAGGTTGGGGAACCAGGTCCGGAGATACCTGGTCCATGGCAACCCCGGGATAGTCCCGTGGCCAACCAACCCGGATTCCTACCTATCTAAGCCTACCTAACTAGCTCAAAGTCAAAAGACTGAGCATCCGCGTACCCTAAGGCCGAAAAGTATTTTGGGACAATCTTTGCAAGAAACCCAGAAGGTGAACTGTAGAATAATGGGTGGGTGGCCAAACCCTTCGTGTTGTGTGTTTTGTTGAGGTATGGAAGCTTTCCTCTAAGGCACCAGGGCCGTGAAAGCTACGCACCTCAACGCGGGGTAGTCTGGACTAGACCATGTATAGTAACTTATGCTTGCAATACCAACCCAGGAACTTAGAAGTAGATCTTGTAATACTAGGTGTTGTGGCAACTAGCATTACCTCACACCCCTAGTCCGAGAACAGGTATAGAGTGTAGCGCTTACTCTACAGTTCAAATCAACCTCTGTACGCGCGGTGGCACTTCACAGCATACATACACAGGTTAATAAAATTTAATATTTAAATTAAATTAGAAAATTCGACAGTCCCCCTTTTAAAATTTGTTAAAATAATTTTTATTATAATTTGGAAGATTAATCTGATTTAAGATATATTAGTGTTATAAAAAGGTTGTAACGTTTGGAATAATTAAATCATTAATTTACAAAGGCATTCCTAGCTGAAGAGTAAGAAGATCTAGGCATTGAAGTAAGTATGTTGTGACTGTCCTTCATCCATATCCATTCACAGAAAACGTTCATATATCAGCATCCAAGAGTCTCCTAGACAAAAGATATAAGGTTGAAAACGTTCACTCCTTTCCTTTCTTTCCGATTTTATCAAAATATTCCCAGTTCCAATTTAGAAAAAGAAATCTCAACGTTGGATTATTATCTAATCTAAATATAAATAAAATTGAAATCATAATTCAAAAATAAATTAAAAGAATTTATACTTACATTTTTCCTCTTTTAATTCACTCCTATAAAACACGAGTATATTGTTGCACTCACTTTCAAAGAATGATATAATTGCTTGATGTCAAAAGGCCGAGTTGACGCAAATTTTCAAATTTGAAATAAAAGAATTGTAAATAAAACTAGACATCTGAATGTCAAAGTGTCAAAGATAATTTATTAAAGAAAGAATAAAAGTGTCAAAATTTGAAATATTTCAAAATATTTTAACTTAAGTGTCAAACTTGTGATCTCTTGAAATATTCTATGTTAAGTGTCAAACTTGAAGACCCTTGAAATATTCTATGTTAAGTGTTAAACTTGAGAACCCTTGAAATATTCTATGTTAAGTGTCAAACTTGAAAACCCTTGAAATATTCTATGTTAAGTGTCAAACTAGAAAACCCTTGAAAAATTCTATGTTAAATGTCAAACTTGAAAACCCTTGAAAAATTCTATGTTAAGTGTCAAACTTGAAAACCCTTGAAAAATTCTATGTTAAGTGTCAAACTTGAAAACCCTTGAAATATTCTATGTTAAGTGTCAAACTTGAAAACCCTTGGAACCTTAGCTAAATAACTAGGTTGTAATATCACACAAAAGGGAAACCACTCAAAAGTAAAATCTAAGTAGAACACTTTAGTTTCTCAATCTTAAATAACACAACACTACACTTGCACGATATCTCCAGCTCAACGTTAGGTTCGGGAACCGTTGCTCCTGCGGAATATGACACGAAAACCAAAGGGTTCACAGGACGTTACACGTACGATAATAAATTAACACAACGTTACACTAGTTGTATGTCACTCGCACAATAATGAATTCACAAAACATTACACACGCAAAATATCACTCGCACAATAATAATTTCGCAAAACGTTAGACACACGGGATGTCACTCGTGCAATAATAAATCGCAAATGATGTACACGCGGATTGTCACTCGCACAATAATAATTTCTCAAAACGTTAAACACGCGGGATGTCACTCGCGCAATAATAAATCGCAAAATGTTAGACACGCGGGATGTCACTCGCGCAATAATAAATCGCAAAATGTTAGACACACGGGATGTCACTCGCGCAATAATAAATCGCAAAATGTTAGACACACGGGATGTCACTCGCGCAATAATAAATCGCAAAATGTTAGACACACGGGATGTCACTCGCGCAATAATAAATCGCAAAATGTTAGACACACGGGATGTCACTCGCGCAATAATAAATCGCAAAATGTTAGACACACGGGATGTCACTCGCGCAATAATAAATCGCAAAACGATAGATTCGCGTAACACATAACTTTACGATCACTTTGCCTAAGCATTAATTTTGGAATTTCCTTCACGCTTATTTGATACAAATGGTAAGTAAACACTTACGTCTGCAGGTTTGGATCTCAAACCTGGCATTCCCAAAGTAGTTGCCCCATCATAATCCAGTTCTATATACAGGACGATTTTTCATTGTTACAAGACATTTTTTTACTTCTTCCTTTACTCTGAAAAATACGAACAATATTAGTATTTCTTATATAATATAGATAAAAACATAATTCTAGAAAGTTACAATAAACAATTTTTTTGTCAAATTCACGTATTCCAATTTCATACCACCCTTTGTTCGATCTCCGCCCTACAAATCCAAATGAGATTGGTCACTTAATAGGAGCACCCTAGCAGCGATCTGCAATAGAAGATATTACTCCATTCTATCTTTCCTAGATATAAAAAAAAATACTTATCTTTAAAATAGAATTTCACAATGCTCCCAGGCAGGTGGAGCACCTCCAGTTTAGCAGTTTTCACCATTTTTTTTGACTTTGTTGAGCACTGAAAACACGTTTTTTTTCTGTAGCTCCATTTTGCTCCTTCCTTCAACACATCCAAAATTTGACTCCCATCTTTTCTGTTCTAAAACTGTCAGAAAAACTTTCAAACCAAAAACGTCACACACATTTCAATTTTCTATGCCGCCTACAACATTTGTCGCCTTATACTTTGACATGAAGTCTTCATAAAGAAGTTCCTTACTCCAACACGGAATATAAAACCAAAATTAGGGTTCGATCGGTCAAATGGGTCAAATATTTAATGTTTTAGCAAGATAAACATTTTCAATTTTTATGTCGAACGACGTGGTTCTCTACAATCCTCCCCCAGATTTTGGTTCTATACCCATAGATTCAAAATCTTATACCTCAAAGAGAGCTAGTCGTTTATCATAAAAATAAAAGAGGAGAAAAAAAATTTAAAACTTTAATTATAATTAGAAAATTAACAAATATTAAATATTTATCTCAATCATTGACAATGCTAAATGGGTTTCTCTAAACATAATATCGAGATAAATGTATCGCACTAAAAGTTCCTCGAACTGTTAATCTATCTGGATCAACTAAAACATAAATATTTCCAGGCTTCCTAATTAAAACTCTATAGGACCTTCGAATCTAAGTTTAAACTTTTGAATAAAGATTTCCTAGTATCTGATTTATTTAATTTTCGAATTTTCACTAAATCTCCCACTTGAAATTCTATCAATCGGTGTGTCTTATTATAAAATTCCCTTCTAATTTGTCCTGCCTGCCTTAAATTTTCCTTAACCTCTTCTCTAATAGTCTCAACATCCCTAGTATTTTCAAAATGAGGCAAAACCCGATCAATGGTTAACCTGGCCGAACTCCCGAAAACTATTTCCTTTGGAATATTTTGTCGAATTGTGATAAGTGTTGTTATATAGCTCTTCAACATCTCCCAAAATCTTGTACCATCCTTTATGATTATGATGACAAAAAATACGAAAGTATTTGGATAACTCCTTATTCACCCTTTCTGTAGTATTGGGTCTCGGATTCCTAATCGAAGTATAAAGTGCACGAATTCCCAATTCTCTTAATCCAGTTCTCCATATCATACTAATAAATTGTCTTCCATTATCTGTCATAACTATTTTGGGCTTGATGATTCTAACAAACTCTTTTAATTTCTTTAAAACCGCTCTAGAAGTAGCCCTGCTTAAACCATACAATTTAATGTATTTGCTAAATGAGTCTTGTAATACAAAAATATAAGAATATCTTGATTGAGCTCTAGGTAATGGTCCGTACAGGTCTCCCATTACAAGATCTCCTATCCCTTCTGTAACAATCGAATTACAAGGTCCAACATATTTAATAGGATCATCCTTCGATAATTGGCAAACTCTGCATTTCCGAATAACAGATCTAACTGTTGTTTTCATCCCAATCCAATAAAACCGTTGCCGAATGTAATGATAAGTTTTATAGACTCCCAAATGTCCCATCTCAATATGTACTTGTTTACAGGTTTCCTCCCGTAAAATTTCCGGTAAGAAAATCACTTGACGATCAACATTAGGTGGGTCATAGTATAGAATTCCATTAATCAAAGAGCATCTGGATGCGATTCTACCCAATCGGTCCTCCCCAAACCATTCAATTCTAAAACTCGTTGTCTAATATTCATAATAATATTATCCATCATTTGATATTCATTCAAGCGTTCTAATTTCTCATTTAAAGACCGGCTTGAAGAAACTCCCATATACATAATATTTGGGCATTTCACCTTTTCTTCCTGAATAACTCCCCCAACAGGATACCTCGAAAGTATATCCGGTACTATATTTTCCGTCCCTTTAATATGTTCGATTTTATAATTGAATTGTTCTAAAACAAGATCCATCTAGTTACACGGGCATTAAACAATTTAACATTTTTAATAAATATTAATGGTTTATGATCGGTCTTAATAATTATCGGTACTCCCCTTAAATATGTCTCAAACTTTTTCAAATTGTAAATTATAGCCCACAGTTCCTGTTCAGTAACAGTCCACCTCAACTCCGGTCCACGTAAAGCTCTACTACAAAACCCAAGGATCTTCATATTTCCCTCATCATCAATTTGATATAGCACTCCTCCAATCCCTATTCCCGAACTATCCACTTGTAAATAATATTCTCTGTTTTGATCTGGATGATGTAGTAAAATAGTTGACAAGAATTCCTTCTTCAACTCATCCATTGCCGATTGTTCTTCTTGGCCCCATTTCCATCTTTGTTCTTTACGTAAAAGATTATTAAGAGGAATCGTTAAAAGGCTATAGTTAGGAATAAACCTCCGATAGTAATTACATAACCCCAAAAAGGCTCTTAGTTGTTTAACTTTCTTAGGTTCTGGGAACTTTTGGATCGCTTCGACTTTAGCCGGGTCAGTCCTAATCCCATCTATTGAGACTATATGTCCTAACATTTTAACTTCTTCACAAACAAATTTACATTTTTTCTATGTTACAGGTCATACCAGCCATTTCTAACAAATTTAAAACCTCGTCTATATGATGCAGGTGTTCAATCCAAGTCCCTGCTGTCAGAATAGCCAGATCATCAAGATAATTTACGCAAAATTCTCTAACTTCTATCCCTAGAATTTTATCCATGGCCCTGCTGAAACTTCCAACCGAAGTTTTCAAACCTTTGGATAATACGTTATAAACATAAGACTTCCCATTTACTGTAAATCCTGTGTACTTCTTACTATTTTCCGAAATGGGAATTTGAAAATACACGTTATTTAAGTCTAAAATCGTAATAAATTTCACCCCATGGAAAGCATTCAAAACATCTATCTGTAGTGGTGGTGCTTCCGACTTTGCAACCATGAATTTATTTATTTCCCTCGCATCTAGAAGAATACGAACTGAACCATCAGGTTTTATAGCAAAGGTTAACGGACTACAATAAGGAGTTGACGCTCTTGAAATAATTCCCATTTCAATCATTTCGTTAATTTTATCCTCGACCTTTGATCTATAAGCATAGGGAATTGGATAAGTCCTATTAATTTTGGGCGTTGTCGTTTCCATTTTAATCTCATGAATGTAACATTTCGCCCTTCCAAAATTTTTGTGAAAACACCGCTTTGTGTTTCTCCAAGAGTTTAAACAAAGAAAGTTTTTGTTTAGACGAGATTTCCATTTCCAATTTAACTTTCTTTCTATAGCTGTTTGACTCAACTGTTTTAGTCTCTTTTTGCAATACTTCTTTCTGAAGATTCACTTCTGGAGAATCCTCGTACACCTTCTCTAAAAATGGTACAACAACCTTGTTACCTCCCCCAGTGTTCAAGATTAGCGCCTTCGGATCACCTAAATCAATCTTAGCCTCCTTTGCTATTAACCAATCAAACCCAAGAATCATGTTTTTAGTCAATTTGGGAATAACTAATAACCCGATCTCAAATTCACAACCCTTAATCTCCAAAGTTATACTAGTTAAGAAATTTATTTTTAAGCTTTTCTGTCCTACTGCCCCTTTTATAAATAAAGGCTTTATTGGGAGCTTGGCCAAGTTTTGGATTGAATTCAGTTTGAAAAAGAAATCCTCTGCTATACAAGTTATTTCACTACCCGTGTCTACTAACACTACAAAAACCTCCCCCAAGTATTCTACCTCTATTTCAGCTGTAATCCTAATATTCTTTTGTGTTGTAAAGTTTTGATCTACCTCTAAATCATCTGTAAATAAAGAGTTATTTATATTGGTAACACTTAAGTAATTATTATCATTTTCTTTTATGAAATCTTTTAGCTCAATATAAGGTCTAATTATCTCATTCAACTCTAAAAATCCAAAGCCACGCCTATCATTTCCTATCCTATAATTATTATTTTCAATAGGATGACGCCTTCCTTGTCTTGATCTTCCCAATCCATCTCCAGGCTTCCATCCATTCTTAATGAGATAATTTACTGCAAAGTATTCTTTATTGCCTCCCCCAATTCCAGCTGACTCCGAGGCCAAAGATCCAGCCGCATCTAGTTTAAATCTATACAATCAGGTTCGGGTTCCATCTCCAGCTCACCCTCATTCTGAGTCATAATATGATTCAATGTTTTCGTTCTCTTGACTCCTGGTTGAGTCTTGTTTTGAACTGTACTTGCAACACGCTTTAATCCTCCTTGGGGATGATTCGAAACCTCCACATGGGTCTTGCATTGACGTCCCACATCATCAAGTTCTCTAAGAAACTCAGCTGCTTGTATAATTTTCCCTGACTTCTTCTGTCTCCAGACATATTGTACCTCTATCGGGAAATGATTCATTAGATCAGCCACCAATTGATCCTCAGGGATATTCCTTGCCAACATTTTTGCTTGACTCGCCAGATTTATGAAATAACTCATCATTGAAGGTCTCTCTTCTCACTCCAAGTGCCACAGACTATTGACCGGCGAAGTTGATTTTGTTCTGTTTCAGACCAAAATGACTCAAGAAAATCCCTTTGAAGTCTTCTTCATTCATCCACCTGTCCTTATAAATCCTTGCCCATTTACGGACTTCCCCTTCCAGACAAGCTATAATCTCTTCAATCACCTGGTCTTTTCTTGAAATTCTATTCAAATAGGCAAAGAGGTCTTCGATGAACGTTACCGGATGCATATTCGCTTTTCCGGGGTATTTCGGTCTTTCTAGTTTTGCTTCAGTCGCATGATAAACAGTTACAGGTTCCACGGTGCTCCTGGAAGTTTCTTGGTTTTCTTTCTCCTCATTAATCTTGCGTTCGAGCTCGCTTATCTTGTGCGACAAACGACCAATAGTAGTCCGCATCAATTGGAATAAATTCCTCCCTCTATTGGTTTTCACGACAGCACGTTGAGATGTTTCTGTCCGTCCTTGGAGAATGCCCTCCTGGGATAATCCATCAGTTTGTTGTGACCCGCCTGTCTGTCCTTGAGGTCCCTCTACTTGGTGTTCAATCATTTGTTGAGAACCCTCTGCCTGTTCATCTTGAATCTCTGGTTGTTGTGGAAGGTCTACCATTTCAATCTGATCTTCTTGCTCACGTTGTCCTTCTCCCCGTCTACCGACGACATTCCTTGTAATTCTTTTTGGCATGCCTATGATTTCCTTTTATCGAATTGACTGCAACAAAATTAAAAAAAATTCAACCTTCCATATTAAAATCTAATATTTTCTTTAGGATCTTCCAATGTTTCTAAAATCTTGAAAAAATCTTTTAGAACTTCGGTTTCATTTTGATTCCCATCTATTATTTTTACTTCTGTATTATTGATTTCTCCATTCATTCTTCCTTCTAGTAACCATGCTTCATGACTTTCGTGTATTTGTTTTAGATAAGACAAGGTTAATGAATTTTCGCCTTCTCTTTTCCTTGAGGAGACTCTCTGTAAAGCTATCTCTGGAGTGGTTCTAAGATAGACTATCAAGTCTTCTTGAACCCAAGCCTTTTCACATATAAAGTCATACCAATAGTCTAACATTGTTTTCTCAACATCGTTCAAATATCCTTCTTGAATGAGTGTTTTAATGAAACAATTCTTCGCAGAAAAAATACTTCGCTCCATGATCCTATATTTAGTAGTTATAGATTCCCGGTGGTTCTCTAATAATGTTAGGAACACATAATTTTGGAAAGTATAACTCCATCGCTCTCTATCTTCCGAA
Source organism: Phthorimaea operculella (assembly GCA_024500475.1). NCBI lineage: Eukaryota > Metazoa > Arthropoda > Insecta > Lepidoptera > Gelechiidae > Phthorimaea > Phthorimaea operculella. The sequence continues at coordinate 144,598 of JANFCV010000229.1, forward strand.
AATGCTTTAAATAGATTGACCCCTCCAACATCTTGCCATTTTTCAATAGGCTCTTTCAAAACAGTAATATCCTTTTGTAATGCTAGGCCATCTAATACTGAAGATTTCCCAGAAGCAATATTTCCTTCTAATAGGATTTTGTATTTCCTCATGGATATAAATTTTATCAAATTTATATCAAAATATTTAATATTTGTTCTGTAACAAACAAAAAGCTAGCATCAAGACCTATACACTATAACTAACTGATTTTTCTTATTGTTTTCTCCCAACATCTCAAAAATACACCGCTCACTTGCGACTCCGATATCCTGGTCACTATGGCGCCATTGAAAGAAACCTGCCCTCTGGAGGTCCTTATAAGTTTAGTAAAACAGTTAGACTGTTTACTTAGAATTGAAGATGGCCAATATTAAGTGTGATCGTCTATTGGGTTAGGAATACATTGCGTTAAAGTAGTGACTTGTTAGTTCTTACGAAGTGGAGCAGTGTTTTGCTTGAGATGTATAAGGAGGAAACATTTAAGTTTAAATACAAAAAAAAACTACAAGAATACGGGGCTCCCATCCATCCTACACACCCGTCCGAAAGGGGCCAAGACGCACTCATACGACTATCCTAAACGACCGAAGAATTTTGAATTACACGACGCTCTGCATATTGAAGAAGAAAACCAAAAGATCAAATACTCCTAATGTTATGAAAACTAACGAAGTTAATTGTGCTCCACTAGGAAGCAAGTTAAAAGGGGTCTAGGTTGGGGAACCAGGTCCGGAGATACCTGGTCCATGGCAACCCCGGGGATAGTCCCCGTGGCCAACCAACCCGGATTCCTACCTATCTAAGCCTACCTAACTAGCTCAAAGTCAAAAGACTGAGCATCCGCGTACCCTAAGGCCGAAAAGTATTTTGGGGACAATCTTTTGCAAGAAACCCAGAAGGTGAACTGTAGAATAATGGGTGGGTGGCCAAACCCTTCGTGTTGTGTGTTTTTGTTGAGGTATGGAAGCTTTCCTCTAAGGCACCAGGGCCGGAAAGCTACGCACCTCAACGCGGGGTAGTCTGGACTAGACCATGTATAGTAACTTATGCTTGCAATACCAACCCAGGAACTTAGAAGTAGATCTTGTAATACTAGGTGTTGTGGCAACTAGCATTACCTCACACCCCTAGTCCGAGAACAGGTATAGAGTGTAGCGCTTACTCTACAGTTCAAATCAACCTCTGTACGCGCGGTGGCACTTCACAGCATACATACACAGGTTAATAAAATTTAATATTTAAATTAAATTAGAAAATTCGACAGTCCCCCTTTTAAAATTTGTTAAAATAATTTTTATTATAATTTGGAAGATTAATCTGATTTAAGATATATTAGTGTTATAAAAAAGGTTGTAACGTTTGGAATAATTAAATCATTAATTTACAAAGGCATTCCTAGCTGAAGAGTAAGAAGATCTAGGCATTGAAGTAAGTATGTTGTGACTGTCCTTCATCCATATCCATTCACAGAAAACGTTCATATATCAGCATCCAAGAGTCTCCTAGACAAAAGATATAAGGTTGAAAACGTTCACTCCTTTCCTTTCTTTCCGATTTTATCAAAATATTCCCAGTTCCAATTTAGAAAAAGGAAATCTCAACGTTGGATTATTATCTAATCTAAATATAAATAAAATTGAAATCATAATTCAAAAATAAATTAAAAGAATTTATACTTACATTTTTCCTCTTTTAATTCACTCCTATAAAACACGAGTATATTGTTGCACTCACTTTCAAAGAATGATATAATTGCTTGATGTCAAAAGGCCGAGTTGACGCAAATTTTCAAATTTGAAATAAAAGAATTGTAAATAAAACTAGACATCTGAATGTCAAAGTGTCAAAGATAATTTATTAAAGAAAGAATAAAAGTGTCAAAATTTGAAATATTTCAAAATATTTTAACTTAAGTGTCAAACTTGTGATCTCTTGAAATATTCTATGTTAAGTGTCAAACTTGAAGACCCTTGAAATATTCTATGTTAAGTGTTAAACTTGAGAACCCTTGAAATATTCTATGTTCGTCAATGTCGGACGTGATTCCAATTTTAAATTCGGATTTTTAGTTTTTGATAGGAACTTAGTCGGCAAAGTATCCTCAACGTAAAAAGAAAATGGAGAATTGGAATTAAAGATTCAAAAAAGTTGAAAAGCCAGTGACATAACCATTCCAAATACCTACAGAATATGAATAAATAAAGTATCATTTCTAAGGAGAAAACGTAGTTTTGTACATCGTGTAAAATATTTTTGACGTCTAATCTAGGCTCTGATTATAATTGGATCAAATCACTTATTCGGGGGAATCAGTCAAAAAGTATAAACTTAATATTTTTTACCTCACAATATAAGTTAACGTTCTGATTTCATCGATCATAATTTACCTTAATTATGTAGAGCAAAGGTTACCTGAATAACTTATTCATGAAACCTGTAGTTAATAAACTTGCCATAATTTTAACGCACGTTCCTGCTCTACGTTAAAATTACAAGCCAATTTAGTGTTTAACGCTAAAATTACGCATATCAAATTTTAATCTTGATTTCATGTTACACGTAAATTATTCGCTGTATTAGATATTAGTTTTTTTCGCACTCGATTCAAAAATTGCCAAGTGGTGCCGCTTAGAATAGCATCACCCCTCATTTTTTCCATGGGTGTCGTAAGAAGCGACTATGGGATAAAGGTTAATTTGTATTGCAATTTTAGGAGTCAGGCTGATGACCTACCACTATGGTGATATACAGTCTTCTGAATGGCTCTTAATTTTTTTTCGGAAGTGGTATAAATTTTCGCTTAAACAGCTGTTTACGCTTTGGACTCCGCAAGGGATTCAGGCGTGATACATGTTTGTATGTATGATTCAACAATTGTCCAGCATGACGCCTTAAACAGCATTTTTAAAGTATATGTATTTTTCAAATGAAGATGTAACCTTCTCTTATATAAATGCCTGGCGTGACATTTCTATTTATTTCTTTATTTTTAAACTTTTATAATTATTTTGCCTGCAACATCTTAGGCACACATTTCACACCACCTATTTGAGTAATGAATAGTACAAAATCATTTCAAAAAACGAATTCCAGGCTTGTAAGTAACCGCAAACTATTTCTTGCGCTCAACTGTCAAATAAAAACACGTCTAACAATTTAAAATATCCCATCAGAATAACAGTCATTTTTCGTTTTCGAAAATCGAATACGGACGGAGTTCACTCCACGAGGCGGGGAGAGAATATTTGAATTGAAATAGTACAAAAAGTGAGACGAAACTGCACAGCACACCTGCCAGCATTGAAGTAGGAAGAACTGGCAGTTAGGGCGTGTTAAATTTCCGTCAGCGGTTCGGGCGGAATGTGAAAAACGGAAAAACGCTCGTCGATTTTATTTAGCAGCTAGATTTTTGAAGGGAAACGGAAAACGACGGTTGCCTGCACTTGCAGCTGTGAAGTAGTGTGATGTCACTTTTAATTCAGAGATGGGAAAACTTAAGAAGACAACAAGGCAATCAGAAAGTAAGTCGTAGCATTTTTAGCAGCTAGCTAAAAAGTAAACAAAAAAAATCTCTCGGCACTTCCTAAAAAATAAATTTCTTCTCCTGAGAAGATTTGTTGAATCAATTTTTATCTGCAATTATTGCCATAACCGTATGCTTTCGTAATATGTCGTTTTACCTATACCGACTTTACGCCATAAAGTAAAGAGAAAGCCTCTACTGGATTAACAGGTTTTGAAAATATTAAGTTGTCGTAATAGTAAAATCACTAAACTTCATACTCACCACTAATGATATTCGATAGATAAGTCCAAAGTCCAATAAAAGTTACAGCCACAACACAATATCAATCAAAACACATCAATAAACAGTAAAGTCACAAAACTGTACAACTTCACTAATACAAAGTCTACTACAACACAACACAGCAACTATCCTAGTCTATACAACCGCTAAAGTACACTAGATGCAGTAAAGTTGCGCAAAACTTATGCTTAACAATACACACTACGTCCGATCGGGAAAATAAGCGACAAAATCGCCCTCCCCAAGCACGTCCGCTCGCCACGACCGCGCGGCGTCAACTGGCGAGCTTCGGAAACTGCCCTTAGCATTTTCCTCTAGAGACAAAGACGGGTGATCCGCTTAGCGGGAAAACTGTGGGAACAAACGAGACGGAAGAAGGAAGTGCTCGTTTCGTCTCGCACGTGGCGCGATGCGGTCAATTGCAACGTCTACGGTCATTGCCATACTGATCAATTCTTTTTAAATTCTCCTTTTTGACGTAATGGCGGGAGTTCGGAATCTCGTTTTGCCGCATTAAGAAAGTGTTCTTCTTTTTCTCTTGTGAGAATTTCTCTATTTGAGTTCTAGTGAACTGGAAATTCTGGAATAGAATTTGCATAAAGTTTCGTATTTGAAGTCGGTCGTAGCATTATGCTACAACGATGCTACGTTCCGCTACGAGTCTACGCTTTTGCGTCTTATGAAATACGCGTTTCTAATTTGAAATTCTTAGAATCACTTTGACAGCCTTGCAGCGTTATTGGAGCTTGTATGAAATGTCATCTTCTAACACCATTTCAACTAAGGCGGTAAACACACGTAAAGTTTATAGCCCTACTATTTTTGGCTGCGTTATGCATGTGTTTGAACAATACGAATTACCACTTAGGAAGAATTCGGTTAATGTCAAACGCTTTGACAGACGCTGCTGTCAACGCAGCATCGGACGCTGCATCGGACGTTACGTGCGATGTTCCGATCCAATGAACCATGATATCAGAGTTTTGAAACCTCCTTAGTACTTAGTAACCTGATAAACCTAACTAATAAATTCACAAAAGCAATACGGGGTGTAAGGGACGGTGTAACGAAAATTTTGAAGGCGTTCTCAGACCATGAAAGTAAAGTTAGTAAGTAAGTATGGTGGTAAACGAAAAAAGAAATTTTACTTCCCATACAAGGTCAGTTAGCTGATGGCGAATTTTGTATGGGAGGTCGGAAAAAATCTCGTTTCCCACCATTGGCTCCATATTAATAGTTTCTTGGTCTGATCACGCCTGCAAAGTTTTCGGTACCCCGTCTTTTACACCCTGTATATCACCTAGACTTCACCTAAAGGTTACACAAAATCACCGAATCATCGTGTCAGCGTTCACACCTTATTAGTACTGTCGATGCCGCGTGAAACAGGACGCTTGTACACGGGATAATAGTCAGACGGTGTAAATAGACCTTTAGTAGGGTGACTATGATGAATACGTTTTCAGGATACTATTAATAAATTCGAAATAAAATATGTGACAATATTTGCGAAACCTATGGTTAGAATATATTGGTCTCCCGTTTTCTTGTGGTATCAGTAAGACAGTCCTCATCATTGGCCTCATACGTCTGTGACAGACGATTTATTCAGTGTCTGAGGCAAGATTTTTCATGGCTGTATAAGCCGATACGGGAGCGGCATGACTTTCCGCACGCTCTACAAACGAAGGTGGAATTAGAGACTGGCATATGCATGTTTAGATGTCGTTTTTGCCTTTTGTTTGCGAGACCAGCGAACCAGGCATCATCGTGAGCTTTACGCCCATCAAACACACGCTTTCTCCATACATCCCTATTCTCAGCAAGCTTCTCCCAGCTTTGATGGTCGATGTCAAACGCAGCCATGTCCCGTTTGGCGCAATCTTTAAAATGTAGCATCGGTCTTCCAACTCCTCTTTTGGCGTTAGCTACGGCGCCAAGCAGGACACGCCGCGGTAGACGCGAAGGTTCCATGCGGTACACATGCCCTAGCCACCGCAATCGTCTTTGCTTAAGCAAAGCGGTAAAGCTAGGCAGCTGTGCAATTTCTAGAACTCGCTCGTTTGTGACTCTGTCCTGCCAAGTTATATGCAAGATGTTTCTTACGCAGCGCATATGAAATGTGTTGAGTCGACGTTCTTGTTTTGCGTACGAAGTCCAGGTTTCAGCTCCATACAAGAGTATGCTTAGAACGCAAGTTTGGTAAACAATTATCTTGGTTTTTGTGGTCAGGTGTTTATTATTCCATACTCTTGTACTGAGCCTACCGAACATGGTCGCCGCTTTGCCGATACGAGTATTGATCTCAGCAAGACAGTCCTATTATCCCTAAAAAGAGGTGGGTGGAAAGAGAAGAGGGAGGCCTTTGCCCAACAGTGGGACGATACAGGTTAATTAAGATAAGATAAGAAAATCCCTAAAAAAATGCTATCATATCCTTAAAATTTTTCGTACAATATTTTTAAAAGTGGTCACAATATCTCGCTAATAGGGTCATGACTGGTCGCACGGCTCGCTGATCAAACGCTTGTGAGCTATCTCCCTTTTTAGACGCTACACTCTGCGAGGGACATCCTTAGCGAGGATTCGATGAGCAAGGGTTTACGCGCGTTTTGTTGTGTTGTGATAGAAAAATTGCATTATTGGAAGTTATACTGAGTTTGCAGAATGTAATACTTAACCTGATATATTTTTCTATGACCATACCTATTTACATACATACATGCAACGTCTATATCTCTTGCGGAGTAGGTATTCAAGGTTTTGGTTCGTAAAGGTGCCTTCTACCACTAATGGGTACACAAAAATTATAAGACAGATTTTTAATCCCAAGAAAATGTATTAGGATGTTTGTGACAAAAATAGACGGATTACACCCAAACACAACATACAAACAACGTTTCAGAAATATTGTGTATCTCTACAGTCACAAGTTGTCAGCCACACTACACAATATGATACCCTCCAGTCCCTTGGTCGCCTCTTACGACACTGGTTAGAAAGAAATGGGGTGATGCGCTATTTAAGCCGGCACCACGCGGCACATATTTTTATCAACCTACTAAAACCAGCTTGCGCAATTTATTTCTTGCAACAAAGTTGTCGCTTAAACTAATTAACTGAGCATAACTTCATTTTCGTAAACTGCAGCTAAACAAAAGTTGCTTTAACTAAGTAAGCCCGTCACGGAAGCGGCTTGTGGCCATGTTAGGGCCACCGCACACCACGCCTTTGAGCAACAGTCCACTGCTGGACATGGGCGGTATTGACATAGTCAACACGCCTGGCAGGCGGATTGGCGAACGCAGTGCAAGATGTTGCATTTACAGGGAACGTTACTGACCATACCATTGACGCTGATGACCATTTTAGTCGCTTTTATGACACCTACGTGTAGAAATGGGGCGAATCTATTCTCAAGCGACACCACACCTACTTACAGAAAAAAAAAACTTTAGCTTGAGTCAAAATAATCTTGACATTTGTCCCATTCAAGATCGCTGAAGCCAGCTGGAACTGTTTTTGAATCCAGCCAATCTCGATCTTATTTCTATTATTTTCCATAATGATACAGTTAATTTTCGGATATCGATTGTTTTGCGCGCCGTTCCCCTAATTTGTGGTTGCTGTCTAAGATAATGATAATTGAGACGGCGATTGTCACACAACAATGACAGATGCATACTGGTAGTAGTGGGTGGCTGATACGGAAAAATAAAATGAAATGTTTCAGGGAAACGGTTTATAGTGTGCGATGGCCCTAAGGTGTTTCATTCACTAAGCTTTATGTTGTTTATCGTCACTTCATCTAAGTTTCGAAACACAGTGTATAGTTCAGTCGCGGAATTTCGGATTGTTTGAATATGACATCGTAATATTTTCCGTGCAAAATGTCATTTATTAGATTCACAAAAGCAACTCACATTTATCTAATCTGAAATCTGACAACATAAACTATTGACAGACGGGCAAAAACGTAACCGAAGCCAGGCTTTATTGGTTTAGCAATACTGTCGCAGATTTGACGCCCTGATCCATTTCGACAAATGTTTTTCGAAGATCGTGCGCATCGTTCGATTTTCTTGTCCATTAAATCATACATCATTGCCAAAAATTAGGAAAACGGGCGCGGGCGCCTTCATTGCTGTCAGTGCAATTTATGCTAATCATCTCAAAAACTTGACATGATCGGAGTGCCGTGATGTTGTACAAGTGTTGTACCTAACCAATCGGCCTGATTAAGAAATTCACCTATTTTATTTGCCTACCATTCCGCCAACAGACAAAACAGAACGGCTAGACGAAATTCCAAAAGGAACCTCCAAAAATATTGCATCACCCCCCCCTCTTCCCGCGCGCTTCCCTCAGGAGTGGAGGTCAGCAAATGAAGGGATCGCGTGCTGAGCCGCCATCCTTCAATATCAGGCCTGGATACAGCACAGACACAGGATGAAGACAAAAAAGTAGATGTAGGAATTTAGGGTGATTTCATAAAATGATACTTTCTAATATGACTGTGACCGGGAGTTAAAACTGCGACGTTTGCGATCACGGAATAACGTTTTACATACAGTAGGCACGATATATGGAGCCATCGATAAACAGGGTATAAAGGACAGCAGAGCTCTCCGATTACTAAACGAGTGCATTACGAATAAAAAAAGAATTTTCGATATAAATGCCGTAGGAAAACGGAAATCTAATTCTGACACTTCAAGGAAATTTACGACGAATACATAAATCAAGGTCAAAAAAATGTGACATAGATGGCCTTAATGCTACAGTAGTAACAATATCTTCCAGTCAACCACCTCGCGTCACACATCCTAATCATCTCTAAGTGATGCCATGTAAGGTTAGTAGCGGGAGAGACAAGTGAAACGACGAAAGGTTGTGCTAAGACTAACGTATATTGAATAGATATTGCATATTAAAATGAGATAGCGATTACTCATACAATTATACATCACATCTCCATCTTATAAAGAAAAAAAATTAAATATAGGTTTACATTTTTTTTTGTATTAACTCTGATGTTAAATTAAACTAAAATTGGTAGGAAAAAGTTACAGTTCAAATGAAATTTTAGGTTACATTTCCTTTTACACTTGAGTGAAATTTCTTACAAAATTAAAAGTAATAAAATTTTTGCTATGTCTTAAACAATTTTACTCTATTTTTATGTATAATATAAGGTTTATTGTTCTTAATAATTTCTACATTTGGGCTTATGTCTTTTACTACTAAATATGGCCCAGAATACAAACTATCTAACTTACTATTATCCTCACTTTTAACTAAAACCTGGTCATTGGGCTTATACATCACAGGTTTAGCTTTCTTATCATACTTAGTTTTTCTAATTAACTTGCTACGAAGTAAGTTGTCTCTCGCTTCCTTTTGAGATACTTCAAGTCTATATTTCAACTCGAGGGGATAGCTGTCATGGTTATAAAGAGGTTCAACTGCTGAAGTTAAATTACTAGGCAAAACACACTTCTTTCCAAACACAAGTTCAAAAGGCGTAAATTTGGTTTCTGTATGGACCGACGTATTGTAACTGAAACACCAATAGGGTAACCAGTCACTCCACGTTTCGGGATGGTTATCTGTCTGTATACGCAGAAATGCACCTAGATGTTTATGAGTATTTTCTAGAGCACCTATGCTCTCATGGTGATAAGCAGTTGATGTAAGTTTATCAATATGTAAGAGTTTACATACCTCTGTGAACGTAGCGGCTATGAACTCCGATCCCCTGTCCGTAGCGATGACCTTCGGTATCCCGTAGCGTAATATGTAGCTGTCTACGAATGTTCTCGCGACTTCCTGAGCACTTTTAGTAACAAGCGGAATGCTTCAACATACTTCGTTAACTCACATTGAAGAGTTAAAATATATGAATGATTATGAATATCTTTATCTATAGGTCCTACAATATCTAGGTATATTTTCTCTAAAGCAGTATGTGCAGTACTTGTTAAAGTCATTGGCTCTTTTTTATGAACTGCATACTTTTGACTTTGACATTTTTTGCATTTGTTTACATAGGTTGTTACGTCACGTTCTAAGCCTGGCCAGTAATAGTATTTTTTAATATTGTTATACATTCGTCTTATGCCTGCGTGTGCACTCGTAGGCAATAAGTGGAAATCGTTCAGTATGACACGTCTGTCGTCTTTACTATCGATTCTACGTACATTATGCAAAATACACAATCGTGGACCGGTCCAATCTTTATTGTTCTTTATTTCCTTTGTTAACTTTTCTATAAAAATGACATTATTATTATTTTTCAAAATATAGACTTCCTCAATATGGCAAGTCTTACATAAACCTTCGAATTCCCTCACAAACGCGGCTCGCGTCATTTGCGATGGGGAAAATGGCTTTATGTATATCGTCATTTTACTTGAAACATATATCATACTATGACTTTCTTTTGTGATAACTTCGTTTCGTCTAATTTTCTCATACTCTTTACTATCAATAAAACATAATTCTACTGACTGCTTGGGTTTTATATGTGTCTCCACGATTTTCGGTTGATCAGGCCAATTATCAGTGGTGACAATATCACTCAAACAATCTGAAGAATTAGTTATTTGTTGATTGAGCTTACGATATTGAGCTCTAGTCATCACATTTACAACACGGTCATTCATCTCTTTCAATTCCTTAGATGTTATCCTAATGCGAGACAATGCATCTGCAGCTGCGTTGTCCGCTCCTTTCACATACTCGACTGTGAAGTCATATTCCTCTAACGCTATACGAAATTTAAATAATCTGCTTGAGGGATCTTTCATATTAAACAAGTAGACAAGAGGTTTGTGGTCCGTTTTAATCCGGAAATGCCGGCCATAAAGGTACGGTCTGAAATGTTTGATTCCCCACACTACCGCTAGTAACTCTTTTCTATAGTTGCATAATTGCATTCTGCCTTATTTAAACCTCTACTGGCGTATGCAACAGGGCGTCCATCTTTATTTGACAAAATACATCCTATAGAAAACCGGAAGCGTCAGATTGTAAGCAAAATTCATTATCTGGACTAAAGTCAGGATATTGTAAAAGTGGAGGGCTTATAAGCGACAGTTTTAATGATTCATATGAGTCTTGACATGATTTATCCCAGATGAATTCAACATTCTTTCTGCATAGTTTATTTAAAGGGTGTGCAATTTTGGCGAAGTTAGGGATAAACTTCCTGTAATAATTTGCTAAAGCAACAAATCTCTTAACTTCATCTACTGTTTTTGGAACTGGGTAATTTTTAACTGCAATTATTTTCTCTGGGTCTGGTTTAATGCCTCACCAGACACTACGTGTCCTAGGTATAAAATTTCCTTTTCATGAAATCGCATTTTAGCGGATTAAGCTTTAAATTTACTTGCCGAAGACGACTAAAAACGTCAGAAAGATTTTTTGTACTATCCTGAATATTTCGACCAAATACTATTAAATCGTCTAGGTAAACGAAACACTTGTCATATGAAAGACCCGACATAGCGACAGTTATCATTCGGGAAAACGCATTTGGACTTATTTTTAACCCCATGGGCAGTCGCGTCATTTGATACTGTCCCGAACAAAAAAGCTGTGTACTTCCTACTATCCTCATGTAGTTCCTGTTGATAAAACCCAGAAAAAAGATCTAAATGTGTGAAATAAATTGCACCAGAAAGAGAATCTAGAATTTCGGTGATATTTGGAAGAGGAAACTTGTCGTCTTGTATTCGATCGTTCAGTTTCCTGTAATCGATTACGAGACGCCATTTTTTCTCTCCACTGGAATCTGTCTTTTTTGGAACCAAAAGGATTGGACTAGACCATTCGCTTTTAGTCGGTTCGATAATACCATCTTCTAACATTTTATTTATTTGCTTTTCTACTTCTTGTTTCTGGGAATGTGGTAATCTGTAAGATTTAATAAACACAGGATCCACATTAGGTTTTAAATGGATAGACTGTTTAAATAAATTTGTGGTGGTTAATTTGTCTTCTGGTAATTGGAAAATATCCGCATATTTAGCACAAAGTTGTTCAACTGAAAGTCTTTCTTCGTTATTCAAATGATCTAAATTTAACATTGAAAATAATTTCTTTACTCGATTGGAGTCGTTATTATTCTTATCGAAAGAACAAATATCATAGTCTCTCCCATGATGTAGCTTTGGTTCGATTTTGTCTAACCTCACTTCATTTTCCGTCGTATTTAAAATTTGTACTGGAAATTTTCCATTTACCAGTTTCACAATAGCACTAGCAAGGAAAATACCCTTACATAATTCTTCCGAACATACCACGCAATCATCAGTCTCAGATGTTGTAATGAAATGAATAGACTCAGAGCGGGGTGGTAAAATAAAACATGTCTCGGACTGTACTGTGTCGGACTGTACATTATCCTTCAATGGAATTATCAGCTCTCTATTACTTTTTGTTATCAACGATAAAGTGTTGTTTCTATAACTTATATTCGCTCGATATTTTTCAAAAAAATCATCGCCTAAAATACCTACCGTTTGACAAGGTAATGATTCAAATACAAAGAATTTGTGTTCTAATAATTCATTTTGTGTTTCTAATTGCAACCACACAGATCCAATTGCATTAACTCTACCTCCAAGTCCATTGATGGAAATCTGCTCTCTATTAATTGGAATGTTTATCTTTAATGCATATTCGTATTTCAACGCAGAGATCGTTGCCCCGGAGTCAATGAGCCAAGAGTCTAAACAATCATGTGAAATAAGATCTACAACGCGTGAATTGTTGCATGTAAAGATGGAGTGATAATGATTCATGTGATTGCGATTAGTCTCGAAAAAACAAGTTACCATTGGACTCGATATTGTTGTGTGGTACTTGTGGTACTCGTGCATTGCTCGAATTCTGAGTCATGACGTTAACGTTATGTTGATTGCGATCCCACCTGTTTCTAAAATAGTTATTTGACTTACCTGAAGCTCGACCGCGACCCCGATGAGTACCTCTGTGGGAGCTCGAACCAGCGCCAGCGCCCCTCGGCCAGCTCTGCTCCGCACGGGGTTGGTGGTGGTATGAGGTGTTATGCCAAACACCACGATGGCCTCGCGAATGACCTCTTGGAGGTCCGCGGCTGTGGTACCTTTGTCCACCTCTCTGAAACCTGAAGTTTGGTTTATTCATAGTTAAAAGCTCACCTGAAGTGCTTGTGGATGCAACTTCTTCGTCTTGTGCTGCCTGCACTGCATCTTTCAGGGAACTGTAGTTTCTAGCTGCAATTATCGTGCTTAAGCGACGGTTTCGCAGACCATCGGCAAATCTTTTTATGGCCATTTTTTCATTTAACGGCTTCAAAACCGTGTAACTGGCGGCATCACCGTTGGCTTGCGAGATCGTCAAATCAACCATGAGTTCAGAGATCTCTTTTCCATAATCAGATATAGACCTATCGTTTTGACGAGTTTGTAATAACTTTGTTTGAATAGAAGTAGAAGCCTTTTTAGATAACAGCTGAGCCCTCATGTCTTTAAGTAAACTCGCAACTGTGGCGTAAGTTGCACTTAGTCGCAGTTTTGCAGAAGGCGAGAGTCGACTTTTCAATACAAAATTTATTAATTTCGTTTTACACTCGGGCTTTTCTAAAATTGAGTCATAATATTCGATTCCGTTGATTAATTCCTTGGTATTAGATTCTACATCGGTCATGACCGGTAACAAACTCATAGCAATTTTTAGCTCAAATACTTCGGTAGCCATGGTTGACGGTTCAGTACATAAATCAACTATATCCTGATATATTTGTAAAAACTTCACGAATGTTTCCTCAATATTTATTTTTACGTCCTCATCTAAATCCTTAGATTTGCTATAAATTCCTTTAAATTCTTCGTACTTCTCGAAAATAATATTAGCCTCACGTAATTTTACTCGGAGAACTTCTGGTACCCTTTTCCTAATTTCTAATCGAGTAATTGACCTCTTAACGTCTTTCAAATTGGCATACAATTCTTGTATTACTTCATCCATATGTAGTCAATTTAATTAATTACTATCCTAAATTATCCAACTGCTGGGCAAGGTATATTTTATTTATATAATCTGCATAATATAACCCAACCTACTACATAGCTAGGGTTTAAATATAATTATATCCAACTACTATTAGATTAATTATTCATTATTTCTATGTATCTAAGTAAGGCTGATGCCTTGTGTACCTACTCATTTAAGTACTTAGCAACTAGCATAGCAACGCTGTATGTAGAAAACCGAGTCATATTACGGTGCCGATTACGATTAACACTCGCGGAACGAAACGCACACTGAAATGGATTATTGATTACGCAAAAGTACTCACATTTTTAGAGAACCTCACTCATATCACTTTCCAGTTTTACGTACACTTGCGTCGCTCCGGTCCTGGGATGCTCCCATCAAACTGCGGTGTCAAGGGCTGCCTGGGCTCCCGACCTAAACTGATGTAACTCGTGGGCACGCACGATCCTCTTATTCAAGCAGGCGTTGATGTACCTTATCATCGCAAAGACAACCAAAAACGTGAAAACTGCTACAAACAAAAACAAGTAGTTGTTGATCCTCTCTATACCCTCAGCGACGGCATTGGTTTGGGTTATCTGGTTCTTCTGTCCTATTTGCGTGTAAATGTCGTGGTGGTCTATTAACGGAGTCTTTTCAGTTGGCATTTCAGTCGTCGAGCCGTAGTTTCCCATCTTGAAAATTCTGAAGCTCATGGATTCACAAAAACACCATAGTAGAACACGTTTCAGTTCAGCACCATTTCACAGAAATTCACATTATCGATTGCATCAGTTCAAAGTTCGATTTGACTAACACGGCAAATTGAATGAATCACGCGGCACGCGCGCTCTGGCCGCTGCTAGCCAAACACGGCAGTGGTCGCCATGTAAGGTTAGTAGCGGGAGAGACAAGTGAAACGACGAAAGGTTGTGCTAAGACTAACGTATATTGAATAGATATTGCATATTAAAATGAGATAGCGATTACTCATACAATTATACATCACAGCCACTACTGGATATTTATGTATCCATAATCTTTTCATTTAGGAAAAACATAGCACTCAAACAAAAAAAAATAATGTCTCTCAACTCAATAGCATTTTTTGCGCTACAAATTCAAAAGAACCTCTCTTCAAAGCGCACTGAAACGAACTATCTAAGAAGATATAAAAAGTATATCATATCTTCTTCATTATACATTTACATCCTGTATTTACGGCGGCCGATGTGGCACAGTGGTAGTGCGACTGCCTGAGATGCAGAAGGTTCCAAGTTCGATTCTCGGTGGGTCACTCACAGAGTTAATATTTTATTACTTTGTTTCGTTCCCAGTCTGGTAAGGACATTTCGGGCCGAGTCACCTGAGTGTCCGAAAAGAAAGATGGTTCCCTGCTTCGGAGGGCGCTTTACCCCGTCGGTCCCGGTTGCTGTCTATGATCACTTAGATGGAGGTAGTTACACAACCATGTCAGAGGCCTGCTACTTGTAGTCGGTGGTTGATAAACTTTGACGACAGGGTTCATCAGATCGTTGGTTGACTGGGTGTCCCCCACGAAAAAGAAGAAAAAAGCATTTGTTTCATAAACTATCCCAGTTGATGGCCCTACCACGCGTTAATGGTCAAGATACACTTGCAAAATTTGCGGGCTTGGAGTGAGCCGCTATAGCCCAGATGGTGGAGGTGTAGTAATGGCGATGGTCGCTGGTTCAAATCCCGCCAGCAGTGAAAATTTTTGCAAGTTTTCCAAAAAAAGAAAGAAGCACCCTGTAAATGGGTGGCCATTGATATAGCTTTATACAGCGCGCTCGCTGACGTGCGACGGTTAAAAACGAATTATATCGAAGCACCCTGTACCATTTGTCATGGCCCGTGTGCACGCCTCTTTATTTTAGTACAGGAGCCTGCTGTATATTTTTTTGTGTATTTTGCTTAGTGAGGCCGTTTGATAGAAATGACACTGAATACAAAATTTTAAAACACTTCTCGTGTTAGGTAAACAATTTTTGGAAAACTTGCAAAATTTTCACCGCAGGCAGGATTTGAACCTGCGACCTTCGGCATCAGTACTGCCGACGCCCTAACCAACTAGGCTACCGCGGTTCTAATCGAGCCCGCGAAATTATGCAAGTATATCTTGTCCACTATCGCGTGGATGGGCTCCATCTACATCAAATTGTTTACCTAACACGAGAAGTGTTTTAAAATTTGGTATTCAATTTATCGCGGGTTTTCATCGCTTTGACTATATTCAATCTGTAAAGAATAAATTAGTCGCTAGGAATTAGTTGCAAAACTATTCCGGTAGATGGAGCCCATCCACGCGATAGTGGACAAGATATACTTGCATAATTTCGCGGGCTCGATTAGAACCGCGGTAGCCTAGTTGGTTAGGGCGTCGGCAGTACTGATGCCGAAGGTTGCAGGCCTGCGGTGAAAATTAAGCAATTTTCCAAAAAATAGAAATGACACCTTAGACTTCCGACGAGAATGGATCATGGAATCAGACAAGGAGAGAAGATAAAAACCCTTGCGTCGAAGATTAAGTCGATTGCTGGATATAGACCTCTCAAGGCTCTACCATAGACCGAATTTTTGGGGCGACTGCATCGAAATGCAAAAAGCTAAGAAGAGCAATTTAACAAAAAGTTTTGTTATCATTCTTTTTATTTTTTAAGGGCTTCATTGTTCCCCATCGTGTACCAAAACTTATCTCCAATTCCTACAAATTATACAGGCTGTAATAGAAAGGGTATAACAAGCCGACAGGAGGTGAAGGTACTCATTAAACTTAACAACTTTCCACTAAGCTGACTGATTTACTGGGGAGGTACAATTTTTTTTTAGTATTTCGACCCATGTTCCATGGTGAAAGTTGTTCAGTTTCATGAGTACCTTCACCTCTTTTCGGCTAGTTATACCCTTTCTGTTACTCCCGGTATATAAAGTAAAGAAATACATAAAGTATAAAATAATAATTAGTTTCTAACGTTAACATCACTGTATCATAACTTACTTATTAAAGAACATAATACAACGCCGCAAGCTCTTGGCCTATTTACCGTAATCCAGATGTTAGTTGGTTTAAGTCAGTGTTAGTTTTCGTGTTTCTTACTAAACACGGTTGGTAATAAATTCAATATCGTTGCTATACATCAGCTAAGTCATTTTTAATTATAGACTCTCATGTTTTCGTGTACGAAAATAAATAGCTTAATTTTTGGTTTCATTCATCATCGTACGGTTACCGGAATAGTTTTTTTTATTGGGTCAGTTTTAAATGGCTACTTCCATGCCTGACCTAATAAATAAGTTCTAAAGCCACCGGTAAATAGCCTTCAGTATGCTCAACTGGATAGCTAATATCTAATCCCACCCAAAACATAAATGTGAAAGGCTGCCAAGTTCGATAATATTGGAATGCTTCGCCTATAAAAGAAGTGAGATCTAAATAAGTACCAAGTTCCATACACAGACCTCAGTTAAAAATAGTTACAGGAATGCACACTTGATTTTCCGCAGTTTGAATTTTGTAAGGTTTATTTTCTTTTTTTCTTATGATTAAGTTAGGTAAGGAAATATCTCATTTATACTTTACTTTGACTAAATACAAACCTTCGTAACGAATTTTAGGTCGGTACGACGATTGGAAGATATAGATAATTTTTTTGTTTTAGTTCCTTAGAGGTATGAATTTACACCTTCATTATTTTTAAAACCGACTCATACTTGGCCATTTTCAGATTTTTTCCTTTACCTTGACCTAAAGACCTACCTCCATGCCAAATTTCAAGTCAATACGACCATTGGAAGTGGTCTAGGTTTTTGATGAGTGAGTCAGTCAGTCAGTCAGTCAGTCAGTCAGTCAGTGAGTGTATAGTAAAAATAGCGATTTTCTGACGTCAATATCTCAAGACCTACAATAGGTACATTAATGAAATTTTGTATTTTAGATAAGTAAGTAGATCTCGACAGATACTAGAAATTTCATATGCGTAGATAAAATAGATTTT
Source organism: Phthorimaea operculella (assembly GCA_024500475.1). NCBI lineage: Eukaryota > Metazoa > Arthropoda > Insecta > Lepidoptera > Gelechiidae > Phthorimaea > Phthorimaea operculella. The sequence goes on from JANFCV010000229.1 coordinate 162,490, forward strand.
GAGTTATAGGTGGGTCGAACTTGGCCCGAAATGGTTCGTGTAATATAACCCACGGCCGGTGTGTCGCTTTTTTTGCTCGAACTTGGCGGACACACTGCCGTGTGTCTAGATGTGCTAAAACTTACTTTTTTTATACTTAGGTACTGTAACCAAATAGTTCTTCAAAATCACAAAGAAAACGCAAAATCTCACTGAACCGACAATCGTATCACTCTAACACCATAAAGTATGAGCATCTTGATAAAAGGTACCGAAGTATGATCTCCTTTCCTCAGTTGGCAACCAGCCAGGCTGAGGCATCTGAGCGTGAAAACCAGTTGAGATATAGTTACTTACACGCTTGACTATTTGGGACTGGTCATGACCACAGAGTAACTTATATATTGTAGGGGTAGTCATGACCATTGTAGTATATTGTCATTTCATGTTTAGTGTAAGAGAAACCATAGAAACCGATGCCCAAATGAAAGATGAGCATCTTAGAGGTAGGTACTGATGTATGATCTCCTTTTTCTCAGTATCTTTATCTTATTTTTATCTGTATAAAACATGAGTACCTCTTACCACTCATATCTCGTCATACGATCGCTGTTAGAATTATCTGCCTTTCCTCAATTGGCAATCAGCCAGCCCGCAGGCGTCTGAGCGTGGAAACAGTTGAGATATAGTTACTGCTTGACTATTTGGGACTGGTCATGATGTAGTGTGCCATTGCAGTGTTTAAAGTGGGAAAAACTAAAGTAACCAATGGTCAATATGACATAGGTATGAGCATCTTGATAATAGGTACCGAATGATCTTCTTTCCTCAGTTGGCAAACAGCCAGGCTGAGGCGTCTGAGCGTGGAAACTAGTGGACATAGTAGTTTGCGACAGGTTTCACCATTGTAGTGTGTTAATGTTGAAGATAATGTAGTTGTAAACTAATTTCTGATCGATACGGTAGCTGTCAGATAATAATAGGAGCGTTGTTGTTTGAATCCTGCGCATGTGAAGTTTTTAAATATTTTCTTGTAAGTACTTTTTATGCGTTGCCTGTTCAGTGTCCCACTGCGGGGAAAAGGCCTACCCTATGCCTACCCTTTATCTTTATCTTAAGAAGATATGTTATCTATCGCGCCACTTATACCGCTCTTGAGCTTCCGATTGCCAGTTGTAGAGAAATGTTTTTATATGTAGGTCTTTATTAGAGTACCATTCTCTCTCCCTTCGTATTGGACTTCGAGCAACTCATCTTCCGTCCCGTTCCGGCCCGTTGGACATCGAGTCGTCCAAATCGTGATGAACCCCAGTGTCAGAGTTTTACAGAATACTATTAAGCAAAGATCGCAAATTCAATGTGTATCAATGAGTATATTTCGCGCTATATTATTCTCTACTGCTTTCAACAAGACAGTACGTACATTTCTAAGAACAAAGAACAATGCTTTTAGGTAAGGACATAAACGAAACCAACTCAATATGAAACTATTAAACTGCAACAGCACATCCGCAGTCCGTTCCCGCAGTCAAGTTCCCAACTGCCAAATATCGATAAATGCAGTCGGCGCTAAACCTAACTGCATCCACTGTCTGGTAGTTAAACCATGAGTTCTGTATGCCAGGGTCCTGAGTTTGCATTTGTTTAGGAAAACGACTACTTATTTAACCATTTATTGTACACAAGAAACATAACAGAACAAAACATAAAGAAAAAAGACACAACAGGCACTGCTTATCTCTAAAAAAGAAATTTCTTACAGCAGACCTAACGGAGAGAAATGGCATTTGGCGAAAGGCGGATGAGACGTGCACAATATCTATGAATAATATTGGTATAATACGATACACAGATACGGAATAAATCTAATAAATATATATACGCATAATAACCTACCTAAAGTCCTAAATAACAGTAAATAAATAAATACATAAAATAACATATAATATATATAATAAATATAATACGGGTTAATTCGGAAGAGAAAGATAGTGCTCCTTGACTCGCTTCTACTTATGATAATTTACAAACTAATTTTCATAAAAACTACGTCAGAGCTCGTTATAGGGACTAGAATCGGTGTTCGATGGGGTTGGAAGGTTCTGGAAAGGAAACTTGCTTCCGACGACCTAGAAAAATCTTTTATCAGCCGTACGGTTGATACACTGCGGAACTGACCTATTCAACGGATAATGTCCAAACTAAAAAGAGATGCTGTCTGCTGATATGGCGCAGTGGTAATGCGACGCAGAAGTTACCGGGCTCGATTCTCTGTGGGTCACTCATATAGTGGATATTTATCATTTTGTCAATTCATCATGTCGTTCATTGGCTCAGTATCCCACTCGAAAAGAAGAAAAATTGCGATGTCTTCTAGTAAATAGACAAGATCCAAGTGGAATGTAAGTATAAATGAAACGAAATCAAAACCAATACGTAACACAATATGAAAATGATAATAACCCCGAGCTTAGCAAATAAATCGATTATGCTTCGATTGCAGCCACAGCCATTAAACTTTGGTTGTTACGTTCGATTCACGTTCCGTTATACGCTACGAACAGTCGTACAGTCGTTACATTTGCATGTAAACGCTCGCCGGAAGTGCTGGGCTGGATTTGCGATTTCCGGTTTCAGGTGGTTGAGGAAAAACGAGGTTTAGCAATTGAAATCTTGTAGTTTTAATTATCCTTCACATACATAATATATTCAAATCTAAATTGCCACAAAATGATATAACTGGCGAATGTCTACTTAAAACTTCACTTTCACTTCTCCTGTCGAAAGATCACCAGCACTTTCAAAAACCAATCAAAACTGCATCCATCAAATCAACAATACAACGCATCCGCTCCAACACTCCTGTACAATTTAATACCCTCCCCCTCCAACCGAGGCTACCTCTACGCTCACATCACCTGTCGCCCGTCACTCACGATTCGTCACGCGTCGGGCACGGACGTCAGTCGCGTCAAGAATATTACTAGGGGATCAGATTGCGCTTAATTTTGGAAGGGTGCAGCGAAATGACACGCGCTGTCGTGTGTGAAATTTTCGAGTAGTTTTTTGAAGGGGGAAAGGTAATCGGCGTTATGTAAGATTGCTTGGAGGTAGTGAATGTTTTTTGTAAGAATAGGGTGCGTGGAGAAAAAAGACCTTGCAATCTTTGGATAAGTAAATCCACGTTTTATTTATTTTTATATTATCTATTTGAAATACCTATCCTCCCTTGCCCCTTTATTGTTTTAAATCCACTTTCTCTTTTGACCCACTTCTTGAAAAAAGTATGTTTATAAATAAGTGGATATTTTGATTTAAATATTAATATTATTGAGATCGGCCACAAAACCAATTCGGAAGCAAAACAAAATGTAATAACTCATTTCGGCGAGCAAAGCAAAGTTTATTTAACCACCCTTTCCGAGCCATTTGCTAATTGGAAATCTTCGCCAATCCGCTGAATATTTCTCAAACAAGATGTTTATCAGTTTTATCGAATTTTATCTATTTTTAGAAATGATTCCTTATAACAAAAATTGAGAATTATTTGACCACAGTACTGATTTCCTTGGCTGGTAGGTATCAGGTTTTCACCTGTTAAATTTTCGTCCAAGCAGTTTGGCGTACTTGTAAGATTACGAACGCCAAAAAGAATATGTTTGAGGTCATATTTGTACACATTTGTAAATAACGTATTTTCTACTAGTAGATGGTCAAAGTTACGTGTAGTCGCGATACTTACATACTATAAATTCTATTGCTAATAATTTTGTTTAAGGTTTAGATCCTGTTCCATTTAAGATTCCTTCACATACAAATTACTCTAGTTTAAGAATTTTAGATTGATACTTGTTTGCATTTCAATCACCCTTTAAGTTCTAAAAGCTGCCACAAATCGAACTGTACCATTTAAGCAGCTATTTGGCTAAGTGCTGTATTCAAGTCAAACGACGAGGTAAGTTGGTACTTCTAGGTACCCAGTACCTTGCTCGCGGTCGTGTTTGCTTTAACGGGGTACCCGATTTGCAATCTCTGATTCTGCTACATGTTTCAAGTGAAATACTTGTGTACGAAAAAGTCCTGATCTTTCTTCATACGTCGAAAATGGTGGTACTAATAGGCAGTACCTACTTAGCGAGACCCACAAAACAGTAAAAATCCTGATCTTTCTTCATACGTTGAAATATGTGGTACATAATAGGCAGTACTTACTTAGAGCTAGACATACAAAACAAGGGCTCGGACATTAACTATCCTGTAGCTACTAAGCAACGATTACAGGGTACCCGATTTTGCAATCTCTGAATCTGCTACAAGTTTCAGGTGAAATACTTATGTACGTAAAAATCCCGATCTTTCTTCATACGTCGAAAATGGTGGCATATAATACCTACCTACCTAGCTAGACACACAAAACATAGGCTCGGACATTAATCTACTAAGCAACGATAACAGGGTACCCGATTTGCAAATTCTGATTCTGCTACAAGTTTCAATTGAAATACCTACATAAGTTCGTAAAAATCCTGATAGGTATAACATTTGACGTTCGTTGCTATCCTTGAGTTTTTTAGAGATACATACACCATCTGTCAGATACATACTAAAACAGACGAGAAAATAACGCAACGCAGAAACATGCGTTGAAACAGCGCAGCGTAGAATCTTGCTATCTGACAGACAGATGTTGTCGCATGCGTTATCGCAATCCGATAAAGCGCAGCAAGGGACGTTAAGTGTGAGACTCGCCTAATATCGCCAGAGAACATTTATCTGCTGATATAATTATAATATCAATACCACAAACTAATTCGTAATATCTTGAAACCTGTCCATTGTGATTAGAAGTTTTAATTTCAAATATTTTCTTGAAACAGATCTCCTTTATTAATTTGATATTCCCAGAGCTCATGCAAAAATTAGGCCTTTCCTTAAGTTTTGTGTGGTTTTGTTCGTTACCAGAAGATGATGTTAATTATCTTTAAACTAGATATTTTGAATAATTGAAGTTTATTGTAATGTATTTTGTTGAATTATTAAATTATTAAACGAACAAAGATAGCTATTATTTAATTTTTAGCACGACTTACCTTGTTATTTGAAGTCGAATTCCCGGCGGGCGTTGCTACCGTGCGCGGGCGACCTGCCGGACTCCCTAAGATGATGCTCGTATTGTATCGAAACGTGGAGACTCTATAAACCTCGACTCCACCATACAAAAGTTAAATGGAGTTACGTCTTTAAATGAGACAAAAATATGATTTAAAAACTTGATGGGAAGTCCCGTGCTTCTATAACGTTTCCGCAAAAAAAAAAAAACAAATAATTCTTTAACCATCAGATTTCTTTGTAAAAACCATTTCGCCACTTTATGAACATAGATGGAGCTACTGCTGCAATAAACACGTTTAATTTTTTTGTGGAGAAAATACTTAATATTTTTTTACCATAAGCAGTTTTGCGGCAAATTTACGCCTTCATCATTTCACATAAAGCTGTTTGATAAAAATGTTGTTTAGCTCATGCTAAACTCGGTTGAAGTTCAGATTTTCGTTTGTATGACGTAACGGTGCGCCGTAAAATAACAAGTGATAAAAAATAAATATTTATTGAATTATTTCTAAATTTCCTTTTAATGACGAATGTGATACCTAATGATTTGGGAAATTGTTATGTTACATTTGTTATTGAATAAATAAATTGATGTCAAAATATTTATGGGTTGAATATTCCAAGATGAGAATCGGTTTTCCCTCAGTTTTCCTTCGGACCGGGCAATCCGAACAGCTGACTGAGTCCACTCGCAAATTCAGGTAAGGTATTTACTTGAAGCTTGGTAATGTCTCTGATTGCTGTTTTGAAAGAAAATACATATCTACGTACATACATAAATCACGCCTATATCCCTTGCAAGGTAAGCAAATCGTAAACGGCTGAACAAAACAGCCACTTACACCACGTCTGACAACCACGGATAATATATGGGGTGATGCTTTTCTAAGCCATCATGTCGCTTAGTTCATTTTTACTCTGAACTAGTGAAAGAGAACGAAAGACGAAAAGTATATTTGCAAAATAAGTAGGATACAGTTCCATTACAGTTTATCTCTTCAGGTAAGGAAGTGATCTTACGACCGATGCCTCGCAGATTTGCACCAGTAGTCCGTATGGACGCAGTTTCCAATTCTATTCTAAGCTGGCACCACACGGGTAATCTACCCAGAGCAAATGCAAAATTGGACCCTTTCTTAACTTTTCTTCATTAAGATGATATAAAAATATTTATGGGTAGAATATTCCAAGATGTGAATCGGTTTTCCCTCAGTTTTCCTTCGGACCGGGCAATTAGGAGATTAAGCCAACGCCGAACAGCTGACTGAGTCCACTCGCAAATTCAGGTAAGGTATTTACTTGAAGCTTGGTGATGTCTTTGATTGCTGTTTTGATATAAAATACTAAATGGGTAGGAGTGGGTTGAGTCATTTATCTTAAAAGAGAAAAACTTGAAATTCCGGAGTCGTGGTCATGCCACGGACGGACATAAGCAAACACATCTATTGCATTTAAAACTTGCTCGTGTAGTACTTAAGTACTGACTTACAATTACATGAGCCCATTGCCTTCCGTATGTGAAGAGGTGACTTCAAAACTTGAGAAGCGATGGATTCACAATTTGACAAGATAACCCCAAACATTTGTTATACCGAGAGTAACAAAAAAGGTTTCAATATCAATGTTTTCTGATATGAAAAAGAATTTGGACTTCCCACATGAAATCAATCAGCTGATCGGCAATTTTATATAGGAGGTCCATTCGACCCATGTTTTATGGAGAAAGTTGTTCACTTTCATGGATACCTTGACCTTCTTTCGGCTCGTTATAACCTTTTTGTTACTCATTATAGTCTTGTCCTTTAGGTATTTGCGTGATGTATAAATCTCCCTTGAACAATATAAAATTCACCTCCTCTTAAACGATCTTTTATCGCCATTTTAAAAATATGTTTGTTTACATCTGCCACCATTATACCTGAGCACCTACTATCTACCAGGGCGCCATGACAGGTGAGAGATGAGCGCCATCTATCATGACGCGCCTCCCGGAGGGGAGAGTTTCTAGGGCATTGATTTTTATGTGGCTTTTTAAAAGGTTAGCCAATGCAATGCAATAATGTCAATATAGGGGATTGGGTGTGGGAAAAATGTAGGCTATGATTGATATTGCCAAAACTATTTTAATATCTCAACAATGCATAAGTTTTAAAATATTTTTCGGAGATAATACTGAACTATCATCATCTTCCTGTCCTTATCCCTTATCACTTGGAGTCGGCGCAACATGTTTTGTATGAACATAAAATCATGTTGCAAAAGGATCAACCCTTCTTGGAAATGCTATCGTAGGTGGTATTCCCGCCACCATACCTGACCATGGTCGGCAGATATTGTAGTCGAGGTCAAAAAACTCTACGTCGCCTTTTACGAAACACCCTGAGTAAAATAGGGGTGGCAGAATTCTTAGCCGCAACTGAATCAGCATTCTACAATTTTAAAATTCACCTTAATCTTAGTGAGAGCTTAAAAAGAAAAACATTGCCTCAATCTTCGTGGTAGCTTAAAAAGAAAAGCAGTGCATAATGACAAAATGTTGTAAACAACTTTTACACAGCAACCACGCTGATACTTAGAGCTCAAAGTTAAGTTGCTGGTATCGAAAGATTTAGACTTTGTGGCTGTTTACATTGAAGGATATGCAAGCTGACTGAACAAGCTGACATTGCTTATTTACTCACAAAAACTAAAGAACATTCGCTAGCGAGTATTTTCTGCTGATGTAAATAGCCGTTAACGGCAACTTTTCATAGTTTTAGCGCGATAGTTGGCTGGAGTTGCGCTTAGCGGCGCAATCAGGCGGCCCCTTTAATCCATCCACGTTTAAAGCGATGTCTCCGATACGCTAGCGAGTATTTTCCACCGATGTAAATAGCCGCTAACGGCAACTTTTCATAGTTTTAGTGCGATAGTTGGCTGGAGTTGCGCTTAGCGGCGCAATCAGGCGGCGCCTTTGATCCGGCGGCGTGATCAAAGACGCGCTCAGCCAGTTACCGAACGTCTCGCGGGATGATGTAAGATATAGGTTATTGGGAACTAGTTTAGTATGTAGATGTAGAGCTCGGGGGAAAGAGCTCGCAATAGCTGCAAATGCAAATTCGGCTGAACATTCTTGCGATTTGCAAATATTTGATTCAGTGACGGAATTATGAGCTGTAAGGTTACCTGTAAATGTATAGGTAATTTAAAAGTGACCCGCGCGCCATCTCCCTCATTTGTATGCTATCTCTCTTAGATGGCGGTCATTAGGTACATTACACTCTCTCTCTGGTCGGCCCTTCATGTCTGAAGATCGTGGTCATGGTGGGTAAGTCTGGCACGGACAAATTGTCTTCATCGGCTTCTATCAGTAGCCATGCTGACTACATTGTAGAACTTTGGCGTTCCCTCATCCCTCAACTGGTCAGACCATCTAGTCGGTGAGCGGCCTCTGGGTCTTTTGCCTTCCGTGTTTCCAACAATGATTAATTTTTCGAGGCTGTCGTCTCCGCGTCTCATTATGTGGCCAAAGTAGCTCAACACACGTTGATAGCACGATGCCGAGAGACGCTCCTTTATTTTGAGTTGGGAGAGGATCGACACATTTGTACTTACGTTTGGCAGTCCAGTGGCAGTACATTACACAAACATGGCAAAAGCCTGCTACGTGTAGAAACGGTCGGTTGAAGAACTCTGACACGGGGTTCATGGTTCTTTCATGGGGTTTTTAGACGTATCGGCGTCCCATACGAATAGAAAAACAAGTGCATTTTTGTCACTTTCCGTAGGTCTGAATTTTCGTTTCCGTAATCCTAGAAACGTTAAATTAAGGCACAATCAATTATGACAAGTCTAGGTTTAATAATAGCCTGAAAATTGTTCAAAACCTCCATTCTATTTTTACCTATTACTGGCTAGAGGCTTGAAGCAAACAAAAAGTTCTATAAATAGGAAATCGGTTCAGTGGCACGCCTCGATCCCTGCCTCACCGCCATCGACTTCGGAGTGATTAGATTTTCCGCCATTTTGATTCAGTCAGACCCAGATCCTGAGGAATGAAAAGTGCTGTTGTAGTAATGCTGAAAACCGCAATTGCGATCATTTTACGTAGTTGTCTCAAGAAGTCAATTTATTTGATTGATAGTTTTATGCAGTGATATTTTCAAACACATCATTATTATCAGCAAGAGATAGTTTGGTACATGGTTAGTTTCAGTAACTGTATAACTGAGTAACCGAAAAATGAATGGATCGCCTGATTGAAAGTTCCATTTAGTGCTTTGGAAGGCATAATCAACCGTCATTCCAGGCTTCTATAATCACTTACTTCGATGTCGTTACCAACTCTTTCAGGGGTATGCTAGTAGTAGAACTAACTACCTAACTAACTAACTCTGCTGAGGGTTGTTGAATGACTTGATGTCCCACTCGAAGAAGAAGAAGCAGACTCTGCTGACTGAGACCCAGAGAAGATCTTGGCCATGAAGGCGATTGAAGACCCTGACAGCAGTATTCATCAAAACATTTGACGACGCTGTGGCCCAAGCTAAGTACGTATTTTGTAGGTAGGCAAAGCACGTATTTTTGCACAGCGCCTCACAATAGTATTGAATCGGACAGCCAACCTGGAACGCACATCGGTTGTGATGTGTCGCAAAAGGATTGTCTTAACGCGGCTCGTCAATACCAGCCAAATTGGTTTAGCTGAGTGCTCGCCGAGCCAAAACGGGAAACCTTGTATTTTTCCCAGTTTTCAGAGCCTGTACAATGTTACGGCTGTGACAGTTTTTATTTCACGAGGCAGACATAACAATATAAGCTGGATTTTTACCAGTGCCAGCCAGTGCCTGTGACCGATACTGAAAACTGCCGACAGGCTGGAGGATAAAGTGAAAACAACTTTCCTGATTGAGCACTATTGAGATATAAAAAACATTACAGCCTCCTATATTTACTCAAATCAGCTGATCCGTAATTACATATGAAGTATCGAAAAAAATGTTAGAGGTATATTTCGGCCTGTATATTGAAGAAATGTTCCATTTACCACACTTGCCACTCTTTACACTCTTGTCAACAACTCTGTCTCTGGCACCCGCTCTCAACAGCTTTTTCCGGGAATATATATAAGTTGTAAGTATAATCAGAAAAATACATTAAGTTGAATCCAATTATGCAAAATCACAAACTGCCCCATCTACTCGCACGTAAAATAATTCTGAAACACTTACCGTTCAGTCGCGACACACGTAAGCCCAGGCTCGGCCCATGACAGTCAGCGGTCATATTTCACAGCTGATGTGAAGCTCCATTTAGCATCACCCGATTACTACCGGTGGGTACCATAAGAGGCAACTAAAGGATGAATACAGGGAAAATGTACAACACCTTACACTGCGCTCGCTAATCCACCTGCAAAGCGTGATGAGTACGGCAATACCCCACAACTAGAGAAGGTCTATAGATATCCAGCAGTGGACTGTTGTGGCTGTAGTAGTAGTAGTAGTAGTAGATCAGCTTAGGGAAATTCGTGAACAAAATAATGTCTGTCATCAACTTTAATCTCCGGCATCCTACTCGTACTTTCTACCAGGATCGAAAATACTTTCATCCAGTAAATACAAGTATGCAACAGCCCATTCCACTTGCACGCAAAATAATTCTGAAACACTTACGTGCACCGTTCAGTCGCGACACACGTAAGCCCAGGCTCGGTCCATGACAGCCAGTGGTCATATTTCACAGCTGATTCTGCTGATGCCGTCCGTCCGGCGATATAAATCTGCTAGCGATCTGTCCGTCACACACAGCTATAAAATTCCGGACCTACAGCCTGATTTGTTCATATGACACGGCCATGTCATAGTCGAGAAAACCACTCGCTGCATTCGCCAACTGAAAAAGGCGGCTCAAGACCGCGTGGGTTTCCACATGCTGACCTCCAAACTTCAATTTGAAGATGGCACCCCATGATGATGATGATGCATTCGCGACCGAATGGGCTCCCTTCCTGACTTGTGTATACCACCAAGTATAGGCAAGGGAGCGCCATACGGCCGCAAATCAGCTAGAAGTCTTCTCGACTATAGTAGAATTAAAAGCTGACACAATCACAGCTGATTCTGCTGAGGCCGAGCGTCCGGCGATATAAATCTGCTGGCAATCTGTCCGTCACATACAGCTATAAAATTCCGGTCATACGGTCTGATTTGTTCGTATGAGCACAGAATACAGACACAGCGTTTGAGCGGTACAGTGTGGTACAGTCGAGACAACCCCTCGCTGCATTCGTGGCCGATTAAGCTCCCTTCCTCACTAGAGTTTACCACCAAGTCTGAAAGGTCGCTATACAGCGAGTGGTCTTCTCGACTATAGTAAAATTTAAAGCTGACACTATCACAACTAATCCCGCTGATGCTTTTCGTCAAGAATCAAATTCTTCCGTCAAAAATCTGCTGGCTATCCGTCCGTCACACACAGCTGTAAAATTGCGGACAGACGGGCTTCAGACTGTCAGAATTGTCTGACTTCTTTATATGACACAGTGTTTGAGCGGTGGTTGAATTTAAAGCTGACACTATCACAGCTGATTCTGCTGATGCCGTCCGTCCGGCGATATAAATCTGCTGGCGATCTGTCCGTCACACACAGCTATAAAATTCCGGACCTACGGCCTGATTTGTTTACATAACACAACGTTTGAGTGGAGTCGAGAAAACCACTAGCTGCATTGCGGCCGAATGGGCTCTCTCCCTTTACCAAGTAGAAAAGGGAGTGTCATACGGCCGCGAATCAGCGAGTGGTCTTCTCGACTATAGAAAAATTTAAAGCTGACACTATCACAACTAATCCCGCTGATGCTTTTCGTCAAGAATCAAATTCTTCCGTCAAAAATCTGCTGGCTATCCGTCCGTCACACACAGCTGTAAAATTGCGGACAGACTGGCTTCAGACTGTCAGAATTGTCTGACTTCTTTATATGACACAGTGTTTGAACGGTGGTAGACTTTAAAGCTGACACTATCACAGCGGATTCCGCTGATGCCATTCCTCCAGCGATATAAATTTGCTGATGATCTGTCCGTCACACACGGCTATAAAATTCGGGACCTACGGCAAGACTTATGCACATGACACAGCGTTTGAGCGGTGGTAGGAAAGTAGCCTAACACACGACGCTCCTATTGAATATTGTTACATGCAGCTTACTGCTTTTCTACTTTATGTCAGCATGACAGTCCTTCAATAGGTGTGTATTCGCTCCATCGTTTTATTTATCTTCATATTCAACCCTGTAATTAGTTCGTTTGAACTCTATCAAAAACGACCTGTTCTTGAAGGAGTTTTTAGCGTGCTTTATTGAGCCCGGTACCACCGTAGAATACGGTCTACCGGTCTAACAACTCAGCTACCGAAATCTATAGTTACAAAATTAGCAAACAATTTTTCATGTCGTTTTAAAAATGGCATGCGAAATCTACGTCTGAATAAGTTAGATCCATATCAGTCTGTATGTTATGCATACAAGCAGGTAGGTGGTATACCTGAACGTCTTTTTCAGCCTTATGACGGCTCACTCACTATCAGCGGGAGAAATCGATGAAAAACGTGGATCTGACCATATCAGTCTCTATGTACTGCCTATAAACCAAGTCTGTTACGGTCATACGGCACACTCGCTATAAATTTGAAGACTGCGGGCGGCCGGGCGTCCAATTTGAAGGTCCACTGCCCTAATTACCGGTTTCAACCGGTTCTGACCCGTCTGATCCGGGTCCCAGCTGAGCTGCACCGGTTTCGAGCTAGACAGATTCGGTAACACCGGTTGGATAATTACTACGCCTGATACTCGATCGAGGAAACTTAGATTAAAGATTTTTTAACGCTATGGATGATAACAGCAAAGACGAAGACGACAAAGCAGGTTACATCGGCATCTAAATTGTTAACTACAATTTAACAACCTGCAAAACAAATTACCTACGGAAATTTTAAAAATCTGGGCACATTAGGGTAATTTCTTCAGTCCTGGAGTTACACGGAATAGTTTGAGATGACTCAGAACTATATAGGGTAGTAGAATCCAGTCTATGGAGAAAAGTAACTTTAGTTAGACTTGTAGGTATCCACATGTATTTTCAAATCCATTTGAAAACCTCGCCACTTCCGAAAAAACATCACTACGCAACCCGCACCAAAAATATTTTCAAAGCGCGTTCTGATAAAAAATAAAAAACAAAATGGCCGTCCGAGAGGTCCATCAGTTGCAATAACGACAGTAACCTGTGGCGGTAACTGACATCGTCCGTCACGTGAACGTTAGTGGATACGTGTAATAGGGGTTCCGTACGTTGAGTTGAGCGAACCTTTAAATGCCTGATACGAACCACAGATTAGGAAACGGCGGGCGGGGAGCCTATACTTACTTACAGATTGCTCACTCAGTATCACCTACGATTTTGACGCTACTGACTTTAACTGGAAATAACAAGAATCTCAGCGAAAATCAAGGTAACTTCTTGTATTTAGATTTGCTTAGAGTCATATGACTTTTTACTACAAATAAAGTTAACTACAAATAACCACTTGGCAGGCTGATTGGCAAACGCCGTGCAAGGTGTTGCATTTACAGGGACTGCTGCCAATTCCCTGGAAAAATATCCCTTACCACGGGTAGAATTGGGGTGATGCAATTCTAAGCCGGCGTCACACGGATGCCTCAAACACTAATGATACAGCCCGTCCTATATATCTAGTTTTATAATAACCGGCTCTATGCCGTTGCGTAGTAAATAGGTGACTTCAGTGTAGTACAAGTTTAGCATGTGCTGGAACCATCTAGAACCCTTTCGCGCTATCTGGCCCCGTCCCACGCTCTTTTGTATCGCACGCTGCATCGTCCATGAATGTTAGTCGTATGGATGTGGTAACTTCAGTGTAGTACAAGTTTAGCATGTGCTGGAACCATCTAGAACCCTTTCGCGCTATCTGGCCCCGTCCCACGCTCTTTTGTATCGCACGCTGCATCGTCCATGAATGTTAGTCGTATGGATGTGGTAACTTCAGTGTAGTACAAGTTTAGCATGTGCTGGAACCATCCAGAACCCTTTCGCGCGACCTGGCCTCGTTCCACGCTCTTTTGTATCGCACGCTGCATCGTCCATGAATGTTAGTCTTATGGATGTGGTATATTCAGCACTAGTACAAGTTTAGCATGTGCTGGAGCCATCTAAAACCCTTTCGCGCTATCTGGCCCGTTCCACGCTCTTTTGTATCGCACGCTGCATCGTCCATGAATGTTAGTCGTATGGATGTGGTAACTTCAATGTAGTACAAGTTTAGCATGTGCTGGAACCATCTAGAACCCTTTCGCGCTATCTGGCCCGTTCCACGCTCTTTTGTATCGCACGCTGCATCGTCCATGAATGTTAGTCGTATGGATGTGGTAACTTCAATGTAGTACAAGTTTAGCATGTGCTGGAACCATCTAGAACCTAAGTCTAGAACCCTTTCGCGCTATCTGGTCCCGTTCCACGCTCTTTTGTATCGCATGCTGCATCGTCCACGAATGTTAGTCGTATGGATGCGGTAACTTCAGTGTAGTACAAGTTTAGCATGTGCTGGAACCATCTGGAACCCTTTCGCGCTATCTGGCCCCGTTCCACGCTCTTTTGTATCGCATGCTGCATCGTCCACGAATGTTAGTCGTATGGATGCGGTAACTTCAGTGTAGTACAAGTTTAGCATGCGCTGGAACCATCTAGAACCCTTTTGCGCTATCTGGCCCAGTTCCACGCTCTTTTGTATCGTACGCTGCATCGTCCATGAATGTTAGTCGTATGGATGTGGTAACTTCAGTGTAGTACAAGTTTAGCATGTGCTGGAAGGGTTCTAGATGACCCTTTCGCGCTATCTGCCCCCGTTCCACGCTCTTTTGTATCGCACGCTGCATCGTCCAAGCATTACGAATACTATAGTCCGGCAACTTCGTGCGCGACCCTCCCTAGGGGTGACAGACGTTGGGAGGGGAGATGTCAGCGGGTAGAGGGAGGTGTAGCGGGGAAGGGAAACGCGCGCACCCGCGCCGCACGTCATATTAAAATGACGTGCTTCTTCGCCCCTCCACCATCTGTACCCCGCAGGAAGGTCGCGCACGAACCTGACGGACTATAACTATCAGATGATTATGGATGCGGCAGGTTTTTGGTTCGGTATTGGCTTAGTGCCACCTGGCTTACAGGCTACACTCCCATTGAAGTCTAGTGTCTGCTCTTGTGTCACGTCACGTCGTTGAATGCCAGTGTCCTCTTGAGATTCTAGCTTAGATCTCTGTCAAATGTAGGTTGACTGTCCCGATGGCGTAGTGGATAGTACACCTGCCTTCTACGCCAAGGGTCGTGGGTTCGATTCCAACTGGACACAAATATTTGTAAAGTCAATTTTTAAATATTTGGGTTAAGTCTGGTGTTTTCTATGTATAATATGTATTTATTTACAAAAGAAAGTATGTAAGTATTATATCAGTTGTCTAGTTCCCATAGTACAAGCTTTGCTTAGTGTGGGGCTAGATGGCGCTGTGTGTTATTTGTTGTTCAGGGATATTTATTTATTTGGCTCAGTTTTTGCTCAATGGAAAACCTACACTAAAAGACTGCATTTCATGCTTTCTTGCTAAACTTTTCAGTAGTTTCCTTAGCTTACGTAAAATCTTAATTAAGTAAGTACAGTCCAGCAAAAAAGAGTAGACAAAAAAATGAGGGCGCCACTTTGTATGAAATTTCAAAATTAAATGGCAACACTGACTATGAATGGCAACAATTTAGCATGAAAAATGTTTAGTTCCATTTTATTTAATTTCTACTCTTTTTTGCTGGACTGTACATATTTTTTTATCATTGAGCAGAGTTATTCCTAACTCCGTGTATCTGCAGCAATCACCGCCACTGCGCCACGATGCACTAGGTGAATTCCACCGGCAACAACCGGAGTTACCCAAGGGATCACAATTCACTGGTCTTCAATACACTTGTTATAAATTACCAGTTTAGCTTGATCCCTTAAGGGTGGCTTTTGGTGGTGCTGATAGTACTTAGCAGGAAGAGTGACGACCCCAGGGGAATTGAATCTGCGACCGCACGATACAATGCAGGTTTGGTGACCACACACTATGCCTACGAAGTTTATGGACTCGGTTACATACTCGTAAGGGTGGAAAATAGTAGGTAAGTATCTAAACAGTATAGGGTAACTTTTGTGAGTTTAGGGAAAAAGCCTACATACGTAACGTCCGTTCCTGCGTTGTTTTAGCGCAGCGCAATCGCATGCACTTGGAAAATGAGATTTTCCGCCTTATTTTCGTACAAATAGGTACGGTTTGACAGACGCATCCGCTAGCGCTGCGCATCGCACAACAATTCGTCGACAAATCGTGTTTCGCGCCTTAACACTATATTTGAAAATGAACAAAACAAAATATTTAAGTGTCTTTAGGGATCGAACACGTAGAAGACAGGAGTTTTATCCCGTTCGTTATCGGGACAGTCAGTAACAAACAGAAACTGAACAACTTTTGCGCTCTAACTTTAGAAAAGAAGAAAACAACATTTGGATTTTCATATTTAAATTTGTTTCAAGCCATTATTTTGTCGTGTGTTTGCGTTAGAAGAAATTTTCTATGTTCTTACAAATATTCTGTAAATATTAGTATCAGAACTGTCCTTTGACCTAAATTCAAAGAGTTTATAAATTCATAAAACGAAATCCTTCAACTGGCTTAGTACACAGGTCATCTCTACTCAAAATTTTCTTGTAAGAATTTCAAAGTGGGTCAAACTCCAAACTCTCCGAAGGGTTATCGCCCGCGTAGCCGACATAAACATAAATATAATAACACGTAAATATAAGGAACTCATCATCATAGAGCAAAAAATCTCATCCGCTGGACATATTATTCAAAATTTCTTATTTTTTTTTGTCAGTTCATTTAGCCGTAGTATATTGATGTTGGTCCTCACATATATCTACATTTCCAGACCTTAGACACGTATCCTGTACTGTAACGGCCGGAGGAGCGACGAGAGATGTCCAGTCCAACCGAGATCGGGAACGATAAAAAAGAATGAATAAATTTTTTTTACAGTGCCGGAAGTAGGGATAAAAGAAACTCCGCGAAATTCTAAAATAACGTCACAGATACCGGGTCAACCAATTAGAATTAGGCGCGTAAATTTTTTTATTTTCGTTTCCAGTCCTTTAATGTACGCGTCCGAAAAAGCGATAGGAAATCACCTTAGTCCCTTAGAAGTAAAGTCAACGGGACTGGGGAATAAAGTACATTGACTTTATTTTTAATGCGGTGAAATCATATAGGGCCAAGATTGTTACTGTAGATGCATAGGCCGGTATCTATCTTGACTTAAAATCCCTCCACCACGGCACTAATGGTATGCCTTTCCTATTGGATTAAAGAAAATATTTTCCTTTTTGCTTGTGGATTGGACATGCTCGTTGGTCTCGGGGCTGAGTGTTAAGACTCGATAGCATTACCATAGGGTAACCAAATTGAAATCTCGGAACGTCTAATTACTTCTGAATTTAAAAAAATTTGGATTTTGTTTTAGTTATGAAGGAGGTGGTGATAGCTCACGCGTAAGTTTTTTAGCCGGGTTTTTGGGCTGCGAAGTCAGGGTAAGATTTCGGACACCCTTTTTTTAAGTTCAAGCTTGTAGAATCTCCCGGTCGACATTTCGGTGCGATTGGATGCACCATCTTCGGGAGTTCGACAGGTCGCTCTCGCTAGATCGGGATTGTGCAGGTCGGGCACCCGAAGTAGTAGGTTATGCTTATTCGGACTACCCTCCAGCAGAGGGCGGAAGTGTTCACCACCTTCACTGCTTCTGGAATAGGTTATAGCCAGGAACCCAGGTGTAGGTTTATCCCGGCTAGGAAGGAGCTGGTTAGGCGAAGGGATTTTCCCGCCGGACTTGTCCCAGTCGGCTCCAAATTAAAACCACCGGGGGGGATGTAAGGTCCAGCCTCTTTCATGAGCCTGGCACCTTATACTTTCTAAATTTGAATCGCTGGCCGCGTCAATGGGACAGGTCAAGGAAGCTCTCTTCATTATTATTTTGTACCTCGAGGAATGAATGTCGCGTCTCTTGGTGTAAATACGTACATAAGAAAAATATAACTAACTCAATTCTAGTTACAAGTGATATTTTATTGATACAATTAGGCCAGTAGGCCACCAGTGTACCTACGTTTATAACTCCTAATATGAAAGATCTTTCTAATAATATAATTTGAAGTTGAAAGTCAATACTTTCAAAACAAACATTTTCCAAGAAAATTGACATATCTCATGAGCTGACAATTTATAACGCCGTGACATAAGTATGTTATTATAATATCGCGGAAGTTGTCATATCCCAAGTGCTAACAATTTAAAATTGAGACTTTTATTTCAGCAGTACCTAGTTTTAGGAATTCAACATTAAAGGGTATATAGCACGTACTATGATAACTCTCACATAAAATCTTTGATGTGATAAATATTGTATTTAAAAAATCCATAATTAACAGATTTTATTGAAAAATAGAATAATCGCTTACATCTCTGACTTATATCGTTTCTCACCTGGCTAGGCCGAGTTCAGAACGATAATTCTCCCCTAATTAGCACTCGTCGTACAAAAATGTCCGCTTAACTCACTGTTTTCTAAAATTATTCTTTATTTACGACCGCGAGAGCATGACCCCATCTAAGTCAATAATATTGGAAAGAAGGATTCCTACGAACAAATAGAATGAAGTCAGAAACTATCCTGTAGGCGTCGCTTATACTATAGAGGTACTTTTTCAAACAAAATGTAGGTTCCTAAGACCGCTACTTTCCCCATGATTGGTTTTATAAGCAGCGTAATAAATAACTCGTCGTCGTATATCTTACACCATACAAATTATATCTTATTCCACCGGGTGTCAAATAGATAAATACCATCATCTAGTCTGTGACACAACCGGCTATTAATACCTCTGCATTTTCTCCATCAAACATCAAACACATCAAACAATATTTCTTACAAATAAAGTAAAGCTAATGATTGGTTGAACGTAGCGTATTCCAAATTACGTGTTTGGCTTCAGCTCAATGTGTTAGAAGAGTTCCATGTTAAATTATTTTTAGATCTAAGACTAACTGGTGAACCTCTGTATAATCTCGGCCATCAGACCCGGTATTCATTTAGTTAGGCCCCGAGTTTTCTTTGTTTGCCCCTTTTAATTGCACTCGGTTGAAATTGTGTTTGCCCCTATTTATTTCACGGTTGTAATATTCGCCACAAAATTGCAGATAAGAATACATTTTTAAACATCTAAATACCTATATGCTACATTTTTAATTTGTTGGAAGATAGGGAATTGCTTCACGCGTTGGAAAATGCTAATAGGTTAGGTAACTAGAAATTTAAGAAAACTATCAAAATTGTCTGGTTATTCCAAACTTCTACCATCTGGCATCGACTAACCGACTAGTTTGAAATAATAAGCGATTTATGATAGATCATAAACCTCACTCGTAATAAGCAGGTACCTAGATACTGAAAATTAATGGTAGAGTTAAATAAGGCAAAATCACAACTGATGTAAGTTTCAATATAACCAAATTTTATTCTAAACATAAACATGCAAACAGCCAAATAAACACACTTTCCAAAATAACATCACATGAATTTCAAAGTCCACAAATAAAGATCATTGTACAGTATCACTAGTCACTAGTATTAAAAGCTGGTCTTGCCGAAGATGAAGTTTCCAGGTGCGTTCGCGTCTTCTGATGCGAAATATTCTTTCCATAGGGCCTGGAACTCATCCCAGGTCACATTGGCCTTACCCTTGGCCATCTTCTGGAAAGCAGAGACCGACTCGTCCTTGTTCAGGCCGAATGAGGAGTAGACTGTTGAGAATTCGTCCTTGTCGATGGATCCGTCTCGGCTGGCGTCTTCCAAGTCGAAGATGAACTTCATGTACAAGCTCTGCCACTTGTGAGCAGCAGGGTTCTGAGCGTAGTCATCGCACAGAGCGATCCATTCGTCAGCAGAAACTTTTCCGTCGTTGTTGACGTCAGCTTTGGTCAGTTCGTCCCAGATCTTCAAGAGAGTGTCCTTGGCATCGTTGGCTTCAGCACCAGACCATCCTCTGAACTTGGCGATGTTTGCAGCTGCCTGTTCGAAGTCAGACTTCTCAATGCTGCCACTCTTGTCGGTGTCGAAGAAAGCCTGGAAGACGTGGATGTACTTCTTCTTTCTGAAGTCGGAAACCATCTTGGAAGTTTGTAGTTTATCTGACTGAGCACTTTCACTGAGTGTCTTTTGATTGATGTGTGATGCTTTTTATATGAAGTACATCTTCCAAAGATAATAACTGTTATCTTACGTTGAGACTATACATACATACATGTCGTTATCGTATATTTACTGCAATGCAGTGTAGTGTGTCACTCCGTGTTTGTTTATGTTATTTGCTTTCATGACTGCAATACTTATACTTGAGTACATAGTGATAGACAATGTTGAGACACTTTGCAAAAGTGTTGTATAAATTCTTGATAATGTTATATACATTGTACTATTCTTGATAAAATAATAGGCATAGTAGTGCGTAACAAGTAGCCAACATCTTTAAAAAGGATCGACTTCCCATATCACTTGATTGGATCATTTAAGAGGATAATCTTCTTCTCTAACTTTTCGATAAGTCTCGCATAGTAGACATACAGACACACCTGTCTTTTAAATGAAAAATTAACTGCATTAGTTTGTCTGGAAGTCTAGACCCTCCCACTAGTAGTTTCTAAGACTGCTCATTACTTAAAAACATTTGTTAGATGCTTTAATCTCATTTAATCCCACATAAACTAGCTAGATTATTTGATTCGTGATTCGATCACTCGCTACCCGCAGTCTACCTTATTTTTCCGCCTGGGTAGACCGTGTTTTTATTTAAATAGTAGTCAAACCTAACTTAACCTTAGCAGACAACAGTTCCACTGCTGGAGATAGGCCTCCCCTAATCGGGGGTATTGTCATACCTCACCACGATTGGCAGGGGGAGTGGCGAGCGCAGTGCAAGATGTTTATTACACAGGGAACGCTGCTGCCTATTACCTAGCGTCTATCTTTAAAATTTACAATGGGTAAGTTGTAAGATGCATTGATTTTATGTGGACTGTAGTTTGAAGGAGCTGGTCTTCTAAATTGGGTGCGTGTGTGGAGATGATTAAAAGATGGTTTTATGGTACACTAATATCACTGTATTGACTATTTAAACACAGAGAAAATAAATATTTTATAATAAAAAATTACACATACGTGCGGCAAGGACGCCGATCGGAACGAGAAGAAGGAAACAAAAGAGAAATTCGAATTCCTAACAATTTTGAATTTTCCTATGTGCCAAATGCACTAGTAAAAAGATTTTATGTTTTCAACATAAGTTGCCGCCTCAAAGAAATAATATAGAGATCCATTAGTTAGGTACTTTATAAAAATATCATAAAAGTTTTAAAACTTCTGTAAAGCAACAACTTATTCACATGAGTTAGATAAAAACAATTGAATAGCAAAAGCTTATCATAGACATTTGAAAGAAAGTTATTTGAAAACTTTAAAAAACCAGACAAGACAATTTTTAAAAAAGCTTGACAATGTTTGTTACTAAATTACAAGTATGAATGAACCAAGCAAAACATTACATGTCAGTGAACATTATCTGCTATTTACTTAGCTAGCCAGTTCTTATAAAAATATGTAAGCCTTAGCCTTATTCAATAGGTAATGAGTGTAGGCTCAACAACAATCAACAGACGAAGAAGAATATGCAACTTGAATCAAAAATCTAGCTAAACTCATCACAAATGAAGCAAAACCTACCTGAACTTATTACAAGTTGAGGGCTTCACCTCAGAAAATACAAGTAGGTAAACAACATGCAAATACCAAAGTACAGTAGGCAGCAGCTTAGCCAAGAAATCACCTATTTATCTGATAAAATGAACAACTTACAGAAAAATATCCCCTTAGTACTTGAAATTCATACTGCAGAAGAAAAAAGTTAACAAAATATTACAACAAAAGTACAGTGAGCAGCAGTTTAACTTAACTAATAAAGCTAACAACTTGAATGTTCACTTGGTGACAGAAAAATACAGTCATTTTATAAAAAAAGAAAGAAGATGAGTAGGTATCTATAGCCAATACACAAATCTTTCAAATGGCCCTGTTACACATAGTCAGTAAAATAACAGACCTACATTACTCCAGTAGCGCAAACTGTACTAATTTTACAGCGAAAAAGGAATTAGTTTTGATTGCCGTTGGCCACTGAAGATAAATTGTCCTCATAGACTGTCACCAAACTAACTACTACAAGTATAACATTCAGCATAACATTTTGCCAGTAGGCTAATTTGACAGTATCCAAAATAATATTAATATTTTGAAAAATATTTGTTTCATGCTTAGCCACTATGCTTTACTATGCTTAACAATGTTTTGCCATTCTTTGCTAAACATTCTTAGACCAAACTTCAGTAAATTATTATTAATAAAGTACATCAATATTGCATACAATTTACATTGCTACGAACAGTACCTACATTACAACAAGTACATTGAAAGTAAATAATATGTAATAAATAACAAAATAATCTATCATGACATGAAATTACATGAAGTAGGTATGGTTGCGGATCAATTATCATTTTAAATTATACATGCTATGTATGGTACATCATTGTGAAGCTATACAAAAAAGCTTACAGTTAAATGTTTGTTCATAGATAGAGTACAATCACATCGGTTACTATCAGGTCACAGTATAGAAACTATGACTTGAATACCTATCATATGTTTTGAACAAAAGTACAATAAATAAATAACATATAGGTGAAGTAAACATATTTACTACCCAACTTTACTCGAGCCAAGTTAACATAGACTGTTCCTTAAATACAGGCCGGTGCCTCAAAACACACCAGATTTAGTATAAGGAAAAAACTTGTATGAGAGCGAATGACAGGATAGGATATTTACAAAATTATAGTTCAATAGGCTGTCCTCTGAGAACATAAACACAGATAAAGAGATAAATATGTAGGTAAATAAAATAGGTTATTTTCAGAGAACAAACTACTGAAAGTGAAGGTGCTGAAAGACATTTTAGAGGTTATTTTCTAAGAATACAGATGACTGAAAGTTTATACAAATACCTTTTAGCGGATTCCTACCTATTTGTGATAAATCTGCACTGTGGAACTGTTCAGCTTGTTAACATATCCACAAACCTAATAGCATGATTCCTTGTGGTCTAAGAGCACTCCACGGTAAATGCAAACGCTCTAGTCCTTTGGCAGTCGAAGCTACCAAAGTAGGTCGTCACTACTTTTAGGATGTTATAACTTTATGCAGGTTCGCTGAACATGAAACCATAGGTAACCAAACGGCACACTTGAAACGTACAAATGCAGAATTGACGCAGGTTTTGACGTGTATCACTGTATTTTTAGATTTAGTTCACTGTTGTCCTTTTAATTTAGCACTTCACTTCTTAATTCTACGATTATTTTTAGTATTTTACGCGAAAACTGGTGTTTATTTACATTGATATCCGATGACTGGAAGACTGGCGGATGACAGCTCTGCTGCCGTGTCACGTGACTCTGCTGTCTGTCACCTATCGAAGCGCAGTGTGGCCAAGCCAATTGGACGACGACGAAAATAGATGTCGGATGTACTCCCAGCCGCGAAGAACAAATAAATTCTATGACCTCTCTTGATGAGGTACTTCATTATGAAATACATGGAATATTTCTCACGCCATTATAACAGCTGCGTCCTAGGTCTGAGCGCGAATATTCAAACCCAATACATCAACGAGTCGATGAAGAACGCAGTAGGGGGGGCAATGGACGTCTTGAGTCGCCGCTTCAGGTCGTTCGTGTTGAAAAAAATACACGTGAAGAATACGCCGTAGGGATATGCGCCCTGGGGTACGAGCACGAGAAAAATTCCAAGCGCGCCCGAAGTGAAAAGGAACGCAAACGACGTACGCGTAACACGGCGACAAAATGGCGGCGAATTCAAACAGCAAGCTTGATTTTGTATGGGAACAAAATTTATTAGAAGCAAACTTACTTGCTTGATTATTAGTCGTCGTGCTGAAAAAAATACACGTATGATAAAGCGCCCCATGGTCCTTGCGCCCTTGGTACGAGCGCGAAAAAAGGTTGTATCACGCCCGAAATAAAAAGAGACGCAAGAGGCGTACGCGTCACGACGACAATTTTACGACGATATAGCGCCGGCTTCTCGCCCAGGCAAAATATAGTCCACCACGTAGTGCTAGTAGTTACTCTCGAAGTGAAGATTTATAGTCCAATCACACAGCACGCACCAATTTCTTGAATTCACGTTGAGACGGACCAAAATGTTTAGATGCACTGGGTGCGTGTGCCGAAAAAGCGAAAAAATTTACACTATTTGACTAAAATTTCACGACAAAGATAACATTTTTTTATAAATTTTATAATAAAAAATTACACATACGTGCGGCAAGGACGCCGATCGGAACGAGAAGAAGGAAACAAAAGAGAAATTCGAATTCCTAACAATTTTGAATTTTCCTATGTGCCAAATGCACTAGTAAAAAGATTTTATGTTTTCAACATAAGTAGGTAAAATTTTACCATTTTCGTTATGTTGCTTTGTTTAGCTCTTGATTTTCAATAAGTAAATTGCTATTTATTCCATAGTATTAGCACAAAGTAAGTATTGGATGGCGTGAATAAATTAAATTCTCTATTTTGTGCTATCAGTGTGTGTTTATTATGTCTTTAAATGAGTTAAGATTTTTATTTGCTGCTACGACTGCTACTAAGACTGCATTCATCTAAAACGGCCGCTGTATTTTCAACCAAAGGAGTTTTATAAACTGAAATGAAAGCTTCATGAAGATATCTCCATTAGTTTCATTCAACTCTTGACCTCATCTTGTGTAGGCTAACGACATTTTAATGGATACTTAGCCTGCTGGTTAAAAACACAGCTATGTTTTGCTAGATTTTGATGTAAATACTTCATCGTTTCATCTTAACTCTTTTGCAGGAGTTTCTTTGTTTCCCTTATTTCGCTTTTAATGATCACTGCTATGCTTATTATTATTTTGACAAATTCGTATTATGAACTTTTGTTGAGAACTATGTATTAAGCGTTTACCTGCACTGATATGACAACTTTTCTCAAAGAACTTTGATGGCATATTCAAAGAATCCGAAACGGTACTGATCGATCGATCGAGCTGATAACCGATACATGTTTTACGCCTTCTCTTACAAACGATTCTATTGTTTGTTCCTGAATAATGTAGAGCTATAATTTAGTTTTTTACTAAATTTGGGCCTACTACAGGCATGCCCTTATTTTTTTTATCGAAAACATAATTACAAAATAAAAAAAGCAATTATTAATTTCTTTGGAAAAATCTATTTCATACAAAATAATAAAAATAGGAGCATTCCTATAGTAGACCTGGTATGTATTATAAAAATAATTATAGCTCCAAATGCATTATTCGGAAAGAGCGCAGGGCTAAAAGTTTGCGTGAAAGCTTGGCTCTGTTTCGTTTCGTTCGACCCTTGCTTGATTCACATTTCGGCCCTCAACACTCAATAGCAGACATCTCCATACATCAGTAGTACGTAGATAAGACTTATCGTATGTAGTACGTATGGGCGTCGCCGGGAGTCGAACCCGGTACACACGACGCGCTGACAGATAGAACGCATCAGTCATGGTCGTCTGCACGCCCACAAGTGTAGAGGTAGGAAGGAAAATGGTTGGATATGGCAAAGTCACGTCCCAGACTCACAGTAGGTACATAAAATAAGGGTCTATGGTAAGGTGGTCTATACAGGCTCTGACAGATAGAAAGCAAGCATCAGTCATTCATGATCGTTTGTACGCCCACAGACCCAGAGGTGGTAAGGAAGATCATGATGGATGTGGTAAGATTATTCCTAAATACGTACAGACCCTCCCGCTCAATCATGAACAATCCAATATAAGGTTTTTTTCAGATTGTAATATTTTACAGCAATAATTGTTCCTTTCTTAGACGCAGCAACATTTATTGAATCGTAAAACATAGGTTTTGTCCGGCTTGTCTGTATCAATCGCAAGAAACTCGAAACCTTAAAAATGAAATTGTTCATGATTAGCGTGAGAGACTGGACCGCGTGGTTTTACCTACTGTCCCTACTGACGTGACGAAAACTGACACTGTGTTTAGAAGCACACACAACGCCTCCTAAGTATAGCCACCACGACGGTAGACCACAGATCTGTGATGTCATCATACCCGGGTGACATGAATGAATTTCTTTCTCTATGCGGTATTCACACCTGCATTCTGAATTCTATTGATTAGAATTGATGACATCATTATCGATAACAATTAATTTATCGTCTGCATTTTTTGTCTTATCAAAGTAGGTAGCAATAGGAGGTTCAAAAGGTCAATATCAGCATTTTCAGCGAACTCTTCTGATCAGTTACCCTGTCACGTGCCACCTGCTGGACTCTTGGTCTACCTGGCAACCAGCCAGGAGATTTATCTGCCAACATCGGAAGGAGGGAGATGCGATTGTGTAGGTATCTGCTAAATAGTGAAGTAGATTCTTCATTTATTCCTTTTCGACTGGCAGTTTCACCTGCTGCTTAATACGAGTAGACTCGCTTTTCAAAAGATTTTCAATGAAGCTTAAATTGAAGATCAATTGTGAATAGTTCAGCTAATTAGGCCGCCACTTTTCCATAGTTTAATGCCTGATAGCACGTTCAAAAGTTCAATAACAGAGTCCCTTGATCAGTTACCCTATCACGTGCCACCAGCTGGACTGCTGGTCTACCTGGCAACCAGCCAGGAGATTTATCTGCCAACATCGGGAGATTTAGGCCGAGAAGCGGTTGTGTGTTGTCTAATCTGTGAAGAAGGAATTATCAGCAGCATAATCAACCAATTTGAAGAAGCAACGGGAACGGGATTCAGGTAAATTCCGCAGGTAACCATATAAGATAACTTCTTGTAATATCCCAGTGTGTAACAAGTAGATGTATTGAAAACAAAAACCCGATTGCGGTTATTTCAAAGTTGTATTTTGCGGTCTTGAATTTGTGAATTTTGAATACTTAAAGCCAGTGTCACTCGCGCTGCTGAGACGAATTAACGACACCTTACATGCCAAGATCCGCCCAACCGTTTGGGCTGTAGTCCGTGAAAACGAATTTCTGGATACATACACACATAGATATAATACATACATACATACTCTCGAAAACATAGCCCTCCTGAGGCAGTCAGGTAAAGAAACACCAGCAAGATAGCAAAGTTTGTATAAAAAATGATAACAGGCTATTAGTAGATAAAAACTAACTAAAGATTAGTCACATTCGTGGTATTCATATTATACTGCAGTGTGTAATAAATAAAAGAAAATTGACGTAGATAAACCCTTGCAATTTTTATCTGATTTCAAACAAATCAATATTTTTCAAACGTTAATCATGCGAATGCGAAGGTACATAACATTATCTGCTAAAAATCAATCTGCGATAATAAACATTCCGATAATGAATGAGTTGCTGATACAGAATACCTACCTACTAAAATGCATTTCTGCCCGTTAGTGCCGCGGATAATTCTTATTTTAAAACACTGCTAACATCACCAAAATGGTAAAATTGATGGAAACAGTGTGTGGAGGCATTCGAAAAACACATAGGGTTGTTTGTCGACTTGATGTCCCTTACGAATTACAACACATACGAATGATACCACATCCAAATCTTTCTCACATCCCTGCACCCTAATGCGATAAAAGAGACTCCTAATGGCGCTGGAAGCCCCCCGGTGGATCACCAGGAGCCGGGGGAAGGGGGCGGGGGACACCACTCATTTGCCAAATTGTCAGGATTATAGATTTTTTATAGCCGCCACTTGAATAGTGCAGCTAAGTGCACTGTGGTGGACGGCCAAGTTCGAGGTTTAATGGGGTCATTTTTCTAGCTAATGAGCTCTGCCGAATAACGATGAGCTGAGCGTGAGTGTAAGTGGGTAAAAGTTTTATTTAAATAGCATGAAACTTACGATCTCAGCTAAACTTATGGAATGCGACGGATTAGGTATATTTTCTATGCTGCATTTTTCTCTGACTGTCAGCTATTTCCTACTTATCTGCACTGATTATTAAAATGCAGTAGATTTAAAAAGTAGCGTCAGCCACAACAAACAAACAAAACTACGAGTACAAATGCTAGAGCTCATAAAAAACATAATTTAAGTTGTATAACTCTGCTAAACGTTGCTCTACATTTCAACTCTCAAACTCCAACAAGCTTGAGCACACATTCATCACGTCGTGTAGAACTTGACCTGTTTTTTACAATTGTAGCTCGCAGTTGCACTTTATTTCTAACTCGCAAATAAAGTTTTGTAAGAGCTGGAAAATAAGTAAAACCGGGTTTCACTTTTTTGTAATAAAGCCCATTACAGTACATATTAAGGCTCACTCAGTACTAGCGACGATTTTGACGCTTACTGACTTTAACTGGCAATAAATGGAATCTCAGGGGAAGTCAAGGTAACTAAAATGGTGGTTGCCACGAGCGTCATGTTTCTTGGATTAAAATTTTCCCAGAATCATATGACGTTTCTGTATCAGATTTTACTGTTTTGATCTTCTCATACGTTGATATCGTTGACAGTAGCAACCCTGGCTATGTAACAAATAACATTAGCAAAAATCCTGAATAGGGTCGAGTGAACCTTCTGTAATCTCTCTATTTTGTGCCATTACCATTAAATGAGCTATATATTTTATGTACATAACCACTAATCGTCACAAAGTCAAGAACTTGACCCTATTTCACACCCAGTCTATTGCGGCTATCTTATCTTTGCAGGCGGGATTATGTAAGATAGCGATCTCCTCCAGCCAGCCGCACTGTTGACGCCAATAGAGGTAGATAATAGTTAATCTGATTCATGCACGGTAGTGATAAAAAGTTTAATAGATTATTTAGAGCATAATGTACATAACAACCAGGAAAAAGCGCATTACTTTCATCATAAAAACAAAGGTCGAAATATAACGAAGGAATTGGACTTCCAATAAAAATGTCTTGTGTTTGCCGGCCAATATAGAACAATTGTCATTTTTTATTCTTAATAGTACCTACTTACTTTGGGGAAAGTAGTTCATCAATAATCTGATTCTATCTTTGAAATAGTGCTCTACACAGTAGGTAAACAAAAGATAAAATTTTCAAGTTCAAATCCTGCCTGCAGTAGAAATTTTCTGAAAGTATATGTATGTAATGCATGTATGTATTAGGACAGAACACAAGATGGTATAGGTCCTATTCTTGGGATTTTTTGGAATTTTTAGAACATGTTAAAAGATTTTTCTCTTTTTAATTACCTCTAATTATTTGACACACTACTCCGTATCTTGCTGCTAACATCATAACATAACGATAAAATTTGCTTACTGTATCTATTTTTAAAATTTGGTAGATTCGTAATGTAACAAATGAGTATATGAGTAGGTAAGTATAAATTATCAAGATCATGAACAGTCAACAAACAAAACGAATGAATACGTGCTATCTTAGCAACATTACCTATCAATTAAATAAATAATCCTCATTTCATGACGATAATTAAGTATACGATTACGTACGTAAGGATAAAAAAGGTAGATAAAATAAACAAAATTTATTGAAAAAGTATGGTCTTTATTTTTTACATAAATAAATACTTACGCTAGCTTACAATCTAATTATTCCAGTTCACCAAAGATATAGTTTCCGGCGTCACTCGGGTTTTCGCTCGTGTAGAACTCAGTCCAGAGCTTCTCAAACTCGGCCTGGCTGATGGTGGGCTTGCCGCCTGAGAGCTTCGTGAAAGCTTCCTTGGATTTGGCTTCGTCACGGCCGAAGGATTTGAACACGGTCGCGTACTCGTCAGCGTCGATGGAGCCGTCTAAGGAGGCGTCCAGCATTTGGAAGATGGCCTTGCAGTACAGCTGCTGCCACTCGGCACCTTTGGAAGGGTCCTTCGCGTAGTCGTCCCAAAGCTGCACCCATTCGTCGGTGCTGATATTGCCGCTGCCGTCTTTGTCAGCTTGCGCGATGAGGCCGTCCCAGATGGAGTGGAGCAGCTCCTTCATGAGCTCATAAGTGACATCTCCGGGCTTGTACCCTCGCAGTTGAGCGAGGTTGTGGTTGGCGATGAGGAAGTCCTGCCTCTCGACCGTCCCATTGCCATCAACATCGAAGAACGACTTGAAGACGTGCAGGTACTTCTTCTTTCTGAAATCGGACACCATTTTGATCGTCTCGTATTCACGCGCGAAATACCAAACTATGAAAAGTGGCAGCTAATTCGACTGGGTTTTATATGTCGCCTTTATCAACGATTAAAGTGATTAATTTGGATTTATTGATTGTAGTTTTCGCCAGCCACGTAAGATAGTTAGGATTGTTTGACGCAAGTATTACGCACGTATATCCTGTATGTAGTATTAGTCTATTTATAGAACTGACAAAGAAAACGCCTAAAAGATATACGTAGAACATGTTCTTTGTCTCAGGCTGATGTATTACAAGCGTGCGACAGTGGACGGGTCTAGTCGCGAATCAGGCTTAGAACTGTGGGCTTTAATACAGGGTCTTACGTCTTTTGTTACATCCTAATAGATCGTCATGAAATATGTTTCTCTCCAAAACGCCACTAGTACCAAAGATAATTATACAGGGTGTTAGGGATTGTGTAACGAAAACTTTGCAGGCGTGCTCAGACCATGAAACTGAACAACTTTTACTATGGAGCCAATGGTGGGAAACGAAAAAAAAATTCCGGTATCCCATGAAAAGTCAGTCAGCTAATCGTGAATTTTGTATGGGAGGTCGAAAATTTTTATTCGTTTCCCACCATTGGATCCATAGTAAACGTTGTTCAGTTTGATGGTCTGGTCATGCCTGCAAAATTTTCGTTACACCGTCCCTACCACCCCGTATAGATACCTTCGTGTACATAAAATCAATGTACTGAATATAGCTCTGAAAAATTTCGATTGGCAGTGCAAATAAAAACCAAATTCACCTCAAGCTATACTGTTACTATCTTACTGTTGTAAATAGATACTATTAAAAAAATTGTTCAACTGATTTTTTATAGATATAGATACCCTGTGTAGAGAAACAGGGACTTATGTGAATAAAAATCCTTCGTCCGTCTGTCGGCTTACGCCCTCGAGCAAACGGAAATTATTTCTCCTTGTTTTTCCCATTTTCTTGTTTTTTCCATATTCCCATACTTATGTGTTCGCATGGCGTTTAATTTTCACTGTCTCTTTGTTTTTCT
The DNA here is from genome assembly GCA_024500475.1 of Phthorimaea operculella. Classification (NCBI taxonomy): domain Eukaryota; kingdom Metazoa; phylum Arthropoda; class Insecta; order Lepidoptera; family Gelechiidae; genus Phthorimaea; species Phthorimaea operculella. Next base: position 194,038 of record JANFCV010000229.1, read on the forward strand.
ACTCATATAAAAAGCGCTTGTTTGTAGAAATAGAAGTAGTCTGTGTTTTCCAGAATTGTCCTCTTTGAACATGATGTTTTGTTTTGAAAGGACAGCTTTGTAGAGAACCTATGTTATGTAGGTAGCATGCCTAATTTGTTTTTCTTTTTTGCTATGTACACTAAAAGAACAGATTAAAATTGATGGTTTATTTGGTTCTACAGTAATTTAGATTTTATAACGAAAGGAATTATCTTTCTGAGACGCTACAAAAACGAAAAATAAACTATAAATTAAAATAAGTAGGTATTACAAAATATGACAAAATACAAACTAATTACAAAATATGACAACTCGAAGAGAAATTCTTTGATGTCATGTCATACTTATAGAAACCAAAATGCCATAATGTTTTGCCTCAGTCATTCATAAATTATGAATCAGTCATTCAGAAATTTACCAATACCAATATTTTATTCAAATAAATATGATATGTATATAGAATACCCTTCATTTTTAATTTTATTACGAAAAATTCGGTCCAGCTAATCCAATTAAAATCAGCGCAGGCCAACAAAAGTGATCATAAATAAACAGAAAGACCAATTAGCTGAGGCCAATATGTTTTGGGCCTCTATTTATTCATCAAACTCGCGTTTTCACAGAATTTTCGTATACATCGTCGGTTCGGTCGGCTCTGGCGATTATTGAATTATTGACCCCTTCCTACTTTCCCCTACTCTATATCGGGTTGACATCCTCCATCCCTAGGTACATGTATTTGCTTATTTAGAGTATCTATTAACTTTTTACACTAAGATACGCGATCCACTGGTAGCGGCTAGGAATACTACCACCCCGTCCAGGGTGTTTCGTTTCGTAAAAGGCGACGTAGAGACCTCAGCTGAATATGTGACGACTATGGTCAAACGTATGGTGGCGGTGCTACCACCTACAATAGCATTCCCAAAGAGGGCAGCCGGGCATAAAACATAGCCAAATCCTTTTGCTTATATTTAAACGTTAACTACGAAACCCTATTCGTGGGCGTGTCTGACACTCTCTTGGCCGGTTTTTTTTATACATCTGCTTGTTGAAATATCGTATGCAGACCTCTGCTACTATTATACGTAATTGTGCTCGTATCACACAGGTACGACTTTTCATAAATGTGCTTCAGAAGCCACACTGGCGATGTATTTAAAACGTGTACCTACTGCGATATGATGGTATTCAAATGGTGGATTGTTTGAGCGGCCATGATGGTCGAGATAAGCGTGACGCATGGCCGAAATTTGCCCCCGTTCCAATGTTTGATCGCGCGATCGTACATCTAAACGGATGGGGTTGTGAGGTTATCAGTTTTTATCCGATTTCAGTGTAGGGGGCACTGCGGTACCTGTAACGTGATGGAGACTGGTGAAATACATTACATACATGTCATACATATATCACGCCTATATCCCATGCGGGGTAGGCGGAGCGAGAACGCCGGTAAAAACGGCGTTCTCGCATGAGTTAATGCATGAGCTTTAACTGACAAGTACCTAAATTAACACAACCACTGTCACAACTCACAAACCCTGCCTGCAAACAAGTAAACACTGTTAAAGATGGCGTCCCTAGTTTTTGCAATTAATTAGCACCACCCCCTCTGTGCCAGTATGTTAATTAAATCTGCTTATACGGGGTGCTCCCCCGCGTCAATCAGACAGAGATTACGCGATGCACCCCTCATTGGGACACCCTGTACGTCAGCTGGTGATGCATTCCGACAGTTTCTTCGTAATGATCTTTTGGCTTTGAAGATTGGGTTGTTCGTATACCCATGGGCCTAAACGAAACAAATAGTTGGTTACCTACACGTAAAAAATTTAGGTACTACTTGAAGAAAAATGCAAAATAAGTAACAACTCGTAAAGTTCTGTATACAATTTGAGTGAGTGATCGTAGCAAAAGCGTAGACCGCCGCGTTGTACATATTTTTTATTGCTACAGCAATGTCAAATTTATGAGTTTAGGTAAATAGATAAGTAACATTAGGTATCTACTCTTGCATAAGCACATTATTAAGATCGCTCCTCCTCTCTTGCGAGGTGGGTAGTGATACACTATACTTACAGTATTCAAGATTGCTACGATTGACAAAAGTTTACAGTGGTAGTACACCACCTAATAATTTGGACCCTTTTATCTTGGTATGGACATGTAATGAGGAGGGATGAAGAGCATGTTACAAAGAAAGTAATGAACATGAATGTATAAAAGACAACATGAAAACAAAATGGTAGAAATAGACATGTAGCGCCGACCCCAAATAAATTGGGATAAGGACAGGCAGATGATATGAGTATAAAATTCCTGTGATGGGGTAGATAACCTACGCGGTGATGCTAAATTTACTACCGGCATCAACATTCTCATTATAATCTTTGTCCCAGTATTTTATCAAGGCAAGTTTCATATTTGCAATTATCTCATGGTTGTGTTATTTTTAATCCTACGTTAACAATGGCGGTGGTAGCCCACTGCACTCCACTGTATCCGGGACATGGGACCTGTTTCCACTGTCTAATATTATATGTACAATACAGTACCTATGTAAAAAAATAAACTTCAAATATTTTAAGAGGTAAAGCAGCCCATGAAACTGAACAACTTTCCCTAAGGAACATACCCAGTCGACTGAGTCAATTAGTATTTTTTTTTTTTATATTTTGATCTATGTTTCTTGGGGATAGTTGTTCTGTTTCATGGGCTGCTTAATCCCTTAAAATATTTGCTGTTGATTTTTTTACACCTTACATTTAAGAGTAGATACCTATACAGGGCAAGAGGAGATATTAACCTGGCGGAGGAAAGAGGGAACCATTTCCAACATATTATTCTTCTGGTAGAGCTATGGGTCGGAAAAATGGACGCTGCAGGCTGTATTCTGTGAACGATTGGCACATGTATGAAAACTATCTGCTTACATCAATAGCAAAACTAGATGGCATCACTAGGTTTTTGAAACGCGGTTACGAAATGTTTTCTTACTCAACTAATTACGAAAACTTGCTCACCGCGTTAGATTCTTCCCGAATGACTGATTATTTTTAAATCTTCTTTCGAATGCTTAAGTATATGCCATTGAGTACACCAGGTATTTTATTCTGTGTCTAATATGTATTAATTTATTTTAGAAAATAATAGTACAAGCTTTGCTTAGTTTGGGGCTCCATAAAATATACAAGGTGTTCCAAAGGAAATACATTAAATTGGAGACGTTGTGTAGACCATTGTACTGAACAATTTGCATTATGGCAACAAGTTTGAATTCTTAACAATTAAGAAGTTGAAATTTCCATACAAACTAAATGCCTACATTTACTACAACCATTATGTATTACCCCTTATCCAAGATTGCAACTTTGCATTTTTAACTTGTTGGATTTGAATCTTCGAAAAAGTTTGGACCATAGTTGTCTATGTTTGAACGAAAACTTAAGATAAAAGATCTCTTTCCTGGTGTCAACTTTATTTTATTACCGCCTTAAACTAAAAACTTCTTTTGACTTAGAGAACCCATAGAGACGCAAAGACAAAGGGCCAATCAGAGAATCCAGTAGAGTCTGTAGTGTCAGTTTTTGACGAATATGACATTTGACCTTAGTCTACGCCACAACACGCCACAACTGTTGCCTTAGCAACTAAATTACCACCAAAACCGTTGCCTTGGCAACAGTTGTGGCGGTAATATCAAAAGATTTTTCAAGACGGCAACATGACATAAATAAAGGTCGTAATAAATAAAGCTCCTTTCATAATGTGGGACTCAATTAAATTTAACAAATTTAAGTTGCTAATTACTTCTAAACAAAGGGTTTTCATAACTTGGCCCCATAATGAAAAATATTCGGTACGATGGCCTACACAACGTCTCCAATTTAATGTATTTACATTGAAACACCTTGTATAGTAGGTACATTTTGTCAGATTTTATCAAGAGCAATGGAAACAAACATGGCCGCCGTAATGCGCTCGCTTCCGGTAACAATAGTCGCCTGCAGCCGCGTTTTATAACTGCACCTATTTAGGTACATTTTATCACAAAACGTAGGTACTATCACTAGCACATCACCCTACCCATTTAAGGGATAAAGGTAGGTATATAGGGTTACATTTTATAAGTACAAAAACTAAACAATTTTTCAAAGAACGAAGGATTCGCACAAGTTGGTTGATGTGCATCTTTAACGCCGATACACCTGAACAGAATTATTAAATTAAAATATCAACCAAGAACTAGATGGCGCCACTAGGTTTTTGAAACGCGGTAACGAAGTTTTCTCCTAAGTTAGTTATAACAAATGATTTTTACAAAGATAGGGTTTTATCCATCCACGGTGTGTGGAATTTTTGAAATCTTCTTTCGAATGTTTTACAAGGAAGAAGATATTAATTGTCAAGAGCAATAGAAACGAACATGGCCGCCGTAATGCGCTCGCTTCCGGTAACAATAGTCGCCTGCAGCCGCATTTTATAACTGCACCTACTTAGGTACATTTTATCACAAAACGTAGGTACTATCACTAGCACATCAACCTACCCATTGAAGGGATAAAGGTAGGTATATAGGGTTGGGTCCATATTCAAATGCATAACATTATCTGTCCTAACGTACTTTTGCTGTGCTTTTGCATACCTGTTTTTGGCATACTCATCTTTTCGCATAATCTTAATCAAGCATAACTTTTTTGACATACATTTCTTTGACATACGATCGATACGCATAACGAATTAAACGCATAAAAGGCAGTAGGAATAAAAGTACAATCGCAAAATGACACCATTTTTTAACTGATAAAATCTGTAAAAAATTGTTAAACTACGCTGCAATTGCCGCGCCGTGCCACGCTACGCGGTTTCACCTTAATTGTAACAAAAATAGCAATCTTCATATGGTAGGTAAGTACTTGATTGTGTATTTGACACGATTGGCAAGAGGATTGCCGAGTGCAGTGCAAGATGTGATGTAAAGGGAAAACCGCTGCCCATCCATCTTAAATTTAATCTTTAACTTGCTTTTTGCGACACCCACGGCTAGTATTGGGGTGATGGTTTTCTAAAATGGCATGACACGGCAACTAAATCCTATAAAAAAACTAAAGTTTGAAAAATAATGCGTTATTATTTGCATGTTTATTATACCCAAATTTATTTTTTTGTCCATACTCCACTGAGGAATACGGCAAAGTACCTACCTACATTGTGCCATTCGTGCCCAAGTATATTTAATGAATAAGTTTTTACTAATTATCCATTCCATGATTCTTATGAGGTTTTAAATTTATGACTATAATCGTTATGGTAAACAAAATTATGGATATTTATTGTTATGCCAATATATCCATTATGCATTTAAAAAATTATGCCAATTTACAATTATGCGAAATGACAACTATGCCGAAAGTGTTATGCGTAATGCAAATAGGAGTAAAAATGTTATGCGTTCGAAGGGGCACCCTATAGGGTTACATTTAATTAAGTACAAAAAAGTGAACAATTTTTATGAGAATTTTTCAAAGAATCAAGGACTATAAAGTTGGTTGATGTGCATCTACAACGCCGATACGTCTGAACAGAATTATTAAATTAAAATATCAACCAATAACTAGATAGCGCCACTAGGTTTTTGAAACGCGGTAACGAAGTTTTCTCCTTCGCAAATCATAAGAAATGGTTTTTACCTAATTTGATTATCCTTTTTTCCGCTTTGTGGAATTTTTGAAATCTTCTTTCGAATGTTTTATTAGGAAGAAGAGAAGATATTTATCTTGAGCATTAGAAACGAACATGGCCGCCGTAATGCGCTCGCTTCCGGTAACAATAGTCGCCTGCAGCCGCGTTTTACAACTGCACCTACTTATATTTTATCACAAAACGTAGGTAGGTACTATCCCTAGCACATCAACCATCACCATCCCATTTAAGGCGCATCCTTACGTCATAACAACGAAAATCTGAACTTCAACCGAGTTAAACATGAGCTAAACAACAATTTTATCAAAAAATCTTTATGAGAAATGATGAAGGCACACGTAAATTTGTCGCAAAACTGCTTATGGTAAAAAATATTATCTAAGTATTTTCTCCACAAAAAAATTTAACGTGTTTATTGCAGCAGTAGCTCCATCTATGTTCATAAAGTGGCGAAACGGTTTTTACAGAGAAATCAAGATACCTACAAGAACGTCATAGGATTCTGAGCAAATTTTAACCATCTTCTCAGTTACCTTGACTTCCCCTGAGAGTCCAGTTAAAGTCAGTTAGCGTCAAAATCGTCGATAGTACTAAGTGAGCCATCTGTTTAAAAGCCCGCCGTTTCCCAATTTGGGCTAATAGGTAGATTGAGGTGCTGGCGATACTACCCGTATACGGTTTTTAACTATTAACTGTATAAAATAATACCAGTGACAGTTTATCTCTAAAGTGGATAGGTAGACGTGTTGCTGATATGATAGTACTTACCAGGGTTACAGGCAGGGCACAATGAACCTACAAATCTAATACACTACACTAGTTAGTTGCTCTAATTAGGTTAGGAGATCGTAAAATATGGCAAGATGGTTGTAAGATACGGGTACATGAATGAATGTACAATATTCAGGATGAAAACCAAAGTGCAGTCTTATTAAAAAAAAAAATTAAAAAAAAAATAATATATCTTTATTTCAGGCCAGAGACCCAGAGGTTAAATTACATTACAGAGTTGCACACAGTTAGGCACAGTTTCATACATTTACATTTAGGTACAGTTACATCATGTCATATTTTACTCAAAAACATTGTAATATTAATATTGTTTTGTATAACTTATTGCTTGGTAATCATTTCTTTTAAGTAGGGGGAGTCCGGGAGACTTGAACCGCTTTTTACTTAAAAATCTGTAGAACCTAAACGTTAATATTTAGGAGTATGAGTTGTATACCAAAAATAGCCTATTCATCTGGCTACAAACTGGTATTATTTTTAAAACGAAAGTTGCGAGTAGATGATGGTGAATCAAGTTTAAATGAAAAATGATTTTTGGCTCAAGTCTCCCCAACTGGTGGGAGACTTACCCATAGGGTGCGGGACCCTTGACCATGCAAGGGTCCCGCACCCTTTTTGGCAAGGGAAAACAAAGCAAAGTAAGCACCTAAAAGATTTAATTTCGCATCTATGATGCACTTTACTATAATAAGGTAATATTTATTTGCTTTCGAAATCAATAAGTACAGACCCAATGAAAATTATTCCAATGCAAGTATTTCACGATGCAATAGCGTATTACAACATGAAAGAGGACTTAATTTTGAGATCCGTACTACCTTAAAAATTGTCAAAACCAATTTAAATGGTGTATCTTTAATAGCGATTTGAAATATAACACGTTTAGGAGCATATTAAAATGATTTTATTTGACATAAATTTTGATCAATTTTTATATAGAAGTTCCGGTGTATGTAGAGGGAGACTTGCCCACTGAGCAAGTGTCCCGCAAGCAAAATGACTCGACTCTCCCTCGCCCATCTGAGGAATAAATCAATTTATTTTGCTCTAAACCCGTTAATCGCCGGAACATAAACCTTAAAGCATATTAAAATATGATGATTTGGCAATACCGTAACGTAGGTCTACCTGGAAATTGTTCATTAATAAGTGCACATTAAACGAAACAAATACACCCAGTAAAATCACTCCAATATAGTAAAATCACTTTTTGCCTCTCATTTTCAAATGCGTCTACTTACGCTCAAAATTTTAATTTATTTTAAAATAATAGGTTATGCGTGTTCATTGATTTGCCACGTGACGCAATATTTAAAAAGATATTTCAAGTGGTTCAAGTCTCCCACCTGGGCAAGTTTCCCGGTCCCCCCCCTAAGTACCTACTTTTTGTCAGATAATAGTTACGGTACATTACCGGTTCTTATCGGTAAGTAAATAGTTTTTAGTTAAATAAGCGATTTACCCTGTAAAGTAACTATTAGGTAGCTATGTGTGAAAGTAATCGTGAGACGCGAGTGCATAAAAAGTTACATTAGCCACTATGTAGTCTATAGGTACAAAAGCCTGAACTTTTGAAGAAAACTTTCTCACAATGTTTCATCTTTCAATAATTGTACGTCGGACGCAAGTTTCCCATTGCTTCCCATACAAAGGCGAGTAAATAGGTGCACTTTGTATAAGTCTTGTGTATCTTGTATATCTTGTATTGTATGATCGAGTACTGAACGATCAAAACGGTATCAATGCAATCCTCGGTAGATGAGTAACAACTGCGGTGATACGGTCTGACGAATACAGATATGTTTGTGGTCTGTACCGTCGTGTGATGCTGACTAAGAATAACACCACCCCAATGTTGCCGATGGGTATCATAAAAAGCTACTTCTTATTTTTGAGCGGAGCACGGAATTGTCCAACAACCTAATAAACTCTGGGGCCCGTTTAATAAAGCTGACAATTGTCATTTAAAACGACAATTCGATTTAGGTACATTGCGAAGCTTGAAAGAATAGTTTGGATCTTGGTAGCGAATCGGCTCGCTGCCGATGCAATGTAAGTACATTGAATTGGCATAGTAAATTACAATTGTCGGCTAAACGGAACCCTGATGTCAGCACAAAGCGACTAAGTCACAAATTCATTCAGGGAATGGGTAGCAGTCTTGGCAGCAGCGTCCCCGCAGCAATCGCCTGTCAAGCCTGGTGAGTAGGGTAAGGTGGGGCACTATGAAACAAAAAAGTTAAAATGCTTCGTATCTCGTGAACCCTTAATTGTTTCGAATCAAATTTGATACCAAAATAATCAATATTTAAATGTCTTTATAAAAAAAAATCGAAAACCCCATAAAACTTTCTGGAATGTAAATATAAATGACATTTTAGTGAGATCGGGAACTTGTTTCACAGTGCCCCGTATCTGGGATACAGTGAAACATACCATGGGGTACTATGAAACGGCACAATTTCTGTGTAGGAACCTTTGATCTATTATTTAATAAATTTAATTAACGTCGTAATAATCAACTTATGCTATGTAAAAAAGGAATATATTATCAATTTTCTTTTTGTTTTATTTCATATTTCTTAAAATATGTTAGTTATACAGTGAAACTAATGGAACACGCTGTAAATTTTTAGTCTTTTCGATAATATTTTCTTTAATTAATTACCAAAAACATATATTTTCGATTAATATTCCGAAAAAGTACAAATCTACATGTCATTTTGTACTTTTTAAAATTTTTATATGTTGAGTATCAAAAAAAGTCGTGTTTCATTGTGCCCCGTTTCATTGTGCCCCATACCATCCGTAAAAAATAAAATGCCCATTACTTGATTATCGTTATTTTAAAGTTAATTTTGATACGTAAAATCATTCCCTAATAAACCCAAATTATCAAGATAAAAAGTATTCTAACCTGAAACTACAGCATCAGGAATTATATCGAAAAGATTTAAGACTTTCTTTTTTACTTTAGTGGCCTAAAATCACTTTTTTGCGAATTTCTTTGAAACTATTTACGAAATCCGAAAATGACAACAGTCCAAACATGGCGGTCAATTAGGCGGACATTACAGTAAAAAAGCATAATTAAAATTGTAAAAGGAGACATAGATAAATCCACTGTTTCACAGTGCCCCGCTTGTCATGGATCCCCACTTGACCCTACCTATAGCAATACCCCCAAATAGTGGAAGGCCAATGTCCAGCAGTTGGCTGTTGTGGCGCTTATATGGTTTAGGTATCTTATTATCACATCACATCACTTTGCGAGATTGTTTCCTATCATTTTCCTATAGGTGGAATTGTATGATCGAATAGGTACTAATAAAGGCGTCACTATTCCTGAAACCGAAAGTCGCAGCATCCAATGCATTTGTAAGTCTCCTAGTGATAGAAAAAATATTCAGCCTGACAAAATCATACGGTGTTCTTACATTCTTCAGCCGCAGATCAGCTCAATAAATAAAGTCTAGCTCATATTTCTGTCTACCTATTGTTCACACAACAATAACTGTTAGTTCGGTATAAGAAAAGATTAACTGTTGGTAGATTCTATTCAGTCAACTTGTATTACCTATACTTTGTAAACTTTTACAAGAATTGGATAACCATAGTTTGTTTGTTGACTTGGTTAGTTATTCCACTCAGCTTCTACTTCGACACTTAATCCATCAAACACATCACATCAGATCATAGCAGTCCACTGCTGGACGAAGGCCTCCCCTAGGGTACTTATGCCCACATAACACAAAAACTCGTTTTCGCAATCCCGACTACCAGCCGCCTCTTTAAATCAACGGTTCATCAGGGCGTCCAACGCTACGCTTGCCGAGCCGTGGCCTCCACTCGAGAATCCGCTTACTTCGATACTTACGTACCTACGACGTGATTATTTAAAAATGAATAGAGCAACCCAAACTTCGAAACCCACGTTTATTATTTCTCCTAAAAGCCTTCGACACTTTTAACATGCTTATAACTTGCTTTGCTCAGGTTTTTTGTATATTACGTACTACCTAGGTAAGCTACGCGTCGTAAGTTGCGTTTAAAACCTCACTCGGGCTGTAATAGAGCAATTATTATGATTGCGAAGCATTTATGATAAAAGCGCGATTTTTTTAGAACTGCTTTCAAAAGCTCTCTCACATTTTATTTTTACCCGACTGCCTCTGAAGGAGGGTTATGTTTTTCGAGATTATGTATTTATGTGGGTATGTATGAGCGGATCTTGACAAGTGACAGCAGCGCTTGTGACACAGGCTATATCCAAAAATCAAAAATTCGTGATTTCGGATAAATTCGCAAAACACAACTTTGAAATTACCGCTGTCGGGTTTTTGATTTTTAACACAATTGCTTATAACGTAAGTTTCTATTGGAAAGCTTTTTGACTACGTACTAGTGCTACGTACTTTATAAAAGTATGTATCTTCCCATTCCTCCAATCTATCTAAATGTATGATCTATCATGCTAAAATGAATAGCTATGCAAGTAGATTGGTAATTCAAAAATGAAATTTAGATGTACTTTACTAAAATATATTTTATTTCATTAATAATCAATAAACTAATAAATCTATAATACATTGTAATTCATATCATAATAATAATAATTAATAATGTTTAGTTCGGCAATTAATAGGAAACAAATCAATTTAACACAGTATAATTTTATCAATGTCTTTGGATTACAATAATAATTTATTATTATGAATCAAAGGAAGTAAGTACGTGTTCTGTATAAAATGTACTTATATTGGAAAAGTACAAATAAAGGCACCATTTTAATATTATGTATAGTTATTTATACAGTAATTTCTATTGATTTAGTGTTACATATACCTATTGTATAGTCATAGAACGTACATTTTGCAGTTTATTGATACGCACTTGTGCTCATTGAAAATAAATAATCTATCTAATAAATAAAAAAGTATAATTATAAATCAGTATTATGGAATAATAAATTAAAATTTAACAAGCATTTGCATTGCACATAAACACTTTATTTGTTGTTTATTACTGTCTTTTGAATTTATTTATTTAGCCTATAACATACAGCTAAACTGAATCGGCGTTTAAAAACAACTCATTGTTAGAAGTTAATAATATACTCCTACAAAATGAGTAGAGCTGATAAGATATTCCAAAATCTCTGGACTACTGAGGAACATAACAAATGCATTTCTTTCATGCAAAATAATCTGAGTTTGTGAAAAGAAAAAGAACTCCAAAGTTTTACAATTGTATCAGTTCAAGCAACATTTTATTATAAGTAACTAAATTAATTAATATAACAGAAAAATACATAATTTTCTTTATAATAATAAATGTATATTGTCTACACAAATGTCTACGCATTTCGTAGCAGGTCGTAGCAGTCAGCAAGTCGTGTAATAATAGCACTATACAACAACGTTCGTGGAATCTCATCGCGCCACCACTTGTAGTTGCTGTGCTACTTGGAACAGCACCTAGAAAAAAATTTAACATATTATCGACTGATTTGATAAATAATGATTGTGGAACTTGATGACAAAATGAGAAAATTAGTGACTAACGTGATGACAAAAAAACTGACTTGATTACAATTTATTGTCAATCTTGTTTAAAATATTATTGACTGACTTGATGACAAATTATATTTATTGATTCTTTCTTTTCGTGTAGGACACCGAGTCATTCATCGACCCGATGTACCCTAGTGTCAGAGTTTTTCAACCGCCTACTGCAAGTAGCAGTACTCTGACATGGTTGTGTAACGACCGCCATCATAGACAGCAACCGGGACCGACGGCTTAACGTGCCCATCCGAAGCACGGAACCATCTTACTTGCGGAGAATCAGGTGGTTCAGCCTGCAATGTCCTAACCAGACTAGGAACACATTCACAAAGTGATAAATATCAACTTTGTGAGTGCCCTCCCGGGAATTAAACCTTTGCGTGGCAGGCAGGCATACTAAACGCTGCGCCAAATCGGCTGTCGATGTCGATGTTTATTGATTGATTTTGTGACTTATTAATTATATGTAAATTTTTAGACTTCTTTAATGGGAAATTATTGAGTTAGGTGGTTGATGAAATGACAAATGATTGCCTGGCTTAATATCAAACTCTTGTTACCTGACTAAAAAAATAAATAGGCCTAATGAAAAATTATGAGCAAAGTTTTTGCCCAGGATTAATCATACCTTCAGTCCTGGCAGGAAGCTGGCGGCCGCGGCGAAGTCGGTCCCCGTGGCGAGTGACGTGGCAACTTGCGTGGCGTGATCGTACTCGCCAGACTGCGCGTACGACACGCACGTGTGTAGCGCATTTAGCGCGTTTTCTGATAACTGTTGGGAAGAAGTAAAATATGATGAACTTTTTGATAACATAGATGGCGCAATAAATTCAATACGTTTTGTATAATGAATGTGTAACATAGTGTGCAATAAATACTGAATACTAAGGCTTGAATATGTTTAAAAGGTTCATTCAAACTACGCCCGCTAAAGGTAAAATAAGTCTACCCCTCCTCTACTACATGCTATTACAATATTACATTGAATTTACTATAGGTACAGTGTCTCTAAATTATGAACGATTCTGTTTTTAAGGTTTCTATTTTCTTGTGATTGATACCGACAAGCCGGACAAAAACTATGTTGTACGATTCAGTAAATGTTGCTGCATTTAACGTAGTAACAATTATTGCAGTAAAAGTTTACAGTCTGAAACAAATCTAAACCTTAAATTTTTAATTGTTCAGAGTTCAGAGACTCTACCTAATTGAAAGTTTTTTTTTTTTTATTAAAGTGCATTTATAAGCAGAAAATAGTTATTTGCTCACAAACTGTAGTAACCATAAACTGCAAATAATGAAAAAAATATTACATTTTACTCATCGTTTTTCGATACAATGCGTTATTCACAAAATTAAAAACAAATAGATAAAACTTACTCTATATTCACGAAGCATATCGTATAGAGTTTCTAGCCTCTTTTGGACGTCTTCAAGTTTTCTCTTCATTTGCTGTAAACAAATTGAAATTCTCAAATAAAGACTAATAATGTTCTTAGCATGGAAATAACTTAGAACTTCACGTACAAAATGTTACAGACCCAATATCTTATCGCAAATAAATTATTAAAAAGAAAATTATGTCAAAATGTTTTTAGCAAAATGACATTTTGTAACCACGACAATTTGCAAACACGTCATTTTGCCACTGACATTCTGCATCCGCTACATATAAGAAACGACAATTTGCACGTGTTTTGAAATCAAGCATTGAAATCACGGTAGGATGTATAAAATCTGTAATTTTATGAGGAATAGTCGTCAATTTTGTCACATTACATACATACATATATCAATCACGCCTTTATCCTTTGCGGGGTATGCAGGACGTCAACGGCCGTAAAAATACGGTCGTTATCGCCACGTCTGACAAATATTTGAGGGCCGTTTTAGCTATTGTCGTGTATCACTACAGTGACAGGTTATTAGCCTGTCGCCTATAATTGCAAAACACATGTAACCCTCAAGTCCCTTAGTCGCTTCTTACGACACCCACAGGAAAGAAATGGGGTAAAGTATCCTATTCTAAGCCGGTATCACACGGCACATTAGGCATCAAAATCGTTCGGTCTTACCGGGTTAACAGCTCTTTCAGCGCAATCCGCCCTCAGTGTATCAAACACGGTCTGCAACACTGCATGTTGTTCTGGAATCGGTGCCTTTTGCACCGGCGCGGGAGGCTCTGGTATCGCGGCCGCTGCCGGCTCAGCCTAAGGACAATACCATTCACATCAATACATAGTTTATAATAGGCAAATCTAAGAATACTTCCACCCCTAGACCACTCAGGGTGTTTCGTAAAAGGCGACGTAGAGTTATTCACCTCGGCTGATTATCAACAGCATGGAGCCGTTGATACCACCTTTAATAGTATACCCAAAGAGGGTTGACATCAGACAGACGGCCGGTCATGAAACATCCTTTTGCTATGATTGTGTGGTCTCCAACTGATTTGGGATAAGGGTTGGAAGATGATGATGACATTGATGACATAGTATAAAATGAAAACTTTTTGCGTTTCTCTGTCTGTCTGGAATCCGCTAATTCCTTTTAAACCACGCAACGCATTTGATGTGGTTTTTGTAATATAGATAGAGTGATCCAAGAGGAAGGTTTATATGTATAACACATGCCGGGAAAATGATTTGAAGCGGGTGAAACCGCTAACGGGCCGCTAGTCATAAATTAATGCAACATAATACGAACCTGCTGCGCGTAACCAGTTGGTGGCGGTGCATATTGTCCCGGATACTGTTGCTGTGGGGGGTACTGCTGGAACGGCTGATCGTACTGCTGTTGACCTGGATATCATACAATACAACTAGTGATTTACCTGCTGCGTATAACCTGGTGCCGGCGCGTACTGTCCCGGATACTGTTGCTGTGGGGGGTACTGCTGGAACGGTTGGTCGTACTGCTGTTGCCCCGGGTACTGCTGTTGGCCTGGTGCAAGGAAATAAAAATAATAATAATAATTAAAAATCATGCACACGTTTTAATCAAAATGACTATTTCGGATAATAAGCGTTTTGAAAACTATACTTCCGACTCGATTACAAAAACCTTTAAATAAACGTACACTAAATATAAAATGTGTGGTCGTACAGACGCAGTTTCAAACTTCAACGGTCGTAAGGTCACTTCCTCACCTGAAGAGCTGAATCAAAAGCGAAATAGTTGTTTTACAGTGCAAATATACTTTTCGTCGTTCGTTTTCCTTTTACTAGTTCAGCGTAAAAACTGAACTAAATTTTAACGATTGCCCCGTTTGGGTACAAGAAGGAAAAATAAAATGTAGTAAAAAGAAAATCATTAAGTTACCTGGATATTGCTGTTGTCCTGGATACTGCTGAGCAGGATTTAAAGGTATGTGCTGTGGTGGTTCTACCCCGAATAGTGGATGGGTGATCGGCGCTTGAGCTTGCACTTCTTGCTTTGGCTAGAATACGGACAAAAACAAGGAATATAAGAATCGTAAAACAAGAGTAGATCCAAAGAAGAGTTGTATGGGAAATGAAATATTTACTTGAATACGTAGATACGTACACAGAAACTCGATAAATTCACATGATGACATTGTTTGAAGGATGGTATTTTTGTAAGTATTAAGTAACAGCTTCACAAAAAACCTAAACACTTATTAATACACAACAGAATATTACTAAACTAAAGATAAAGTATCAATTTAAGCACTTCCATGCTGAAAAAGAAATGACATAGTCTGTTTCGTAAGACCTTTACCATCTCATCACAAAACATCTTTGAACTCTCAGAAAAAAAACTAAATTCAAAGTTAGATCAAGCCGTCTCACTCAACTCTACTACGGCCCTTCGAATAGGCCGTATTTGACAGCTATCAAACCGAAGCTAGAAGA
This sequence comes from Phthorimaea operculella, assembly GCA_024500475.1. NCBI lineage: Eukaryota > Metazoa > Arthropoda > Insecta > Lepidoptera > Gelechiidae > Phthorimaea > Phthorimaea operculella. The sequence continues at coordinate 209,996 of JANFCV010000229.1, forward strand.
CATGTCAAATAAGAAAAATACACCTTATGTCATACATAACATTGACATGACTTTGACAGTTATAAAATATGTTCATTCAAACGGTCGTACTTTAATATCCTTTTTGAAGTTGGTCCTTTTTTATGATTTTTTCCCATTTTCGCGAGATTGAAATAGGGTAGTGCTATTATAAGCCAGCTGCCTGCAAACATAACTTTCAAAAGTTTGCACTAAGGGAAGGACATATTGGTGAAAATTATATTTTTAGTAAAAGGCAAATCTACGACTGGTCACTCAAAATCACTCTCAATCAGCACACAATTCACTCCTGTCAACCTCGTGATCTCGCCGGTGCTGTATGATGTGGCTCCACTGCCTTGTTCCTGCATGTAATGCTGACATGTCGCCCGTGTCTGGCATGTGGCCATGATGGGCATGCTATTACATAAATAACTGTTTTAGACAGAATAACTATAAAGTAATAAGACGGCTCCGTCAAGGATAATCAATCAGCAGTCTCCGAACAATTTCATCCGTAGAAAAGGTGTGCGAACAATTTTACAATGCTAGAATATTGCCATACAACACAACACAAACGGTAACAAAAAGCTCTACCGGGAGTAACGGAAAGGGTATAACAAGCCGAAAGGAGGTCAAGGTACTCATGAAACTGAACAACTTTCCCCATGGAACATGGGTCGAAATATGAAAAAAATATTTGGACCTCCCATAGTAAATCAATTAGCTGATCGGCGATTTTGTATGGGAGGTCCAAATTTTTTTCATATTTCGACCTATGTTCCATGGGGAAAGTTGTTCAGTTTCATGAGTACCTTGACCTCCTTTCGGCTTGTTATACCCTTTCTGTTACTCCCGGTATAATCCGTAAAATGGATGTTCAAACAGTTTTGTAATCCATAGAAACGGTGTCAAAAATCTTCGTTATCCGTAGAATCGGTGGTGTTTAAACAACTTTATTATCCGTAGAAATGGTTTTCAAACGACTTTAAAATCAGCTGTAACAATGTTAAAATCTTTTTGTTATCATAAAATACTACTCGTTTCACTGAAGAAAGGGAATATAAATGGCGGCTGGAGGTCATGCTTTCTCACTCGCAATAAGGCTTTTACATACACCAGATGTTCAAGCTTTCGCCCTATTCTCTTTGTTCTGTAAAACGGATGGGAATTTCTAGAAACCAACCTTAGGTTTATTGCTCGCCATCATGGGTGGGTCGTTCCAGCCTGGTGGTACTGGCTTGCTAGGGGCCGCTGGTTCAGGTGCGGCCGCGGGGGGAGGGTTGTATGGCTGGTAGCCGTTGCTTAGCGCTGGATTCAGAGGAGCAGAGTTAATTGGCGCTGGAGTGTACGGTGATGGGTTGCCTGTCAAAGAAAAGTTCGTTCTATTACACTACATAAACCAAAACTAAACAAGGGGTTTTCAGGAGCAATAAATGGGATGGCGCCACTGTTGAGGGGATGGAAAAACCTTATATCTTTAAAAATGCGCCCTTTAATTTAAAATGGGAACATTCTTGTCCAACATATAAGTCCCTTTATCGTACCGGGAATCCTTTTTAAGTTTTATCGGCACGTACATGTTATCAATTTAGTTTTATTATATATATAATGATGTATCATTCTTACCTCCGATTGGATTTATAGGAGTGAACCCAGCAGCAGGCACTGTGGACCCATACTGATCAGGGAGGGGGCTGTTGTAACCCCCCATGGGGGCCTGTGGGGGGTTATAGCCCCCCTGGTTGAAGCTACATCTTACCTCCAATAGGGTTGATAGGAGTGAACCCAGCAGCCGGCACTGTGGACCCGTACTGGTCAGGGAGGGGGCTGTTGTAACCCCCCATGGGGGCCTGTGGGGGGTTATAGCCCCCCTGGTTGAAGCTACATCTTACCTCCAATAGGGTTGATAGGAGTGAACCCAGCAGCCGGCACTGTGGACCCGTACTGGTCAGGGAGGGGGCTGTTGTAACCCCCCATGGGGGCCTGTGGGGGGTTGTAGCCCCCCGGGTGCCCCTTCGAAAGCATAACATTTTTACTCCTATTTGCATTACGCATAACACTTTCGGCATAGTTGTCATTTCGCATAATTGTAAATTGGCATAATTTTTTAAATGCATGAAGGATATATTGGCATAACAATAAATATCCATAATTTTGTTTAGCATAACGATTATAGCCATAAACTTAAAACCTCATAAGAATCATGGAATGGATAAGTAGTAAATACTTATTCAAAAAATACACTTGGGCACGAATGGCACAATGTAGGTAGGTACTTTGCCGTATTCCTCAGTGGAGTATTGACAAAAAATAAATTTGGATATAATAAACATGCAAATAATACAAATAATAATGCATTTTTTTCACACTTTAGTTTTTTTAATAGTATTTAGTTGCCGTGTCATGCCATCTTAGACAAGCATCACCATAATACTAGCCGTGGGTGTCGCAAAAAGCAAGTCAAAGATTAAATTTGAGACACGGCGCGGCAATGTCAATCGTAAATTAACCATTTTGTGCAGATTTTATCAGATAAAAATTGTGTCATATTGCGATTGTACTTTTATTCCTACTGCCTTTTATGCGTTTACTTCGTTATGCGTATCGATCGTATGCCAAGGAAATGTATGCCAAAAAAGTTATGCTTGATTAAGATTATGCGAAAAGATGAGTATGCCAAAAACAGGTATGCAAAAGTACGTTAGGACAGAAAATTTTATGCATTCGAATATGGACCCTAGCCCCCCTGGTTGAAGCTGCATCTTACCTCCAATAGGGTTGATAGGAGTGAACCCAGCAGCCGGCACTGTCGACCCGTACTGATCAGGGAGGGGGCTGTTGTAACCCCCCATGGGGGCCTGTGGGGGGTTATAGCCCCCCTGGTTGAAGCTACATCTTACCTCCAATAGGGTTGATAGGAGTGAACCCAGCAGCCGGCACTGTCGACCCGTACTGATCAGGGAGGGGGCTGTTGTAACCCCCCATGGGGGCCTGTGGGGGGTTATAGCCCCCCTGGTTGAAGCTACATCTTACCTCCAATAGGATTAATAGGAGTGAATCCAGAAGCTGGTACAGTAGAGCCGTACTGGTCAGGCAGGGGGCTGTTGTAACCCCCCATGGGGGCCTGTGGGGGGTTATAGCCTCCCTGGTTGAAGCTATATTGGTTGTAGAGTGGGGCAGACTGTACAGAAGGGTCCACTTTGTATTTCGATCGGCTGGTTAGACCGCCGCCACCTGTAAACAAGGAAATGTATTTGATAATGTCATAGAGCTTGGGAACTAATATCATAGATTACGATTAAAATAGATTGTTCCGTCAAATGATAACAACAGATTGGTATAAAATGAGAATAAGCGTGTTCTGCCCAAGAGTCTATATTCGCTAATTCAATTTAGCGGGATTAGATAATTTTAGACACAATCTATCTAAATTGAAAAATTCATCAGCGACCGCCGAATTCATCAGGACTTGAACCCGTGACCGTGGGGTACCATCCCCATCAACCCATTTTTAAATTTTCTTATTTTCAATTAATGAGAATAATTTAGCACTGTGAGTGCAATAAAAATCCCATATATTTATTTCTGAAAATGGCTACGCGTTTCTTTGTCTGTCTAGAGGCATTTGCTAACTCCATAGACTAGTTTTGTAATAGAAAGAGTAGTTCAAGATAAAGGGTTAATGCATAATACATGCCGAGAAAACGTCGATTTTCCGCGGGGAAATGACTTACCAGCAGCAGATCCTGTGCTCCCAGGTCTTGGCGGGTGAGCGAGCGCGGCTGCGGCTGGTGGTGGAACTGGAGGATGAGATGGTATTGTCTGTGGTTGCTGATAACTGTTCAATGGTGCAGCAGCTACGCTGGAGTTGCCCCATGGTGAAGGTTGCTCATATACTGAAGTAACCATCTTACCAGCAGCAGATCCTGTGCTACCAGGTCTTGGCGGGTGAGCGAGGGCGGCAGCAGCAGGTGGTGGAACTGGATGATGAGTTGGTATTGTCTGTGGTTGCTGATAACTGTTCAATGGTGCAGCAGCTACGCTGGAGTTGCCCCATGGTGAAGGTTGCTCATATACTGAAGTAACCATCTTACCAGCAGCAGATCCTGTGCTACCAGGTCTTGGCGGGTGAGCGAGGCGGCAGCAGCAGGTGGTGGAACTGGATGATGAGTTGGTATTGTCTGTGGTTGCTGATAACTGTTCAATGGTGCAGCAGCTACGCTGGAGTTGCCCCATGGTGAAGGTTGCTCATATACTGAAGTAACCATCTTACCAGCAGCAGATCCTGTGCTACCAGGTCTTGGCGGGTGAGCGAGGGCGGCAGCAGCAGGTGGTGGAACTGGATGATGAGTTGGTATTGTCTGTGGTTGCTGATAACTGTTCAATGGTGCAGCAGCTACGCTGGAGTTGCCCCATGGTGAAGGTTGCTCATATACTGAAGTAACCATCTTACCAGCAGCAGATCCTGTGCTACCAGGTCTTGGCGGGTGAGCGAGGGCGGCAGCAGCAGGTGGTGGAACTGGATGATGAGTTGGTATTGTCTGTGGTTGCTGATAACTGTTCAATGGTGCAGCAGCTACGCTGGAGTTGCCCCATGGTGAAGGTTGCTCATATACTGAAGTAACCATCTTACCAGCAGCAGATCCTGTGCTACCAGGTCTTGGCGGGTGAGCGAGGGCGGCAGCAGCAGGTGGTGGAACTGGATGATGAGTTGGTATTGTCTGTGGTTGCTGATAACTGTTCAATGGTGCAGCAGCTACGCTGGAGTTGCCCCATGGTGAAGGCTGCTCGTAGGCCGGTGGTACTGTAACAAGTCAGACTTTAGTTACAAAACTAATGAACGCTTCGAAAGACACTGAGGATATGAACGCTGTTTATGATCACTTAGACGGCGGTCGTTATACAACCATGTCAAAGGCCTGCTACATGCAGTAGGCGGTTGAAAACCTCTGACACAAGGGTTCATAGTACCGTTGGACGACTTGATGTCTCACTCGAAGAAGATTGAAATCAGTACAGTGACTTTTAAGATGTGATAAAGTATAATAAATGCTCAAATAGCGTATACGTAGTACGTATTTGAATGCAAATAAATGAGTATGAGTATGAGTATACGCTATTAAATACCTAATCAATATCATTAATCAATCAAGAAACCATAAAAAGTATAAGAATTAAGTGAGCATTAAACTAATTCTAAATGTGAAATTTAGTTCATCTAGATAATTTCATTAGACGTTCAAACTATTATTTTTCTCTTACTAACTCATTAATTTTTTTCACTGAGGTTCTAACATTTTACGAAAGCATATCATACCTGCACTGTATGTATTGGAGACATCGTTGTGTCCAACCAGATGCCCTCTCTTCTGTGAATGTCCACTGATGGTCCTCGCGCGGGAACCGAATTGTTGTTGCTGATAGGATTTGATCCTATGTGTTCTCACAAGCCGGATCAGACGTGTTTGTCAGAAGACATAGGTTCAAATCCTATCGGTGGCGTGAATTTTTTCGTTTTTTTGTTATACTTGTTTCGTTTTTATTAATTTTGTAACCAAAAAGTTTGTATAATAGAAGGTTTTCGAGATAAACTGGCTTCAAAACATTTCTTCACCATACTAATTTTTTAAAATTTAAATGATTGATGAAACTATTTCAACTTTACTACTTTCCGCTGCTTATACAGGAAGTAACAAAAAGGGTATGACGAGCCGAAAGGCGGTCGAGCTACTAATGAAACTGAACAACTTTCCCCATGGAACACGGGTCGAAATAGGAAAAAAAATTTGGACCTCCCATAGTGAATCAACCTCTCATAGCTGATCGGCGATTTTGACCTCTTTTCGGCTTGTTATACACTTTCTGCTACTCCCGGTATTTAGGAGAGGGTATATCATACCTGCACTGTACGTATTGGAGACATCGTTATGTCCAACTAAATGTCCTCTCTTCTGTGAATGTCCACTGATAGTTCTCGCGCGGGAACCGTACTGTTGTTGTTGGTTGTGAACCGGTTGCTGAAATACATAAAGACATTATCATCCCGGAAAGTCTTGATTATAACTTCTTGTAATGCACTGCCATCTTAGAATCGCAGCATTGCATATGTCTTCGTGACCGTTAAATGGTGGCTGTTATGTAGGTATAAGTAATTACGCCAATAACCCAGTGTGCAACCAACCACGGGCCATGACACTGACGTTCACTGCCCTTATACTTAACAGTGGCAAAGGGTTGAATTCGTGCAGGGAACGATCAGCAGCGTTCCTTATAAATACAGACACTTAAACCGGCAATGGCTCCTATCCCTTCAGTAGAGTAAGACTCAGGTCCAGCAATGGACCACTAATAGTTATGATCACTAATAATTACAATTTATACTTGCGATTGACGCCGCTTGGTGAAACTCCATTTTAATATGTTTGTATTTAAAACACTTGTACTATTTCACAATATTATTTTATTCACCCGACCGGTTTCGCTTCACAGCATCTTCAGGGGTACTTACTTAATTACATTAATATAAAATAACACATAATAAATACATTTTGGTAAGCGCAATAAATTATCCACATCGTAAACATAAAAAAATAAATTATTTTTTAATTTGACATCTAATTTTAAAAGACAAAAAAAAAGGTAAATTTCCCCAGGGTAGGCAACCCGAAATTTTATATTTTTTCCTACCTACAGAAACGAATGATTGTTTACGATGTGGATAATTTATTGCGCTTACCAAAATGTATTTATTATGTGTTATTTTATATTAATGTAATTAAGTAAGTACCCCTGAAGATGCTGTGAAGCGAAACCGGTGGGGTGAATAAAATCCCACCCAAAACATAAATGTGAAAGGCTGCCAAGTTCGATAATATTGGAATGCTTCGCCTATAAAAGAAGTGAGATCTAAATAAGTACCAAGTTCCATACACAGACCTCAGTTAAAAATAGTTACAGGAATGCACACTTAATTTTTCGCAGTTTGGAAATAAGAATCTACTTTCCAAACTGCGGAAAATCAAGTGTGCATTCCTGTAACTATTTTTAACTGAGGTCTGTGTATGGAACTTGGTACTTATTTAGATCTCACTTCTTTTATAGGCGAAGCATTCCAATATTATCGAACTTGGCAGCCTTTCACATTTATGTTTTGGGTGGGATTTCATTTATTTTTGTAAGGTTTATTTTCTTTTTTTCTTATGATTAAGTTAGGTAAGGAAATATATATCTCATTTATACTTTACTTTGACTAAATACTTAGGTCTTAGGATATAGATAATTTTTTTGTTTTAGTTCCTTAGGGGTATGAATTTACACCTTCATTATTTTTAAAACCGACTCACACTTGGCCATTTTTAGATTTTTTCCTTTACCTTGACCTAAAGACCTACCTCCATGCCAAATTTCAAGTCAATACGACCATTGGAAGTGGTCTAGGTTTTTGATGAGTGAGTCAGTCAGTCAGTCAGTCAGTCAGTCAGTCAGTGAGTGTATAGTAAAAATAGCGATTTTCTGACGTCAATATCTCAAGACCTACAATAGGTACATTAATGAAATTTTGTATTTTAGATAAGTAAGTAGATCTCGACAGATACTAGAAATTTCATATGCGTAGATAAAATAGATTTTGAGTTATAGGTGGGTCGAACTTGGCCCGAAATGGTTCGTGTAATATAACCCACGGCCGGTGTGTCGCTTTTTTTGCTCGAACTTGGCGGACACACTGCCGTGTGTCTAGATAATATTGTGAAACAGTACAAGTGTTTTAAATACAAACACTAATAATTACGTACATGGCTGACTCTCCTGTTAACTTGCAGCATTCCTAGGGCTGCCATGAGTCGGTCTCTCAACTCCGTCTGCTCAATACCCTCCAGCGTGTTCAATGCACTGTGCAGGCAGCCCTGCGCGGCCAGGCGGGATGCATATTCGTTCAATACTGCCTCCAATTTGCCTAGAGACTGTGGAGAAACATTACGTTAGAATGATATTATTTTAAACTTTCGCGGTCACACGGTCACGGTCGCGGTAAGAGTCCTGTTTTAATATTTTAGTCATTATATAAAAGTTGGTTCTTTATATCAATCTATATCAATACTAGAGCGGTCGATACGAAAATTAAAAAAAGCATTATGATTCACTGATTACTTACAGGAACTACCAGCTAGAAAAATAATAAACACAGTTTTCAAAAAAACAATACTGAGTATCAAGCCTCCGATAATAGTATGACATACTTTATCCTGCTATGTTAAGCCTATATGTGGAATACAAATACAAACACTTTCTATGTCAGGTATACAAATTTTAAAAAATCTTGAAAAAGCAAGTTTTCCGGAAATCCTATACTGCGCCATAATCACGGTAGTAGACTCCGTATGTGTTAATATAGTCGTGATGTGCTAAAGTATTTACTAACTAAAAGTAGCGAATACTTTACAAAGTGCTAGTTTTATTGCATAGCACAGGATTCTCCTAGTTTGGGTATCAAGTCCACTATGTATGTGGATGTTTAAATGAATAAACCATTTTTATTATTATTGCAACTAACCTGCATCTGACAGCCTCTAGCGGCCGCCGCCCTCCTCGCTAACAAAGCCAGCTCTGTAAGTTTAGCCAACGACGCTGCATCCCTCTGAGTCTGACGCGACCACTTGGCCACTAAAGCTTCGGGGCTCATTTCACATAGGTAGCAGATTGTAGCAGGAAAGTGCTAGTTTGTACTTTAAAGCAGTTTTAGAAAGTACAGAGTCGGACTCGTACAGGAAGTTGAGTGTATTGAACCAGTGTAGTGAGATTATCTTACCTGCATCTGACAACCTCTTGCCGCCGCTGCCCTCCGAGCTAACAATGCCAGCTCTGTAAGTTTAGCCAACGACGCTGCATCCCTCTGAGTCTGACGCGACCACTTGGCCACTAATGCTTCGGGGCTCATTCCACACAAATAACAGATTGTAGCAGCTTTAGAAAGCGCTGGATCGGAGTCGTACAGGCAGTTGAGTGATTTGAGTCAGTCAAATGATCTTAAAGTGCGTTTCATCTTTTAGTTCCTCTGGCGTTATGTTGGCAGCATTGGAAATTTGTATGTAAATATTAAGGCGGCAATAATATTACATATAAATTTCCAATGCTGCCAACATGACGCCAGAGGAACTATAAAATGAAACGCACTATACCTGCATTTGACAGCTTCTTGACAGACTAATATCTAGTGTAGTGAATATTTTACAAAGTGCTAGTTTTATTGCTACTAACCTGCATCTGACAACCTCTTGCCGCCGCTGCTCTCCTCGCTAACAATGCCAACTCTGTAAGCTTAGCCAACGACGCCGCATCCCTCTGAGTCTGACGCGACCACTTGGCCACTAAAGCTTCGGGACACATCCCGTACAAGTAGCAGATTGTTGCTGCTTCAGAAAGTGCTGAGTCGGATTCATACAGTAACTTGAGTTATTCAAGTCAGTGAAATTATCTTACCTGCATTTGACAGCCTCTAGCGGCCGCCGCCCTCCGAGCCAGCAAAGCCAACTCTGTAAGTTTAGCCAACGACGCTGCATCCCTCTGAGTCTGACGCGACCACTTGGCCACTAATGCTTCGGGACTCATTCCACACAGGTAGCAGATTGTAGCAGCTTTAGAAAGTGCTGAGTCCTTAGTGTATATATAAGCAAGCTATAGACTGCGTGCCTTGCGGCAAACTGTTAAAGCGTAAGCAGTTGCTCCCTAGATACAGACGTCAAATGTATGAGAAGTTATAGAGGTTCAATAGTGCTGTCACTGGCGTTTTGCTACCGATAGACAGAGAGGTTGTGTACAGACTATTGCAAACCGTTCAAATTTTTTAGGCGCACTCTACAGCTTGCTCATATATACTCTAAAGCTAAGTCGGACTCGAACAGGAAGTTGAGTGTATTGAATCAGTGTAGTGAGATTATCTTACCTGCATTTGACAACCTCTAGCGGCCGCCGCCCTCCTCGCTAACAAAGCCAGTTCTGTAAGTTTAGCCAACGACGCCGCATCCCTCTGAGTCTGACGCGACCACTTGGCCACTAAAGCTTCTGGGCTCATTCCACACAGGTAGCATATTGTAGCAGCTTCGGAAAGTTCTGAGTCCTTAGAGTATATATAGGGTGTAATTTTATTAGTGGCGGATCCGTTAATGAAAGGGTGTGTTCTGTCAATGAAAGTGAACAACTTTCCCCAAGGAACATAGGTCTAAATACAAAAAAAATTGGTCCCCCCATACTAAGTGTGTTGGCCGGCCGGGTCAATTTGTAAGGGAGGGCCAATTTTTTTTTCATATTTCGACCTATGTTCCTAGGGGAAAGTTGTTCAGTTTCATTGAATCAGAATCAGAATCAGAATCGTTTATTTGCCAGAATACATGATAAATAGATGTTACATTGATAAATAGGTATCCCGTACAGTATTCGACTTGTGTACAAGCATGCAAATATTTATGAATTGTCGCTTGATGAGCACTACCTCAATCAAAACATAAAATAATACAATCAATGTCATAATAAAAATTTGTGTCAATATCTATATAAAATGAATAAATTGAATAAGTAATTAAATAAATGAAATTGTCTACTATACAAATGTCAATGGTTTAAATAATCCTTAATACTATAAAAACATTTTTCTAACAGCCATTTAAATAATTTTGTCTTAAATAATCGTATGTCCTCTAATAATTTAATACAGTCAGGTAATTTATTATAAATTTTGATAGACATGTTATATACATTTTTGCTATACATACTAGTGTGAGAAGCGGGCTGGTATAGAAGATTAGTATACGCAGATCTTAACTGTCGTCTAGAAACATCTCTTAAACTTCTGTAAAAACTATGATTTGTCTTCACAAATATGCACATCTCATATATATACATACAGGGTAGCGGATGTATTTTCAACTCCTGGAACAGTGGTTTACAAGAGTCACGAAACCAAGCATTACAGATAGCACGAATGCACTTCTTTTGCAACTTGAACGCTCTTTCACTATCAACAGAACTTCCCCAAAGAATCACACAATATCGAAGGACAGAAGACACGTATCCATGATAAGCTGCAAGGGCAGCTTCCTTGGACACTGTGTTTGTAAGTCTTTTCAGTGCGTATACAAACCGGTCGAGCCTGAGACATATACCGTCTACATGTTGTTTCCAGTTCAGATGTTCGTCTAACGTTACTCCTAGGAACTTAAATGACTGCACTTGTTCTACGGGGTTGTTGTTGTGAGCGACTGATAGAGGCGTCTTACTGGAATTGTACGAGCGAAACTGCATAATTTTAGTTTTTTCTATATTGATCTGCAAGCTATTTTGGTGCATCCATTTTATTATTTCAGATAAGGCGGTATTTATTGTTGTTTGCCACGTTAGCTTGTGATGACATTTTATGAGCAGTGTTGTGTCATCTGCAAAAAGGATGCACTGATGCGAGGTATTTTGAGGTAGGTCGTTAATATAGAGCAAAAACAGAAGTGGGCCGAGTATGCTTCCTTGCGGAACCCCGGAGTTATTTACTCTAATATGAGATTTGAACTTCTTCTGCACTCTAATGTTACCCTCTTTAACAATCTGTGATATCTCAGTGTACTGTCTTCTGTTCGTTAGAAATGACTCTATCCAATCATGAGCTCTTCCCCTGATTCCGTACAGCTCTAGTTTTTGCAACAATATCTTATGATTAACAAAATCAAAAGCTTTGCTCATATCGAGAAATACAGACACAATAGGCGTTTTACTATTTATACAGTCAGTGATAGTTTTTATAAGGGTAAAACAGGCAAGTGCAGTTGATCGTCCTTCTCTAAAACCAAACTGTTGGGGGTTTAAAACATTATATTTTGACAAAAAGTCATGCAATCTAACGCTCATAGCTCGTTCCAGGATTTTTGACATTATTGGTATGAGCGTAATGGGTCTATAGTTGTTCAGATCGTTTCTTTCACCTTTTTTAAAAAGAGGTTTAACAATTGAAAGTTTAAGTTTATCTGGAAAAGTCCCCGTGTCGAAGGATAAATTTATAATATGAACCAGTGGCTTGCAAAAGGATGTGGCACAGAGCTTTATTATTTTGGTGTTAATGGCATCGTAACCACAAGCCATAGTATTTTTTAAAGATAACATTATTTTTAATAATTCGTCGTTGTTTATTGGTCTTAGAAATATTGTGTTTGCAATTCGCGTTAAATTATTATAATTATTGTTTTTAAGAGAGATAGAGTTACTTTTATGTGTTATGTCAATAAAATAATTATTAAAAATGTCACTTATCTGTTGAGAATTTGAATAAATTATGTCATTTGATTTAATTTCTTTTATTTCATTATATTGTATGTTGTTAGGAATGGAAGAATGTATCGTATTCCATGTTGCTCTACATTTATTTTTGTTATTTTTAACATATCTAGTGTTACTTAACTTTTGTGAAAATAATAAGCATTTACTCAAAAGTTTGTTATAGTTTCGATATTTTATTTTGTTGGATTGTTTATTTTTATTGACCATTTTATATTTCAGGTACAGGTGACGTTTAGTTTTGCTAGATTTTCTTAATCCCTTAGTAAGCCACTTAGATTTAATGGGAAAATTATTTAGTTTGACTTTTATCAGGGGAAAGCAGAGTCCATGAAAAAGTAATATGGTATCATGAAACTTCTCAAATGCGTCGTTTAGTTCTGTAGTGGATAGAACCTCTGAAAAAGAGAGAGCCGACATACATTCGCAAAACTTGTCAATATTGTATTTACTGTAGTCATACCTATTTTCAAACCAAGTTATATACCGCGGCTTCTCCTTTGCTCTTATTGTGATCATCTGAGCAGTTTCGTGATCCGATAAACCAAGAGCAAGTACATCCGATTTCACACCTTTAATGTTGCTGGCTATATGATCAATGCACTTGTTCTGCCTTGTTGGTGAATTTATATGTAGTAAAATGTTATGATTTTGTAGAGTTCTAATCAGGTTTTTGGAAGAGGTGGATGATGTCAGAGTATCTATGTTCCAGTCCCCACAAATTACAATCTTTTTGTTTCTAAAAGAATTAGTTAGGTAGAGAAGTAGTTTGTCCAGTTTAAATAGAAATACGCCTACGTGTGCTTTAGTTTTTACTGGTATACGGTAGATGTTTACTATAATCATATTCAAATTAATTATTTCGATGCCACAGCACTCAAAATAATCTTTAACTGCTAAACCTGATGGTATTTTAAGAGATTTAAAGTCCCAACATTTTTTCACTAAAATGCAAGAGCCGCCCCTACATGTATTGCGACAAAAAGTGGCCGCAACTTTGAAATTTGGAAGGTTAATATTGAGATCAGAACCATTTTTTATAAAAGCTTCACTAAAACACAAAATGTCAAGGTCTATATCGTTTTCTTTCAGTTCATCTAAGCATAATTCAATAATTGGTAGCTTAGGTAATAGACTCTGAATATTCTGATGAAATATCCGTATAGGCTGTAAATTTTTGTTTGGTTTAGTTACATTGTTTACGGCTGGGGAAGTTGGAGCGGATCGGGTCGAAAAAAAGTGCCTTCGTGTATGCTTTGCTCTATAACACTCTCTGCTGCATTGTTCTCTATCATAAGCGAATCTGAATCTTGTTTCTTGTTCACAAAGTCATTCCTATAGATCGATAAATTAATTTCGGAGCTGATTTTCAATGTCAAGTTTCTAAGAAAATAAATATTATTAAATGTTTTAACATTTACATTTACAAATGTACAATTATCAAATCTTTTTGTAATAAATATCAATTCGTTATTTAATTTCCAAACATTCTGCGAATGCATTAAAATTAATACTTAATAGCAAAATTTTACAGTTTTTACATTTAAATTCATCGAGGTGGTGCCATAAGTTAGAAAGAAGAACGTATGGATCTTTGTCGTTAGTTCCCGTCGATAAAATAATTATATCGCCTTCAGATACGATTTCGGTTAAAGATGTAAGAGTTTGCAGGACATGTGTACTTGTTGCATATGGTTTTACTATACTTGATACAACGTATGAGCTATGGCAATGACCAGGTAGAGCTGTTCTAAGTTTTACTGCCAATCCTCTAACTTGCTGATCCCCAACTATGTAGATGTTTTTTTTGAGTGCTGTGTTAGAGTCAGGATGTCGCTTTTTTGTATTGCTAGTGGACAGTGTAGAGTTCCACTCACTTATTTTTTCAGACTGTTTCAGGTTATTTAGTTGTAAAAAGCTGCTTGTTTCTTGTGTTTCCGTTATATGTTTTGGTGTTTTATTGTGTCTAAGGCTATTCTTATTCACTGTTTTATTTCTGGATTTAGAGGTCGAACTGGTGCGTTTTTCTCCACATACTCTTTGTAGGTAATTAATTTTTGAATCGCGTTGCGATAGTTGTTTCTTCAGGTCGGAAATTTCAGAAAGTAAGTTAATGATTTCATTGTCTGCTATTAACACTTTCTCTTCTAAGGACCGTATAGTTTTCTTTAACTCGTTTACATCTTCCACTCTAACTGTTGATATTTCCGGGCAGCTTCTGTTCAGACCAACTTCCACAGTTAAATTTGATTCTTCGTAGCTGTAGTCATCTTCATCATCGGATAATGTATCAGATAATTGTTCGTAAGAGTTGGAAGTAGGTATGTTTATTTGAAACCTTGATTTAACTGCGACATAATCAAAATTCTTACTGATGTTACTAGGGCCTGGCTCAGTATTTGGAGTTGATGCGATTATTCTTTGTACTGGTGGGGTTAACAGGCTCTTGTCATGTAACTGTAAATTATTGTCTTTTGAGGCAACTTCCAAAACCTGTGAATCTGGTACTGATATGGGACTATTCACATTTGAAGTTAGCAGACCGTCAATGGGTTCAATTACACGTAATTCCGAATCACTTGATTGTGTTACTGGCAATGGTAGAGTTTGAACTCTATCACTTTGCTGATTTTTGTGAAGGGATGCAATAGGTATTGGTTCTGTAATCTTATTTTTGTGTTCAGTTTTATAAACTGGTAATTTAGGTTGGTTTTTTGTCTTTGGAGCGTTTGTCTTATGAACAGTCGCTTTCTTTCTTATACAGTCTTGACAATTCCAGTTTTGCTTGTTTTTAAGTAAATAAAAGAGTTTCTCAGTTTTTGTGCATATAAGGCAGAAAGTACAATTGCAAATTTGACAGTGTAGTTGGTGATTATTGTTTAGTTTTTTTTTGCATTTCATGCAAACTGTACTTAAGTTTTTACTGTTTCTTGGTCTTAGGTTTGGAGTCATAATTGAAAATTGCTAGTTCCGCCCTCTGTTGAACTTTGTGGTATTAAAGTAGTATCGCTACTTGAGCAGAGATGTCGCTAGTGGGCCACCCCGGCAGATACCTTGACTTGTTGCGCCCTCTGTTTGGCTTATTGAGTACCAATGTAGTTACGCTACTTGATCATAGATGGCGCTGATTTGCTACTCCTCAATAGATGGCGCTGGAATCATGATCTATAGATTGGTCGATCTATGATTATATTATGAGCATCAACACCTTTAACGGAAATTTTGTATCAATTTTACATTTGTACTCACAAGTCTTGTTGTTTTTCTTGCCGGAATGGTTGTTATTTCACAGATCTTACATGGATACACATATGTGAATTAGTATTTTTCCAATTTCGAATGTCGTTTCCGTATTTTTTTGCCAAAACCACTCACAAAATATTATTTGTTATTTTGACGTAGTTTTCAGAAGCTTATTGTAGATAACACTTGTGCTGGATATTTACATTATTATTATCAGTTTTACACTTAGTTTACTACTAAAAAGTCACTTTTTTGATTTTTAATTACGGAGCTTTTAGATTCAATGTATACTTTAAAGCGCCACCTAGCGGCCAGAACACACCCTTAACGGATCCGCCACTAATAAAATTACACCCTATATAAGCAAGCGATAGAGTGCGCCTACGGCCCCGCGGCGAACTGTCAAAGCGTAAGCAGTTGCTCCCTAGATACAGACGTCATTAATGTATGAGAAGTTAAATTCGATAGTGCTGTCACTGGCGTTTTGCTACTGATAGACAGAGAGGTTGTGTGCAGACTACTGCAAACCGTTCTAACTTTTTAGGCGCACTCTACAGCTTGCTTATATATACTCTAAAGCTGAATCGGACTTTTACAAGCAGTTGAGTGAATTAGTCAGTGAGATTATCTTACCTGCATTTGACAACCTCTAGCGGCCGCCGCCCTCCTCGCTAACAAAGCCAGCTCTGTAAGTTTAGCCAACGACGCCGCATCCCTCTGAGTCTGACGCGACCACTTGGCCACTAAAGCTTCTGGGCTCATTCCACACAAATAGCAGATTGTAGCTGCTTCGGAAAGGGCTGGGTCTGATTCCTTCGATAGCTTGTCGCCGAGCATTTCTGAGGAAAAAGAAAATTTATTTTATTCGATTTGAATAAAATTTTGTAGTTGGAGTGTATGCGTGATTAAGGTTGTGTATGTGAATTGACATTCACAACTTGTGCAGATAAAGAACAAATCCCGAATAGGCAACATTATTGTTTGCCTCTCTATCATATTATATGACATGACATATGAACTGTTGAACTGATGTCAATACTAATATTGCCAACTCGGATCTATTCTTTATCTGCGCAAGTTATACATAACAACACACATACACAATCTTTTTGTGATTATTATTTGTATGTGTTATTGTGTAACCGTGCCTATATCTGAATTGTGAAAATACCATCGACTCAATAAAAGAAAGACATTGTGTAAATGTGTGAATGTGTGAAAATGGGGTGTGCGTGTATGATTTTATGAATGTATGGCAGTTTAAAGTTGTAATCGACTGTGTAAAAATCTGATATGTGAGTGCTTGTACCAGGGGGGTTTCACTCTGCGGTTTAGGTATTACCCGGCCGGCCGCTCCCTGAAGGGGCTAATCTCGGTCGGTTGCCGCGCGCGAGATTCCCCGCACGTAGGTATGTACGTATTCGGATTATTTCTACGTAAGTTTTGTTTTGTGTTTCGAAAGTGGAAAACTAAAAAATGGCTAGCCATGTACCTCGCAAATACTACAGTGTAGATATATGTAAGAACTATGGTAAGAACAATATAAAAATGAACCTGGAAATAAGTTTTTTCGTTATTCCGAAGGAGATGGACAGGTAAGTTCCTTCTAAAATTGTATTTTGATAATTTTCAAATACTTGTTGCTATTTCTAACATTGGTCAGAGTATAGGTAGGTAATAAGGTGTAGTTTGTGTAAGCTTCACTTTCTATCATCTCATAAGATAAGTAGGTAGGTACTTACTATTGTATACCTAATGTTACGCTAGCTTATTTTAAATTCGATTTAAAAACACTTGCAATACTTGTCTTGTAGTTACCTAGAATACCTACATATGTACAGAACAGGTAAATTAAATACCTACTCGATTATTGTGACAACCCCATGTGAGCGCGCGCGGCCGGGTCATTGTCCGGCGACGTCCAGTTGAGATTGAGCCGTTCGCGCGCAGTAATAAGTTTCAATTTTGTTCGCGGGCGGTCGGCTAAGCCGAGAGTAGGTATCTTTTTATACCTATCCATGGCTTTTGTTAGGGAGTGAATTTTCTGTACCCTAGTACTATTATATATTCTGTGCTTGTACGTTTGCTTGTAACTTTTGCTTACCACAGTAATGCGACAGACTGAACCAGAGTGTCCCACTTGAACAGTAACAGACTTCCAGCTATAAGGGAGACTGGATCGGAGGCGGTACGCTCACAGTGTATGATTTTATGATTGAATGGCAGTAGATGTTATCGATTGTATAAATATGTGATACGTGAGTGCATGTACGTTTGCTTGTAACTTTTGCTTACCGCAGTAATAGGAAGACTGGATCGGAGGCGTTACACTCACATTGTATGATTTATTAATGTATGGCAGTGTAAAGATTTAATAGATTGTGTAAATATGTAATTCCTGTCTGCATGTACGTTTGCTTGTAACTTTTGCTTACCGCAGTAGTGCTGCAAAGCAGTCGTATCCGTATGGGTAACCAAAGCAGCTAAAGTATCTCTCCAACTCGAACTAGCAGCTGATTGAACCAGAGAGTCCCACTTAGACAGACTTCCAGCTATAAGGGAGACTGGATCGGAGGCGGTACGCTCACAGTGTATGATTTTATGAATGAATGGCAGTGTAAAGATGTAATGGATTGTATAAATATGTGATACGTGAGTGCATGTTCGTTTGCTTGTAACTTTTTCGACTGTGTAATATGATAGTGTGTGCATGTACGTTTGCTTGTAACTTTTACTTACCACAGTAGTGCTGCAAAGCAGTCGTATCCGTATGAGTAACCAAAGCAGCCAAAGTATCTCTCCAACTTGAAATAGCGGCAGACTGAACCAGAGAGTACCACTTGGACAGACTTCCAGCTATTAGGGAGACTGGATCGGAGGCGGTACACACACAGTGTATGATTTTATAAAAGTATGGCAGTGTAAAGATGTAATCGACTGTGTAAATATGTGATACGTGAGTGCATGTACATTCGCTTGTAACTTTTGCTTACCGCAGTAATAGGAAGACTGGATCGGAGGCGGTACACTCACAATGTAAGATTTTATGAATTAATCTCAGTATAAGATGTAATCGATTGTATAAATATGTGATATGTGAGTGCATGTACGTTTGCTTGTAACTTTTGCTTACCACAGTAGTGCTGCAAAGCAGTCGTATCTGTATGAGTAACCAAAGCAGCCAGTGTATCTCTCCAACTTGAACTAGCAGCAGATTGAACCAGAGAGTCCCATTTGGACAATAACAGACTTCCAGCTATGAGGGAGACGGGGTCTGAGGCGGTGTGGTTCAGGTGGTATTTCTGAACTTTGTATAGCAGCTCTTGACTGCCTGTAATGGAAAAATGCGTCAAGTTTTATTTGATGTAATAAAACACAAATAATTTAAAGAGTGATATGATAAATCTTACTACTTTAATCCATGTAATAACTTTGGAAAAATAATAAGTAAGTATTGTAGTTAAACAGCTCATGAACTTACCCAAAGAAGCGATAATAAGTGCATCTGCAACCCTCTTAGCATCCAGGCACATCTCAACTGCTTCTTCCAAGTTACCGCAGACTAGTGCACGGCAGATGTTGCTTATAGTATCTAGAACAAGCAGATATATTAAAAACAAAAACCCGAATGCGATAATTTCAAAGTTGTATTTTGCGAGAAAAATCCGCCATATTGAATTTATGCATTTTAATATAGCCAGTGTCACTCGCGCAGCTGAGGCGAATCTTTAGAGACCTCACATATCAAGATCCGTTCAGCCATTTGGGCTGTAGCCCGTGAAAATGCATTTCTTTTCTACATACATACCAACATACATACAAACATAAATACTTTCGAAAAGCATAACTGAGGCAGTCTTCGGGTAAAAGTAGAAAAAATATATAGACATCACATTGAAGAAACTTATTTACTAAACATGAACTGTTTAATTATTGAAAAAACACATTACATAACTTGTTGAAAATATATCAGAATACAGTAAAATTTTGAGCAAAATTTGAGAACTTTTGATCCATATAGATATAAATCTGCGAACTCAAGATCTTCTTACCTTCGCCATTAGGAATGGCAACGTTGGTGACTGAGGGTCCCAGATCCACGTTAGCGAGCTTCCTCTCGATCAGAGTGTGGGCATCCTGCAATCATAGAAAAAAGTATAAATACGTAGAAAATAATACACATTCTTACTTGAACGCTAGATGTACTATACATTCCCTGGAGTATTATGACCACTGTATACTAGGTGAAATACTAGTGACCAATAGCGAAAATTTATAATCGACTGGTGATAAGGAGCAACTTTCCCCAAGAAACAGGCTTAAATATGACAAATAATATTGGATCTCCCATACAAAATTGCCGATCAGCTGATTTGAGAGGTCCAAATAATGGGAGATTCAAAATCATTTTTCATTTTCCAACCTATGTTCAATGGGGAAAGTTTTTGCTATCGGTCACTAGTAAAATTTCATTTATCACAACATTAACACAATATCAGATTATCATATTTTAATTACTACAATATCAAATTGACCACAAAATCGAAATGTTCAGTATTATTGAAAATCAAAGTGAATACACAATGTGCCCATTATGCCCTTTTAACATTAAATGTTAGAAAAGTTATTAATATTAGAACAGTTCCAGTATTATTAATAATGGTGCTCGTCCACTTACCGACATGTCAGTGCTAGTGTCAGTGGAAAGCTCCGCCTCTGTCTCAGTAGACTCGCCCTGAGAGAATGTTGTTAGTCACAAAGTTAGAAAATTAGTAGTGCATTTTAGTTGAGAAAATATTAGTTCTGTGGTTTCAAGATGTTTAAATAGTAGTTCTCAGAATATAAAAGATAAAGTTAGTGCTATAAATACCACACACCTTTTACTAGCGTTAATTTTTAGTGTCAATTCAGTGGTGAATCATTATATTACACAAGGAAATAAAGAGAAAAAAAATGCAATTAGTCAGTAAGTAAGGTAGCTATAGCACAAGTTAATTATAAAAGAAGGAAATAAATCGTTTTAGATACTCACGCGACTTAACATGGCGTCTTGTTGATTGCCGTCACCGCTTGTGTTGGCACCTTTGTATTTCGCCTGGATTTCATCTTGCTTGAAACCTGGAGACAAAACCACCAATAACACATATAGTATGCAAAAAATATAACAGCAAATATTTTGAGGGGTGATGCTGCTTCAAACAGAACAACTTTCCTCAGAAAAAATAAGTCAAATATGAAAAAATTATTGGCCCTCCTATACAAACTGACTGACCCGACCGGCCAACAATCTTGGGGGTCAATACAGAGGTCCAATTATTATTTTCGTTTTTTGACTTATGTTCTAAGAGAAAGTTTGGTTTTAAGGCCAGTCTAAAAAAATCCTTAATATATTTGGAGTAATTTTTTATGTAAGAAAACAAACATAATTCTGGAGTTACATATATTTCCGTTTCAGTGGCTTACCTAACAAGTTGAGTACTTCGCTGCGGAAGGTTGGTAAGAAGTTGGCCCGTAGGAAGTACCACGTGTAACGCTCGTTTTGATCCTGCGCCGCGTCGCCTTTTTGACGACAGTACCTACAAAACATAATAACACTTTCAAACACTTTATAGGTATGCATAAATTGAAAATAAGAAAATTTATAAAATCATCAGCTACCGCCGGAACTTGAACTCGGGATTCAAGATTCAAAACTTTTATTTTCAAGTAGATTCACAAAGAATACTTTTAGAATTTCAAATACAACTGATCGGACTGTGGGGATTCCACTGATTTGTCAACTGAGCTACGGGCGCTTGACTGATGCTGATGAATTTCTCAATCTTTTGAAGTCCCCCAGCGGTCTTTGATGAATTCTCAATTTTCTTATTTTCAATTTATGATAATAATAAAGCACTGTGAGTGCATTAAAATCCCAAAATATTGTATGCACTAATTTAACAAACAATTTCTTAATAATTATTCGTATGACGTTTAACATAAGACATTGTGTTAAATATCCGCTCAACCAGGGAATACACTCCAAAGTAGGTGAGAATTTTCTTCAAGTTTCAAGACTTTCTGTGAGGTTTAGACACCTCAAACAAAGCAGTAGTACGAACAAAATAACACAAAAATGTACTTACTCAGCCAATCGTTCGGTAGCACCGGGATCCTGGCTGAGACTCGAACCTAGGACCGTGTCCAGTTCTGTCGCTCGCTCCACTATTTCTGGTTCACTGACCACCTAAAATGTAAGTACAGGGCGTAAGTGAGAGTGTAACCAAGACTTTGCAGGCGTGCTCAGACCATAAAACTGAACAACTTTCCCTATGGAACATAATAATGGATTACGCAAAAAAAATTCGGCCCTCTCATACAAAATTCACTGACTGACTTTGTATGGAAAGAATAAAAAAAATTTTTTCGCTTACCACCATTATGTTTCATAGGGAAAGATGTTCAGTTCTATGGTCTGAGCATGCCTGCAAAGTTTTCGTTACCCCGTCCTTTACACCCGTATTAGACGTGAAAGTTGTTAATTCTTTATTCACCTTTTTTATGGACTTATTGCTTGCTTTATGAATGAGAAACATAGACGTGTAAGATGAATTAGCTTACCTGACTAATGTATACAAGCTTCTGTGGTCCAGCTTCTTGTGGGCATTTCTCGAAACTGACTAATTTGCCACCAAACTGAAAACACAATCAGAAATGTTATGCAAAAGGAAACATAAAGGATTATTCAAATTGAACATTTTAAGAAGCCGTCCTAGTATAGAACCTTGCGACACACATCCCAGAAAACTAAAAAGATTGATGATAGTTTTTATCATTTTTAATTTTAGAGTGTTTATAGTAACCTTTTAAATTGATATTATTGAAAAAACAATTATATTATGTTCAGTATTTTTAGGTTCAATCAGATCACTCAATCAGTGGTAAGCGAGCACTATCAAAAGCCTTTCAAAAATCGGTCACAGTAAGAATGGATTACGGATCATGTTATGCTATTCTGGTGTTCGTCGTAAAAAATAAAACAATAAGCAAATCATAAATTGAAAATGAGATAAATGACAAATTCATAAGCGACCGCCGGGGCTTGAACCCCGAGACCGTGGGGAACCGTAAGTGCACAATAAAGAACACCGCTCTACCAACTGAGCTGCGGGCGCCTGGCGGAACCCTGATGAATTTCTCAACCTCTTGATGCACGTCTCGAAGCGACATCTAGTAGTAGTTTTTGAGTAATGAGCAACTCACAGCAAACTTAGCCCCGCTCGGTTTCCTCAGCCATTTCGGAGGTCTGGGCAACTGTGGGGCGACCACCGGCGCGACGTTCTGAGGCGCGCGCTGCACGGCGGGCAGTTGCGCGAAGGAATCCACGCCGCCGAAGGAGTCCATTATGTTGGACTGTGATGAGTTTGTCTGTTCAAACAAAATGAAATGTTAAAAAAAGAACATAAGTAGAAATTTAAAGTCCTACTTTAACACCCTGTATAAGATGCACAAAATAGAGACTTTACAGAAGGATAGCTCGCCCCTTTTTCCGATCATTTATACCTACACCACAAATTAGGGAAACGGCGCGCGGGGCGCCTTTACAGATAGCTCACTCAGTACTAGCGAAGATTTTGACGGTTACTGACGTTTACCGGAATGAACTGGAATCTCAAGAGAAGTTCAAGATAACTAAGAACATGGTTGCCGCGAACGTCTCAGAATCATATAACGTACTTGTATTAGATTTTGCTGATTTGATATTCTTATGCTTTAAGATTTTTAACAGTAGCAACCCTAGCTATGGCGACAATGGCGAAAATTTTAAATAAGGTAGAGTGATCCTTCTTTTAAACTTTCGGTTGTGTAACTTGAAAAATCGAAAATTACTAAAATATTGATTGAACTATCGGAGTCCTTGCAATAACGTCGAGATTCACCAAACTCAAGTCAAGATTACAATAGAATCAAATTTGATTTCAATAAGAAATTCAAAGTTTTCAACTAACCGTCTCAGGCGTGGTGCTTCCCAGCAAAGAATGTACGGCCACTTGTTGTTCAAAGGAAGACGACACTAGTACTCCAGGATTCCGCGGACACCACGACACGTCGAATATCCACTGCTGTGATGAGGACACTTCTAGGAGAAGCTCACCACCCTATAAACAAAAAATACTTGAATTAAAGTTAGTAATTTTTAGTCGAAATGACAACGTAGCTTCCACAAACATCATGGTTGTTTCATGTAAGCCATTATCTGCTACAACTGTTATCGTTACTTCGTGACTGTAAAACGTGCAACATACTCAATAAAAATATAGAATTACACTCCTTTTTTGGTGGGCAGTCGTGTAAAAATCACAGAATAAATAATACTACTCATCATCATCTGCCTGCCCTTATCCCAATTTATTTGGGGTCGGCGCAACATGTCTTTCTCTTCCATTCATCTCTATCAGCCGTCAAATCTTCGTTTACCCCTTTTTGATTCATATCATCTTTTACACAATCCATCCAAACTTTTTTAGGCCTTCCTCTCCTTCTGCGTCCATCCACATTCATATTCATTACCTTTTGCGTCACATGATTTCCATCCCTCCTCATAACATGCCCATACCACGATAAACGGCTAGCTCTCATCTTTTCTGTCACAGGTGCAACTTTTAAACTTCCTCTAATATACTAGAATAGAATAAATAATACTACTACCGTCGTAAAATCAGAAAATGTGGTAAAAGCAGGACAGTGGAAAACCATTCACTAAAATTAATTCTTTTTAGACTATTATTTAAAGATGCTTTTGAGAAACGTTCCGACTTACCGGTTGTGTATTGTTGGGGTTCCAGCATAACACCCTTCCGTCCTTCCCAGCAGACAGAAGTAAG
Organism: Phthorimaea operculella; assembly: GCA_024500475.1. Taxonomy (NCBI): domain Eukaryota; kingdom Metazoa; phylum Arthropoda; class Insecta; order Lepidoptera; family Gelechiidae; genus Phthorimaea; species Phthorimaea operculella. The sequence goes on from JANFCV010000229.1 coordinate 234,415, forward strand.
TCCGAGTCTTGCTTGCACCAGGATAAAGCCATCACTCCTTTGTGGTGACCTTCCAAAGTAACCAGTGGAGAAGCTGCCAATCTAAAAGGAGAAATAATTACAATAAGCCATGGATGAACTCTCATGAAATAAATCAAAAATGCAAACTAAAGACAAGACGTTATCTACCGGGAGTAACGGAAAAGGTATAACAAGCCGAAAGGAGGTCAAGGTACTCATGAAACTGAACAACGTTGAACAACTGAACAACATGGAACATGGGTCGATATATAAAAAAAATTTGAATCTCCTATACAAAATCGCCGATCATCTAATTGATTTACTATGGGAGGTCCAAATTTCTTTTTCATATTTCGACCCATGTTCCATGGGGAAAGTTGTTCAGTTTCATGAGTATCTTGACCTCCTTTCGGCTTGTACCCTTTGCGTTATTCCCGGTATACATTAAAACAAAGTTTCATGTGGATATGCCGTGTGATGTCGGCCTAGAATAGCATCACCCCAATTCTACCCGTGGGTGGCGTAAAAAGCGACTAAGGGATAATTATCCAGGGAATGGGCAGCAGCGTTCCCTGTGAATTAAACTTCTTGCACTGCGCTCGCCAATCCGCCTGCCAAGCGTGGTGAGTATGGCAATACCCCCAATACGGGGGAGGCCCATGTCCAGCAGTGGACTGTTGTGGCTGTTAAGGTAAGGTTAAGGTTCATGTGAAAATAGTTGCTTACCTCAGATCCCACAACTGTATGACGGGGACTTGGTCGTCCTCTGAGGCGATGCACACTTGAGTGGCCACTGACGGGTGCCACGCCAGGGCACGCCATCGCGTTCGAGATTGAGAGTCGCTAGAAGAAATAAAGACAAAATTAGAGAGCATACAGCCAAAGAATTGTGTCTCTTTCCTAAAGAGAATCTTGTGGAATTCCAACTTGGTCTTCAATGCAATTTTTCTTTCGAGTTTTTGATTCTTTCTTTCTTTTTCGAGTGGGACATCAAGTCGTCAAACGACCCGATGAACCCTGGTGTCAGAGTTTTTCAACCGCCTACTGTAAGTAGCAGGCCTCTGACATGGTTGTGTAACGATCGCCGTCTTAGTAATCATATATAGCAACCGGGACCGACGGTTTAACGTGCTCTCCGAAGCACGGAACCATCTTGTTTTTTCGGAACAATCAGGCGGTTCAGCTTGCAATGACCAACCACACTGGAAACAAATTCACAAAGTTATAAATATCAACTTTGTGAGCAACCCCACCGGGATTTGAACCCGGAACCTTTTGGAACATCGGCTATCTTACTTTTTGATTGATTTATGTTACACAATTAGCTTACCTTAATTTCATGATAGGTTCGTTCTTTCGTAGATCCCAAACAACACATCTGTTTGCGAATGTGGATCCCAAAATGTGTTGGACCTGTTAGAAACACACACAATTTAAAAAATATATAGTTTAAAACAAGATTAAAATAAAATTGCACAGGAAAATTAGTTGCAGCACCCGGAGAAACCACAGACGGGTCGCTAATTTAAAATAAACTTTAAGTTTCATTCAATTATTCTACTTACATACATATATCACGCCTATAGCCCTTGCGGGGTACACAGAGTGACCATTTACACCATGTCTGACAAAAGATTGAGAGTCATTCTAAAGACAGTATACAGACACATCAACTCTCAAATCCTTTAATCACTTCTTACGACACCCACGGAAAAGATATAGGTTGATACTATTCTAAGTGGGCAACCAACCACACGGCTAAAAATAAAATAGGTACAGAATTGCATTTTAAGACATTTGTATTCTTTTTTCCCTCTAGGCTGGCCACACCATGTAATTTTACCTGTTGATTCCAAGCCAGAGCTTGCACATGGTCCAGTGGTTGGCTCCTATTACCGGGTGCCATGGGCTGTGCCGTGTTGTTCAGGTCCCAGATGAAGATCTCGCTCTCAGAGGCTCCTGAGGCGAGCAGGTTCTTCTGGTATGGGTTGATGTCCAGCGCTGATACATGGCCTGGGGAGATGAGGAAGTGGTTCAGTAATGGTTTTAGAATAAAATACTAATAGTGACCTGAGAATATGCTCAACATAAAAGAGACTTTTGACTTTGACTTTGATATAGCAAAATCACTCGATTTTTTAATTATGGGTCAATCATTCATAAAAAACATCATAGCATTTTTATTTCTCTCTACACATTACTTACCTACACAGTTTTAAAACTGCTAAAGATTAATATTACAACAACACAGGAAGTTACAGAGATGTAACAAATTCTCTGCAAACAAGTGAATCTTTCTGTACAATTTCAGTTCAAGATATTACATATTAGATGACTCACTAGCACTATAAGAGTAATAAAAAAGTTGATAATTTAGGGCAATGTGATAAGGAGTTTTATCTCATACATGGTCAATATAAATTATGGCTACTGGCATTTTAATACAAGAACTATTTTATCTACTAAGCAAATAAAAGTTATTCAAGCATTAAAAGTCACTTGATTGCGTGTGATTTATACAAAATTGCTTTGCTAAGTAGAATCACTGACCTATTTGTAATAACATCTCAAAAATCCACTTCTATTCAAACATTCAAAAGTAGTTTCACTAGTTTAACTTTTTGGTTACAAAGTTAATACAAACGAAGCAAGCGGAAAAAATTCCACCGCCGGCGGGATTTGAACCCACGTCTTCTGACAAGCCGGGTCAGACGTGTTGCCGCTTACACCACGGCGGGCTCTGCCCGAGGCGGCGAAATTGTGATCCACTTGCTTCGTTCATATTGCTTTGTCACTTGACTACTTACGGGTAGCTTAGCGCCATCTATGACTTTGTAGTAGAACTATACAGTCACTCAACTGACAACATTACGTATGTACAAGTTGACGAGAGATGAAGCTTTTTCCGATTTGTGAATGTTTACTATTTATGTAGAAATTTTTCCACAAGATAGTAATTTTGAACACCAAGTGTTGGACACTGCAAGTGGATCACAATTTCGCCGCCTCGGGCAGAGCCCGCCGTGGTGTAAGCGGCAACACGTCTGACCCGGCTTGTCAGAAGTCGTGGGTTCAAATCCCGCTTGTGGAATTTTTTCCGCTTGCTTCGTTTGTATTAACTTTGTAACCAAAAAGTTAATATCAATATCTAGTGTTTGATTAAAACACCAAGTGTTCAAAATTACTATCTTCTGGAAAAATTTCTACAAAAATAGTAATTTTCACTAGTTTACTTATTATAATTAATCATTTGTATTTCATTTAGCAATTTAGTACCTAGCAGAAGGACAGTTATGTATTATGTATTTTGTTTGTACAACTGTAATAAAATTATTATTCAAATTAATCCCTTAAACTCTTTTTGAATATTACAAAGTTTAAACTGATATTTACCATTGTGCTTTGAGCTACTGCCAAGCAATGCATCTGGAGCATTTTGCAAGATTTTGTCAGCACTGTAGAACTGGAGCAGGCCTCCATCACAACCACCAACAATCACTCCGGCACCAGACCATACCAGCTTTTGGAACCTGCAAGAAAACAGTAGCAACATGAAAACTCAACAAAATAGCAGTAATAGTAAACTTTAGTAAAGAAATCTAACTTTTATTAGCACTTGTTTACTTTCTAATATTGTAACATCACAGAAATACTTGCGACAAGAATAAATTAAAATGCTGATTGTCTTGAATTTTTGCTCTAACAAGCAATTAACATTCTGACCCAATTATAACTCATGAGAATAACTCATAAACAAATTAGGCTGATTTTAAATCTGACCTGTACTATAGCTGTGCCTTGAGGTGTTCCTGTAAGTTTACTAAGAATTCTAGATTGCTCTTACGCTAGGCTCTCATCAGTTCAACTAGAACTTCAGTAAGCTCACAACCTAATCTAGCTCATATATAAATGGACTGAATTTAAAGCTGACCTTTACTGTAGCTGAGCTTTAAGCTGTTCCTGTAAGGTTATTTAGAGTTCTCGATTGCTCCTATGCTAGGCTCTCATCAGTTCAACTAGAACTTCAGTAGGCTCACAGCCTAATCTAGCATCTGTCCTATTAGACATAAACAAAGTGTAAAACTCACTTGTGCTGTGTCTGCAAGCTCGCCTTGAGTTCGAGATCGAACCCGGGGTCTCCTAGGTTCAGCGCGTAGAGTTCCAAGTTGGAACTTGAGCTGAACGAGGAGTCAACCTGCTGTGCCGCCGAGCCGGCCGCCAGGTACGCCGGGTGCGTCTCCGCCGGCGACCAAGCCACGTTCACCGTCTTCTTCAGCTCCTTCACCTTCATCTTCACCAGCCAATCTCACTACAACACGCGAAAACACATCAGAAACTGCACCGAGCGCGATTTATTTACCAAATTATGTCACTACATTTTTACACGAAAAATTCGTGTTTCAAAGATAAAAACAGTATTCTAAGGATTGCAATGGGTTCGGAATGAATTATAAATAGATTTTTGATAAAATTACACAGTATTTAGATAGAAATTACAAAATTTTACCATAAAAACACCGAGTTGGCACTTCCAACGTGGCTGACGTAAATAATATAATTCCACTTTGACAGATGCGTTCGGAAACTCGAACACAAACCAAATGTTGCCAGGCTGTTACACTGATTTCAGACGATATGGCCTTTCAAAACGTTTGAATCCTGTTTTATCAAAAGAGACGGTTTCCCCTTCTTGATGTTCTTTTCTTTTTAAGTGGACTGGACTCGACCAGCTTAAATGTATAAATACCAATTTCTGGATCCAGTCCGCATGCAAACGAACTTGTCGACTTGTTTAGTTGTTGATTCAGGTTTTAATTCTTCCGGGTGCAAAATGATCTAAAGCAACATTTTCTACATCAAATAAAAAGTGCCTATTTGTTGTCCACACCATCTGAAAAGATATCGGAATCAGACAAAAAATGGGACAACTCATCTTCCAAAAAGTAGAAAACTGTCGGTTTTTGAATGGTCTGGCATTCCGGTCCTGTTTTTTTTCAGGTACGTTCCGAATATAACAGTTTTCATTTCCATAGCAACTCAAAATTACATTTACAACCAAAAAATATTTTACGAAATAAAAGGGATTTTTTATTTATTTGATTATTTTTGTATTTCTTCAAAATTAATAATAGCTACCTTCAGTAAAAATGTAATTTTGAAATCTTCACACGAAATCTTTTCCGTCCACGGTTTCCGTCGGTCTCTTCTTCTTTGCTTTTCTTTTCTTACTTCTATCATTTTCATTGACTGCGTCGTGACTGCGTCTTTCAAAACGAAGATAAAAATAAACAAATAAATAAAACTTTTCAAAAGACGCGAGAAAAGACGCAACCAAGTCTCGTCAAAACTGTGCGTCAAAAGTATAGTCCTTGCTCGTCAAATTATTGTTTTTTATTGTAAATCCTTTAGAAAATAACGGTGAGGTTTTAGCACAGGGTTTTAGATTTGCCACGCACAGACCTGCTTAACAAGCTTCTAATCTTCATAATCTTTCAGTCGCTTTTCCGCCATGCCGATTCTCATGACTCGTGAGGAGTACGATCGCATAAAGAAATGGACTAATCCGGACAAAGAGGACCCAGAGGCGAAGCGGCAGAGAGAGTACATCGAGTACCTGGACAAACAGAGCGCGGAGATCACCAAATCCTGGCCCAACTCGCTGGAGGTCTGTCTCACACGCACGCACGCACGCACGCACACACACCCACACACACACACACACACACACACACACACACACACACACACACACACACACACACACACACACACACACACACACACACACACACACACACACACACACACAAACTACACACAAACTACACACAAACACACACATACTACACACACATACCAAACACACACATACTACACACACACACACACACACATACTACACACACACACACACACACACACACACACACACACACACACACACACACACACACACACACACACACACACACACACACACACACACAGACACATTCAAATACTACACACACTTGTCCTAAATTTTGTTTTAAATTTTGTTTCCATTTGTTTGTTTCTATATTAACTCACAGCTTTGTTACTACCCAAGGAAGAAGCGAGTCATTCCCTACACAAGTAGGATTCTTACTTACTGGGAAGACTCAAAAACTTGTTGAAAAGTAGTTATCCTGTAAAGGAGTAGATTATGGCTGTGCTGATGGTAGTAGATATTGTAGCTACCTTGTAAAATTGCATTTTTGGTTTCCTTTTGTTTTTACAATAGGTAACCTGATCTGATTACCAAGTTAGCAGAGAATGTTGTTGTTCTATTTTATAGAAAAGGCTAGGTTTGAGACGATACTGCCTCGAAATAAATAAAAAAAATGCTGGGAAATCACTGAATAGTTTCCGGGAAGGGTTTCTTGTGTGCAAGCGCGATGCAAGAAGAGTTATGCCTCAGAATTATACCAACTCTTGTCAGGATACTAGATATATTACACGACAATTTTTTTTACGTTGCAGAACGTAAACAAACGCAACGAGGAGATGCGTCGCGCGCGCACCGAATCTCACGACAACGCGAACGCCAGGTTCTACAAGAACTACGTGAAGCGCAAGAAGGAGGAACAGGTAACGTGTCTTATAAACTGCATGTTGTTTTTCCGAAATAGGTAGTTCCCACTATAGTTCGACAACTTCGTGCGCGACCTTCTTGCGGGGTACATTTCCCCGCTACACCTCCCTCAACCATACCTAGCTATTCAATTCGCCATTATCATCAGTTAATGAATTCGCCATTATCATTAGTTAGACAGCCGATGTGGCGCAGTGGTTAGTATGCCTGCCTGCCACGCAAAGGTTCCGGGTTCAATTCCCGGTGGGGTCACTCACAAAGTTGATATTTATCACATTGTGAATTTGTTCCCAGTCTGGTTAGGACATTGCAGGCTGAACCACCTGATTGTCCGCAAGTAAAATGGTTCCGTGCTTCGGATGGGCACGTTAAGCCGTCGGTCCCGGTTGCTATCTATGATGGCGGTCGTTACACAACCATGTCAGAGGCCTGCTACTAGCAGTAGGCGGTTGAAAAACTCTGACACCAGGGTTCATTGGGTCGTTGAACGACTCGGTGTCCCACACGAAAAGAAGAAAGATTAGTTACTGATTTGGTATGGGCACAAATTAGGGAGAGGAGACGGCGATCGGGGCGCAGCGATTTTTTTTAAGACGTAGGTATAACGATACGCGCTTTTATTGAAATGCACTTGTCTTTTCTATAAAAGTAGGTAAAGTTTGTGAGTAATTACCTATTCAATTTATTTCTAACTCCAGGAGCGGATGATGTACAGCGCAAGAGATATGATCTTCAAAAATAAAGATGCGCCTAAACTTCTTCTCAGGTTTGTTATCATAGCTCAATCACATCTATTCTGCTGTCGTCAGGCTCGAGGCTTAAATATCTTTGTTCTGAAATGGGTCTTTTGTTGAGTCACCCGGATTGTCCGTGTGGACCCGCAATGCAAGCACTCACGCAAAGTTCACTCACTTCATCTGCACCGCTTCAAGTAAAGTGAACTTCGCATGCGAATGGTCCATCCGTATGCCTGGCCTGGCGTATGCCTGCCTGTGTGGTTAGCCTGGCCAGCCCCGAGGCAGTGCCTTTATTTTTATTTTTTTTATCCCGCCCGAGCCGCGTTTAGAGTAGGAACACAAATTGTTACAAAAAAGAGAAAATTTTGGACTACAAATTTTCCCTTTTTTAAGTTTGAATTAGAATGTGACTTTCTTAAAGTGAATCTTGTAATTCCTACTGAGAAATAAATGCTTTTGATTTGATTTTGATTTTGTACCTACAATCCGGATGAAGGAGCGGACGCCCTAAAGGCTACTGTGGTTGCTTCCAATACATATTAGCTTGAGCATAGGTAGGAGCTTACCTTGATTGCTTGTAGGTATACCTACTGAACAGGATAAAGTCTATGCGATAGACTGCCTCTTCTGACTCTGTGCTTTTTCAGCGCCGTAGTCGAATCAGTAATCCTGAAGGAGCGCGAAGAGCAGATCAAGTTTAACAACAAATACGTGGGCGAGTACGAACGAGAGCAAGCTCGGTTGTACGAAGAGAAGGTTCTGCGCCAAGCCAAGGAGTGGAACGAGCTTCAGCAGGAGAGGAAACGCAGGAGATTCCAGTTCAACAAACAGCATCAGAAGGACATACTGGACCAGTAAGCTTGTACTAAATACTAGTAACGGTCTATGAACCTTCGTCCAAAGATAACAGCGCAGTCTCCACGACGGTCAGCACGCTGGCTACCATGAACAGAACAGCGATGCTTCCGAGAGACGCTCAAACATAAGGGTCACTATGGCCTCTACAGTTTCCCTATTTGAGTGCCCGACACACTATTGGCCCGTTTCGGTGCATTTTGCACCTGCTAGAGTGCCGGACGCGCTATTATCCCTTTTCGACCCACTTTGTCACTAGGGTGAACGACACCTAACCTAACTAACGGGTAACCTAATCTTTCAGGAACAGCTAAGTATAATAAGGTTGATGTACTTACAGGATAAAGGAGATAGACGATCGCAAGCGCAAGGAGTACGAAGAAGAGCTGACGCAGCAGAAAATGGATATCGAGAACTCCAACAAGGAAATGCAAGCCATCAAGGAGTTTGAGATGAACTTTGTAAGAATGCACCTATTTTGGCACCACCATAACATAACCATAAAAGCCACAACAGTCCACTGTTCGACATGGGCCTTCCCCCTATCGGAGGGCATTGCCAATCGGCGTAATTAACCCAGGCTGACTATGCCGGCATATACTTACTTAGTGTGTGCCGTAATCTCACAGTAATTTACTTTCTAATTCTCGGCATCTACCGGCCCGGAGCCTTTGAAGCCCGAAAGCCCCGTATAACATATAGGTGAGGTAGGTACGACTGATACAACGGTAGCTACGCCGCCAATTTTATAAGTATTTCTTATCTAACGGCTTTTAGTAGTCCATTAGCCAAGTTAATGTTACAGAAAGAAACTGAGAGGCAGCGCATATGGCGCGACAACGAGCAAGCTGTGAAGGAACGCGAGCAACGCAAGCGCGAGCAAGCCATGAGAGACCACATGGACGACCAGCTGCTTGAAGTGCTGACCAGGTCGCAGGCCAGGGTCGAGGCCAGGAGGAAGGCCACGGAGAAAGAGGTGAGGAAGCAGTCTCTGCAGGAACGTGAGCAACGCAAGCGCGAGCAAGCCATGAGAGACCACATGGACGACCAGCTGCTTGAAGTGCTGACCAGGTCGCAGGCCAGGGTCGAGGCCAGGAGGAAGGCCACGGAGAAAGAGGTGAGGAAGCAGTCTCTGAAGGAACGGAGCAACGCAAGCTATGGGCCCCCATTTTTTTTAAACATGTCCGATGGTATCAGTACGTCAGTAGCAAGCTGTGCTGGCTGTGTACCTACATTGCTCTTTCTTAGTATTATATGTATGTCAACATACATTTACGTATTATGTATGACCTATTTTCACTAATTTTACGCGCTTATTTATTGATGTTCTTCCATCGTTACGTTAGATATACAATGCAATATCGAGCTGTTAGATACGTTTCGGAGTACTATTATTTATTCTGTGGTTTCGGTTAGTAACTATGAAAGCTTCGAAGCATCCTCGAGGTTGAGGCCAGGAGGAAGGTCTAGGAGAAAGAGGTGAGGAAGCAGTCTTTGAAGGAACGCGAGCAACGCAAGCGCGAATAAGCCATGAGAAACCACATGGACTACCAGCTGCTTGAGGTCCTCACCAGATTGCAGGCCAGGGTCGAGGCCAGGAGGAAGGCCACGGAGAAAGAGGTGAGGAAGCAGTCTCTGAAGGAACGCGAGCAACGAAAGCGCGAGCAAGCTATGAGAGACCATATGGACGACCAGCTGCTTGAAGTGCTCACCAGATCACAGGCCAGGGTCGAGGCCAGGAGGAAGGCCACGGAGAAAGAGGTGAGGAAGCAGTCTCTGAAGGAACGCGAGCAACTCAAGCGATGGGCCCCCGTTCTAAAGCATGTCAGATAATATCAGTACGTCAGTAGCAAGCTGTGCTGCTGTGTACCTACATAGCTCTTTCTCAGTATTATATGTCAACTTACATTTACGTATACTTAGCTATGGCCTATTTTTACTAATTTTACGCGCTTATTTTTTGATGTTCTTCCATTGTTAGGTGGGATATGCAATTCAATATCGAGTTTCTAGATACATTTCGGAGTACTATTATTTATTCTGTGGTTTCGGTTAGTAACTATGAAAGCTTCGAAGCATCCTCGAGGTTGAGGCCAGGAGGCAGGCCACGGAGAAAGAGGTGAGGCGGGAAGTCATCTCCTATTCCTTCTTGTGGGACACCGAGTTGTCTAAAGACCAGATGAACAGAGTTTTGCAACCGCCTCCTACAAATAGCAGGCCTCTGAAGTAGTTGGTTGAGACCGATAGCTTGGTGTGCCCTTTGGAGCAAGGAACCATCTTTCTTTTTTCGGACTATCAATGAGGTGGCTCGGCCTTCATTGCCCTAATACAAACACTTTTTGTGAGTGACCCACCGAGAATTGAACCCGGAACCTTCAGCGTCGCAGGCAGTCGCTTTGTCATTGTCAAAAATACGCGAGAACGCTTGATTTGAGTGAGACGCATAGCAAAACCTTTACCCTAGGAGTACCTATTCTTTAGTGTACAATCATACTCACTGCAAACGTTTCCATTTAACAGTTTTGTTTTTTTAGATACTCGATCATTGGCCTGCTTTTATGGGATCTTCCATTCGTCACGATAAGTGGTAAAATTCTGGTAAACTTTTGTGTTTGTAGATACGTGATGAGAAGCTGCGTTTGCTGGACGCTATTTCAAAGAGACTGGAGACCAGCACGTCCGAACGCGACGCTAAAGAACAAGCCAGTTTTGTGAAAGCTATTGCGGAAAGAAATGCGGCGTAAGTACAACTTGCGTAGATAAAGAATGGATCCCGAATTGGCAAAATTGTTATTTGACTCTCTATATATTACTAGCTGCCCGTCAGCGGTTTCACCCGCTGCAACCCATTTTTCACCGCTTTAGGGGTTGAAAATCAAAAATCCCTGAAACACGTACTGATTTTTTTTAGCTGTTTGATCTAATTGCAAGTTTTGAAACAGATCGTATTTAGAAATAATGATTTTCCATACAAATCTTTAAGCCCTTTTTTACCCCTTTAGGGATTAAAAATCGAAAATCCCCGAAACACGTATTTCCTTTTTTTAGCTTTTTTATCTAATCGCAAATTTTGAAACAGATCGCATTTTTAAATAAAGATTTTCCATACAAACTTTGAACCCCTTTTTTACCCCTTTAGGAGTTAAATGATGAAATCCCTGAAACACGTGTTTAATTGTTTTAGCTCTTTGATCTAATCACAAATTTTGAAACAGATCGCATTTAAAAATAATAATTTTCCATACAACATTTAAACTCTTTTTTACCCCTTTGGGGGTTAAAATTTGAGGTAAAGAATATTTAAAAACCTGCCCCTTAACTTACTCTATATACTAAAAAAACCGCATCAAAGTCCGTTGAGGGGTTTTAAAGATATAAGGAAACATACATACAGACACAGGAAGGGACTTTACTTTATACTATGTATTGATTGATATGGCATAGTTATGAGTTTATGAGCAGGATGTCAACAATAATGTAGCTAATTAGATTTTTTCCTTAATCTGACTAAGTTGTAAATTATTGATTGACGAGCGCAGGTGTTGCATGTGCCCATACGGAATTTCATAAAGTGAACCCAAAATTAATATCCAACATAAACACCTAAGTGCGGAAAATTAAAAAAAATACCGGCCAAGAGCGTGTCAGACACGCCCACAAATAGGGTTTCGTAGTCAACGTTTAAATATCAGGTTTTTCAGTATTACAAACTTAATTTTGTTGCTGGTTTGTTAGCAGCAGTATGATGACCAACCGCAAATAGAAAAACTAATTTTTTTCTGAATTCTTTAAGGGTACAATATCCGTTATAGTTTTCATTGTAACTTCAGATTGTAAGCTATATTCCATATTTATTTCAAATTTTTAGCGTTTATACTTTAGAAGTTACAGCTGGAACAAATTATGGGTCAAAAACGCCCTTTTTAAAAGCAAATATCTCGTGACAGGAACATTTTAGTGACTTTGTTTCAAAGAAACCTCACCTTAGTTTTAAAAGACCTATTCAACGATAGCCTACTCATTATCACAGAAGAAAAAAAACCCCCTTCACTTGTATGGGAGGGGGTCCAAAAAACATTTAATATAATTTTTTCTCAACATTTCTATATTTGGGTCAACACGATCTATCTTTTCACCAAATTTCATGTCGATAGCTCTAAAACTGACGAAGATATGAGGGCGCGGCATACAGACAGACAGACAGACAGACAGACTTGACGAAACTATAAGGGTTTCTAGTAGACTACGAAACCCTAAAAATATATGTATTGATGAATTTTTAAAATTTCCCACACAGTGTGGAGGCGCGTCAAAAAGCTGCATTGGAGAAGAAGGAGCGTCACAGACGAGACAAGATGGTGGCACACGAGCAGTTCCTGCGAGACGAGGAGCAGAGGCTTCATGAGGAGGAGACCATGGCTCAGTGGGGGCTCATGAACAGGTAATGCCATCATCAAAGTCCATTGCTGGCCATAAGTATTGCGAAATTCTCTGGCGGGTATTGGCCATGGTCTCATCTCACCACGCTGGACAGCCGAGTTGCACATTATATCTCACTTGATTGCTGTCCATTCTTAGCATTTGGTGTCCTTCCGGGTTTTTATTACAGGATTTTTGCTTTAAGATGATTAGGTGTATTGCTCCTTTCAGGTTCAAAAATCAAGAAATCTATGACGAATATAGAGAGAACATGCGTAAAGAAAAAGAGCGAAAGGAAAAAGAATACCGTGAAGCGATTATAAAACAAGAGGTAAGTGAATAATTTTGGTGACGTATAAGTACTGCCTGGTTTATATTTTCACATCTTTGCTATTTTGATTTGGAGATGTGGCTTCAAATCCCACTGATGCAGCAATTTTATCTTCTGGGTGTAATTTATGCTCCACCATGTGGTATCGGCTAGGAATACTACCACCCCGAATCCGTTCAGGTTGTTTCATGAAAGCCGACGTAGAGTTTTAGACCTCGGCTGAATATCTGTCGACTATGGTCTACCGCATGGTGGCGGTGATACCACCTTCAAATAGCATTACCAAAGAAGGCTGGCGTTAGGCACGCGGCTGGTCTTAAAATATTGCTTAATCCTTCTACCACATGTTTATGTTCCTAACTCTAACAAATCATGATTCGCCGACCCCAATCGATTTGAAATAAGGGCAGGCAGATGAAGGAAACACATGCTCCATAAGAAAAGCATTTCAGTTTCACAGAATGATCATATCTGCTTAATGTTTTGCTTGATTACAAATAAATATATCTTTATCTTTGATTTCCAGGAAGAGACAACAGCACTGGCGGCCCGGGCGCGCCAAGAGTCGCTGCACTTCTACGGCGCTCTCGCCGAGCAGAAGTTCCGCGAGGCCGACAACAAGCTGCTTACTTACTCGCTGCAACTGCTGGAGGAGGCACGGAGGAACGGACGACCCACGCTGCCCATCAAGAAGGCTATTGATGTAAGTGTAGTTGGAACATCACTTTACTTGACAAGATACCCAATACCCATTCCATGCAAAAATATGGGCAATACATAGGTACTTGTGCTGGTTTCTCGCCTTTGTGGGTTTGCTTTGCTCGCAATATCTACAAACATGCTGGTATGAATTTCTATTAGGTAATTAATCCCTAAAACAGAGACAAAAAATTTTTGAAAAACTACTGGAACCAAGAATGGGAACTATAATCCAGAATATTTTTTAATTTTCCCCAGCGCTACTGCAAGATGTACCGCCTGTACCCGATGCCGAATCTCCCGAAGTCCCTGCAGGAGCACTTCGCGGGCTACGCCCCGCGCGACGGCTCCACGCCCGACGTCGACTACCAGGAGCCGCCGCCGCCGCCGCCCGAGCGCAGCCTCACAGAGATGGACGACAAGTACGAGCGGCAGAAGAGGGACGGGCTTCAGAAGATATTCAAAGTGAATACATTTTTAGCTCTTAAATTTTTATTTACGTATTAATACAAACGAAGCAAGTGGAAAAATTTCACGCCATTCATGATTTGACCGCTACACTACGGCGACTCTTACCCAGGCGGCGAAATTGTGAACCACTTGTTTCGTTCATATATTTTTGTTACTTGACTACTTACGAGTAGCTTTAGCGCCATCTACGACTTTAGTAGAACTATAGGTACAGTTACTCAACTGACAATTTAAGTATGTACAAGTTGACGAGAGATGGAGCTTTATTTTTAGCTCATTTGATAAGGCTTCGCAACAAGCAGACGTATTACAAACGAAATCGGACTGCGGCACACACCGCGCCGCTGCGAGACACCTCGTAAAGATCCACCCAGCCGTTTGGGCTGCAGCCCGTAAAAAAGAATTTCATGATCACATCCGTGTTTTTTATATTATTTACTTAACGATCACTATTATAGAGGACATTTATTTTAATACATAATTGTAATTGAATTTTTTGAACCTGTAGTGTGAGATACATAAACTAAACTATTGAAAAGATAACGGATTGCAGAGAGTATGCAAGAAATCATACTGGTTTGTTATCAACGTGTCTAAGGGCATAACCATCTACCTACTGCATACTGAAGTATGCACCTCCTTGTCGCACATGCCAGAATCACTGCGAGTGCGACAAGGAGCATTTTATTTCAGGATGGTCATGAAATGTTCGAATATAGCCTGATTCATAGAAGAAAGGGACACGAAAGGGCAACATTATTGTTTGCGTCTTTTTCATATTACATGACATTTGAGCAAGATGTCCACAATAATGTTGCTATTTCGGGTCCCTTTCTATGAATCAGGTAGTACAGCATGGCGTTATCTTGGTTATAACCAATGTTAATTATAAAAACCATAATCTAACAGGCACCAAAGCCCAAAGAGAGTCCGAAGTCGTCTGAAATGAAGCCGCAGGAGAGTTTGCCCGACTACAAGCGGCAGGGCCGCGCCAACGGACTGCAGCGGAAGAAAACACCACCACCGGTCAGTAATACGTCACTACCTGATTCACAATAGAAAGGAATATAAATGGCGACCGGAGGTTATGCTTTCTTTCTCGCACTAAGGCTCTTACATACCAGGCGTTCATGCTGTCTCCCTGCCACTTATAGAACCGCCGCCATTTTTATATTCCCCCTTCTGTGTTATACATTCAAATCTGATATAGTACATTGTTGTCGAGGCCGGGAAAACAAGGCTTTGCTGGACGAGTAGAGTTTGAAGTCCGAGCCGTAGGCGAGGACTTCAATTAATACGAGTCAAGCAAAGTCATTTTCCCCGAGGCTTACATAGTGCTTTTCTCAAAAAATGCTAGGAAATAACAAACTCAGTACGTACTTTATAAAAAATGTTTTCCAAGGTCAGTTTGGCTTCAGCCTTTATGCACCCCTTATGTTTGGCGGCGTGCAATACATTTCGATACTACTCTCATCTTTATTCCGTTTTAAACAAAAGAGACTACAATACAACTGAAAATTTTCACGTTTTCCCACCCATTTTGTTTGTTTTTCCACCAATTGTTTATTTTTTTAATAAATAGGCCTTTAGCAAGGCAAGGCACAGTATTCATTGTTATTCAGCCATTCTATATGTATGTTTAGTTCATTCCTTTTTTTATTCTATTGGTCTATTTAGGATAGGCAAGGGTTATAAAATTATACAGCCTTGTCTTCAGTTAGTTCATATTAACTTTTCGTATAAAATTACGTTCCGTTCTTAAGAGATTCATAGAGATATCTATTTTGAAATAAATTACCTGTGCGGCTTAGCGTGTAACGAATTTACTTTGCCGGACACCCGGACACCTGCAAAGGAATTCCATACAACTTTGCCGGCGCGGTCGGAGACATGACACACAATTGGAGATTTTGCGTATTCTTTTTTTGAAAGAAATGAACATATTTCCTAGCATGTTTGAGAAAAGAATTTTATTTCATGACAAACCTGCTGCGTTTCTGTAAAGCCTTATTCTTGTAACATATAATCTTTGTTCTGTCTGTACCATCTGCTGGTAGGTATAATATAGGTATCTACAGATCAATCATTTCATGACAAACCTGCGTTTCTGTAAAGCCTTATTCTTGTAACATATAATCTTTGTTCTGTCTGTCTGTACCATCTGCTGGTAGGTATAATATAGGTATCTACAGATCAATCATTTCATGACAAACCTGCGTTTCTGTAAAGCCTTATTCTTGTAACATATAATCTTTGTTCTGTCTGTCTGTACCATCTGCTGGTAGGTATAATATAGGTATCTAATCTACAGATCAATCATTTCATGACAAACCTGCGTTTCTGTAAAGCCTTATTCTTGTAACATATAATCTTTGTTCTGTACCGTCAGGTAGGAGAGCCTTCTTTTTTAAGTTAGATTCTCTTTAAGAAATTTGACAGCCGATGTGGCGCAGTGGTTAGTATCCCTGTCTGCCACGCAAAGGTTCCGGGTTCAATTCCCGGTGGGAATATTCACAAAGTTGATATTTATCACTTTGTGAATCTGTTCCCAGTCTGGTTAGGACATTGCAGGCTGAACCACCTGATTGTCCGCAAGTAAGATGGTTCCGTGCTTCGGAGGGGCACGTTAAGCCGTCGGTCCCGGTTGCTGTCTATGATGGCGGTCGTTACACAACCATGTCAGAGGCCTGTTACTTGCAATAGGCAGTAGAAAAACTCTGACACCAGGGTTCATCGGGTCGTTGAACGACTCGGTGTCCCACACGAAAAGAAAAAGAAGAAAGAGAATCTTGTAAATTCCTACTGAGAAATAAATACTTTAACTTTGGGGCACCTGCAGAACCATTCAACTTGTGTTTTCAGAGAGAGGAGATAGTGCTCCCACCCATCACGGTGGTGACGTATCCGTGCAAGCAGCTGGGACTAGTGTCCACTGAACCAATCAAGACGGAGCAACCGTGCGACTGCGTACAGTTTGGAGAGATCTAGCCCTGCCATCAAGAAGTATCATCCTATCTATCATCATCATAAGAATCAGCCTACATCCACCTACTGCAGGGTAGAGGCCTCTTTTCTATTGCACCAAGCCTCACGGTTCTGTGCTTATCTGATCCAAAGAGATCATTTCAACTTTGATGTCATCTCATCACTGCCCACATATCAGTGCCCTTTACGAGTATTTCACACAGAATCACTTTTTCCTAAAGAGAAAGAAAAAGAAACTGCAGTGCTACTCTGATACCAAGGTGCATCCTTTTGTACCACTCGATGTCCTCACGATTAAGGAGGCCATCGCGTTCATATAATACTACCTTGCTCTATCAAATGGCTGTTCTATGCGATAGAAAAAGATAGAGCGATATAAAAGACTATTGTTGACAACTGCATAGGTTAAATGTCACGCGGTTGCAAAACGCCATTGTCGCAGAACACAACTTTTAATAATACTGGCAGAATGACACAAGCTCTCATTAGTAGGGATCCATGAATTAAACAAATGGCATCAAAATCTTAAGCTCGACATTTTGCTCTTATGATGACAGTCTGCGCCTGTGACGTCTATTCCCGTGACATTTCGCAAGGTACGTTTTTAATGTAATTTTAGCAGCTAATCAATTATGGTCATAGCAATAAAACAATCTCGTAGAAAATATTATTTTTATTTAGTTTTTATCAACTTTTGAACGTGTTTGTCTATTTTAGAGAGCGTTTGTATGGCACTAGTGTGTTTACAATTATTTATTATGTTACTGTGACTAGAAAAATTGTGTATGTAACGTTGCAAAATTTTGTCATGTGAATAAAGAGAATTAACTTCTAATCAGTGTTTTCTTAACCGAATAACTAATGTTAGAAAAGTAAATCTAACTTATCAAATAAAATCTTTGGTCACATTGAGTGTAGATTAGTCTAAACGTTCAGAAATACATTTAACATACAAACTGAGGAAACTTTTGTTTACTGCATATAATTTTAAGCTTATTTTTTCATAGTCGTTGCAAAAACATGGAATTTGTGCTCAAACACATTGTTCGTAATACTTTTCGTTTCATTTGGCTAACAATATTGTCTATAGTTGCTACAACTGATATTATTTACCATCTTTCACATCAATATACTATCGTAATCACAAAATAACTTCATTTGTGCACTTTTTAAGAAAATACTTTAATCTCGTAACGCCTTTCTTTTTTAAAGTACAGAATAGTTAGCGTTAAAATAACTTAACTGAATGTAATAATATCAGTTGTTTATTGTTATAACATGTAAGTTTCTTGTTTAAACACTTTAGTAAATAAATTATTTTGAATTCGTCGGATGTTGGTTGGTATTGTAATAAAAAATGTGTTGTCATTGTATTGCATCAAATCCTGCTTCAATAATAAGACATTAGTACAACCTGCGTAGATAAAGAATGGATCGCGAATTAACAATATTATTGTTTGTCTTTCTATAATACTTCAGGATCCATTCTTGATCTGCACAAGTTATACAGGATGTAAAAAAATCAACTGCAAATATTTTAAGGGGTGAACCAGCCCTTGAAAATCAACAACTTTCCCCAAGGAACATAGGTCGAAATATGAAAAAAAAACCTCCCATAAAAATGTACCAGCCGCGGAGTCAATTTGTATTGGAGGTCCAAATTTTTTCGACCTATGTTCCTTGGGGAAAGTTGTTCAGTTTCATGGGCTGGTGTACCCCTTAAAATATTTGCAGTTGATTTTTTATATGTGATTTTTAAATAAAATTGAGTTTAACTGATAAGTGTCTGAACAAAAATCTTGTAGCAACTTTTTAGTCGGGCGTGTCGTGACTCGTGCGTTTCGCTCGTTGCAGTCGTAATCGCGCTTACCCTACTTACTAAACTAGCTTGTACTTTGTGCAAAACAAATAAAAACTAACACCTATTATAATAACAACATGCCGTTTTAGATATGGTTTGCGCTGGCAAGGAAATCATACTTCATTCCGTATCAGATTTTACATTTTGTGTTGAATAAAAGCTAATTTTATTTTAAATCATTAACACTATTATGGCAATCGAATTTAAAAATATGTCACGTTTTAAATCTGGAAGATAAAGATATATTTTATGCTACAAAGTTGAAGTCGATAAAATCTTCTGTCAAAAATACATCTAAATATAATAAATCTTTGTAGATATTCTAAATAGATAGAGGATGGTAATTGTTCTAAGGCAAGTTCGGACGACAAGTCGTTGGAAATCTAAAACACTAGAATTTAAATCTAAGTCCATTTATAACCCGCACGGACGTACCAAATAAAAAAACTTATAGGCGGATAATCAACAACCAAATCAAACCAAAATACACGAAATCAGGATTCGCAACGTAACTTTCTTTTACAAAAATCTCCTTTTTCCCAACTAGGTACGGTAGTGCATTTAAAACTCGGACAAAAGTTCATTAACCCCTCATGTAATCCGACGAGGTCAATAAACTTTTGCCCAAGTTTTAAATGCACCAACCATAGTAAGAAGACATACATACATATTCTATAATCAAGCTAGGTCCTACTTAATACTTAGCGAATATTAAACTAAATAAATAAATTAAGTAACAACTAACACATTTCAATTTGGCACTAATCTAATACTTATTTATATTAGCACGGAGGCCAATTTTGGAAAATGCAGTGGGATAAGTTATAATTATAAATTAAAATGCATTCTCTCGCCGCCATTTCAGCTGAAAAACCGACAAATACCCGAAATAATTGTATATTAACTATTTGCGATGTAGCGCTGAAATAACGGCATAAAACTTACAAACATACCATCGTTATCAATTGCATAAAATCCGTAAGATTGACAAATTGCCAATCAAACGCTCGAACTTTAACAGCGACATCCGACTGGCCGATGAACAGCCAATCACAAAACGGGAAAGCCCCGCTCTCTCGTAATAGGCACGAAAATTACCAGTCAAGAAATAGCAAATATCCACTCGCTACAGATTGGCCGATTTGCTACCTATGAAAATGCGGGACACGTCCTTTCGTGATTGGCTCTCACACATTCTCGCGGAATATTCCCGCGCTGTGATTGGCCGGTGGTGTATGACGTCACGGCGCGTCCCGCGTGCCCTCCATGGCGTGGTTGAGGCAGCGGCTGACTAGTTCCAGCTTGTTGAGGTACGCCGCCGCCATCTCGCCGCGGGGAGAACTGGGAATTCAAGATTTATTTAGTGATCAGAAGTTTGTTTTGTGGGTAGGTGTTACGTTTGGTGAGCAGAAGGTATGTTTAATGAGCGAACGTCATGCAATCGGGTCGTTGGACTCTTCGGTGTCCCACTTGAAAAGAAGAAGAAAAAGAAGATACCGAAGAAAGCAGAATTAATGCAAAAATTAACAGTCAGTCTAATGTTTGCAGAAGTCATGCCAAAGTGAGCAGAAATCTTTTCTTTTATTTCTTTTTGAATGTTGGCAGAAGTTATGTTAAAGTGAGCAAAAGTTATGTCAAAGTGAGCAGAAGTCATGCCAAAGTGAGCAGAAATCTCTAAGTGAGTAGAAGTCATGCCTAAGTGAATAGAGTCATGCCAATGTTAGTAGAAGTCAAACCAAAGTGAACAGAAGTTATTCTAAAGTGTTTAGATGCCATGACAAAGTAATTTAGTAATTGCGTAGAAAGTGTTTGAAGGTAACTAAAAGTCATGCAGAAGTAAGCAGAAGCCATTCTAAAATAATCCAAAATGAGAAGAAGTCACGTCTAAATAAGCAAGTCACGCTAAATTGAACAGTCATACCATGTCATGTTAAAGTGAACAAAAATCGGGTTAAAGTGAGCAGAATTAAAAAAAATTAGCAGAAGTCATGTTTATGTATACCTACTTAAATACCATATACTAAACGGGTTTTTACTCACGGTATGTTTTAATCGAGTTCATTTTGTTTCTTGTTCAATTTAATAATAAGAAAATCTTACCTGAGCATGAAAGGATCTTCACGGGGTGAATTTGTTACAAACGGCGAACGCCGCATCATATCGCCCACTGGAATAAAACACGACAAATTGTAGAGACAATCTATTATAGTGCTACTCGTAGTTTAGATATGTCTATAATATACTGGGTGTGAGGGACGGTGTAACGAAAACTTTGCAACGTGGGCAGACCATGAAACTAAATGACTTTCTCCATATAACATTTGTCGTAAACTAAAACTTTTTTTGACTTTCCATACGAAGTAAGTCAGCTGATCGTGAATTTTGTATGGGAGGTTGGTTTTTTTTTGTTTACCGTCATATGTTCCATGGGGAAAGTCGTTCAGTTTTATTTCATTGGTCTGAGCACGCCTGCAAAGTTTTCGTTACACCGAATATTTAACCATAGATTTAACGATAACTAACAACTTCAAGGGAATTCTAATAGTTACAATAATGCGCTGAAATAAGAACAAGACTTAGTAAACTCAGCGTTAAAAACATACCTACATACATCACGCCTATATCCCTTGCGGGGTAGGCAGAGCGTAAGCGGCTGTAAAAAGTGGCTATTTACACCACGTCTGACAAAAGTTTGGGAGTTGTTCTGAAGACTGTGTATCACCATAGTGACAGGTTCTCAGTTTATAGCCTAAAATGACAATACATATCAACTCTCAAATCCCTTAGTCGTCTCTTACCGGCACCACACGGCGTAGTAATCACAAGACAGATACTCACTCATAGGAGAAGCCGGCATGTTGAGTCTTAAATCTTGCTTCATGACTCGTCTGGCCGCGTAAGGGGTAGTGTTGGAGGCAAACGCCGGTCCCGGGGTGAATGAACTTGGGACTGCGGAGGGGGCCGCGCGGTCGCGGGAGGGGGGCGATGAACCGCCCATGTATTGAGGGGGGCTGAAAGTTAAACATAAATAAGTAAAAGAAGACATTCACCCGACCTGACCCGACAGTAACCCATTTTATTTTAATTATTTAATCTTACAGCTAGGTATATTATCAAAAATGGGTTTGTACGGTACTAAGCCATTAACAAGGTAACAAAGTAGGCGCGCGAAAATAGTTACGTAAGTAGGCGCGTGGCGTAGTTAAACACCCCACATTTATTTTATTAAATTTAGAGGTAAATAGGAAATACATGCACAATCAGACTTTAATGAATGGTAACATACAATTCTATTTTTAAACTAACGTGGTAAACCCTTTTTTTAACAAAAACAAAAGAACAAACACTAAATTCAACTCTTTTTCTGAGACATGTTTATGGACATCTGAATCTTTCGAGATGCGTTGGAGTGTGAACTATCCCAAGCGTCTACCCAACAGTTAAACTTCCAAAGGAAGGTCTGCTTCTACAATAATTAGAGATCTCTTTATAAAGATAAGCTCAACTTTGTGAACTAAGTTTAAGCGTCAATTTTGTTTGCACAGGTAGCAACGAAAAGGGTATAATATAACAAGCCGAAAGGAGGAAGTCAAGGTACTCATGAAACTGGACAAACCCGGTAGAACGGTTGGAAATATAAAAATATTTGGACCTCATATTTGTATGGGACGTAATTTTTTTTTGTATTTCTACCCATGTTCCAAGGGGAAAGTCGTTCAATTTCATGAGTACCTGCATAAAATTGCCCTTTTACTAATTTATCAGTCCACCTAGTAGAAAGTCCCCCGCACTGCAATTTCCGACACAAAACCTGCCGACGACACGATTTCCGGTTATTTAGCCATGCTCATAAATATCTGCAAAAATGCGACACATACTTGGCAGGTTTAGTTTGCTCGGGCGCTCGGAGTATACAAGTGGCAGAGAGAGCTCTGACATGCTGCCTTCGTCGCACCAGGAACTCCATTCGTAGCACCGCTACTACTGCTGTCACTACACACCTAAAGATCTGGTTATTTAGCCATGCTTCTTATTAATGTACGAAACTTACTTGGCAGGTTTAGCTTGCTCGGGTGCTCGGAGTATACAAGTGGCAGAGAGAGCTCTGACATGCTGCCTCCTTCGCACCAGGAACTCCATACGTAGAACCGCTACTACTGCTGTCGCTACACACATAAAGACCCGGTTATTTAGCTATTATTTAGCCATGCTCTTATTAATGTGCGAGACTTACTTGGCAGGTTTAGCTTGGTCGGGCGCCCGGAGTATACAAGTGGCAGAGAGAGCCCTGACATGCTGCAGCCTTCGCACCAGGAACTCCATTCGTAGAACCGCTACTACTGCTGTCGCTACACACCTAAAGAACTGCTACTACTGCTGTCGCTACACACCTAAAGATCCCGTTATTTAGCCATGTTCGTATTAACGTGCGAGACTTACTTGGCAGGTTTAGCTTGCTCGGGCGCCCGGAGTATACAAGTGGCAGAGAGAGCCCTGACATGCTGCAGCCTTCGCACCAGGAACTCCATTCGTAGAACCGCTACTACTGCTGTCGCTACACACCTAAAGAACTGCTACTACTGCTGTCGCTACACACCTAAAGATCCCGTTATTTAGCCATGTTCGTATTAACGTGCGAGACTTACTTGGCAGGTTTAGCTTGCTCGGGCGCCCGGAGTATACAAGTGGCAGAGAGAGCTCTGACATGCTGCCGCCTTCGCACCAGGAACTCCATACGTAGAACCGCTACTACTGCTGTCGCTACACACCTATAACAAACAACATTTCTATAGAATAATTTGTAAGAACCGCAATTTACCAAAATACCAAATACCAAAATTTATTTATTATTTGCCGTTATTGGCCAAGATACACTTGTAGTATTTCACAGGCTACGATTGAGCCGCGGTAGCCCAGTTAGTATAGGCGTCGGCAGTACAGATGTCATAGGGTCAAATCCTGCATGCGGTGGGAAAGCAAGTTTTCCAAAGGACTACGGGATTGAAATTTTGCACAGAATTCGCTTAGATATCGATGTATTTTTCATTAAATATATGAATCAGAAGAGACACCGTCTACACACGTGAGACGCGCGTCGCATCGTCGCATCGATGACGGCTGACGACTCGGCTGACGATCACTTGTCTGACACAAAGTCTTGCGTCACACGTCTCATCTGTGAAGATAGGCCCTAACAAAGCAATATACTAACTTGAACCGTTGTGTATTTGGTCTCTCGTTCCTCGGAAGTCGCAAAGTCTTCTCCAACTCTGTGTAGCCAGTCAGCACTCGCTGTAGATACCGCTTCTGCCCTTGCTATGTAACAGTAAGTGTAACACATGTGTAATACTAACTTGAGCCGCTGTGTATTTGATCTGTCGTTCCTTCTACTAGCGCCTTGCTATGTAACAGTAAGTGTAATACATGTGTAATACTAACTTGAGCCGCTGTGTATTTGATCTGTCGTTCCTTCTACTAGCGCCTTGCTATGTAACAGTAAGTGTAACACATGTGTAATACTAACTTGAGCCGCTGTGTATTTGATCTGTCGTTCCTTCTACTAGCGCCTTGCTATGTAACAGTAAGTGTAATACATGTGTAATACTAACTTGAACCACTGTGTATTTGGTCTGTCGTTCCTTCTACTAGCGCCTTGCTATGTAACAGTAAGTGTAATACATGTGTAATACTAACTTGAACCGCTGTGTGTTTGGTCTCTCGTTCCTTCTACTAGAGCCCTGCTATGTAACAGTAAGTGTAATACATGTGTGATACTAACTTGAACCGCTGTGTGTTTGGTTGGTCTCTCGTTCCTTCTACTAGAGCCCTGCTATGTAACAGTAAGTGTAATACATGTGTGATACTAACTTGAACCGCTGTGTGTTTGGTTGGTCTCTCGTTCCTTCTACTAGAGCCCTGCTATGTAACAGTAAGTGTAATACATGTGTGATACTAACTTGAACCGCTGTGTGTTTGGTCTCTCGTTCCTTCTACTAGAGCCCTGCTATGTAACAGTAAGTGTAATACATGTGTGATACTAACTTGAACCGCTGTGTGTTTGGTCTCTCGTTCCTTCTACTAGAGCCCTGCTATGTAACAGTAAGTGTAATACATGTGTGATACTAACTTGAACCGCTGTGTGTTTGGTTGGTCTGTCGTTCCTTCTACTAGAGCCCTGCTATGTAACAGTAAGTGTAATACATGTGTGATACTAACTTGAACCGCTGTGTGTTTGGTTGGTCTCTCGTTCCTTCTACTAGAGCCCTGCTATGTAACAGTAAGTGTAATACATGTGTGATACTAACTTGAACCGCTGTGTGTTTGGTTGGTCTCTCGTTCCTTCTACTAGAGCCCTGCTATGTAACAGTAAGTGTAATACATGTGTGATACTAACTTGAACCGCTGTGTGTTTGGTCTCTCGTTCCTTCTACTAGAGCCCTGCTATGTAACAGTAAGTGTAATACATGTGTGATACTAACTTGAACCGCTGTGTGTTTGGTCTCTCGTTCCTTCTACTAGAGCCCTGCTATGTAACAGTAAGTGTAATACATGTGTGATACTAACTTGAACCGCTGTGTGTTTGGTTGGTCTCTCGTTCCTTCTACTAGAGCCCTGCTATGTAACAGTAAGTGTAATACATGTGTGATACTAACTTGAACCGCTGTGTGTTTGGTTGGTCTCTCGTTCCTTCTACTAGAGCCCTGCTATGTAACAGTAAGTGTAATACATGTGTGATACTAACTTGAACCGCTGTGTGTTTGGTTGGTCTCTCGTTCCTTCTACTAGAGCCCTGCTATGTAACAGTAAGTGTAATACATGTGTGATACTAACTTGAACCGCTGTGTGTTTGGTTGGTCTCTCGTTCCTTCTACTAGAGCCCTGCTATGTAACAGTAAGTGTAATACATGTGTGATACTAACTTGAACCGCTGTGTGTTTGGTCTCTCGTTCCTTCTACTAGAGCCCTGCTATGTAACAGTAAGTGTAATACATGTGTGATACTAACTTGAACTGCTGTGTGTTTGGTCTCTCGTTCCTTCTACTAGAGCCCTGCTATGTAACAGTAAGTGTAATACATGTGTGATACTAACTTGAACCGCTGTGTGTTTGGTCTCTCGTTCCTTCTACTAGAGCCCTGCTATGTAACAGTAAGTGTAATACATGTGTGATACTAACTTGAACCGCTGTGTGTTTGGTCTCTCGTTCCTTCTACTAGAGCCCTGCTATGTAACAGTAAGTGTAATACATGTGTGATACTAACTTGAACCGCTGTGTGTTTGGTTGGTCTCTCGTTCCTTCTACTAGAGCCCTGCTATGTAACAGTAAGTGTAATACATGTGTGATACTAACTTGAACTGCTGTGTGTTTGGTTGGTCTCTCGTTCCTTCTACTAGAGCCCTGCTATGTAACAGTAAGTGTAATACATGTGTGATACTAACTTGAACCGCTGTGTGTTTGGTTGGTCTCTCGTTCCTTCTACTAGAGCCCTGCTATGTAACAGTAAGTGTAATACATGTGTGATACTAACTTGAACCGCTGTGTGTTTGGTTGGTCTCTCGTTCCTTCTACTAGAGCCCTGCTATGTAACAGTAAGTGTAATACATGTGTGATACTAACTTGAACCGCTGTGTGTTTGGTCTCTCGTTCCTTCTACTAGAGCCCTGCTATGTAACAGTAAGTGTAATACATGTGTGATACTAACTTGAACCGCTGTGTGTTTGGTCTCTCGTTCCTTCTACTAGAGCCCTGCTATGTAACAGTAAGTGTAATACATGTGTGATACTAACTTGAACCGCTGTGTGTTTGGTTGGTCTCTCGTTCCTTCTACTAGAGCCCTGCTATGTAACAGTAAGTGTAATACATGTGTGATACTAACTTGAACCGCTGTGTGTTTGGTCTCTCGTTCCTTCTACTAGAGCCCTGCTATGTAACAGTAAGTGTAATACATGTGTGATACTAACTTGAACCGCTGTGTGTTTGGTTGGTCTCTCGTTCCTTCTACTAGAGCCCTGCTATGTAACAGTAAGTGTAATACATGTGTGATACTAACTTGAACCGCTGTGTGTTTGGTCTCTCGTTCCTTCTACTAGAGCCCTGCTATGTAACAGTAAGTGTAATACATGTGTGATACTAACTTGAACCGCTGTGTGTTTGGTTGGTCTCTCGTTCCTTCTACTAGAGCCCTGCTATGTAACAGTAAGTGTAATACATGTGTGATACTAACTTGAACCGCTGTGTGTTTGGTTGGTCTCTCGTTCCTTCTACTAGAGCCCTGCTATGTAACAGTAAGTGTAATACATGTGTGATACTAACTTGAACCGCTGTGTGTTTGGTTGGTCTCTCGTTCCTTCTACTAGAGCCCTGCTATGTAACAGTAAGTGTAATACATGTGTGATACTAACTTGAACCGCTGTGTGTTTGGTCTCTCGTTCCTTCTACTAGAGCCCTGCTATGTAACAGTAAGTGTAATACATGTGTGATACTAACTTGAACCGCTGTGTGTTTGGTCTCTCGTTCCTTCTACTAGAGCCCTGCTATGTAACAGTAAGTGTAATACATGTGTGATACTAACTTGAACCGCTGTGTGTTTGGTCTCTCGTTCCTTCTACTAGAGCCCTGCTATGTAACAGTAAGTGTAATACATGTGTGATACTAACTTGAACAGCTGTGTGTTTGGTCTCTCGTTCCTTCTACTAGAGCCCTGCTATGTAACAGTAAGTGTAATACATGTGTGATACTAACTTGAACCGCTGTGTGTTTGGTCTCTCGTTCCTTCTACTAGAGCCCTGCTATGTAACAGTAAGTGTAATACATGTGTGATACTAACTTGAACCGCTGTGTGTTTGGTTGGTCTCTCGTTCCTTCTACTAGAGCCCTGCTATGTAACAGTAAGTGTAATACATGTGTGATACTAACTTGAACCGCTGTGTGTTTGGTTGGTCTCTCGTTCCTTCTACTAGAGCCCTGCTATGTAACAGTAAGTGTAATACATGTGTGATACTAACTTGAACCGCTGTGTGTTTGGTTGGTCTCTCGTTCCTTCTACTAGAGCCCTGCTATGTAACAGTAAGTGTAATACATGTGTGATACTAACTTGAACCGCTGTGTGTTTGGTTGGTCTCTCGTTCCTTCTACTAGAGCCCTGCTATGTAACAGTAAGTGTAATACATGTGTGATACTAACTTGAACTGCTGTGTGTTTGGTTGGTCTCTCGTTCCTTCTACTAGAGCCCTGCTATGTAACAGTAAGTGTAATACATGTGTGATACTAACTTGAACCGCTGTGTGTTTGGTCTCTCGTTCCTTCTACTAGAGCCCTGCTATGTAACAGTAAGTGTAATACATGTGTGATACTAACTTGAACCGCTGTGTGTTTGGTCTCTCGTTCCTTCTACTAGAGCCCTGCTATGTAACAGTAAGTGTAATACATGTGTGATACTAACTTGAACCGCTGTGTGTTTGGTTGGTCTCTCGTTCCTTCTACTAGAGCCCTGCTATGTAACAGTAAGTGTAATACATGTGTGATACTAACTTGAACCGCTGTGTGTTTGGTTGGTCTCTCGTTCCTTCTACTAGAGCCCTGCTATGTAACAGTAAGTGTAATACATGTGTGATACTAACTTGAACCGCTGTGTGTTTGGTTGGTCTCTCGTTCCTTCTACTAGAGCCCTGCTATGTAACAGTAAGTGTAATACATGTGTGATACTAACTTGAACCGCTGTGTGTTTGGTTGGTCTCTCGTTCCTTCTACTAGAGCCCTGCTATGTAACAGTAAGTGTAATACATGTGTGATACTAACTTGAACCGCTGTGTGTTTGGTCTCTCGTTCCTTCTACTAGAGCCCTGCTATGTAACAGTAAGTGTAATACATGTGTGATACTAACTTGAACCGCTGTGTGTTTGGTCTCTCGTTCCTTCTACTAGCACCTTGCTATGTAACAGTAAGTGTAATACAAGTGTAATACTAACTTGAACCGCTGTGTATTTGATCTGTCGTTCCTTCTACTAGCACCTTGCTATGTAACAGTAAGTGTAATACAAGTGTAATACTAACTTGAACCGCTGTGTGTTTGGTCTGTCGTTCCTTCTACTAGCACCTTGCTATGTAACAGTAAGTGTAATACAAGTGTAATACTAACTTGAACCGCTGTGTATTTGATCTGTCGTTCCTTCTACTAGCACCTTGCTATGTAACAGTAAGTGTAATACATGTGTAATACTAACTTGAACCGCTGTGTGTTTGGTCTGTCGTTCCTTCTACTAGCACCTTGCTATGTAACAGTAAGTGTAATACAAGTGTAATACTAACTTGAACCGCTGTGTATTTGATCTGTCGTTCCTTCTACTAGCACCTTGCTATGTAACAGTAAATGTAATACATGTGTAATACTAACTTGAACCGCTGTGTATTTGGTCTCTCGTTCTTTGGAAGCCGTAAAGTCTTCTCCAACTCAGTCAGTCAGCACTTGCTGTAGATACCGCTTCTGCCCTTGCTATGTAACAGTAAGTGTAATACATGTGTAATACTAACTTGAACCGCTGTGTATCTGGTCTATCGTTCCTTCTACTAGCACCTTGCTATGTAACAGTAAGTGTAATACATGTGTAATACTAACTTGAACCGCTGTGTACTTGGTCTCTCGTTCCTCGGAAGGCGCAAAGTCTTCTCCAACTCAGTATAGCCAGTCATACCGCTTCTGCCCTTGCTATGTAACAGTAAGTGTAATACATGTGTGATACTAACTTGAACCGCTGTGTGTTTGGTCTCTCGTTCCTTCTACTAGAGCCCTGCTATGTAACAGTAAGTGTAATACATGTGTAATACTAACTTGAACCGCTGTGTATTTGGTCTATCGTTTCTAGGAAGTCTCAAAGTTTTTTCCAATTCGGTGTAACCAGTCAGCACTCGTTGTAGATACCACTTCTGCCCTTGCTATGTAACAGTAAGTGTAATACATGTGTAATACTAACTTGTACCGTTGTGTATTTGATCTGTTGTTCCTTCTACTAGCACCTTGCTATGTAACAGTAAGTGTAATACATGTGTAATACTAACTTGAACCGCTGTGTATATGATCTGTCGTTCCTTCTACTAGCACCTTGCTATGTAACAGTAAGTGTAATACATGTGTAATACTAACTTGAACCGCTGTGTATTTGGTCTCTCGTTCCTTGGAAGTCGCATTGCTATGTAACAGTAAGTGTAATACATGTGTAATACTAACTTGAACCGCTGTGTATTTGGTCTATCGTTCCTCGGAAGGCGCAAAGTCTTCTCTAATTCGGTATAGCCAGTCAGCACTCGTTGTAGATACCGCTTCTGCCCTTGCTATGTAACAGTAAGTGTAATACATGTGTAATACTAACTTGAACCGCTGTGTATTTGATCTGTCGTTCCTTCTACTAACAGCTTGCTACATAACAGTAAGTGTAATACATGTGTAATACTAACTTTAACCGCTGTGTATTTGGTCTCTCGTTCCTCGGAAGGCGCAAAGTCTTTTCCAACTCTGTATGTCCAGTTAAAAAATCGTGCCAGAAGAGGCCTAATAGTAGGCGGTTGAAAATCTGTGACACCAGAGTTCATCGGGTCGTTGAATGTCTAACTATCTCGCTGTAGATACCGCTTCTGCCCTTGCTATGTAACAGTAAGTGTAATACACGTGTAATACTTACTTGAATCGGTGTGTATTTGTTCTTTCGTTCCTTCTACTAGAGCCTTGCTATGTAACAGTAAGTGTAATACATGTGTAATGCTAACTTGAACCGCTGTGTATTTGATCTGTCGTTCCTTCTACTAGCACCTTGCTATGTAACAGTAAGTGTAATACATGTGTAATACTAACTTGAACCGCTGTGTATTTGGTCTCTCGTTCCTCGGAAGGCGTAAAGTCTTCTCTAACTCAGTGTAACCAGTTAGCACTCGCTGTAGATACCGCTTTTGCCACACTAGCGCCTTACGGCAGCTCTCTAAGCGAAGACAGCGGCCGTGCAGGAAACGGATCTGCGGAGAAGACATAAAATCGCTGAGTTATTGTGGTAGTTTTTGACCTCGTCCGATTATCGGCCGACTATGGTAAACCGCATGTTGGCGGTGATACCACCTACAATAGCATTCCCAAAGAAGGTTGGCGTCAGGCAAGCAGCCGGTCGTAAATTATTGCCAAATCATTCTTTTGCTACACGATTTAGTATTTAGTAACTGTAGTTACTGTAGTTTTGGGAGTTACATCTGTTACATATTAGTCCCTTTAGGGACATATATATAAGTGATCTGGGCATATTAGGTCTGTGGGAGAAGTTCACGAGAAGTTTCATCTATCAAAACCTGCTTGTTTCTTTCTTTTTCAAACATCTATTTGACAGACACATCATTTTATTCGAAACTCAAAAATAGAATATCTAAAATTCTGTCACTCAATCTTGACTCAATCTTTGAAGTATTGTCAAAGCAAAGAAACGATTTTTATAAAAGTTTATTTTATATTTATTTACATTTTTATATTTGTTTTTATTATTTTAGCAATGAATGCTTTTTAAAAAATACGAGATATGGAACCAGCAAAAGAGCCTAAGTTGCCCGATATGGTGTAAGTATTTAACAATGTATTAGCTAGAAATTACAATTAATTTATTTTATTTCGACAAGTAGCTACTTGTTTACCGTGCGCAGTAAATAAACAAAGCACGAAAAAGATTCTTTGGGTTAGTGTTCATCATCATCACATCACACCAGCTACTGCTGGTCGTAGGTGTCCCCCAGGGTACACACGCAAGGCACGATTTTCCGCTCTCGCCATCCAGTCGCTCTTTTTAGAGGTCTCTAGCTGGGTTAAAAGTGATGTTACACGTGTTATAAGATTGAAGAAAGTTGAAGGTTTGAATTCAGAGGAGCTAAGTTGATAAACGTAGGCAATTATTAGTGTAGTTTTCATAGTTTTGTGTGTAAGATTCAAAGATTAAGAAGGAGAAGAATTATAAAGCTGAATGTTCTTGACATAGCTTACTATTACTGGTTTTACCACGACCCTACGGTTTTTGAGTAGACTATACTGTAAAGGCATTTGTTTATAGTCTTATTAGGACCTTGGGGGCCAGCCATAATCCAAGGTCTTCCTACAAGACATTTCTTCACGCCTCATCAAGGCAACTGGTTACCCAGAGCTGGCAGTTACTTCTGGCAACGCTGCCAGCATTCTGGGTACGTTGCCTCGATGCGGTGTGCTTAAAGACTTTACTTATAGTTATATGATTCAGTTTTATTGGGTATTAAACTTATAGTGAAAGATCTCCCGGCAGAATGTGCGGGGACCATCCGTCGTTTACGAAGAGGGAGTTGAACGCAAAGGAGTTCAAAGATGAAAAGGGGCGGGATCATAAAACTCCGTTTGGTGCAATTTCTCCTTCGGTAAGTTTGTACAGTTTAGTCCATTAGTTTGCTCTTGATTAACTTGGTCAGTAGAGACAGAAGCGGGCAGAGCATATTGCAAAAAACTATGGTAACGACCTATTCGGTAACCATCTGTAATTATCCACATTCCACAGGCTTTGGCCTGTTTGAGGTAAAGGAATTACCATGATAGACTACGATCGAGCTCACCCAGGCGTCTTAGACACTGGAAGTTTCTGGCGTTTGCCGCTTGTTCGATCATGGCGGTCACGAACCAGGGGAACAAATTGTATGAGATCTCTCTCTCTTCGCGTGGGACACCGAGTCGTTCAACAACCAGATGAACCCTGAGTTTTTCAACCGCCTCCTGCAAGTAGCAGGCCTCTCACATGGTTGTGTAACGACCGCCATCATAGACAGCAACCGGGACCGCCGGCTTAACGTGACCATCCGAAGCAGGAACCATCTTGCTTTGTGTTAGATAACGTCTGAGAACACCCAGACTCAATAACTCTTGATCATAAAGTTTGTTCTCTTCCAGTCATCGCGAACGGCCCCGCCACCCGCCGTCCCCATGATAATGCCGGCGGCCGCACCGCGTTCCTCCGAACACGCGATGCGGATAATCGACGCGAGACGCCGTGTACGCTCGCTCGAGCAAGTGCCGCGGTCTGATATTGAAGCTGCTACCGGGACCAGAGCGCTTGTGCAAGGTTAGACAGGATTCTTACTCTATTTTGGCAGATATCTAGGCATAGGGAGGAGTATGTATGCGCTCTTTCGAACACGCGATGCGGATAATAGACGCGAGGCGCCGCGTGCGATCGCTCGAGCAAGTGCCGCGGTCTGATATTGAAGCTGCTACCGGGAAAGAAAGAAAGAAAGAAAGAAAAATAATTTATTCAGCATTACATTTAAAAATAATACCGAAACGGTTGCAACTCAGCATAATGTCATAGCCTGAGCTGTGACGCTGATTTTCAGTGCAACCGGTTTGGAGACCGCCAAAGATTACAACAAAATAAATAAATAACAGGCTTATACTAAACAACAACAAAAAAACAAATCATAAAACTAAAAAACCTTATCTAACCTACTCTTTTTCTGAGAGCGATTGTGCAGTGTAATCATATATCAATGAAAGTAATAATACATATGCTAATTCCCCTTTTTTTATAATTTTGTGTGATATACATGTATATAAAAAAAATATATATAATAATTTATGTGTGTGTTAATATTATGAATATTAATTTCTCCTTTTATAAATTTACTTTACCGCTAATTTGATGCTGCAAAAGATATTCCTTAAGCTTTACCCTAAAGCTCGTAACAGAAGGTAAAGAGCACAAAGGTGGAGGGATATTGTTCCAGATCTTTGCAGCGGTATACTTAAAACTACCTTCAAACGCCGTAGTTTTATGACGTGGAACAGCAAGACGTGCGATACGTATACGAGACGACCATATTAGTTTTTCAAACAAATAGACAGGCTTACGACTTTTTATAATACCAAAAAGAAGAATGGCAAAGTGAAGAGTTCTTCTTGATATCATGTTAAGAAGCCTATTTTCGTTTAGAAACGGTGATACATGACTTCTTGGTGGTATTTCAAAGCAGAACCTAGCGCATGCATTCTGCACACGTTGTATTAAGCATTTAGTTTTTGACAATAACCTAGGACCATATACTGCATCAGCGTAGTTGAATTTGGATAGCACTAGCGACTCCACAAGATTTATTCTTAGTTTGACTGAAAGAAACTCTCTAGCCTTATACAGTAGTTTTAGGCGATAGAAACAATTTCGCACCAATTCCTGAATGTGTTTCTCAAATCTCAGACTAGGGTCCAGGACCACACCCAAATTACGCGTCTCTAAAACCTGATCCACTGCTGCCCCTTGAATTATTAAGGATGGTTTTCGAGCACTTATTTTCGCCACTTGCTGCCCAGACCCTAATATCATAAACTTTGACTTGCTTGGGTTCAACATCAAACAATTTTTCTGTGACCAGTCAGATATTCTTTCTAAGTCTTCATTAATCTTCTGTACCGCCAAGTTAACCTCCTCTGGACGACAAGACAAGTATAACTGTAAATCATCAGCGTATAAGTGAAACCTACAGTTTCTTATACACTTTATTACATCCGCACTATAAAGTATAAAGAGCAAAGGTCCCAAAATGGACCCTTGTGGTACACCCCGCCTAACTTCACTTGTTGATGAAACTGTTTCAGACCCATCATTATTGTGTAACTTGACATATTGAAAGCGGTTATTCAGGTAACTGTGAAACCATTTGACAGTTGGTACGTCAAAGCCATAATATGACAACTTCGAAAGTAACAACGGTATACTAATAGTGTCAAAGGCCCGTGAAAAATCTAACAGAACCAAGATGGTACCCATTCCAGCGTCTTGTGCTTCCAGGATATTGTTAGTAACGTCCAATAAAGCCGTAGTTGTACTTCTATTCTTACGAAATCCAGACTGTGCATGGGGAAGTATGTCATTACTCTCTAAGTAATTGATGATTTGCGTATGGACAATCCTTTCCAAAACCTTCGAAAGGCACGGCAGAATATTTATTGGCCGTAGATCTTTGAATTCCAAGGGACTTGATATTTTCGGAAGGGGCTGAACAATTGCCGTTTTCCACTGCTCAGGGAAAGCGCATGTTATAATTGATCTGTTAACAATTGAAGTTATCGCATCTAGTGTTTCGGGTAGAGTCAGCAAAAGCATCTCCAAAGTTATCAGATCATCACCCTGTGCGTTAGAATTCAAGGAATTTATGGTTTTGGATACTGTCTGCTTATCAACACACCTCAAACCAAAAATAAAATCATCATTGAACTTGTGAAACTCAAAATAACTAAGATCCGAAATACTCACATTGTCAGAGCATGGTAAGGTAAGGAAATGTTTATTTAAATCTTCTACAGAGCTAAGATGTGCTGGTAAAATATCTTTTTCTGTTTGAGCCGGAAGAATATCTGATTTAACACGTTTCCATAATTTTTTTGGGTTTTTTATATGACAGTTAATATTATGTTCGAAGTAAGCTCGCTTTTCGTAGTAGAGGGATGAATTTACTAAATGTTTGAGTTCTTTATAGTATTCCTCGTGAACATCTTTTCTTGTACTGAGGTATTTTACGTGTGCCTCATTTCTTAAATTCATCATCAGTCTAATATTATCCGTTATCCACGGATGTGAGTAAGATTTAATGTATATTGTCCTTACAGGTGCATGAGTATCAAATAAGATCAAAATAAAGGTGTTGAATAATGAAACCATGTCATCTACATTATATACGCTGGAGATTGATTTCCATGGTATAGCCTTTAGGTCAAAAAGAAAATCGTCTATTTTGATATTCTTTATAGGTCTATAAGTTACGTATTTGGGAGGTATTTTAGGCTTTTTAAAGTTAAATTCCGTAATAATTAAAGCATG
Organism: Phthorimaea operculella; assembly: GCA_024500475.1. Lineage (NCBI taxonomy): Eukaryota > Metazoa > Arthropoda > Insecta > Lepidoptera > Gelechiidae > Phthorimaea > Phthorimaea operculella. The sequence goes on from JANFCV010000229.1 coordinate 270,235, forward strand.
ATTAGACTTTTTGGTGCCTATAATGTCAAATGTAACATTTCTCACTGGCGCGTCCGTACATACCACATCTAGGAGTGTTTCACTATGATCAGTGAAATGAGTTGGAAAAGTTACAACCTGTTTCAAATTATGAATATCAATTACATCGTTTAATTTTATTACATTATTCGGGGAATATTGGTCCATATTAAAATCTCCTACCAATATTGTGAAGTCACAACTGTGACTTAAAGCATTTAACGAGTCACACACTGCACTCAAAAACACGTCAATCTTATGTCGGGGAGGTCGGTAAGCAGTTCCAAGGAGTATCTTATTGCCATTTATATTTAATTTCAACCAGATCTGCTCAACAGTTGGACTAATCGGAAAATCGCATAATATAGCCCTGATACCCTTTTTGACATAAAACGCAACGCCGCCACCCTGTCCATCACAAACATTGGAGGGTCTGGGACCACTACGCAGTGTATATCCTGGTAGAGAAGGGGCTTTACCTTCTTCATTAGGGCGCAATCGAGTCTCATTTATAGCTAATACGTCGAATTCATGTTGCTTGACAGTTAATATAAGCTCTTCGTGATGTTTACCAAGTGTCCCGGGATTATATAAACCAACTTTAAAATGTTTAGTAGCCATCGATATTGTAAGATTTTTTTTGTAAGTAGTTTGATGTTCTGTGTTTAGTGTATGAGTGTTCTGAGTTGTATAAATTCGTTATAAAATACAAAGCAACTATAATTTGCTGAGACAGTACTAATATTACAAGAGTATTACAGACCATATGTGACAGGCGTAAAGATACGTTATATTTGACTTGAGAAAACGGCACAGCTGCGACATATTTTTTTCTGAGACCACAGTAAAGTTCGCTGCAAAACAGAGCTAACCCTAGGATAAACCAAAATTTTTTATTATGTCGTCTTCGGATCGCAGACGATGGCATTGTTCACCATGAGCTCGGCGTGCATAGATTCTTCCATCTCTTGTCCATACATATTTCCAGTTAGCGCGCTTAGCTTCACTGCGAGCTTTGTAAAAAATGAGTCTGTTAGATCGCGACAGCCTTTCATTCACGTAGATGCGTTGCTCCGGGGAAGCCAAGCCTAGGCCCGCAGTAGTAGTGTTACGTCGCACTCGCGCCGCACTCAGCATCTCGTCACGACGTACACGGCGCGCGAAGCGTACAACCAGCGGGCGCGGACGCACTGCTTGACCTGCTTCAGCTCTACGCACAGAACCCAATCGCTCCGCACTGACGATTTCCTGTTCCTCCAGGGAAACACCCAGTTTTGCGGCAATACTCAGCGCAAGATGAGTGGGCTGTTCTGAATTTTCCTCAGGAACTCCCGAAGCTGCTACCGGGACGAGGGCGCTAGTGCAAGGTTTGGCAGGATTCCTTATTCCTACCCTATTTGGCAGATATCTAGGTAAGGGAGGCGTATGTACGCGTTCCTCCGAACACGCGATGCGGATAATAGACGCGAGGCGCCGCGTGCGATCGCTCGAGCAAGTGCCGCGGTCTGATATTGAAGCTGCTACCGGGACCAGGGCGCTAGTGCAAGGTATGGCAACATTCCTTATTCTTACTCTATTTGGCAGATATCAAGGTATAGGGAGGGATATGTATGCTCTCCTCTGAACACGCGATGCGGCTCGTGTGCGCTCGTTGGAGCAAGTGCCGCGGTCTGATATTGAAGCTGCTACCGGGACGAGGGCGCTAGTGCAAGGTTTGGCAGGATTCCTTATTCCTACCCCATTTGGCAGATATCTAGGTAAGGGAGGCGTATGTACGCGTTCCTCCGAACACGCGATGCGGATAATAGACGCGAGACGCCGTGTGCGCTCATTAGAGCAAGTGCCGCAGTCCGATATTGAAGCTGCTACCGGGACGAGGGCGCTAGTGCAAGGTTTGGCAACATTCTTTATTCCTACTCTATTGGGCAGATATCTAGGCATAGGGAGGGGTATGTATGCGCTGATAATAGACGCAAGACGCCGCGTGCGCTCACTCGAGCAAGTGCCGCGGTCGGATATTGAAGCTGCTACCGGCACCAGGGCGCTTGTGCAAGGTTCGGCAACATTCCTTATTCCTACTTTTATTTGGCAGATATCTAGGCATAGGGAGGGGTATGTATGCGCTGATAATAGACGCAAGACGCCGCGTGCGCTCACTCGAGCAAGTGCCGCGGTCGGATATTGAAGCTGCTACCGGCACCAGGGCGCTTGTGCAAGGTTCGGCAACATTCCTTATTCCTACTCTTATTTGGCAGATATCTAGGCATAGGGAGGGGTATGTATGCGCTCCTCAGAACGCGATGCGGATAATAGACGCAAGACGCCGCGTGCGCTCGCTCGAGCAAGTGCCGCGGTCTGATATTGAAGCTGCTACCGGGACAAGGGCGCTAGTGCAAGGTTTGGCAACATTCCTTATTTCCACTCTATTTTGGCACATATCTAGGCATAGGGAGGGGTATGTATGCGCTCCTTCGAACACGCGATGCGGATAATAGACGCAAGACGGCGCGTGCGCTCACTCGAGCAAGTGCCACGATCTGACATTGAAGCGGCTACCGGGACAAGGGCGCTTGTGCAAGGTTTGGCAACATTCCTTATTTCTACTCTATTTTGGCAGATTTCTAGGGAGGGGTAGGTATGATCTCCTCCGAACACGCGATGCGGATAATAGACGCAAGACGCCGCGTGCGTTCGCTGGAGCAAGTGCCGCGGTCTGATATTGAAGCGGCTACCGGGACGAGGGCGCTAGTGCAAGGTTTGGCAACATTCTTTATTCCTACTCTATTTTGGCAGTTATCTAGGCATAGGGAGGAGTATGTATGCGTTCCTCCGAACACGCGATGCGGATAATAGACGCAAGACGCCGCGTGCGGTCGCTAGAGCAAGTGCCGCGGTCGGATATTGAAGCTGCTACCGGGACAAGGGCGCTAGTGCAAGGTTTGCTTCCTTTTCCTACTCTTCTTTTTCCTTTCTTTGCTTTCTCTACTTGCAATTCCTTGTTCCTATTTGGGAGATATGTACCGTAGGGCGGGAAATTTACAATGCACTAGGACGTGTGTGTAAGTAAGGGTATCTGGGGCACATTTAAAAGTCGTGAGTTCAGGGGTACGCTAAAACGTGATTTTTTAAAATAAGATACGCCCGCATTGGTTTGCTTTCTCACCTGTCGGTAAGTGATGATGCAGACGATGTTGGAGCATGCTTGCCTAGGTAGTACCTATTCACTCTTGCCTTGGAATGGCCCAAGTTATAATGTTCCGGAAACAGATCCGTCGGTAGGAAATTCCACTTCTAAGCCGTTCGCTGCAATTCGTTGCTCATACGTTAATCATTCTATCTGTATTTCCAGCGGCTCTGGGCAGTTTCCGGTGGCCGCCATACCTGCTGGCGGTGTGGGTGCTGGTGCTGATGCTGACTCACGCGCTGCACTGCGTCGTCAGCGTGGTGGAGCGCGCGCTGCCTAACCTCAAGTTTGTATACGTATTTATGAGAATAATTGATAGTTCGTGGACAGTTAAATACGCGGTTTAAAAAGCCTTCTAAATTCTTTCAAGTCTATCGACCCGTTTATCAGGAACCTCAGGCACCTCAATAGATTTCAGATTATACGGTTCGGATAATTCTGAGAATGCTACACCCTCGTCGAGATTGCTGCAAACACTATATGCCTTGCATAGCCGGTCCTTGGCAGGTGCGGATACAGGTTTGGGCATTTTAGTATTAGAGCAAGTGGTGTCACACCGACACAAAACGCATTGCGAGCAAGCGAGCTCGACTTTTCACGGTAAAATTAGTATGGTAGAAGCAACACTGAGGAAGATCGAGTGATGTCAGGTCCCAGCAACATGTTAAACGTATTGCGAGCGAAGCGAGCTCGACTTTTGACGGTATAAGGGGTACAGTAGAAGCAGCACTGAGGAAGATCGAGTGGCGTCACGACACATCAACGTGCAAAATCGTATTGCGAGCGAAGCGAGCTCGACTGACGGTATAAGGTACAGTAGAAGCAGCACTGAGGAAGATCGAGTGGCGTCACGACACATCAACGTGCAAAATCGTATTGCGAGCGAAGCGAGCTCGACTTTTGACGGTATAAGGGGTACAGTAGAAGCAGCACTGAGGAAGATCGAGTGGCGTCACGACACATCAACGTGCAAAATCGTATTGCGAGCGAAGCGAGCTCGACTTTTGACGGTATAAGGGGTACAGTAGAAGCAGCACTGAGGAAGATCGAGTGGCGTCACGACACATCAACGTGCAAAATCGTATTGCGAGCGAAGCGAGCTCGACTTTTGACGGTATAAGGGGTACAGTAGAAGCAGCACTGAGGAAGATCGAGTGGCGTCACGACACATCAAAGTGCAAAATCGTATTGCGAGCGAAGCGAGCTCGACTTTTGACGGTATAAGGGGTACAGTAGAAGCAGCACTGAGGAAGATCGAGTGGCGTCACGACACATCAACGTGCAAAATCGTATTGCGAGCGAAGCGAGCTCGACTTTTGACGGTATAAGGGGTACAGTAGAAGCAGCACTGAGGAAGATCGAGTGACGTCACGACACATCAACGTGCAAAATGGTATTGCGATCGAAGCGGGCTCGACTTTTCTTGGTTAAAGTGGTATAGTACAAGCAACACTAACGAGAGCGAGTGGTGTCCCACTGACGCAAAACGTATTGCGAGCGAAGCGAGCTCTGCTTTTTTTTACGGTAAGACCGGTATAGAGCACTAAGGAAAAGCTAGCAGTATTTGAACCAGTGAATTAAAGATGTAGGGCTTAGTGGTTTCATTGACATGGTTTGTTCCCCAGGCGTTTCTGCCAGTACTTCCGCGCGTGGACAGAAGACTCCTGGAAGGCCGAAGCGGACATGAACCACCGTCTGCTGCCGGTAGCCCTCGCACTGGTTACCGGACTGATGTATACGGTGTATTTTGCACTCTTCGTGCTGTATTCCGTCGCGCTGTGGAGCATCGAGCCTCTGTGCACCGACTTGGAGGAGAAACAGAGCTCCGTTGATGTCATGGAGACTAAGGTAAGGTCACAAAACAGAGAGTTTACAAAAGGTTCACTCGTCCCTATTTTGGATTTTCGCGATTGGCACTTGTTATATAGCCAGGTTTGCCCCACGCCTCGTTTTCCTTTTCATTTCATGGTTCATCCGCTATCATAGTATGATCATGACCAGCCAAAGCGGGCGACCAAGTTACGCTGGTCATAATACTTAGATTTTGCTTAGGTTATAGCGTATGGATACACGTCTTTTTTCCCTGAGGTTTAGTAGGCAGAGCGTTTTACGGCCGTTATTGCCATGTTTGTTCGGCAAATATTTCAGACCCGTTCGGATATCCGGTACCGGGTATATCACTAATAATCAATTACTATGTTGTCAGTTGTCAGCCTGTCGCCTAAAGTTGTAATACCCTTCCGGACTATTTGGACAACTGTGCTACACGTGAGTCCTCTATAGTTCAACAACTTCGTGCCCGACCTTCCTGCGGGGTACAGACGGTGGGGGGTTTTGCCAATCCTGGCCTCAAAAAACTTTTTTCACTCCTGTCTATTTATGCAGCATATTTTAATCTTTTTATTTTTGTTTCAGGTCACCAACTACGTTGACGAGATCAGCAGCAAAACCAATATCAAGCATTAGTTCCAGTTTGTGTTTTGTTCTTGGTCTTGTATACAATATTGTTACGTGATGGTTTTTGTTAGAAAAATGAAAATAAAAAAGTATTTGTACGAATTTGTTGGCATTTAATTTGAATCCTTTCGGAATGACCTCATCCTACCATGTCCTCATCCTACAATGTAGGCGAGGAACACACGCAACGTCGGTTTGTGCGTCGTTCATTCGATTCTCCACCCTACCTGCATATGAATACGGTTTGTGTCAAACGGCATCGCACAACGCTGCGTTGTCTGTCAAATCGTTTGACATAAACCGCATTCGTATAAAAATAAGGTGGAAAATCGAACAAACGACGCACAAACCGACGTTGCGTGTGTTCCTCGCCGTACTCATTCTAAAATGGCCTTATCCTAGAATGTCCTTACCCTAGAATGTCCCCATCCTATGCATAATTTTATTTCGTAACACAAAGAAAACAAACAGGATAGTGAGTAGCAAGAGTAGCAAGTTTGACAGTTTGTGTTTTTGACCAAATGCGCAATCTACATTTTACCAATCTGACATTTGGTGACATTTTTGTAAATCAAATTAGAACATGAAACACTTACCCATACATAACATGAAATAACTTCACCCATCACAAATACGACAAGTCACGAAAAAAATAACCCTTTAGACGCATAATGTACAATTTACAAAATGTACTATACTCATCGCAGAATGTTGCTTTCGCAAAAGCCATCAAAGTTAAAGCCTAACCATTTCAAAGAGCCTTGAGTTTTAGGTTTCTCAGAGCTCAATCGTACAGTATTTCCTATTTTTCATTATTTTGTTATCATTATCTTCCTGCCTCTTCCTGCCCTTATTCCAAATCAGTTAGGGTGGGCACAACATGTATTGTTATTACACAACATTATAAATTATGTAACAAAAGTCTATGTTTTATGACCGGCCGCCTGCGCTTGCCTGACGACAAAGCTGTTTGTAATATTAAAACTAAAGTACGGTCGTACGAATAAGCCATATTTGACAGCTAGAAGACATGTCAAAAAAGAAAAATGGACCCTATGCCATAGCATTAACACAAAATAGAGAGTTTACAGAAGGTTCACTCGACCACTATACAGGATTTTTGCGATTGTCATTTGTTACATAGCCAGGGTTGCTACTGTCAACAATCTCAACATATAAGAAAGACAAACAGTAAAATCTGCTACAAAAACGCCATATGATTCTGAGCCAATTTGAATCCATTAAATATGACGTTCGTGGCAACCAACTTCTTAGTTACCTTGACTTTCCCTAAGATTGCCGTTATTTCCAGCTCTAGCCAGTAAGGGTCAAAATCGTCGCTAGTTCTGAGTGAGCCATCTGTAAAAGCGCCCTGAGCGCGGTTTCCCTCGACAGCTGTCAAATATGGCCTTTTCGAATGACCGTACGATAGATAAGAAGTAAATGAAAACAAACACCAAAAGCAGAAAGGCATGCACCATTTAATGTAGCAACTTACAGCTTGCTCGCGGTCGTCGGGGCGCTTGCTGTCCGCCTCTTGCACTCTCCTCTCTCCCTCTAGCGCCTCGATTCTGTACGATAATAAATTCATTTTAGGAAAGCTTGCAAAATTTTCACCGCAGGCTGGATTTGAACCAGCGACCTTCGCCATCTGTACTGGCGACGCCACTACCAACTGGGCTACCGCGATTCTAATCGAGCCTGCGAATCATGATTTAGTTACAAAATTGACCTTCCATACAAAATCGCCGATCAGTTGACTTATTTACTATGAGAGGTGAATTTATTTTTCATATTTCTACCCATGTTCCATGGGAAAAGTCGTTCAGTTTCATGAGTACTGCATCCTTCTCTCGGCTTTTTGTTACTTCCTGTATCAATATAAGTCGCATCTTACAACAACTACGGGTAGAGTGATGCTATTTAATCCGGCTTCACATGGTATTCACTAACCTATTCAAGAGTTGCGTCCTTTCCGCGCGCAGTGAAGCAAGTTCCGGTTGTGAGGACTCTACCAGGCATTTCTTGAGGGTGGCTATCTCTCTAGCTAGTAGTTTGTGGGACTCTGATATCAAATGGGGTTTTATAATGGACTCAATCCTAACCTGTTCAAGAGTTGTGTCCTCTCCGCGCGCAGTGAAGCAAGTTCCGGTTGTGAGGACTCTACCAGGCATTTCTTGAGGGTGGCTATCTCTCTAGCTAGTAGTTTGTGGGACTCTGATATCAAATGGGGTTTTATAATGGACTCAATCCTAACCTGTTCAAGAGTTGTGTCCTCTCCGCGCGCAGTGAAGCAAGTTCCGGTTGCGAGGACTCTACCAGGCATTTCTTGAGGGTGGCGATCTCTCGCGCTAGCTCCAGTTAGTGGGACTCTGATATCAAACGGGGTTTTATAACTGACTCAATCCTAACCTGTTCAATAGTTGTGTCCTCTCCGCGCGCAGTGAGGCTAGTTCAGGTTGCGAGGAGTCCACGAGGCATTTCTTGAGGGTGGCTATCTCTCTAGCTAGTAGTTTGTGGGACTCTGATATCAAACGGGGTTTTATAACTGACTCAATCCTAACCTGTTCAATAGTTGTGTCCTCTCCGCGCGCAGTGAGGCTAATTCAGGTTGCGAGGAGTCCACGAGGCATTTCTTGAGGGTGGCTATCTCTCTAGCTAGCTCCAGTGGGACTCTGATATCAAATGGGGTTTTATAATGGACTCAATTCTAACCTGTTCAATAGTTGCGTTCTCTCTGCGCGCAGTGAAGCTAGTTCCGGTTGTGAGGACTCTACCAGGCATTTCTTGAGGGTGGCGATCTCTCTAGCTAGCTCCAGTTTGTGGGACTCTGATATCAAATGGGGTTTTATAATGGACTCAATCCTAACCTGTTCAATAGTTGCGTCCTCTCCGCGCGCAGTGAAGCGAGTTCCGGTTGTGAGGACTCTACCAGGCACTTCTTGAGGGTGGCGATCTCTCGGGCGAGGTCTAGTTTGTGGGACTCGATTTCCGTCTGAAAACAACAATAATTTATAGAATACATACACACATACATACGGTTACATTTAATTAAGTACAAAGCTCTTGAGGGTGAAATCTACTTACAAAACTGAACAACTTTTGTTAGAAACTTTTCTTCGAAATATTAAAAAGAAATTTGGACTTCCCATACTAAGTGACACACTTTTTCAGCATTTTTGTATGGGAGGTCCAAATTTATTTTTCATATTTCGAAGAAAAGTTTCAAACAAAAGTTGTTCAGTTTTGTGAGTAGATCACACCCTTAAGAGATTTGCACTTAATTAAATGTAACCCTATATAACGCCTATATACCTTGCGGGGTAGGCAGAGCGTAAACGACTGTACACAACATTTACACTACGTCTGACAAAAGTTTGAGAGTCATTCAGAGGACTGTGTATCACCATAGTAAAAGGTTGTCAGTCTGTCGCCTAAAATTGCAATCAACTCTAACCCACGGGAAAGATATGGGAAACAATGATGCACATGAGATACACAAAAAAAACACTGTTCTTAAAAGTCCTAACATTGCGAATATCACAAAAAATCAAATGAGTTTTCAATTAAATATAGAACGAAGCACTGCATCTGAGGAGTTACTTTAATTGACGAAATATCATCATCATATTTATTATTTGCCTCTCTTTCATATTAAATGACATATGATCAAGAATCAAGATATCAACAAAAAATTTGCCAATTCGGAATTTGTTCTTTATCTGCGCAAGTTATAAATGACAAAATGATATACATATATCACGCCCTTGCAGGGTAGGCAAAGCCGTTAAAGTCATTAAATAACTGGAGGAATATTATTACCAATGCGTCAGTGACGGGTCTCTGTTTCAAAGTAGCGGTGGCAAGTTTCCTCTCCAACTCTGCAATAGTCCCGCTTTGAATGCTCAGCAACTCTTTAGCGCGCAATAACTCTACGCCTGCGTCGTGTTTCAGCCTGAGAAATATCAAAAGTTTCAATAAAATATGACCACGTTACGTCACGTTACAAAAACAAAAAACTGCACTCGACTGAAATATGAGCTGCAGAGCAAATGTTTCAAAAAAAACTTTACAAAAAATTATGAAGGCACACATGAATTTATCGTAAATGGTTGTAAGTATTTTCTGCACAAGCGTATCTATTGCAGCAGTGGTTTTTACGGGGAAATCCGATGTTTGAAAAAAAATATGATTAGTATTTAAAAAAATGTTATATAAGTACGAGATTTCTCATCATGTTTATCAATCAGACTTTTGTCTCCTTTAAAGACATAAGTCCATTGAACTTTTGTATGGAAAACGGAGCATGCCCTATCCAAATTCAAAATGACGTCTTACCGTTTTAGATCAGCAAGTTCATTCCTGTAAGCTGAACATGCCTCACTTTTCGCATCAAGCTCCCTTTGCGCCTGCATCTTGTGTTGGTCTAACAACGCCTGTAGGTCGCTGTATCTGTTGCGTTCCACTTCCAACTTGGATTTCAATATGGAGATTTCGCCCTTTAGACGTTCGTTGTTTTCCATCTGCAATAAGAAATTCAAGAGTCAAATTTAAGAGTTATAGGTGCAAGAAGTAAAAAAAAATGCTGTTAACAATTATTTTGAGGGATAAATCAGACTGAACAATTTTTTCACTTCACTTTTTGTACAATCACTGTGTACGAGAAATCCACTTCTTTTTCTTACTCTTCTTAGGGAAAGACGTTCAATGTGCCTGGTAAATGGTATACCTATTTATTTGACTATCCCCTCACTTTTATCCTGTGGGACACAGTCTTAGAACAATGAAATGGCGATATTGGTGTCAAAGATTTTAAAAAGTACAGGGTGTAAGGGACAGTGTAACGAAAACATTGAACAACTTTCCCCATGGAACAATTGTTGGCACACAACAAAACAAATTCCGGCCTCCCATACAAAATTCTGACTGACTCTGCATGGGAAGTCAAATTTTTTTTTTCGTTTACCATATGTTCCATGGGGAAAGTTGTTCAGTTTCGTGGTCTGAGCACACCTGCAAAGTTTTCATTAAACCGTCCCTTACACCCCGTACATTATATGAAAATGAACGAAATATTTTACCTCATGCTGCAACTGCCCTAAACTGGCTTGATCCCCGTCACTAGTTAGTAATTGCCTCTCAAGTTGCGCAATTCTGGCTCTTTGTTGTTGTTCTTTCTGTTGCAATTCAAGTTCCGATTGCATCGCACTCTCTAAGCGTTTCTTGAGGATTTGGATCATGTTCGAGTCTTGGTGCTGTAAAAAAGAGAACATAATATTAAGTTTTGCTGTTCATGATAAGGTATATCTAAACCAAAATCCGGCGTATAGATAAAGAACAAACTACAATCAAAAGACATAAAGTCTTTAAACAATAGATAACTGAAGAATTTACTATGGCAATGGCTGAAAACTGTTTTAATAATGACACTTACTTTATTTTTTTTACTTTAAATAAAGTCTTCATGAAACTATGGTGAAACTATGAACTATTTAAAACATTCATATAAAATTCGATTCAAGAACCAAATAATAATCACCTGTAAACTCTCATTGGTTTCTTTCTGCGTGTCAAGCAGAAGCTGTAGTCGTCCAGAATTGTCTTTTTCCGTCTCTAGTTGAAGTTTGCTGGTCTGCCAATCTTGGAGGAGCTTGTCTCGCACCCTGATCAAATCATTATAAAATTAGTAGTCAGTAAATATTATGGGACATTTCGTCAGACAGCTAAAACAATCTCAATCTCAGAGATTTCTTTTTTGTCCAATACTAAGAAAGTTTTATTCAAAAAGCAAAGCGCATCACTCTACCCTTACAAAAGATAGTATTCACAAGGCCCAAGGCCGGTTGCTCGCGTGTAGGGATTGCAATCCCGCACCTGATTCAATCCCGCGGGATTCATTTGCGGGATTGGTCCAATCCCGCGCGGATCCCGCGGGATCCCGCATCTTTGTAATCATGTTAAAATTCTTATTTAAAAAACAGATTTTCTTCAAAAATCGACTTTAATTCAATAAAAATTAACATGCCTGTCATGTGGAGCTAAAATAACTAAACAAAACTAAGATAAGTGGAATCAAATTACATTTATTTCGTATTTAGAGCTGTGTTCAATATTACCCTTTATTGTTACTACTGCTAATATTAATTTGTTCAACCCTCTCTCATACATGTGACAGAGGGGCAAGAAATGTTTTTATGTGTCTGCAATATTGTGCAGGGTATCGTTGAATAGGTATTTTAAAACTACGGGAGAAAATGTTACTATCTCAAGATATTTGCTTTTGAAAGGGGCATTTTTAAGTCACAAATTGTAACTCTTGTGTTACACATCTGATAAATTATAAAAGAATGCTCTAAATCAAAGAGTATTAATGGTTTTACGAGTATCACCCAGCCTGTGTCTCAAAGAACTACAAGTAAGAAATGCTCTTTCAGCTTCTACGCTAATAGTTTAGTATGTTTTGATAGTTAATACATATTTTTAGGAAATGAACGTAGAGTTTTCCCCATTCGGAAGCAAAAGTTGACTTGTTTTTTGGTGCGAGTTTTCAATGTGCGGGATCCGCGGATCCGCGTTTTGAAAGTGCGGGATCCCGCAAGGCCGAAAATAGTGCGGGATCCCGCGGGATTGCGGATCCCGCATTGCGGGATTGCAATCCCTACTCGCGTGACTGTGATGATTTACAACTTGCTATTTTCAGATACCGTTTTCGCGTATTGAAGACTTTATCACCCATCAAACGGATTTGTTGATGATTGTGACAATGTAATAGGAACGCGTATTTATTTGGGAACATCTAAGGAACATTCGTATTGCGACATTGCTTTGTAACAACTTATGAATATGAAGTTGCTGCGAAACCCTGTCACGATACAAATATAACAAAACGAAAATGCACATTAAATTTTGTCACTATTATTAAAAATATGTATCGCGAGTAAATTAAAGAAAGGTGGCCGAAAATTAGTAACCTCGATTGTTCGTTCAATCCAGTGACTGAGCCAGTGACAAAATAATATCGATAAAACTTTCCTTACCTGTTGAGTTCAGCGATGAGCGCGTCTTTATCCTTCAGCCGGAGTTCGAGGTTGTTCACTTGCATTTGTAGTTTGTCGTTCTCGGATCGGAGGCGATGGAGCTTTTCCGATGACGATGAATGGATTGAACTTGACGACCTGTATCAAAATGGAATTCGTATTTATTTATTTTTACGCTCTTACCACACGACAAAACATTATTGATGTTTTTAATTAAGTACACTAAATAAAACAAAGAAATTGAAAGAATACGACACATGTATGGACTTTTTTTTATAATTTTAATATTTGTATGTATGAAATGAAACTTACTTTGAAATATTCAACGCCAGGCGCGGTATGTCATCTCTCTCGTCACTGCTGGCTGACAAGATCTAAAACAAGGACACAAAAAGTAAGAAACTACACAAGGACACATCTGATGAAAGTTCATAAAACCGCGTTTCATAAAACCAGTCATTTAGTCACTTTAAAACGTAATAGGGTGTCACGTACGTACAGTACAGAAATTTTCGTAGCATGCCCCAAAATATGATCTGCACAACAAATATTTGAAGGAAACTAAAATCCATCTTGCAGATTCTAATTATTTTAAACTAAATATTTTTCTCTTATTTATCATACCTGTTCCATAATATCCTCGTCAAGGGTGTGCGAGTAGTTGAGTTGGTCTCTCACGCGTCCCTCTAACTCAGCAGTGGGAGACCTGGTCCCGCTCACAACTAACGCTTTTTGCTCTTCCGGTGGAGGACTATACCTTCTACCAATCTGAATGCCAAGTAAGTCGCGTAAACGACATAATAAGGTATGTTACCTGTTCCATAATATCCTCGTCAAGGGTATGCGAGTAGTTGAGCTGGTCTCTCACGCGTCTCTCCAACTCAGCAGTGGGAGATCGAGTCCCGCTCACTACTAGAGCTTTTTGCTCTTCAGGTGGAGGGCTGCATTCACGTAACCTGCAAAATATCGATATAATGAACACTTGAAGCACTTTGATCACAATAACAGTTCAAAAAATTACATGAAGCCTTATATGTTCTCATAATCGATTCGAAAAATGATCACATCCGTAGGTGCAAGCTCCACAAGCGAACATAAGTCACGAGACAGAGACATCGCGCCGCCTGAAACCGTTTTCATATAAACTGTAAGAAACAGAAGAGACGCCGTCTACACACGTGAGACGCGCGTAGCATCGAATTACTTGTCTGACAGATTCAATTTTAAGTCGCACATCTCCTCTCTGGAGTATGCGCTGTAGATGTTTCTCAAAATAAGTCCCAAAATTGTACCTGTCCACGAGATCCTTCAAGTCTTGTAGTTCACACTCCAGCTTCTGGCACCGCTCTGTTTTCTCACGCAACTTCGCCTTCAGTTCATTTAGACTTGACTCCTCTCGAATCCTAGAAAAAAACACTTTTATATAAGAACTTCACTTTAACATAACTTTTTAACGAATACATGATTGATTACAGTAAAATTGCAAATTTTATCTAACGTCATGTGTTGCCAAACTGGGTGTATGCTGTGTAATGAAGGCTTAGAAAAGCGTCACCCCATTTCTTTTCTGTAAGTGTTGTAAGACGTGACTAGCAGACCTCGAGACTGGTTTAATAAACAGTACAATTTAAAGCGGCATGCTAACAAACCTATCACTATGTTAAACTAAATATCCTGAAACAATACTCAAATATTTGTATTTTTATACCGGTGATATGTAAGTGTGTCTGTGCAAATGTTGAAAGTGCCTACCTGGCTACAACCATCTCCAGTTGGCTCCTCAGCTGTTGCTTCTCCTCCATCAACGTCTTCATCTCCACCTGCAACTCCTCGCACTGCTGCATCAGCTGCTTGTTGTGAGTATGCTTGTCAGATATTTGAGTGTGTCTGTATGTACTTGTTACATATCTGTGCAATGCTGAAATGTCCTACCTGGCGACGACCATCTCCAGTTGGCTCCTCAGCTGTTGCTTCTCCTCCATTAACGTCTTCATCTCAGCCTGCAACTCCTCGCACTGCTGCATCAGCTGCTTGTTGTGAGTATCCTTGTCAGATATTTGAATGTGTCTTTATGTAAGTGTTTCTGTGTGTAATTGTGTCTGTATGTAAGTGTGTCTGTATGTATTGTTACATGTCTGTGCAGGAGTTGAAATGGCCTACCTGGCTACAACCATCTCCAGTTGACTCCTTAGCTGTTGCTTTTCCTCCATTAATGTATTCATCCCCCCTTGTAATTCTTCGCACTGCTGCATGAGTTGCTTGTTGTGGGTATCCTTGTCAGATATTTGAGTGTGTCTGTATGTAAATGTTTCTGTATGTAAGTGTGTCTATATGGAAGTGTGTCTGTATGTAAATGTTTCTGTGTGTAAGTGTTTCTGTATAGAGTGTCTGTAAGTCTGTATATTAGTGTCTGTAAAGTCTCTGTATGTAAGTATGCCTGTACGTATTGTCATCGGGTCGTTGAACGACTCGGTGTCCTATACGAAGATCAAGAGAAAGAGTGTTACATTTCTGTGCAAATGTTGAAATCGCCTACCTGGCCACAACCATCTCCAGTTGGCTCCTCAGCTGTTGCTTTTCCTCCATTAACGTCTTCATCTCCGCTTGTAATTCTTCACACTGCTGTATCAGTTGCTTGTTGTGGGTATCCTTGTCAGATAGTTAAGTATGTCTGTCTGTATGTAATTGTGTCTATATGTAAGTGTTTCTGTATGTAAGTGTAAGTGTGCCTGTATGTATTGTTACATGTGTGTGCAGATGCTGAGATGTCCTACCTGGCTACAACCATCTCCAGTTGGCTCCTCAGCTGTTGCTTTTCCTCCATTAATGTATTCATCCCCCCTTGTAATTCCTCGCACTGCTGCATCAGCTGCTTGTTGTGGGTATCCTTGTCAGATATTTGAGTGTGTCTGTATGTAAGTGTGTCTGTAAGTGTGTTTGTGTGTATTGTTATATGTCTGTGAAATGCTGAAATATCCTACCTGGCCACAACCATCTCCAGTTGGCTCCTCAGCTGTTGCTTCTCCTCCATCACTGTCTTCATCTCCGCTTGTAATTCTTCGCACTGCTGCATGAGCTGCTTGTTGTGGGAATCTTTGTCAGATATTTGCTTGAGCGCTTGGCTGAGATTGGTTTTGAGTTCTGTCGCGTCGAGTTTCGCTTTGGCTAGCTCGAAGGCCTGGAAAGTTTGTGTTTATTAGACTCTTGATCAAATTTACTTTGGTGATAGTAGTAAGAATCGGTAGATAATGTAGAAAACATCGCAAAGCGATTAACTTAAGACAGCAGTTACATTGGCAAATATTTTATCTGAAAGATCATCATCATTTTATCATCTCATTGAATTCACTACTGGCTTATGGTTTCCCCAACAACTTAATGCTGTTAGTGATTGTAATGTTTAATAAAGTGATTATAATAAAATTCATAATACGTTATATCTAAAACTAAAGTGGTTGTAATTTCAAATTACATAATTACTTATAACGACCGCATATGAAACACTGCAACGATATCAAAAAGTAAACTTCAAAAAGAAAAAAATATTGAACGAAATTAAACTATAAAGAATCTTATGTTGAATACCTTACCTTATCATTCAGCTCTTTCTTATTGAAGTCCAACTCATGCTGTAATAGAGAGATCTGTTTCCTGATCTTGACCAGTTGCTTCTTGTCACTGCTCGCCACTCTGTCCGGAGTTCTCTTATCTTCTCCACTCTTCTCTTCTGTCTTACTCCGCGGAGAAGGACTGCGGGAGACCATCTTTAGTTGTTCTTTTAGGGAAGCAATTTCTTCGTGGAAAGAGTTTATGTCTTCGTGTAAGATTTCAATTTCTGTCTCTTTGTCTTTTAGTTTGTCTGTGAGGAGTTTAAGCTCTTCGATCTTTGATGTCAGTTCTGTGTTCAAGGAATTTACTCTCTCAAGTTCTGTTTCGCTGTTTTGTAGCTTCAATGAAGCATTTTCTTGTTCTTTTTCTAGTTTACTAAGTTTGAGTTTCAAGTCTTTATTGTTGTTAAGTAAGTCATTGTTATCTTCGTTGAGCTTCGCGATGTCTCTATTCAAAGCGTCAACTGTGTCTTGTAAATGCTCAAGTTCGTTGGATTTCTCTTCGTAAGCCTCTTTTAGGTTTTCAAATTCTTCTGTTTTGTCATTTAGGCATCTCTGTAAGTCATCTAATCTGTCCAGATGTTGGTTAAGGCTGTCAATTTGTTGATTCTTTTCTGATACTAAGTGCTCTAACTTTTGCAAGTCAGCTACTTTTTCTCGCATTTGATGGTTTTCGTTTTCATATTTCTCTAAGAGTTTGTTTCTGCTTTGCAGCTCGTCAATTTTAACTTCTAATTCAGTCATTTTATTTGTCAGGTTGCGTTTTTCTTTGGCTAGTTCTAGGACCATATTTTCCCTTCTCAGAATATCCTCTTTGAGCAAATGTAGGTCTTTAGATTTGTCATTAACTTCTTGCGTAAGTTCTGTTAGTCTTTGTTCTAGTAACTTTTTGTTAGATGAAAAGTTTTCGAGTTGGTTCTCGTAAAACTTTTTATCATTTTCCATAGTTCCCATTGTGTTTTCCAGTAAACCTTTTAGTTCTTCTACTTCTTCTTTTAACGCAGGGAATTCGCATAGCTGTTCTTCTGCATTTTTAAGTTCAGACTTGCACTTATCCAATTCTGACCGAGATTTTTTTATCTCGTGTTTGAGTTGAGTCAATATGTCTGGAAAGTTTTCTTGTCTGATGTCTAGAGATATTCCCAGTTCTCGAAGTGACGTGAATTCTTCGTCATTATTTGTTCTGTTATCATTAGTAACTTCTAGAGAGAAGTTTATTTTCTTCGGTTCTACAGACACATCTTTGCTTTCGTCAACGTCTCTGTTAGGGTACATGGAACAATTGTCTGGTATATTTTGTTTCATGCTTCCAGGGATTTTTTCGGCTGTACCAAAGATCGTAGTTTCGTTGGCATTTCTTTTGAATTGTTTGAGCAAATCTTTGTTTTGTGTTGAAGTTAGATGAGCGGGTAGAGAATCGGCTCTAGGCGAGTAGGTAGTGAAGTCAAAATGGTCTACATAGTCAATGTTTAGAGAGCTCAAATTAGGTCTTTGTACTTCGGGAGGTAAAGTTCTATTGGCTGACTTATTGTTATCATACGGAGCGCCAGTGAGGCTCATATTGTGCCCTTTAAGTTCAGCTTTACGCATCTGCAGGTCTTGTTCGTCAAATTCCGAAATAGACACGATATCGCTGAGAGTTCTCGCTGATACTTTCCCTTCGATCTCGCTTTTATCATCTTTTTGGTTTTCGTCCAAGTTTAGAGCTGTAATGTAAAATATGTGTTAGTTACATTTCGTAGTTAAAATGTATACTACGTCATGTAACCTAAATCAAAGTAATGAGTATTTGGAATACTTCCAATGTTACGTCTGATTATAATGAGAGCTTAGTCTAGACAAACAAATGCATGTATTACGGTTACAATAATAACAAGTATTCGGTTTTGCTTTTAACATATTTCGAGTAGGAGTGTAACGTTACTGGAAGTAACTACATTCTTGAGTGACAGGCTGACATTAAATTAACTTATATTTTGTGTGCGCATGACCGTAAAATTCTATAACTGAACGTTATATTTAGCTCTGACATCAGATAAAACACATTTGAATTTAATATTTTAGGTTATAAACAAGTAAAATTTTGAAGATGGACTGCGATCGAAAAATAAGGTTAACGGTTGCTAAGAAAAGAAAAGTGTTACTTAACATTTTATAACTCATAAAGAAAGTATACTTATAAAACTATGAAATCATCACTCTTCAGAGTTTTCGATCAGAAATCAGCATACTGTTATTCTTTTAAAAAACTCTTTTTCTATCTGCATACCTAGCTGTAAGAATATCAAAGAATGTATTGGGGTGTTTAATGTACTCACAGTGCTATAATATTCTCATCAATTGAAAAAGTCGGGACTTGAACCCGGGACCGTGGAGAACCTTCCCACTCCACATATCAAGGAATGTATGTAAGCCCAAGATGTAAGCTTACCTAACAACTCCTGAAGTTGGTCCTCTTTCTCAGCCAGCGCTCTCTGGTGGTCTCTGAGCAAATGTTGCAGCTCTTCTTTGTCGGATTCCAAACTCTTCGCCAAACACTCGAGCTGTGCGATGCGAGTCTGAGCGGATGATAACTCGCGCTCTAAGATCACTACCTTGTCTTTAGGATTACCTGAGGAATTACAAAATTCTGTTAATTTTATATCAGTTCGTAGAAGATTTTTCAGGCCGGACAGATGTATCAGGCCAACTACATTTCCGACCGATCCAATTAGATATCTGTCAAATGAGATGACATTTGAATTCATTTACTATTTAGGTATATATTTATTTAAAAATGCGGCATTGCCTCGCACGGTCAACAAGTGTGGTGTCGGTGAATCTACCTACGATAGCATTCTCAAAGCGGGTTGACGTGGAATGAGACCGAACAGGATCTGTACAAAACATGTTGCGCACAAGAGAATTGACATAAAGGATCCTACCCTGGTAGGATCAGTAACGAATGGGATTATAAATTGCAGTGGGAGGAAATGCACGTCTGGTGTATGTAAGAGCCTTGGTGCGAGAGAGAAAGCATGACCTGCGGCAGCCATTCGTAATCCCGTTCTTTTTTGAACCAGTAAGTAAGGAAATTGTATTTACTTCTTGATCACAAAATATGATTTAAATACATAACATGTTGCACCCAAAAATAATTGTCATTAAAGATGATGAAATTGAAACGTAAAACTTTGAAATAATGTTACATTTGGTGAAACTTACATGAGTTTCCGTATAGACTGTTGTGCTGTTCACTCAACTTCTCTTTCTCTTCCATCGTTTGTTTCATCCTCGTGAGCTGTTTGTCCTTTGATTCCAGTTCCTCTTTTAGCCGTTGTACCTGTAAAGTAAAACA
The DNA here is from genome assembly GCA_024500475.1 of Phthorimaea operculella. NCBI lineage: Eukaryota > Metazoa > Arthropoda > Insecta > Lepidoptera > Gelechiidae > Phthorimaea > Phthorimaea operculella. Next base: position 289,876 of record JANFCV010000229.1, read on the forward strand.
TAAGAATTACAGGTTACAAAGCGATAGATTTCTATCGTTATTTCTTTAATATGTTAATTGTTAGAAAGTGTTGATGGTGATTCAGCGAACGACCATTTTTCTAAGTTTTCGATAATTGGTGTGACCCATTTTCTTACAGTTCAACTAAGCAAACAGTATCATGCATGTATGTATGCAAGTACATTAGTCCACAAACTTACCCACGTGAATCTAAAATGGTAGATAAGTAAGTCTCTGGCTTCAGTTTCTCCGACGGAAACTTAGATAAGAAACTTGATGAGATTTGAGTCAGCTCGATCTATCAACTACTCCTCTGTCCTAAACCAAAGCCAAGATCCAACTTACAAAAAAACTCAAAGCTGTGTTTACCTCGGCCAGCGTATCGTGTAGTTGAACCGACAGTTGACTAGACGCTTGTGAAGCGAGTGCTTCGGCGTCGTTCCTCTGCTGCTGCAACCTTGCTGATAGAGACGATACAACCCTATAAGAAATAAAGCAGTGTTTACCTCGGCAAGCGTATCGTGTAGTTGCACTGACAGTTGACTTGACGCTTGTGATGCGAGTGCTTCGGCGTCGTTTCTCTGCTGCTGCAACCTTGCTGATAGAGACGATACAACCCTAGGGAAATGAAGCAGTGTCTACCTCTGCCAGCGTATCGTGTAGTTGAACCGACAGTTGACTTGACGCTTGTGAAGCAAGTGCTTCGGCGTCGTTCCTCTGCTGCTGCAACCTTGCTGATAGAGACGATATCTTGAGCACCTGATGTAATGTGATGATGAGACTCCTTTGGCATAGATTAGAGCTAAGATCAACCCTAGGGAAAGGAAGCAGTGTTTACCTCGGCCAGCGTATCGTGTAGTTGAACCGACAGTTGACTTGACGCTTGTGAAGTGAGTGCTTCGGCGTCGTTCCTCTGCTGCTGCAACCTCGCTGATAGAGACGATACAACCCTAGGGAAATAAAGCAGTGTTTACCTCGGCAAGTGTATCGTGTAGTTGAACCGACAGTTGACTTGACGCTTGTGAAGCGAGTGCTTCGGCGTCGTTCCTCTGCTGCTGCAATCTTGCTGATAGAGACGATACAACCCTAGGGAAATAAGGAAATAAAGCAGTGTTTACCTCGGCCAGCGTATCGTGTAGTTGAACCGACAGTTGACTAGACGCTTGTGAAGCGAGCGCTTCGGCGTCGTTTCTCTGCTGCTGCAACCTTGCTGATAGAGACGATACAACCCTATAAGAAATAAAGCAGTGTTTACCTCGGCCAGCGTATCGTGTAGTTGAACCGACAGTTGACTAGACGCTTGTGAAGCGAGCGCTTCGGCGTCGTTTCTCTGCTGCTGCAACCTTGCTGATAGAGACGATATCTTGAGCGCCTGCTCCGACATGCGCGCCTGGAGGACATCGCGTTCCGCGCGCACTTCCTGAGGAAAACAGAGAAAGAATTTGTTAAAAATGTTGTTCTATTAAGCCAGATATCAAAGTAAGCTAGGTACAAAATCCCAGTAACTTTTAAAGTTCCCAATGATGACGCTTTTTCCTTGGTAACCTTATTTCGAAACATTGTTTAAAATGCGTGCTCATTGGGAACATTTATGGGGAACTTTTCGGATCTTTGTCCCAGAAATGTTCCCTAATGTATACCCGGCTTTAACCATCGTCTGAAATAACTATGATTCTTGTTTTTTTACAGTGTGTAAGTGAAAATGCACTAGGAATTTGGCTCGTCTCTTTCTGGGGATATTTCGAAAAATGCACTAACTGTAAGTAGATTGATATGAGAGTATGCATTCGATTTTTTTTAAAAGGGAATCCGATTGGAATCGGTATGTATGGACGTATCTACCTTTCGCCACTGACGCCTTTGCATGTTGGTATAACAAGGTAACATGTAGGAACTTTTATGAAAATCATTACCTACAGCTAAACCCCAAAAACACACCAAATAATTTGACGAGATGTATTGTAAGTCATTCAAATGTTTATGAAATATGTAAATTCACAATTGCAGTTTATACAAATAATGTAAATGACATGAGATGCTGCGAATCCCAGCTCATCACATCCCATCACCAAACAAACACGAATCTGCTCCAAATCTGGGCAGCTGCCAACACAACACTCGCATCACACGAAGTTGTAGGATTCGATATAAATAGACACTCGAACCTAATGGCGATATGTCGGGAAGAATCGTACCGTAAGGTTACAAACAGAAAAATATTACATCTATGAATATATCTATGATCAGAGTTAAGGGAAGCTGAAATTAATAAGCTAAACTCTTAGAAGTTGTACGAATACCTCTTGATTTCCTTGAGGTACAGTGTATAGTTACCAAATGTATTTTTCGAATAAGAAACAGAGCCGAAGTTGCAGGATACGATTTAAATAGACGCGTGAACCTAATGGCGATATGACAGAACGGGAATAGTCCCGTCGTAAGGTTACGAACAAAAAATCTAACGGCCAGCAATATTGCCAAGATCAAAGTCGAAGGAAGTTGAAACAAATGAGCTAAAATCTTTAATATGAATTTGACCGCTTTTGAAATGATGTGGGCACCCTTTGTAAGGTTCGAGTTCTTATTATATCAAACAAAATACATATACTCGAAAAACCTGAGTCGGGCAAAAGACAAAAAAGTTGCATCTGATTTTTTGATCGAAAAGGAAAAAGGTTTGTTTTGAATGACAACCTTTATAAAAGACCTTAGGCATCGCTCAGGCTGTGAATTTCTATGAATTTCCTTTAACTTATTTAAGAACGTGACGAGAAGGGCCAAGAGATAGTACGAATGACCCAGAATCGAGACAATCGTCAATTGATAGGTTGTGAAACATTCTATGTAATTTTGGATGTTTTATAGTGGCGAGGTATAGCCAATAAACCGCACAGTAAAACAGACCACAAATTGGGTTAAGACTTCCGTATATTACACAAAGCAACACTGTAACTTTAGTTTAGTGTAAAAGCTGCCGTAACTTTGCTACTATAATTCGTCAGCACACCTACGTTAATTTCTTTTGGCTAAAAAAGCTTTTACTAAGCTCAAAACAAATTTATTCTTAAATGTAACATACAGTTATAAGAAAAATTCAATACAAAGGCGAGCTTATCTCCATAAGAGATTTCTGCCAGCCAACCTAGCGTGGATCAAAAGCGAGGAATATAAGGGAACATAAGAAATATTGTAACGAGTAGGTACGCAGATTTTCGATTCAGTACCACTACAGCAGCGTGTTCAATGTTCATCTTTAGGTAAGTACTTATTAATGGCCCTGTCCTGTGTCCCTATTTCGCAACAGTGCAGTCGAAGCGATGATACGAGCAATAAACGGTTTATGAACGTTGAGCACGCCTGTTTTGATCCATCAGTCACTGAGTAAATATCAGCAGCCAATCTCCCAGACGCCTGGACGTCTAGACACTCAGTATTTATTGAAAACTAAAGGGATCTACTTATACTATATCCCTGTAACCCACAGCTGTGACCCTATTTTGCAACAGTGCAGCCGGAGCGATTATGCGAGCAATAAACTGTCTACGAACGTTGAGCACGCCTTTTTTGATCTGTGAGTCACTGAGTAAATATCAGCAGCCAATCTCCCAGACGCTTGGACGTCAAGATACTCAGTATTTCTTGAAAACTTAGGGATCTTTACTACAGTTTTGTGTCCCTATTTCGGAACAGTGCAGTCGGAGCGATGATGCGAGCAATAAACGCCTGTTTTCATCCGTGAGTCACTGAGTAAATATCAGCAGCCAATCTCCCAGACGCTTGGACGTCAAGACACTCAGTATTTCTTGAAAACTTAAGGGACCTACTTATATTATATCCCTGTGACCCATAGCTGTGACCCTATTTTGCAACAGTACAGCCGGAGCGATGATGCGAACAATAAACGGCTTACGAACGTTGAGCACGCCTGTTTTGATCCGTGAGTCACTGAGTAAATATCAGCGGCCAATCTCCCAGACGCCTGGACGTCAAGATACTCAGTATTTCTTGAAAACTAAAGGATTTATACTAGGTATATCACTCCCTAATTTGCAACAGTGAGACTGTATATCACTAGCGACAGGTTGTCAGCCTGTTGCCTAAAATTACAATATACATCCACTCTCAAATCCCTTCGTCGCTTCTTACCCTCGGATAAGATATGGGGTGATGCTATTCTAAGCCGGCACCACTCGGCAAACTGATAAACTGACGCTTATCATCACAATAAATGGGATATTCACTTTGAGCACACGTGTTTTGATCTGTGAGTCACTGAGTAAATATCAGCCAGACCATCAGGCAGACGATTGGACGTCAAGATACTCAGTATTTCTTGAAAACTAAAGGATTTATACTAGGTATATCACTCTCTAGTTTGCAACAGTGAAACTGACGCGTGTCATTTCAATAAACGGGATATAAATTTTGAGCACGCCCGCTTTGATCCGTGAGTCACTTGGTAAACATCAGCCAGACTATCAGGCAGACGATTGGACGGCAAACTTTGTTACATTGCAACATTATTCTGACCCAGCTTAAAAGGAACCAAGGAGTGTAAGAAAATGATTTGATATCTATTGTAAAGAGAAGGTATTATGTTTTTCTGGTTTACTTCTGTGCTTGATAGTCAGACCAGGGTTTATCGGATCTCGGTTTACGATTAGGGGCCGTTCGTTAATACCTTTGTTTTTTTGGTAGTTTTAAATCGCGGAAAATCATGGAAAAATAAGTACTCGTGATGTGTTAATATCTCTTCCCCTCCCTCTCGTGATATTTAACGTTCCTTTCGAGCATCACGTGATTAATAGATGGCAACTCAGCAAACATGACTTTTTACTGCAGAATTATGCATTTTGAGTCTAACTCAGCCCATCAATACATTATCTGTTTAAAATAAACACCCATTTATGCATTGAGTTAAAAGTTGATAAGTATATTAGGGTTAGCGAACGCTCGATGTTTGTTTTGGTTCTCGTATCAATGCGCTCTAGTTCGGCTACTTGAAAATAGGTCTGCTAAAGTGCATGAGGTCAATTTCATTTACTTTACAATTTACTTTTTTACGTTTGATTGGATAACAAGTTCAATCACCTCACTTGCAATTGGCTTCAGTTGCTTTCTGTTTGTTTCATTTACCTACTTTGTTTGGTAGATGGCTGCAGGTTACAGAATCAGATACAAATAACTCTATTAAAAGAGATACTCAAAAAATTATAGTCTCATCCATCACACAAAGAATACATCTTTCAATGTGTAAATAAAAAAACTGATCAAGAGCGTGTCAGACACGCCTACAAATAGGAATTCGTAGTCATAGTTTAAATATCAGGATTTTCAGCGTTACATAATTCATTTTGTTGCTGGTTTGTTTTCAGCTGTATGGTTACCAACCGCAAATTGAAAACCCTTATTTATCTCAAAACTTTAGTGGTACAGTACCTATGCGTTTTCATGGTAAATTCAGATTGAGAACTATATTCCCTAAAAAGGGATGGTAATTCGCAAAAACAAATTATATACAAAGTAGATTCTATCTTCTAAGTAGGAAGAACGGCACCCACTTTTCCTTTCATTTGCGCAACGAGCACAAGTCTCACTTGATTGCGAATCGCGCCCGCCTATTGTAGTCCAATTGAACAGACAGTGAACTTTGACTTTAGCATATAGAACGTAAGAAATACATGCATTTATATGGAACTGCATCTTTCAAATTTGTCGGTCCATACCCTTGGTCCATACAAACTAAACCTCAGTACCAGACAGTTCAGTTACATCCATGCAGAGTGTGTGGCAGCTGCGACCCACCACGACATAGATATAAAAAAAAGGTAAAAATACGGCTTAAGGCCAATGACGAACGACACACTACACTTAAAGGCGGGTATTCATTGGGGACAAAATCCCAGAAATTTGTATCAAAAGTTCCCAACAAATGTTCCCAATGTGGACGTGTTTTGAACTATGTCCCCGAACAAAGTTCCCTAAAAAAGTGAACCCCTGATACTTTGTATCATAGACAATGTTTATGGACAATGTCCCACATGTACATGAATACCTGGATTCAATCTAGCGAACCCTATTAGGCTAAAAGGTACGAGGCGTTCTCTAAAGTTTTAATTTTCAATTCAGATCACAGTATAAAATCTGAAAATACTAGCACATGTAGTTTCCCAGAAAAGCTTTAAGTTTAGATTTTAGGAGAATTTGGCAAGTTCTTCTAGAGAAAATCTAAAAATATTTATCATTCACTAAATAAAATACAAACTACGAATCAGTAGCTTGTTTGCTGCGACATGGCAATTGAAGTAAGTAGCAATAATGACATATAATAAATAGCTGTTATTATTATGGTCATTGAATCGTACGTAACTACTTTGCCATCAAGGTCGAGATTCCCTTTTGTTTTGATCATACTGAATCTGTTTTATCTTTGTGTGAATTCAACAAAGAAAGTTCAGAGGAAGACTTTGTTCACCAAGAAAGAACGCATTCTCCACAATATAAGACGAAAATTTAATATAAATATGAGTGTTACATGAATGAAGATACTTATAGATGTCGACACGATATATACGATAACAAAAACACTGCGCAGTTTAATAGGTCTGTCGACAAATAACTTGAGGAAGAAAAACAAACCAATATCACAACATCTGTTAATCCTATCACAACGGTCTCAAACACGAACGAACGTAAAGTAACAAAGACATTTGAACTTCAGAAAAACACAACTTCCAGTCAAGATTTTCTTCAACAAAATCCCATTTTTCATGAAAAGTTTTGACACAAAACTGCATCGGATTGTTCGTCGACTTTAGGACCCACACGATTAGTTTTATAATTGCGACTCACCGTCAAATCTGGCAACCCCATTCCGAACAGACTCTTAAAGAGCCGCCACACGGACATCACACAACACTACACACTACATGGTCGTATGCCGGATGAGATGGGGTGATGCTGGATGGCTGGCGAGAGTTCAAGCGGTGTAAGACCTTGCGACAGCAGAGCACTCGGTTGAGCATCGGGAGCGGACTGACTGTGTGTGGATGTGGGAAGGGGACACGTGGGAGCGAGGAATATGAATGGATGCGGCATGTTTATTTATTGGAACGCTAGTAAGTGTAGAGCTTTTAGATTTTAACTCCAAGTAAGTGTAGAGTATTTAGATGTAAAATCCGAGTCAGTGTAGGATCAAACATCAGACGTAAGATCGCACAGAAGTAAATAAGTAAGAATTGTTTGTTTCACAGCCAGCGTCCAAAAACACATTAGCAAAATCTTAAAACTTAGTATAGTGCAAAGCCGTTGTGAGCTGAGAGCTATCTTTTCAGACAAAAATTCACTTGAAGAAAAGATGAGGAAGAATTTATTCAAAAAACAACTTGAGATCTCTTTACAGGGTGTGCAAACTCTTTATTTGAACCAAATTCACTAGGGTCCCGCGCTTTTCGCGACTTAAATCTGAATCAATTTTCAATCAAAGTTGTAGCAGACGCAGAGATACATTGCCGCATCCGTCGCAGCTTCGCTACTCTCTGGCGGGTCATATATTTAGCCACTGCACGACACAGGGCTGCTACATGTCCGCGCTAACGCTACGTCAGCTATTTCCGGACGCTGTTTATCTTCCTACTGTTACGTGACGGCTCTTGCAATTGCAACATTAGGTGCAGCACTAGACGATGCAATTGCTAGTTGCATAAACTTACAAGAATTATTTCATACCTTTCGGTCAAAGTCGGTTCATATCGTGGCGCAAAGCGAGGTTTTAATTTTTTTGGGGTTGATGTCTGTGCTACGGCCCCAGGGCACAAAATACAGAGTTTACAGAAGGCTCACTCGACCCTATTCAGGATTTTTGCGCCTGTCATTTATTACATAGCCAGGGTTGCTACTGTCAACAATCTGAAAGTATAAGAATACCAAAATAGTAAAATCTGATACAAAAACGTCATATGATTCTGAGCCAATTTTAATCCAAGAAATATGGCGTTCGTGGCAACTAACTTCTTAGTTTCCTTGACTTTCCCTGAGATTCCGGTTATTTCCAGATAAAGTCAGTTAGCGTCAAAATCGTCGCTAGGAAGTACGCCATCTGTATAGGCACCCCGCGCGCCCTTTCCCTAATTTGTGCCCAGGGCCTACTCCTAACTATTTAGTGCTAGAGATAACTATTTTAGAGATGCTTTTCATTTGGTAAGGGGCACCAAGCCGACAAAGAACCCGATGAACTGTCGTGTCAGAATTTAATCTTAGAACCCGATAAACCGCCATGTCAGAGTTTAGTTTTTCGATAGGAACTGATGTTTGCAAACCCTGATCACCTACACACCAGGTCTACAAGAGTTCGCTAATCATCACTGCATTTAGAGAGAGCACATCCCGGTATTAGGGTCGAGCGTTGAGCAAGCTACTCCTACGAGGTGATTCATTCATAATAATCATACATGAGCAAGTCTATAGTCTATTTCTTTTATCTTTAGTCCGTCGAACAACCTAATTGACTGTTGTGTGTTGCAACTGTGATCAGCAGTTTCAGACGTCGATTTTAGACAATAGGGTCATTTCATAGTTAAAAAACCGCAACATCTGTACTGCTTTTACCACCGCATAAACCGGAAAGGCTGTGTGTATCGCTGTCCTAGCTAGAGTCACAAATATCATGAAGAAATCTCAGACAGAAATAATTTGAAAATATCAACTTTCTTTCCATATATCTTGTGAGAATCGAACGCATGACTGCCATGACCCCTCGTCCAAGAATCCGAGGCTCACACTACTAGACCACAAAAGCAGTTCATATTAGCTTCTCCTGTGGGATGATTCATACACTTGTTCTATGATATCACCAACGCAGTGGCCGCGAGACAAATGCTCTATTTAATGAGCTGAAACTGCTCGCGTTTGTTCAGAAAATAAACAAAATGGACGCCATTTCCGTAATCATTGTAATAAGATCGAATGGGGTCTAATTCTGTTCTGTCTTCTCTATAATGTATTTGAGGTTAAATTTACCGTGGTTTAAATGAAATTAGCGTCATTTGTAGAGAAAATAATGCAGTAGAAGTATTGTTGTAAATTATTTCTTTAAAACCTTCTACTAAAGCATGTAAATAACTCGACGTTTTGCTACTTACGAGTTGAAAGACTTGGATTTTTGTCGTTTTGCCATTTCATGATCACGATTTTGCCACAAATTAGGGAAACGGCGCGCGGGGCGCTTTTGCGATTTAAAATCCACTATTTCACTCAGAAGTTTTATGTCTTTAAACGTCAGCTTTGTTACTGTGTATTTAATTGAAAATCAACATCTAAAAATTGCACATAGTAAATCAAACCGATTCTTTCAACACACACTTTCATAAGCTTTCAAATCAGTTCTCTACTTGTGCAAAGCGGATTTCTGAAACGTTTGAAGTCTACAATGATGTATAAATGTAAGTGCTAATGAAATTTTATAATCTTAGAATTACGTATGATTCATACGTTCATAAAGAAATATCCAAGAAATTATGAAAATCGAATCGAATCAAAAAACCTGTGCTAAAACAACGTGGAAAAGATTGAGTGTAAAATATGGTTCAATATATCTTGCTTGATACTTTCGTATAGAAATATCTGAAATATGTGATATATATTTGGATCAAAGCTGCCCAGTATCTGGAAGTCTTTATTCAGTAGACACAGTTCGATTGAATGCTTTCAAGTTCAGTTTCATGAACATAAATAAGTGCGTTCACCTCTTGGCAGTTTACGGACTGGTCAAAACATTGAACTCTTAAAAATAATCCATTAAGACTGCATTGCATACCATCGTTGGCCGTAAGCTTTCATCAAACGGATGCGCGAGAGTAAACTGATCGAGGATATATTTCTGTTAGATTGACATTGTATAGTTGTAAACTGCAAACATTTCAAGAATTTTAAAATATTTGCTTTACGTTCTGTACAGTAAAGCTTTGCTCAAAAAATTGTTTCGTTTCAGAAATTTTTAGTAAGCCATTAAATTCAAGAAGACGAAAATGGAATCGATAACTTAATTTGATTTCTATGATGGCGGTCGTTACACAATCATGGCGGAGGCCTATTACTTGCAGTAGGCGGTTGAAAAACTCTGACACCAGGGTTTGTTGAACGACTCGGTGTCCCACACGAAGAAAGAGATTTGATATGGTTTTCTTTTTGATTCTAGTCTAGCTAGCTTTCTTTAGATTTCTACTTCAATTTAAAAATACTCGTAACCTTCATAGCTTTATTGAAAGGTTTTCCCACGCATATTCAGTACCAAACAAGCGACAAAACTGTACAAATCCGTGACAATGAAACCGCGACTCGGCGCCTCGTGCCAAGAAGTCAACAGCAAATAAACATGAATAATCCGCTAATAATGAGTGTGTGTAAGAGCTTTATGTAATTAGTGAGTTTTTGTTGTTGGTGACAAAGATTGTTGACCTCTGTTTTTGAAGAAAAAAAGTAGTAAGATAAAAAAGAATGCAGTTGAAACTCTTCTTATTGTCTGCCTATTCGATAAGAACGAATCTTATTCCCCACTTAAACTCGACAGGTAGAGACCGGCTCTGCTAGCAATGAATGAAGATTTTTTAGGTGTTGTTAAAGTCAGCTATTTCTTTATACCGACTACTGAAAGTATTTGACGAGCAGCGTAGCGTTAGTAACGATAATTTTGAGAGTGCATTATAAACTTTGCTTTTTTAAAAATATTATCTTATGTCGCATTGGTTTGTCATCAAAATAACTGTATTGGCTGTAAGCCAGCGATCAACATGACCACAAGGACAACTATAGGAATTTAACTGTATCTCAAACATCAAAATACAATTTTGTTTACCGCTCTATCCGAAAAACTATCGACATTATAGATTCACTACAAAACAATCGAAAGTATCGAACTATCAATACTATCATCGATAGTAATGCACTTGTCGATGGTATTGCTAAAGTTTTAACTATCGATGCCTACTCAACACTACTGCCTGTTTCCAACAGCTGAATAAAAGTGAATCTTGAGAAAAAGTTGAATAGCGGCTACTGTACAGACAAGAGCAATGCTCCTAAATGTAGAAAAAGACTAATGTGAGTGTGTTATAGTTAGCGTGTCTTAAAGCCGCCAGCTACGGGCTGATGGCATTTGCCAGCGGTGGCATGTGTGTAAAGATTTTAGGCTACATGTATAAAATTTAACTGCAAATATTTTAAGGGGTGAACCAGCTAAGTCGAAATATTAAAAAAGCTTTTGTACCTGCCATAAAAAAATATCAGTCGACTAAGACAACATATTTTTCATCTATCGACCTACGTTCCTAGAAAAAGTTGTTCAGTTTCATGGGCTGATTCACCCCTTAAAATTTCTGCCGTTATTTTTTACACCATATAAAATTACTAACCTGGGCGACATCTTTTAGCTGGCTCCTCTGCATCTCCAGGTCAGCTATCCTCTTCAAGGCAGCTTCCTCGGCCCTGGAGTGAGCCTCCAAGCACTCCCATATCCCAGACAGCTCTGACAGATCAATCTGGTCCACGCGTGGGGATGTTGGTACTAATGGACTCTTTACTAACCCAGTTCTGACAGATCGATCTAAGCCTCAAGGCTGCTAATTTTAACGACACTCATCTATCATTCTATTGCCACTGGGATTTTCTTTACTAAAAATCTGTTAGCAGAATACGAAACTACCGAAATCATCCATCAGACATGCCATTGACACAAAGCTGAAACGATTTTCATTTAGCAGACTTCGGCCCCTGGTCAACGCCTGGGAATTCTGGGACTTCTGGACTCTCTACTAACCTGGGCTACATCTTTGAGCTGGTTCCTCTGCATCTCCAGGTCAGCTATCCTCTTCAAGGCAGCTTCCTCAGCCCTGGAGTGAGCCTCCAAGCACTCCCATATCCCAGACAGCTCTGACAGATCAATCTGGTCCACACTATAGTTTTTGCTCTATAGTGGACAATCTAGACCGTCGATAGTTCCCACTACCGATAGACTATAGCAAAACTATTGATTATATCGATATTTTAAAATGAAGAGTTTTTTCAAACGGAAACTATCGATAGCACTTAAGCACTATTATCGATAGTACTATTATCAATGGCACTATTATCGATAGCACTATTATCGATAGCACTATTATCGATAGCACTATTATCAATAGCACTATTATCGATAGCACTATTATCGATAGCACTATTATCGATAGCACTATTATCGATAGCACTATTATCGATAGCACTATTATCGATAGCACTATTATCGATAGCACTATTATCGATAGCACTATTATCGATAGTACTATTATCGATAGCACTATTATCGATAGCACTATTATCGATAGCACTATTATCGATAGCACTATTATCGATAGCACTAGTATCATTATCGATAGCACTAGTATCATTATCGATAGCACTATTATCGATAGCACTATTATCGATGGCACTATTATCGATAGCACTATTATCGATAGCACTATTATCGATAGCACTATTATCGATAGCACTATTATCGATAGCACTATTATCGATAGCACTATAATCGATAGCACTATTATCGATAGTACTATTATCGATAGCACTATTATCGATAGCACTATTATCGATAGCACTATTATCGATAGCACTATTATCATTATCGATAGCACTATTATCGATAGCACTATTATCATTATCGATAGCACTATTATCGATAGCACTATTATCGATAGCACTATTATCATTATCGATAGCACTATTATCGATAGCACTATTATCGATAGCACTATTATCGATAGCACTATTATCATTATCGATAGCACTATTATCGATAGCACTATTATCATTATCGATAGCACTATTATCGATAGCACTATTATCATTATCGATAGCACTATTATCGATAGCACTATTATCGATAGCACTATTATCGATAGCACTATTATCGATAGCACTATTATCATTATCGATAGCACTATTATCGATAGCACTATTATCGATAGCACTATTATCGATAGTGCAACACTAGTGGGATGGAAAGACCTCTGGACTCTTTACTAACCTGGGCCACATCTTTGAGCTGACTCCTCTGCATCTCCAGGTCAGCTATCCTCTTCAAGGCAGCTTCCTCGGCCCTGGAGTGAGCCTCCAAGCACTCCCATATCCCAGACAGCTCTGAAAGGTCTATTTGGTCCACGCGTGGAGATGGAGGTAATTCTGGGCTCTTCATCTGTTGATAAAATTGGTGTAATAACCCCATGTAAACCAGATATTGATAAACCAGACACCACCGGTCGATAAAAAATCCAGTACAAATAAACAATTATACAATAGTGTGGCCGGAGTCAATATTGTACTTTTTAAAAGGCCCACAACGACTTTATGAGAAAACACATTGACAATCAATCAAAAACTGTTTATATAGATGTTGTATAACGAACCTGTATGTCTCTATTTTTTTGGTCTCTCAAAGAAACATCTTCACTCGGTTCACTGCACGAGGTAGAAGCCACTTCGTGAATCCTTTCCAGTCTCTGCGTGCTACGGTGAATCTTCTCTTCTAGCCAACGAGTCTGAAATGTAAAAGAATCATCACATAATGTTTACTATAAAAATTCAACATGATTTAAAAAACATAAATCTTTTTATAATTTATCCTGCTTTACATAATACAGGATGTAAATAAATCAACTGCAAATATTTTAAGAGGTGAACCAGCCCATGAAACTGAACAGCTTTCCCCAAGGAACATAGGTCGAAATATGAAAAAAAAAATTTGGACCTTCCATACAACATGTACCAGCCGGCAGAGTCAATTTGTATGGGAGGTCAAAATTTTTTGTCGTATTTCGACCCATGTTTCTTTGGGAAAGTTGTTCAGTTTCATGGGCTGGTTCACTCCTTAAAATATTTGCAGTTGATTTTTTTACACATTATATTTTGATCTGCTTACATATTTAGTATTTGAGGTATTTTTGTCTCAGCGTAATTTGGCATTAATTTAGCGTAATGCGTCCACACTGCCCGAGGCTGCTCGCTGCCTCGCTGCCTCGTACGGCATACGCTCGTGCGCAGGCGAGCCAAGTTCGGCCCAATTTGGATAAACTAATAGGCAAACGTCTGAGGCGCGTTGACTTTGGCTCGGCCCGCGCGTTTTGACTTTGGCATGACCTTGCGTTGCCTCGGGTGAGCCACGTAATTTTTTGGTCGTTTGCCTCGCGAGGCAACGAGGCAGTGAGGCTGCTCGCTTGGTATGGACGCGCCTTTTTACTTAACAGCAAATGAATTTCCAGCTCACCTGTTGCCTCACTCTCTCCAACAATGTTTCACATCTATCCTCCTCCTGCTTACACTTGACGCACATCACATCGCTCTGTTCTCTCTCACTCCTCATAGACTCCAGTTCCCCGACTAACGACCGCATCGCTCTATCTCGCTCTATAGTGTGTATAACTCACCTGCTGTCTCACTCTCTCCAACAATGTTTCACTTCTATCCTCCTCCTGCTTACACTTGACGCACATCACATCGCTCTGTTCTCTCTCACTCCTCATAGACTCCAGTTCCCCGACTAACGACCGCATCGCTCTATCTCGCTCTATAGTGTGTATAACTCACCTGCTGTCTCACTCTCTCCAACAATGTTTCACATCTATCCTCCTCCTGCTTACACTTGACGCACATCACATCGCTCTGTTCTCTCTCACTCCTCATAGACTCCAGTTCCCCGACTAACGACCGCATCGCTCTATCTCGCTCTATAGTGTGTATAACTCACCTGCTGTCTCACTCTCTCCAACAATGTTTCACATCTATCCTCCTCCTGCTTACACTTGACGCACATCACATCGCTCTGTTCTCTCTCACTCCTCATAGACTCCAGTTCCCCGACTAACGACCGCATCGCTCTATCTCGCTCTATAGTGTGTATAACTCACCTGCTGTCTCGCTCTATAGTGTGTATAACTCACCTGCTGTCTCGCTCTATAGTGTGTATAACTCACCTGCTGTCTCACTCTCTCCAACAATGTTTCACATCTATCCTCCTCCTGCTTACACTTGACGCACATCACATCGCTCTGTTCTCTCTCACTCCTCATAGACTCCAGTTCCCCGACTAACGACCGCATCGCTCTATCTCGCTCTATAGTGTGTATAACTCACCTGCTGTCTCACTCTCTCCAACAATGTTTCACATCTATCCTCCTCCTGCTTACACTTGACGCACATCACATCGCTCTGTTCTCTCTCACTCCTCATAGACTCCAGTTCCCCGACTAACGACCGCATCGCTCTATCTCGCTCTATAGTGTGTATAACTCACCTGCTGTCTCACTCTCTCCAACAATGTTTCACATCTATCCTCCTCCTGCTTACACTTGACGCACATCACATCGCTCTGTTCTCTCTCACTCCTCATAGACTCCAGTTCCCCGACTAACGACCGCATCTATATCTCGCTCTATAGTGTGTATAACTCACCTGCTGTCTCACTCTCTCCAACAATGTTTCACATCTATCCTCCTCCTGCTTACACTTGACGCACATCACATCGCTCTGTTCTCTCTCACTCCTCATAGACTCCAGTTCCCCGACTAACGACCGCATCGCTCTATCTCGCTCTATAGTGTGTATAACTCACCTGCTGTCTCACTCTCTCCAACAATGTTTCACATCTATCCTCCTCCTGCTTACACTTGACGCACATCACATCGCTCTGTTCTCTCTCACTCCTCATAGACTCCAGTTCCCCGACTAACGACCGCATCGCTCTATCTCGCTCTATAGTGTGTATAACTCACCTGCTGTCTCACTCTCTCCAACAATGTTTCACACTATCCTCCTCCTGCTTACACTTGACGCACATCACATCGCTCTGTTCTCTCTCACTCCTCATAGACTCCAGTTCCCCGACTAACGACCGCATCGCTCTATCTCGCTCTATAGTGTGTATAACTCACCTGCTGTCTCACTCTCTCCAACAATGTTTCACATCTATCCTCCTCCTGCTTACACTTGACGCACATCACATCGCTCTGTTCTCTCTCTCCTCATAGACTCCAGTTCCCCGACTAACGACCGCATCGCTCTATCTCGCTCTATAGTGTGTATAACTCACCTGCTGTCTCACTCTCTCCAACAATGTTTCACATCTATCCTCCTCCTGCTTACACTTGACGCACATCACATCTGTTCTCTCTCTCTCCTCATAGACTCCAGTTCCCGACTAACGACCGCATCGCTCTATCTCGCTCTATAGTGTGTATAACTCACCTGCTGTCTCACTCTCTCCAACAATGTTTCACATCTATCCTCCTCCTGCTTACACTTGACGCACATCACATCGCTCTGTTCTCTCTCACTCCTCATAGACTCCAGTTCCCCGACTAACGACCGCATCGCTCTATCTCGCTCTATAGTGTGTATAACTCACCTGCTGTCTCACTCTCTCCAACAATGTTTCACACCTATCCTCCTCCTGCTTACACTTGACGCACATCACATCGCTCTGTTCTCTCTCACTCCTCATAGACTCCAGTTCCCCGACTAACGACCGCATCGCTCTATCTCGCTCTATAGTGTGTATAACTCACCTGCTGTCTCACTCTCTCCAACAATGTTTCACATCTATCCTCCTCCTGCTTACACTTGACGCACATCACATCGCTCTGTTCTCTCTCACTCCTCATAGACTCCAGTTCCCCGACTAACGACCGCATCGCTCTATCTCGCTCTATAGTGTGTATAACTCACCTGCTGTCTCACTCTCTCCAACAATGTTTCACATCTATCCTCCTCCTGCTTACACTTGACGCACATCACATCGCTCTGTTCTCTCTCACTCCTCATAGACTCCAGTTCCCCGACTAACGACCGCATCGCTCTATCTCGCTCTATAGTGTGTATAACTCACCTGCTGTCTCACTCTCTCCAACAATGTTTCACACCTATCCTCCTCCTGCTTACACTTGACGCACATCACATCGCTCTGTTCTCTCTCACTCCTCATAGACTCCAGTTCCCCGACTAACGACCGCATCTATATCTCGCTCTATAGTGTGTATAACTCACCTGCTGTCTCACTCTCTCCAACAATGTTTCACACCTATCCTCCTCCTGCTTACACTTGACGCACATCACATCGCTCTGTTCTCTCTCACTCCTCATAGACTCCAGTTCCCCGACTAACGACCGCATCGCTCTATCTCGCTCTATAGTGTGTATAACTCACCTGCTGTCTCACTCTCTCCAACAATGTTTCACATCTATCCTCCTCCTGCTTACACTTGACGCACATCACATCGCTCTGTTCTCTCTCACTCCTCATAGACTCCAGTTCCCCGACTAACGACCGCATCGCTCTATCTCGCTCTATAGTGTGTATAACTCACCTGCTGTCTCACTCTCTCCAACAATGTTTCACACCTATCCTCCTCCTGCTTACACTTGACGCACATCACATCGCTCTGTTCTCTCTCACTCCTCATAGACTCCAGTTCCCCGACTAACGACCGCATCGCTCTATCTCGCTCTATAGTGTGTATAACTCACCTGCTGTCTCACTCTCTCCAACAATGTTTCACATCTATCCTCCTCCTGCTTACACTTGACGCACATCACATCGCTCTGTTCTCTCTCACTCCTCATAGACTCCAGTTCCCCGACTAACGACCGCATCGCTCTATCTCGCTCTATAGTGTGTATAACTCACCTGCTGTCTCACTCTCTCCAACAATGTTTCACATCTATCCTCCTCCTGCTTACACTTGACGCACATCACATCGCTCTGTTCTCTCTCACTCCTCATAGACTCCAGTTCCCCGACTAACGACCGCATCGCTCTATCTCGCTCTATAGTGTGTATAACTCACCTGCTGTCTCACTCTCTCCAACAATGTTTCACATCTATCCTCCTCCTGCTTACACTTGACGCACATCACATCGCTCTGTTCTCTCTCACTCCTCATAGACTCCAGTTCCCCGACTAACGACCGCATCTATATCTCGCTCTATAGTGTGTATAACTCACCTGCTGTCTCACTCTCTCCAACAATGTTTCACATCTATCCTCCTCCTGCTTACACTTGACGCACATCACATCGCTCTGTTCTCTCTCACTCCTCATAGACTCCAGTTCCCCGACTAACGACCGCATCGCTCTATCTCGCTCTATAGTGTGTATAACTCACCTGCTGTCTCACTCTCTCCAACAATGTTTCACATCTATCCTCCTCCTGCTTACACTTGACGCACATCACATCGCTCTGTTCTCTCTCACTCCTCATAGACTCCAGTTCCCCGACTAACGACCGCATCTATATCTCGCTCTATAGTGTGTATAACTCACCTGCTGTCTCACTCTCTCCAACAATGTTTCACATCTATCCTCCTCCTGCTTACACTTGACGCACATCACATCGCTCTGTTCTCTCTCACTCCTCATAGACTCCAGTTCCCCGACTAACGACCGCATCTATATCTCGCTCTATAGTGTGTATAACTCACCTGCTGTCTCACTCTCTCCAACAATGTTTCACATCTATCCTCCTCCTGCTTACACTTGACGCACATCACATCGCTCTGTTCTCTCTCACTCCTCATAGACTCCAGTTCCCCGACTAACGACCGCATCGCTCTATCTCGCTCTATAGTGTGTATAACTCACCTGCTGTCTCACTCTCTCCAACAATGTTTCACATCTATCCTCCTCCTGCTTACACTTGACGCACATCACATCGCTCTGTTCTCTCTCTCCTCATAGACTCCAGTTCCCCGACTAACGACCGCATCGCTCTATCTCGCTCTATAGTGTGTATAACTCACCTGCTGTCTCACTCTCTCCAACAATGTTTCACATCTATCCTCCTCCTGCTTACACTTGACGCACATCACATCGCTCTGTTCTCTCTCACTCCTCATAGACTCCAGTTCCCCGACTAACGACCGCATCGCTCTATCTCGCTCTATAGTGTGTATAACTCACCTGCTGTCTCACTCTCTCCAACAATGTTTCACATCTATCCTCCTCCTGCTTACACTTGACGCACATCACATCGCTCTGTTCTCTCTCACTCCTCATAGACTCCAGTTCCCCGACTAACGACCGCATCTTTCTATCTCTCTCGTCTATTGTATTTCTCATCTGCTCCAACTGCTCGAGTATTTCAGATTCGTGGGTAGTTTTCTGTTCGAGCTGCGACTCTAATGTGTTGATGATATCTCGAAGGAGTGATATTTTTTCGTTTTGTGATTTGAGTTCGTCGTCGGTTGATGCTTTGCGCGTTTCAAGCTCGACGATTATTTGGTTCATTTCGCGCGTTTGGGCTTCCAGTTGTTCCACCTGTTGGATTATTGATATTATTATACGGGGTGTTAGGGACGGTGTAACGAAACATGCAGGCGTGCTCAGACCATGAAACTGAAAAACTTTAATTGAAACTAACATATGGTGGTAAACCAATTTTTTTTTTTTACTTTTCATACAAAGTCAGTTAGCTAATCGTGAAATTTGTATGGGAGATCAGATTTGTTTTCGTTTACCACCATATGTTCAATGGGAAAAGTTGTTCAGTTGCATGGTCTGAGCACGCCGTAAAGTTTTCGTTACACCGTGTCTTACACCCCGTATTTTTAATATTACTAGAGAGAATTTAAAAATACAAAGAAAATCTACTTAGTCTAACAAAGTACGAAGAAGTACAAACGTACCATCACCAAAACCTAACACTATTATTTTTAGTAGGTGTTAAGCGTGCAGTTATAATTTGAATATGATAGTTGATTTATAATACTTATTCTAAACTAATTACTATTTGCTATTATGTAAATTTTAATGAAGGCAAAGAACGAAAAAGTACTACGGATTTAGAACAATAAATACATTGATAGCAAGGGTCAATGAGAAATGAGAACTACTATAGACTGCCAGGGGAATGCTGCAAAAAACATTGTAGGTTTTACCAGCCTGAGGTCAAACAACTTTAAATGACATCGCGATATCCTTTGTAACAATTCAAAAGATGGAAGGGCTGATTAAACCTACGCTAGCTTTCTTTATTTTTCTAACATCGTCAGTGAATAGACTAGTAAAATAGAGTACAGTAAAATGCAATGCAAATGGTTCAATTCCCGGCGGGGTCACTCACAAAGTTGATAATTATCACTTTGTGAATGAACCACCTGATTGTCCGAAAAGCAAGATGGTACTGTGCTTCGGATGGGCACGTTAAGCCGTCGGCCGCGTTTGCTGTCTATGATCACTTAGATGGCGGTCGATACAAAACCATGTCATAGGCCTGCTACTTGTAGTAGGCGGTTGAAAAACTCTGACACCAGGGTTTATCGGGTCGTAGGACGACTTGGTGTCGCACACGAAGAGAGAGAGAAAAAGAGAGATTTTCTTTCGGCTTGATTCCCTTTCTGTAACTACGGGTATAGAAGTTAGAATAGCAAATTAAAGAGAGAAGAACAAAGCGTGGTGAGTAGACGATCACAAACACTTACATGTGCGTCGTGCGCGCGGCAGTTGCAGTGAGAGAGGCGCAGGCAGTGCATCTGCGTAGTGCACACATACCATACATACACACCGGTTACACTAACTACGTGCACAAAGCAAACACAACGCTACTCTCAGGGCTTCATATGTTCGGAAAACCAACAGTCTTAAAACATATACAGAGTGTTAGGGACGGTGTAAAGAAAACTTTGCAGGCGTGCTCAGATCATGAAACTGAATAACTTTCCCCATTGAACATATGGTGGTAAACGAAAAGAAATTCCGACCGAATTCACGATCAGACTTTGTACGAGAAATAAAAAAAAAACATTGTGTTCGAAAACGATATAATCAATGGGCAAAGTTCTTTAGTTTCATGGCCTAAGCACGCCTGCAAAGTTTTCGTTACGCCATCCCTTACACACCCATTAGGTACGAAAGTTACTCGCAAAGCGAAATAACTTCACAAGTTAACGAAGTTAACGAAATAACTCCACTAGTTAACAAATACAAAGTAACATTGGAAGATATTGCTCTAAAAGTAGCGCTGTTTTCGCTTTATGCAAAGGTGTTAAACATAATTCATCATAGCAATAAATTAAAGTTAGTTGTGCAAAGTAAAGTGGTTATTGAATTAGTAATTCTACAAAAAAAGTTGCACATATAAAAACAGTGTCAAAAACTCAGAACGACACATTATACAATAGTTGAGGAATTCTGGAAAATCAATGTATGGCGGCACTTGAAGGCATTTTAAAACGCATTTTGTTTTTGTGTTTAGATACCTTTATGTATGATGTTCAATGCCTTAAAAGATGGACCCTTCCCCGTGGATTTAGCAGACTTATTGAGGTATAAAATTAAATAAGGTATCGCTTTAAAACCATTATTTCTAGAAAAGAGTTGTAGGTAATTTTTGTACCTACATAATTTAACAAAGATTATTTTGTTCTTTGACACTTTTGTGGTACCTAAATAGTTAACGCACAATTTCGAAAAAAACACAAAGTCTGGTCACAAATCAAGGAAAAAGGGCAGAGTTGCGGTTGGGGATAGGGCCTCCCCTCTTGAGGCATTGAACATCATACTATTAGGTATCTAAACACAAAAACAAAATGTGTTGTACCTATACATAATGTCTTTAAGTGCCGCCATACATTGATTTTCCAGAATTCCCCAAGTACATAAAATATCATACATTAAAATAACCAAAGAATTGTAAATTAATTCTTCTGGACCGTTATAAAAATATAGATTAGTTATAAAACTTCCATCACACATAACTACCATTAAAACCAAACCTTACCTCATTGAGTATCCGTGCGTTATTCTGCAGCCTGGTAGCGAGCCTGCCATTCTCGTCCCTGAGCTCGGCGAGTCGCTTGGCGAACTCGTCCCGCTCAGCCTCGCGCTCGCTCGCTTGCTCTTCGACGAATTGGCGAGTCGAGCGCAGCTGGCGGTTCGCGGCTTCCAGCTATTTACAATACATGTATTTACAAAGGAGAAGAAAGAATTACAAACG
This sequence comes from Phthorimaea operculella, assembly GCA_024500475.1. NCBI lineage: Eukaryota > Metazoa > Arthropoda > Insecta > Lepidoptera > Gelechiidae > Phthorimaea > Phthorimaea operculella. Next base: position 311,886 of record JANFCV010000229.1, read on the forward strand.
TAGAAAGAAGAAGTCAAATGTTGAAGCCAGTATTTTAGTTACGTTTTTACAATATTTCTGTCGCGACGTTTAATTTTTTTTGTCGCATTGTTTCAATATTCAATTGTGTCGTTTCAATTTGTTTGTTGCATTGTTTTAATATTTTTGTATTCGTTACTTTCGCCTTTTAACAGTTTGGCGACAACTTATGATATTGTAGAAGCCTGCCATTCTCGTCCCTGAGCTCGGCGAGCCGCTTGGCGAACTCGTCCCGCTCAGCCTCGCGCTCGCTCGCTTGTTCTTCGACAAATTGGCGAGTCGAGCGCAGTTGACGGTTTGCGGCTTCCAGCTACGTGCGACAGTTATATTTACATCAAGCAGAAAGAGAAATTGAAAAGAAAATTATAAATATACAAGCAGATTTGAGGAAGACTCCAAAGGGCATCAGAATGACAATAATTTAGTATTTCAAAACTTATCAAGGACTCGGGCCTAATAGATTATATAAATATGACATGATGAGATGAGAACACAGGACGAAATACGAAAAAAAATATCACCTCCCTCCCATCCATAGTAATTCAAATCAGCTGATCGCCAAAAGATATTTCGACCTATGTTCCTTGGGGAAAGTTATCACCAGCCGGCTTTGAGTTTTTGCTATCGGTCACTAGTAAAATTTCACCCAGTAGTCTATAAGGCACGGCAGTAGCTACGCCCTGGATCTATCTACAGTTTTAGAGTTAAGTCACCAGTTAGTAATCACCAGTTAAGTGTTTAGCTTAGCTTTAAATTACATTTGCTGACACCAATAAACAAAAGTAGTATTTAATCAGTATTAAATATCAAGAATTCAGGGGTACTGTTTCGGAAAGTTACCAAGTTCATGTTCATAAAAGCTTTTAACAAAGCAGTTTGATTAACGTCATACGAAAGCTTTCAAAAATACAGACAAAAGAATGAAACGAATAAAGTTGTAAATAAATAAGCCATGCTTCGAAAATGTGTTGTTTTCGTAATATTTGTGTGAAAGTGATTGGCCTTAATCAGAAGCCGTAGGTATTTTCAATATCATGGTCGTGAAGTTAGTTGCTAATAAAAACAAGAAAGAAATAGTCACTGCTCCAGCCTTTATAGAAAATGTCTTTGTACACAAAAGGCCCATTTCTCAAAACTTTTATCACAAAATGTGACGTTTTGAGAACGCGACATGGTAATGTCTTACGACATTTTGCGCCAAATTATATTTCTCAATCGGACCTACTATGAAATGTGCAAATAATTGAAAACACAAATAAATTAATAACACTAATGAATGCTTCTACGTTGGTGCTTTTACCTTTTCGCAGCAAACCTTATGCACGGGGGAATCTGACATCCGCTTGAGCTGTGCGAGCGTGCGGTGCGGACAAACAATACATACCAGTATCAATATACATAGCTTATACATATCATAAATACATGAAGTGTTGAAAAACTGGGTATAGTAAATGATTAGTGTGATATATCAATATATTTGTGGAAATACTTGAAAACGTGATTTGAAAAGCACTTAAATTATTTGTAATATTACGACAGCTTTAGAAATATGATTTATGTACCTATACAAAGTTTTTTGAATTTGATACTGAAAATAATGCTGTGCATTTCTAGCCAATGTCTTGTCTAAATGTATGAATTGAAGAGAAAACACACTTTATACTGTATACCGATTGTTGTAGCTTATACCATAGTAGCTTTCATAGAATCGAAGAGTGTACCTTACCTTTACATCGACAACTGTCCACTGATGGACATGGGCCTTCTCTTCTCGGGGGGTATTGCTGTACTCACCACGCTTGGCAGGCGGATTGGCCTTTGATTGGTAGATTGAATTTACAATGTACAAATCTGTTCAAGATGCATCGTGTTTTCAGTAAGACTGACCTGTTGCTGCAAATCGTCGCGTTCCTTTTGCACATTGTCAATCTCTTGCTGCATTCTCAAAAGGTATGCTCTGGGTGAAGACCCGCCATCCAGAGATTGTGCCCCGGATTCTGATATAGGGCGCGGACGGGGAGAAGCTCGCCCAGGGAGGGATACTGGTAGTAACAGGGGGGGCACTGTTCCGTAGCTGTAAGAAGAAAAAAATAACCCATATACATATAAGAACCTATTAAATTCACTGCAAATATTTCCAGGGTATGGTAGGTTCTACTCGTGAAACTGAACAACGTTTCATAGTAACATTTTTCCGAAATATAAAAAAATATTTTGGACCTCAAATACAGACATGTTTGGGACATTTTGGTCACAAAGTAAACTTAATAGGACCGGGATATGAGAGGGAAGTCGATAGCAATGTTGTCATTACACAAACAGGTTAAGCGATGTAGCCGGAGTTCAATTTCCAAAATGAACAAAAGATAAACCGAAACCTAAAGAAATCAGACGAAGTCATTATGGAAATGTATAAAACAACTGTTTCATGGCATTTCGTAACCAAACAGCCAAAAAAATGTCTAGAAAGTTTTAAACATATTATTCTCTTACCCTTCAGCAATCAGGTCAGACGAATGCATTCTATCATTGGAAGTCATAAGTTGCGCAATCTTGATCATGGCGGCTTCCAACTTACCCTTCAGCAATCAGGTCAGACGAATGCATCTTCTCATTGGAAGTCATCAACTGAGCAATCTTGATCATGGCGGCTTCCAACTTACCCTTCAGCAATCAGGTCTGAGGAATGCATTCTATCATTGGAAGTCATCAGCAATCTTGATCATGGCGGCTTCCAACTTACCCTTCAGCAATCAGGTCAGACGAATGCATTCTATCATTGGAAGTCATCAGTTGCTTGATCATGGCGGCTTCCAACTTACCCTTCAGCAATCAGGTCTGACGAATGCATTCTATCATTGGAAGTCATCAGTTGCTTGATCATGGCGGCTTCCAACTTACCCTTCAGCAATCAGGTCTGAGGAATGCATTCTATCATTGGAAGTCATGAGTTGAGCAATCTTGATCATGGCGGCTTCCAACTTACCCTTCAGCAATCAGGTCAGACGAATGCATTCTATCATTGGAAGTCATCAACTGAGCAATCTTGATCATGGCGGCTTCCAACTTACCCTTCAGCAATCAGGTCTGATGAATGCATTCTATCATTGGAAGTCATCAGCAATCTTGATCATGGCGGCTTCCAACTTACCCTTCAGCAATCAGGTCAGACGAATGCATCTTCTCATTGGAAGTCATCAACTGAGCAATCTTGATCATGGCGGCTTCCAACTTACCCTTCAGCAATCAGGTCTGAGGAATGCATTCTATCATTGGAAGTCATCAGCAATCTTGATCATGGCGGCTTCCAACTTACCCTTCAGCAATCAGGTCAGACGAATGCATTCTATCATTGGAAGTCATCAGTTGCTTGATCATGGCGGCTTCCAACTTACCCTTCAGCAATCAGGTCTGACGAATGCATTCTATCATTGGAAGTCATCAGTTGCTTGATCATGGCGGCTTCCAACTTACCCTTCAGCAATCAGGTCAGACGAATGCATTCTATCATTGGAAGTCATGAGTTGCGCAATCTTGATCATGGCGGCTTCCAACTTACCCTTCAGCAATCAGGTCAGACGAATGCATTCTATCATTGGAAGTCATCAACTGAGCAATCTTGATCATGGCGGCTTCCAACTTACCCTTCAGCAATCAGGTCTGAGGAATGCATTCTATCATTGGAAGTCATGAGTTGAGCAATCTTGATCATGGCGGCTTCCAACTTACCCTTCAGCAATCAGGTCTGAGGAATGCATTCTATCATTGGAAGTCATGAGTTGCGCAATCTTGATCATGGCGGCTTCCAACTTACCCTTCAGCAATCAGGTCTGAGGAATGCATTCTATCATTGGAAGTCATGAGTTGCGCAATCTTGATCATGGCGGCTTCCAACTTACCCTTCAGCAATGACAATGCATTCTAGCATTCTATCATTCTATCATTGGAAGTCATGAGCTGAGCAATCTTGATCATGGCGGCTTCCAACTTACCCTTCAGCAATCAGGTCTGAGGAATGCATTCTATCATTGGAAGTCATCAGTTGAGCAATCTTGATCATGGCGGCTTCCAACTTACCCTTCAGCAATCAGGTCTGAGGAATGCATTCTATCATTGGAAGTCATCAGCTGAGCAATCTTGATCATGGCGGCTTCCAACTTACCCTTCAGCAATCAGGTCTGAGGAATGCATTCTATCATTGGAAGTCATGAGTTGAGCAATCTTGATCATGGCGGCTTCCAACTTACCCTTCAGCAATCAGGTCTGATGAATGCATTCTATCATTGGAAGTCATTAATTGAGCAATCTTGATCATGGCGGCTTCCAACTTACCCTTCAGCAATCAGGTCTGATGAATGCATTCTATCATTGGAAGTCATTAATTGAGCAATCTTGATCATGGCGGCTTCCAACTTACCCTTCAGCAATCAGGTCTGAGGAATGCATTCTATCATTGGAAGTCATCAGCTGAGCAATCTTGATCATGGCGGCTTCCAACTTACCCTTCAGCAATCAGGTCTGACGAATGCATTCTATCATTGGAAGTCATCAGTTGAGCAATCTTGATCATGGCGGCTTCCAACTTACCCTTCAGCAATCAGGTCAGACGAATGCATTCTATCATTGGAAGTCATGAGTTGAGCAATCTTGATCATGGCGGCTTCCAACTTACCCTTCAGCAATCAGGTCTGAGGAATGCATTCTATCATTGGAAGTCATCAGCAATCTTGATCATGGCGGCTTCCAACTTACCCTTCAGCAATCAGGTCTGACGAGTGCATTCTGTCATTGGAAGTCATGAGCTGAGCAATCTTGATCATGGCGGCTTCCAACTTACCCTTCAGCAATCAGGTCTGACGAATGCATTCTATCATTGGAAGTCATAAGTTGCGCAATCTTGATCATCATTTCGAAGCATATTAAACTACTTAACCAACTTCTAGAAGATTATAAACATATTGTCTTACCCTTCAGCAATCAGGTCTGAGGAATGCATTCTATCATTGGAAGTCATAAGAACTTTTTAATGTACCGTGTATGCTTGCGAATAAAATATCTTTATCTTTATCTTTATCATCAGTTGAGCAATCTTGATCATGGCGGCTTCCAACTTACCCTTCAGCAATCAGGTCAGACGAATGCATTCTATCATTGGAAGTCATGAGTTGAGCAATCTTGATCATGGCGGCTTCCAACTTACCCTTCAGCAATCAAGTCAGACGAATGCATTCTATCATTGGAAGTCATCAGTTGCTTGATCATGGCGGCTTCCAACTTACCCTTCAGCAATCAGGTCTGACGAGTGCATTCTGTCATTGGAAGTCATGAGCTGAGCAATCTTGATCATGGCGGCTTCCAACTTACCCTTCAGCAATCAGGTCTGACGAGTGCATTCTGTCATTGGAAGTCATGAGTTGCGCAATCTTGATCATGGCGGCTTCCAGGTCCGAGCGGAGCAGGTTCTCGCGCTGCAGGCATTCCGACATCGCTTCTTCCATGTTCTGGAATACAAAACAGCAATTAGGCCAGTCAATAGAGTTAGTGTTTACCCTTAGAGTATATATAAGCAAGCTATAGAGTGCACATTAGGCCCTGCGGCATACTGTTAAAGCGTAAGCAGTTGCAGACGTCAAATGTATGAGCAGTTATAGAGGTTAAGTATTGCTGTCACTGTCGTTTTGCTACTGACAGACAGAGAGGGTGCGCCCAGACTACTGCCACAAGTTCCTACTTTTTACGCGCACTCTATAACTTGCTTATATTTAGCTGACCATGGGATTATGCAAATGAAAATGTATTGTGAAATTTTACTAGTGACCGATAGCGAAAACTCCGAACCAGCTGGTGATAATGATAAGGAACAACTTTCCATAAGGAAAATAGGTCGAAAAATTAAAAAAAAAATTGGACTTTCTATACAAAATTTCCGAATAGCTGATTTTGAGATACAATGGGAGGTCCAAATTTTTTTATGTTCCATAAGCAAAGTTTTTCGATATCATCAGCCAGTTCTAAGTTTTCGCTATCTGTCACTAGGGAAGTTTCGCCCTATATTTAGCTAAATAAAGACAAATAGAAAAGTGCGATGCCGACAACGCATGAAAAAAGTCGGAAACGCATAGTATACGTCGCATACATTATTCCCTGTCGCTTATGTGACAGGCAGAACGTCAACGGCCGTAAAAATGTGACCACGTCTGACGTTGTACGCCGTTTCACAAATATTTTTTATTATCATGTCGCCTAAAATTGCATGAATCTTTCGAGTAACTTACTCATGTTTTCTGATATTCGCGGAAAAAAAGAGTAGCTATTCTAAAATGCGTGATGTTGAATAAACCTGCGGGTGATTCACTGATTTTACGTATTTTTTAAATAGACAACCCACAGAGCACCAAATTATCATTTGCGCGAAAAAGGTTTCATATGTCTATGGGATAACTGTACCTTTCTATGTAGTTCGCAGTTATCACAGTTGTTCCGTTGCTGGTCAAGTTGTTCCACTAGTTCGGTTATCTGCACCTGGTGACCACTCTCTAGCATCTTAGTGTCAGGACGCTCTGCAAAAGAAGAAACAATGTAGGTCTCAATTTTCATTATTTTTCAATAACATAAATGATAGAAGGCTTAAATGATAGTAATAAAAAATCTCATGGTGAACACTACCAGATACACAGAAGAAAGGGAAATAAATGGCGGCGGTTCTATAAGTGGAAGGAAGAAAGCATGAACTCCTGGTGTATGTAAGTGCCTTAGTGTGAGTGAGAAAGCATGACCTCCGGTCGCTATTTATATTCCCTTTTTTCTGTGAATCAGTTTATAGTAAAGTACCCAAGCAACTTAAAAAACATTCACGGTTCACACCAGTCACAATTATTTTCATTGTACTGGGCAAGCCCCACGGTAGGTTTTATACATGTCACATTGACTAATATTGTACAAGAATATTTTCATTCTATGAGGGGCAAGCAGGTACCCCTGCAACTTCCAAATAATCACTGCTAGCAGACAACTTGGCAGACAGGTCCAACAGATCATGGGCTTCATTCCGCAACCTCAACAAAGAATGCTCTAATTCTTTCTTGATATCAGCACTATCTCTCTGTTCAGCGAGGAACCCTACCAGACCCTCCTCATCCAGGTCAACCAGGACGGACTGAAGGTAGTGAAGTGACTAGTATGAAGCAAGCACTACCTAAAGGTTCCGAATACTTACTGCTAGCAGACAACTTGGCAGACAGGTCCAACAAGTCATGGGCTTCATTCCGCAGTCTAAGTAGCGAGTGCTCCAATTCCTTCTTGATATCAGCACTCAAATCCCGTTGCTCAGCGAGGAACCCTGCTAGACCCTCTTCATCCAGGTCCACCTGGATGGACTGCAGGTAGCGAAGTGACTAGTATGAAGCAAGCACTACCTAAAGTTCCGAATACTTACTGCTAGCAGACAGCTTCGCAGACAGATCCAACAAATCATGGGCTTCATTCCGCAACCTCAGTAGAGAATGCTCCAATTCTTTCTTGATGTCAGCACTCAAGTCCCGTTGCTCAGCGAGGAACCCAGCCAGACCCTCCTCATCCAGGTCCACCAGGATGGACTGAAGGTCTGGAGCGAAGTGCACGTGCTTGCTGCGCGAGACGAGGCTAGTGCTCAGGTCTAAACAAGGCGTGGACGGGCGCGAGTCTTCCTCCAGGTGCAGGGCTGACCTAGAAATAGAGCATATAATAATAATAATAATCAGCTCTATCTCAAAGCCCTCTGCTATACTTGGTTAAGGCTCGTGTGGTAGAGTAAGTAAAAGAAGAGAAGAAAAAAGTTACTCTAAATAATAATAATAATAATTGATTTAGATCAAAGAATAACAAGAGTACACGATTATAATATTGAGTTCTACTAAAATAAAATTATGCTAAACATGTACAAAATGTTTGATCAAGCTAAGCACTCGAAAGAGGCCTGTGTTAACGACGTTACATTGCTCTTGTAACGTGTTATCTTGGTTAACGACGACGGTTAAGAAGAATAGTAGTGACTTGATGACGAAAACTTTTATTTCTTTGTAGGAATTTGCAAGATTATCTGTAAGAAAGTAACATTCTAATTCAATCTAATAATATGAATGGATAAGTCATTGTATAACAATTTTGTGTTCCTTGCATAAACGCAGCTCAGACGAGATAAAAAAAAATATGAAAAAAATAAAGGCACTGCCTTGGGGCCGGCCAGGCTAACCATACAGCATGCTACTTCATGCCTGAACGACAAACAAATGAAATTTTATTATTCAGGATTTAAAAAGGTTAACATGCGTATAGTCAGCCGGACCCGGACTGGTCAGGAAAACTCTCCAAAAACCTGCCCAGAACAGCTCCTATTCTAAAATGTACCTACAATATTTATAGGCCCTAAGACGCCCAATAGTCTAGTAGGCATAATAATGTCCAGTATAAATAGTCGATCCAACTCGCAATGCATTATTAAACCCCAGCTGTCCGTTGCACTAATGCGAGCGACGTGTGTTCGAGGAAAGATACATTAATAATTTGAAAAGGGCACAACTGTTGGCGACCGGCCAGGTTTTGCAGGTTGCACAGGGATGCTTCTAGGAGTATTCAGTCTAACTTCATTTACACTTATATTTCTATAAAAGTTTATGGTTTTGAGGCGATATTCTAGAAAGCAAGGGCCGTCCTTGGAACACTTTACTGGGCATACAACGCCCCTAATCCCGTGGTCTCACGTAGTGAATATGGAAAATGCTCCTCCCCTAATACAGGGGTACATATTCAGCAGTAGATTGTATTGGCTGTTTATGTCAGGGTTGAAAGCAATAGCTTCCCTAAGAGAGTTGGGTTAGTTCTTCAAAACCAACCAACTTTGTAACTAATAGTATCAGGCGTTACTTTGCGGAAGTCCATCTTGATGAAAGTGATAGAAAGTGTATTTATATCACTTTCATTTTTAAACCTAACTTTACAGGATCCTAAGTCCGTCCTCTGATTTCAGGACGATATTAATATTCCTTTACCCCACCGCATTTAGTGATCTAAAATAGCCACGCGGAGTATGGACTAACTATAGCCTCACCTACAGACTAATATGCATTTCCGATGGTGACTCAGGTGTTTTGACTGGTTCAAAACTTGGTTTTTATGCAGCTTGGAATAAAGCTAGATATAAAAATATTAAATTGATAATGGACAAGATCTGCGCAGAATCTTTGGGGAAAGTTGTTCAGTTTCATGGGCTGGTTCACCCCTTAAAATATTTGCATTTGATTTTTTTAAACCTGTATAATACTCATCATCTTCCTGCCTGTTTGTTAGAACACAATATCATGCAGCAAAACGATTTTGCAATGTATAATACCTACTATTTTCTGCATATAAGAAAGGCTTCTTGCGGGGTAAGCAGACAATCAACGACTTATGTTACGACATCCGTATGTTGCTGTTTTTTTTTTCGTGTATTGTTAATATTGTTATGGCTATAGCTTTTCGTACATTTTACACACAAATCAGGTGTTTATAGCTTCTAATCGTACAGCTAATGCGTTATGTATGAATTCCTAAATATTTGTTTTCCAATAGCGGTATTACCGATTATAAAAGTTATTTCTGAGCAGGATGTGCGTCAAATCAGCTGTTTGTTGAAAGGTTACTTCTGCCTGACGTCAACTACCGTATACATACATGTCTGTTTTTGAATCTGATCAGCTGTTTATTTGAACGTACATTATAAATAGACGAAATAAATAAACACATTCATTTTATAAACGCAGCTTTCTCCGTGTGAGACATAAAATCGACGAACGGCCTTACCTTTGACGCCTTTAAGAGTTTTTAAACCTTTTACCAATCCTTTGACTCACCTTTGACTGAAATGAAAGTAACTTTTTCATTGTCCGTTTTCATTGCCATTGCAGGTGAACCACCTGATTGTCCGAAAAGCAAGATGGTTCCGTGCTTCGGATGGTCACGTTAAGCCGGCGGTCCCGGTTGCTGTCTATGACGGCGGTCGTTATACTATCATGTCAGAAGCCTGCTACTTGTTGTACGCGGTTGAAAAACTCTCGACACCAGGGTCCATATGGTCGTTGGACGACTTGGTGTCCCACTCGAAGAAGGAGAAGAATTGTCCGTTTGAAACCATGCATCTTTTCATGAGAAGAAACCCACCTATCCTGAAGATAACCACAAAAAAACTTACTCATCAGCTGGCTGCAATCTGGCGAGAAGTTTAGTAAGTACTGTTCGGTTCAGCTCGTCTTCCGCACAAGCACAGTACGCAACCAATTGGGACACGACTCGCTGGAGTGTAACTGCCACTTTCTTCAGCCCATCTCTAGAATAACTTACTCATCAGCTGGCTGTAACCTGGCGAGAAGTTTGGTCAGCACGGTGCGGTTCAGCTCGTCTTCCGCACAAGCACAATACGCCACCAATTGAGACACTACGCGTTGGAGTGTAACTGCTACTTTCTTCAGCCCATCTCTGAAAGATAAAATAATAATTCATGAGACACTTATCTATCACACAAAAATCGCCGCTGCAAATGCTTTAAAAAGTTCGAATCGGGTAAAAAAGTTATTTTTCTCAAACATGCTAGGAAATATGTCAATTTCTTTAAAAAAAATCAATCCAGGAAGTTTGACATTGTCTGTGATTTTGTAACTTCTGAACGATTTATTTTTTACACACCAGCAATGAATTCCAATACAACTTTTCTGGCGCGATATCGAAATCGTTCAGAAATTACAAAATAAAAAAGAATAACTCCAAATCCACATCTTGACTTAGTAATCAGTAAAACAACTTTTTATATCAAATTACTATAAAATAAATTAATATCTTTATAATTTCCTAGCATTTTTTTGAGAAAAGCACTATGTAAGCCTCGGGGAAAATGACTTTGCCAGACTCGTATTTTTAAAGTCCTCGCCTGCGGCTCGGACTTCAAACTCTACTCGTCAGTCAAAGTCTTATTTTTCCATCCTCGTCAACAACCTACTATAACGAATTCACTTTCCGACGTAACATTTACGACAGAAAATTTAAGCTACGACAGCAAAATCTACGAAAAATATTAGCTATGTTTGTGTGGTGCCGTTCCAACGATGTTCCACCTATCATCGTATCTTAACTTCTGCACACATCGTCGCCAAATTGTCGCCAACATGAAGAGACGTAACTAGCAACCGGTAAATTTTATAGGGGACTCGTTTTTACTGTAGATCTCAAAATTTCTAAGAAAAATTGTATTTACTGGGCATATTATACAAAACAACCAATAAAGTTGAAAGGAGCTCAAGGTACTCATAAACGACTTTTCCTGTGGAACATGGGTCGAAATATGCAAAAAAAATTACTTCCTATACAAAATGAACTCAATTTGTATGGATGCTTTATTGGTTGTTTTGTAACACGTTGTATAACTCATTTTGGCTTTAAATGTTAGTTACGCCTCTTTGTGTTGTTGGCGACGACATAATGTAATGTTAGTATCTGCCAGCGCCGTCAGCATGGCTAAGATCTGGACCACGACGTTGTAGTATCAGCAATCAAATAGCTAAGAAGAAGTTAATATGGTATACCTTTCTTTGGTGACTTCTTCGAGCTGTCGGTTCTGATCGAAGCTGAGGTTGCGCTTCTGCCGCCACTTGTCCGCCTCCCCGCCCAGCGACTCTTCGCGCAGACTCGATAACTGCAACAATGTAAATAAAAACATTAATAAAGTGTACAGATGGATGATAAAGCTTCATCATATCGGCCACAGGGCGTCCACTGCTGGACATAGGCCTCCCCTAAATATTTCCACCTTGTCCGATTAGAAGCGGCCTGCATCCAGCATTTCCCCGCGGACTTGACCAGATCGTCTGTCCATCTCGCGGGGGGCCGTCCTACACTGTGCCTGGCGGTACGTGGTCTCTACTCGAGAACTACTAAGTAAAGCTTGCAAATAACAATATATTTCAGCACGGAGCCGGAACAGATTCATTCAGTCAACTTTTTCTACAAAAAACTCGGAAACAGTGACCTGCAAAATGGCACATAAATTGTCTTCCTGGTTTTCTATTGTCAGGTGCGTAACTTAATTATGTAAAGGTGCCCAAATATTATAAAATCACGAAAGGGTTTTGAAAGTCATTTCACTCTTATTATCCACTAGACGACGCGCGATGCTGAAAGTATACATTTTGGTTCCTCTTTGACAAAGCTACCTGTCGACTATTGACTTTTGTACTACTTTAGCTGAAATAAACGATAAAGGTTCAAGTCTCTTATTTAACGCCCCTTGTATGGAACAAAGTCAATGCACTATGAATTGACAGAATCACAAACAGTATTGCGCACATCAAATGTTTCTAATTTTAACTCCTTAATTTCTCATAAATTGCAAATGAAAAAATTAAAAAATTCGTTAGCGACCGCCGAGACTTGAATACGAGACCGTGGGGTACCGTCCCACCGCTCTGCCAACTGAGCTACGGGCGCTTAGCGGACCCTGGTGAATTTTTCAACCTCTTGATACTTGTCGCTCATTTTCAATGCATGAGAATAATATAACTGTGAGTGCATTAAAAATCCCAATACATTCCTTAATTTCTATCCCAGCAAGAATACTACTTACCACAAATCTTCTAAACATCACCATGTCGTGAATTCACATAATTCCACTAACGCACGCCAGAAGGCTTCCGTAACTCATTTAGTTTTGAATGTCTGTTCACTGTTTTAAGTTCTTCCATCACTGTTTTTGGTTTTTTATTATGTTTGAATCCACAAATCACTTTTGTTGATAAAATCTTAGTTCTGATGAATGAAACATGATAGATAAGGAACATCATTTCTCACGAAATTTCGGCCTATCCTATGTTTTCACTATCGGTCACTTATTCGAAGTACTACCTGAGACCCTGAGACGCAAGGGAAAATAAATGGCGGCCGGAGATCATGCTTTCTCACTCGCACTAAAGCTCTTACATATACAATGCGTTCGTGCTTTCTCCCTCCCACTTATGGAACCGCCGTTATTTATATTTCCTTTTTTTCTGTGAACCAGGTAATAGTAAAATATCTCCCTACTTAAAGTATTATGGACTGAAAAACATCAACACATCAATGCATTTGGAAGTAAAGCCTACATATCTCATGTTAGATTAGATACAACGATTTATATTAAAAAAATCAAAGAATAAACAAAACTAAATCACAAAACAGTAAAACCAACAAACCTTCGTCAACGAAACCGCTAATAACATAAAATAATTTATCATATCAATCAACACGAATTCATTTACAAAACGTACACTTCCTTATTTTCTACGACCATTTGACAGATACATAAACCACGATCAACAAACTACCCGCATAAACATACGTGACAAAAACAAAACAAAACAAAACCAGCTGCGAACGAAAATAGAATGAAGTAAAAAAACTGCACCACGTGTGGGGTCAACTGCGTGAGATGCATGGAGTGTGTCTGTGTTGGGATTTTTTATTTATTGAAAATTAGCCAATCGCAACAGCATAGCGTTGGACGCCCTCCGGTCAGATGGACCGATGAACTTAAAAAAGGCGGCTGGTAGCGACTGGATGGCAAAAGTGGGAGATCGTGCCTTATGGCGTTCCCTGGGGGAGGCCTACGTCCAGCAGTGGACTGCAATAGGCTGATATAAGTAGTACACAGAACAGAACAAAACGTAGTTTAACGAAAAGAAACGTAATTTAAGGAGCAGGAGCCGCAGATACAGGGGAAAAGGAGACACAAATACACGAAAAGGGAGACACGCTCGTTAAAGTTTGTAAGGATGTAAGGACATCATCAAAGCAACTGCAAAGGTGACCGCAAACGCCGCTCCGACACTCGAATCATTGCGTGGGACCATATTCTGACTACGTTTTTTCGTCTTTTTGTCGGAATAACTACCGGACCTTTTACGGAGAAATATACAGAAACACAAATAATGCATTGATTTCTATAAATAACCGAACTCTTTCATGAAGTGGAACTTATCAAAACAAACAAAATAAAATCACAATCACTTTCTTTCTTCCAAGTTCCAACCTACACCCATTACTAGCCCTACAGTGCACCGACTGGTCCAAATCAACTAACTAAAACCACCTAAAACAGAAATAAAATCAAAATGACTTTTTCAATCTCATCAACTCATTACAACCCTCCAACTTTCAAAATAAAATCTCAGCTACTTCTCCTCATCTGCACCACTTCTGACGAAAGTTTGAGAGTCATTCCGAAGGCTGCGTATCGCCATAGAGACAGGTTGACAGAATGTCGCCTAAAATTGCAAAACACATCAACTCCCAAATCCCTTAGTTGCTTCTTACGACAATCACGGGAAAGATATGAGGTGATGCTATTCTAAGCCGGCATCACACGGCAAAAATAATATTACCATGAATTTATTCAATCTCGACCTATTACTAGCCCTTCAGTACCCTAACTGCGCCAGCTTATCAAATCGATCATAAACACATTAGTAATAGTAAACATTGTGGTGTAGTCGAGTGCTTTAATTGAATTTGATTCAATGAATGTTGACGTATGGTTACTGATTGTGATTTATTTAAAGGGACTTTTAGAGGGTCATCGAGTAAGTACAATAGGAAAATGTTTAACAGTTTGAAATATTATTGAAACTTTAATAAAACCACAAAAAAGTTTGACAAGTGTTATGACTTTTAAACGCGGAGGGTTTAAATTAAATTTGATACAAAAACAACTCTGGACACGCGTCCAACGCTGGTCTACTAAACAGTCCAAACAATTCAATTTTAGAAATAACATTCATAAATACTAGAACATTATTATTTTGGTTTTTAGACCCGTATTATGAACATTTTTAAGAAAGTAGCAATCGTTTTTGGCGTGATATTTATTTTTGCTGTTGGAATAGCAGTAACCCTGGTATAACTTCCATGAATGAATGAACCTAAAATTGTGGTAATAGTTTATCAGTCTCCGTCACAATAAAAGCCAAAACTTTTATCTATTCTATGTCAAAGGGCAATGGACCATTACGATTGGTGCATGAATCACAAATTCTGGAGAGGGAGATGCGTTTTTGGGGATCTGTTGTTTATTTTTTACTACGTTCCGGTGTATTGATTGATATTGAAAGCTTTTAGAGGGTTTGTGTATTGTAATGAATGATAGAAAATAACACACTCATAATGGACATACATCCAAAAGTGGAAGAGATCTCTTCTTTAGAGATAAGCTCGCCTTTGCGACTTAATTTATTGTTATATTTTCTTTCATAATGTTGCAATAAAGAATATAATATACATAAAAAGTCATAATCACAACACAAAGAACACCTAGATCCGAAATAAGAAGTAGATATCATTCAAATATATTATCTGCCCCAGCCAGGAATTCAACCCGGGATCAGGCAAACGCGCTATAGCGAAACAAACTAACTTGTACCTACATAAAGTTCTAATAAGAATCTGATCGTTAGGTATACAACACAGACTAAAATCGACTATAAGTCTTATAAGAGTAGTCAGACTGGTGATGAATGAGTAAAGCTAACAGACGACTTTTATGAGAAACCGTCGCAGTTCAAAATTTTAATTGATAACGACCATCTGTTGCTTGATGAGGATGACAGGGACTAACCAAATAAGACTAACAAACTAACAAATAAGTCCAAAAGTGGTCAGGGTATAGGAAATAATTTCATGAGAAATCGAACTTTATGCATTATGTATGAAAAACTGCTGTTATGTTCACATAGGTACTAGAACTTTTCGTTCCGAGTGATTTTTGAATACGTTCAATACGTCATCCAAAATGAAACTCTAGAGATCGCTTTCCTTAATCCTGTAAAGTTTTCCGTCTAAGCAAAAATTGTTGTTTATGAAAATGTTAAGTTACTAATTACACAAATTTTCCCGATCTTTACACCACACTTCTTCACAAGTTCACAACATCTTCCACCATCGCAACGACCCAATCACATAGATTGGAACAATTATAAGTCCCCTTTGTTTCTCTTCACTCCCGTTTCCGTTCCATGCGCGTGAGTGACGTCACATGCGCGTGCGGTCCCGTCGGCGCTGCGCGCTGCACTGTTGTTTACGATGCGCGCATTGGAGTTTGTTTGCGCACGCGGCGTTATGGCTAATTCATACTGATTTGATGGCTTTTTCGTTTGGAAACGTATTTTGGATTTAGACAGTGATTTATGTGGTTCCTGGATGGATGGGAAAGAAATTTTTGGTTTGGTATGATGCATTGGCAAATAAAATCAGGTTAAACATCTAGCTAAGACAGATAAAATATAATATGCTTGAATATAATCTGGTCAGGACAAAAATCTCAACTAAGATCCACAAGAAAATGTACTGTATAATACTGGCCACACAAACAGTTGTAAAACCCCGAGTATTCCGAAATAGCTGTGCGCGATCCACTGTCACTCGCGGGGAGATTTACAAGAAATGCTATAAACGCCGATACGGTTTGTCACCTGTCGCTTTACGGTAACATTAAAGTTAGAAAATGAAAATCAGATTTCCATGAAAAATTATCTAACTACTTTATGTAGACATGTAAACGAACCAGGTATCTCTGTACCTTGAAGTTTAAGCTCAGACCATAAGACCATGGGAACATAAACACTACACAAAAACTAGCTTAGATTAGTTGCTCTTGAAATGGTCTAGAAATAAATCTTTGCTTCTTTTCAGTTGAGCCCATCACATATAATTCAAAATGACTTTTTTATTACCGTTGATTTGGTCTTTACCAATCCCTACTGACTATTTTAATGACTGTACTGCACCTGGCTGTCTAAAAATACTCTCAAGCAAACGACCACCAAAACATCCTTTTCGTCCCACCGTGCCCTCGCCACCCCATAAAGCGCCATCTAAATATAACTAGCGACATCCTGTCTTCTTTGGTTACTAGCTTTCTGGCCACCAATCGGATAGGTACGAGTACTATCTATTTAGAGGACAGATTAACTAATTTAAACCAGTGTCAATGTCGTTTGCTATTATGTGGGCACTCAAATTGAATAAGATTATTGGGCAAAAGTAAATTGAGTCGACAGCTGACACAAGAAAACTTTGGAACTGAATTTGATGGAATTTGGAACGACTTTTAAATCAGACTCCTCTAAAAACAAAGCGACAAAGAGATAAATTCGTCTAGGAAATGGGCAGCAGCCTTCTCTGAAAATGCAACATCTTACACTGCGCTTGCAAATTCGTCTGCCAAGCGTGGAAAGTATGGGAATAGGGAGAGGCCAAGCAGTGAACTATTTTTATTGCACACAAAGAAACAGTTCAGTCGTTTTAGGATACGTAAGAACAAATACTTTGCATGCTCTTAGCAAATTTTATAACTACTCATTCTTAGTCAGGAACGTCGAATTCATAATGAAGGAGAAAGGGATCCTTCTTCTTCGAGTGGGACACCAAGTCGTCCAACAACCCGATGAACCCTGGTGTCAGAGTTTTTCTACCGCCTACTGCAAGTAGCAGGTCTCTGACATGGTTGTGTAACGACCGCCATCATAGACAGCGACCGGGACCGACGGCTTAACGTGCCCACCCGAAGCACGGTACTATCTTGCTTTTCGGTCAATCAGGTGGTTCAGCCTGCAATTACCGACTGGGAACAAATTCACAAAGGGATAAATATCAGCTGTTTGATTCCGAAGCTGATCTTAGCGCAGTGGAAGCAAATTAAAGTTATCTTAAAATCTAAAACTAAATGGTCGATCAGCCTCGGAACAACATTTGACTACGATTCGTAGTGCTCTTTACTATAGCTAAGTAAAATAAATTTAATGAGAGAATTTTGTTCCGGAAAGTTTCCGGCCGAGAAATTCTTGTTTCCAAAATCTACTTAAACAGGGCCCAGCAACGAATTGCTTACCGAGCGAACGATGACGCCATTTCTTTGTGAGTTTAAGTATGACAGGAATCAGGTATTCAGGATATTGTGAGGAGCACAGGAATAGGGAATAACCTAAACTCACGGCACTGGAACATCCGCTCGTTCTCGAACTCCTTTCCTCCAATCTGCACTATAGTTCACAGTTCGACATCACATAATGTTTTTTAACACAAAATAACTAAAAGATTTCTCTTCGAATGAGAAATCGGCCCCGTTGGCCTCCAATCATTTATAATTAAAATACGTAGCTATCGGCAGCCACGACGCGAGCCAACGAAAAGTGAGGTTATATTTTGCCGGCGGTCGCGTGACTCTCAATCAAAGCGCCGGAACCAAAATCACTTGGTTCACTTCCCACCGAACAGGAAGACCACACGAGAAAACCGAAAGCACTAAATTACACCATTTATAATTAAAATTCGCATCAACGATACGGGCGACGGCAGAGGACGTGACAATGACAGAGCAGTGTTGCCAGCACCGCGCGCCCATTTTATACGAAAACTAAACATTCACCCGCCCCGGACCGACCCATCGGTCCGCTCTATGCATGGCAGGCGTGATAATGTAGCTACTGCTCGCTTAAGGACTGAATCCCCCACCTGAACTTCTGCAACTCGAGGTGTGCCATCACTACCCGGAAACAGGTTGAGAATGCGCCCCCGGCGCCAACGCAGTGGCGGTAGGTTGGCATCCTTAACCAGAACGAGATCCCCAATGCAGGGGGGTTCAGTCCTGTCCGTCCACTTAAGGCGTTGCTGCAGAATGTGCAAGTACTCAAGCGACCAACGCTTCCAAAAGTTTTGAGTCATTTGCTGCAACAACTGATAACGCGACAAACGATTGCTATTCACCTCCGTATAGGGATATTCCGGCAAGGCGTTAAGTGGGCGGCCAATTAAGAAATGCCCTGGCGTCAGGGCCTCTAAATCATTTGGGTCTGAGCTGAGCGGACACAAAGGACGCGAATTGAGTACAGCCTCAATTTTACAAAACACGGTCGCCAGCTCCTCGAAAGTCAAAATTGTTAACCCTACAACGCGCAACAAATGCGTCTTAGCGGACTTTACAACCGCTTCAAAAATACCACCCCAGTGAGGGCACGCTGGTGGATCGAACACCCAGGTAATGCCCTGACGGGAGGGCCCGTGCTGATGGCTTCTTCGTTCTCCCTTAAGAACGTTACAATTTCCTTCATACACCGATCAGCACCCTTAAAGTTGGTACCACAATCCGACCTGATCAGCGCTGGTCGCCCTCGTCGCGACGTAAATCTCTCCAGCGCTGCCAAAAAGGCCTCCGTAGATAGGTCGGCCACGAGCTTCAAGTGGACGGCCTTGGTGGCTAGGCACACGAACACGCACAAGTACGCCTTGATAGACTTTGCGTTCCGTAGGCGTGATGCCTTTACCATGAAAGGGCCTGCAAAATCCGTTCCCACACCTGCAAACGTCCAGGCCTCCGTCACCCGGTCCGGTGGGAGATCTCCCATCTGTGGCTGCATTGTGGCTGCCTTCAAGCGGTAACAAGGCAAGCACCTAAACACAACGCTACGTACCGTTCGTCGTCCCGATAAGATCCAGAACTCGCGCTGTAGGATGGCCAATAGCGCATTACAGCCCGCGTGCGAGTTTTTCTCATGACGATCCCTGACTAAGAGCTCAACTAAGGGTCCCCTTTTGGAAGTAACAGTGGATGCCGAGCCGAAAAGGGCAGGCTAGCGTTCCGAAGTCTGCCTCCAACCCTGAGCATACCTTGCTCATCCAGGAATGGGTTGAGGCGCACAATTCCTCCCTTCAGCTTTCCACGTCCATCCCTGAGCAGCCTGACCTCCTCTTCAAAATGTTCCGCCTGGACGACTCTAACCAATGAGCATAGAGCCGCATTCCGCTCCGCAGGCGAGAGGACAGGTGTAAAGTTCCGTTCTGCTTGAGGCTTCCTGCAGTTGTTCACGAACCGCTTGATCCAACCTGTCACCCCAAGAAGTTTGTCGAGGAGCTATACCGTTCCAGCAAGAAAGCTGGGTTAGGCTTCGGTACGAGTTGCCCCACGTTCACTCGCAAACCTCGATCAGGTGGCCCAAGCGGCGCCCTGCACTCGTTGAATGGCCATTCCTGCGGCGACTCAGTCAGCCATTGAGGTCCCCACCACAGTGGGTGACTCACCAAATCAGGTGCCCTGCACCCGCGCGAAGCGCAGTCCGCTGGGTTCCATTCTCCCGGTACGTGCCTCCACACTAACGGAGTTTCCGACCCCGTAATCTGTGACACCCGATTTGCCACGAAAACCTCAAGTGTATGTACCGACGTCTGCAACCAGCACAGAACTATCCGACTGTCAGTCCACGCGTACACCGTTTCATCCAAGTTGATGGTATCACGCAGATTGCAGGTTACATGATTTAGCAAGCGCGCTAGAAGAGCTGCCCTGCCAATTCCAATTTGGGGATGGTCCATCTAGTTCTGACTGGTGCCACCTTACTTTTGGCCATAACCAGACGCACGTGCACAGTTCCCGTTGAACTTGCTGTCCGAAGGTATACAGCTGCCGCGTACCCTCGCTCCGAGGCGTCACAAAACCCATGTAGCCTTACATCCCACCGATGGGACTAACTTGCGGGGTATCGCGATGTGCACAATCCCTGGTAAGGTGGTCACAAACTTGAGCCAATCCTTCAACAACTCTCCGGAGAGTTGGTCGTCCCATCCTAAGTTGGCTAGCCACAACCTTTGTAAAAGCACTTCGCCATGAACGTAACCGGGGCGATCCATCCGCTAGGATCGAACGTTCTAGCGATTGTCGACAGTACCGACCGCTTAGTCCAAGTTTTCTCCAAAAGGTCGGGCTCGATCTTGTACGTGAATACGTCATGCGTTGGCCTATATTGCACCCCGAGGATGCCCAACGTGTTTGGATTGTCCGGGTTCTCAAAGAGGTGCGGGTCCTGATGGAACTCGCCTGGCAAACCGGCCAGGAGCTCTGGGCAACTGGACAACCATTTCCGCAACTCGTAACCTCCTGAACCCATGATCGCGATCAACTCGTCTCGTAGAATTAGCGCCTGCTCCACGCTATCAGCACCCGTGCAGATATCGTCCACGTAGACGTCGCGATCCAGTACTGCTGCGGCTCGAGGATATCTTACCCTTTCCTGTGCGGCCAACTCTCGCAGCGTACGTACTGCCAAATACGGACTTGGCTTAAGTCCATACGTCACCGTGTTAAGTTCGTATGTGACCATCGGCTCATCTGGGCTCTCACGCCACAAAATCAGCTGATACCGACGGTCATCCGGATGTATCATGGTTTGGCGAAACATCATTTTGACGTCTGCGACGAACGCTACCTGGTGTAACCGAAAGTCTGTGAGAATGTCCACAATGTCCCGGTTCAATTTAGGACCCGCGTGCAAACATTGGTTCACAGACACACCATTCGAGGTAGGAGCAGAACCGTCAAACACCACCCGTATTTTCGCCTCAGGTGACTTCAAGACAGCCAGGTGTGGAATGTAATAATGCTCGACACACCTCCAATCCAGGCTGGACACCGACATGTGGCCCAATTGAATATATTCCCGCATGAATTCTATATACTTCTGCCGAAGTGCTGGGTCTCGCCTCATCTTCCGCTCCATTCCGAGTAGTCTCCGTTCCGCGAGCTGTCGCGAACTACCTAAAGCGGGGCGGTTTGGGAGAAAAGGTAGCCTGGTCACGAATCTGCCTGACGGGCATCTCGCAGTGTTGTATTGATAGAACAACTCGCACTCGTCATCCTCTGGCTTCCGTCTGTCCGCCGTGGGCGGCTCTTCAGACTCCCAAAACCTCTGCAGCACCTCTGACAGCACACTACCATAGAGGACCGGATCCCCTTCTGGTAGGTCCTGAGGTCTCCAAACTGGGCCGAAAACAACATACCCCTGTGGTATCTACGGCCACCAAACCAGTTTCCTGGAGTACCTTCTTCCTACCGCACCATAATCTCCCGAGGACGTCTGACCCGAGAAGTACGTCCACCGTACCAGGAGTATCAAAATCAGGATCAGCTAACTCCAACCCTGTGGTTAACCCTCGTACCGTTGGTGGTAACCTAACCTGAGGGAGTTTCCCAACCACTTCATCCAGCACCACGGCTGAGACTTGATAGCTGACCCTGTACATGTGCTACCTAATGCGAACTCAAAGTTCGTCTGACCCCGAATGTCAGGCACATTTAGGCCCCGATGCCTACAGCTTCATCCTCACTTGGCCGTACATTTAGGCCTAGCCTACTCACCAGCTTACTCGATACAATACATCCCTGAGCCCCTGTATCCAGTAGGGCTCTTACTTGAATGGTCCGGCCACCGTATCCCCATACCCAAATCTTAGCCGTTGGCAAAAGTACCGTGATTGGACGGGGAGCCGAAGCTGATGAGTAGGCGGCGATTACCTAGCGGGAATCTAAACGCGGTGAGGCCGCGTCCCGCGGGGGTATCCCCTCGCTACCCAAACCCGTGTATGGGTCCCACTCCCGCTGGTAGGGAGGTCTGCCCATAAAGGCCATGGCTGGAGTTCTATAGTACCCCGACGGCAAACGTCCGTACCGAGGTTGCGCCTGTAGCCGCGGGTACTCAGGCATAGGCGGAGGCATGCGTGGGTCTTGAGACCCAACCAGGTGGCTCAAGCCCGCAGAATACTGCATGTACCCTGGTGGCTGCCTAGTGCTCCCCTGACACCCGCCCGTTGGATCCCGTACCTGGGATGGGTGTCCTTGGCCATGTTCCTGTGCCGTTCTTCCCCAATCCGGCACCTGCTGCCGTGGTGGGGATCGTCCCCACGTCCTTGGGTAAGTGGGCTCCGTCTGTTGACGTCCCCCTGCCTGTCCCTGTGACCGATGCGGAGGTGGGCTCCTCCGTGGAGGGGTGGGGCGCGTTGCTCCCTCCCTTGGTGGGCAGGCTCCCTGCGCTGATCCGATCCAGCGCTGCCCCGGCGTCTCCGGAGCGATTCATGCAAAGCAGCGGATGGTGTGCACCCTGGCAGTACCTACAGTTGGTGCTTGAAGGGCACTCTCGCACCTGATGCGGCCCCAGGCACCGAAAACACCAACGCCTCTGCTGTGCCACACCCCGTCTCCTCTGAACCCGCTGCGCAGCAAACTCCTGACACGCTGCCACCCCGTGGCCTGTCTCCTGCAGTAGGCACACCCTGATTCCAATGCGGTGTTGTACCGCCTGGGTTGCCTACTGTTGCCTCCTCGCGCCGGTGCACCCGGCCGTTCCGGGTGGCGAGGGGCAGAGGTCTCCTTGCGTGGGGCTTCACCAGCCTGGACGTCCACTCGCCTGCTTTCGGCCTCGAGGAACGACTTCAGATCCTCGTAGGTCGGGAGGTGGTCCGAGGACTTGCCCCATGGAGCTGCTCGAATCGAGCGACCATTTCGCTCGGCAGGCGGCGAAGCACTGTGTGGACCAAGATATAACCGTAGCCCGCCACTGGCAAACCCTGTCGCTCTAGTGCGCTGACCGCGACACTGACTGGGTGGAAGATTTTCTCGCGGAGGTCCGTACCTCGCGTTATGGTTGGTATTGACAGCCACTGGTCTAACAGCCTGTCTACAATCAGGCGCTTGTTTCGATACCGGTCGGTAAGGATCTTCCACGCCACCTCATAATTGCTATCCGAGACAGCCAAATGCGTCAGCAATTCATGAGGCTCTCCATGTAGCCTGGACATCAGCTGAGCCATCTTGTACGCCGGCGTTATGTCCGTCCGTGTGTGGACCACACTGCTATACAGGTCCTCAAACGCCGGCCAGTCGGCGTAATCGCCTGCAAAGACTGGAACCGTAACAGGCGGAAGAGGCACCTGTAATCCTTGTCCCACTTTACCACGGAATGGCTTTTCCTTTCCGTCACGTCGCCTAGATATGTCCGCAGCTGCCTGCGCAATGTCCTGTGCCAGCTCCAAGCACTGGCTTACATCGCCCTCAACCAGCTCCTTATCTTCAGGGTTAGGAGCTTCCTCAAGGAGCATGAGGCACTCTGTGAGGTGTTCCGACACAACCCGAACCCGTTCATCTGCCTGTAGTGCACTTTTCAAGAGCGCGTCCTCTCGGTCCTCGCGGCCGATCATTGCCGCTGTGGTAGTAAACCACCTTAATTCTGTCTTTATAGCAGCCTTATACCTGGCGATCGAGGGAGCCATGGTACCAACTTTTACACACTCGACTTAATAAAAACGAAAAACCAATAAACAAATACCACAAAATAAATGTTAGTTGACTGGCCTAGACCCTACCGATAAGGTACCGTTCACTAGCAAACAATACAGTCACAAAAAAAACCGAAACAATATTTTCCAAAATTAATAAAATATGTGGGTAATATAAAAAACACGCTTAATACTAAATTACGGCTAACTATGTTGCAATAAAGCAACCACGCTCTGCTACCAAAAATGTTTGATTCCGAAGCTGATCTTAGCGCAGTGGAAGCAAATTAAAGTTATCTTAAAATCTAAAACTAAATGGTCGATCAGCCTCGGAACAACATTTGACTACGATTCGTAGTGCTCTTTACTATAGCTAAGTAAAATAAATTTAATGAGAGAATTTTGTTCCGGAAAGTTTCCGGCCGAGAAATTCTTGTTTCCAAAATCTACTTAAACAGGGCCCAGCAACGAATTGCTTACCGAGCGAACGATGACGCCGTTTCTTTGTGAGTTTAAGTATGACAGGAATCAGGTATTCAGGATATTTTAGGAGCGCAGGAATAGGGAATAACCTAAACTCACAGCACTGGAACATCCGCTCGTTCTCGAACTCCTTTCCTCCAATTTGCACTATAGTTCACAGTTCGACATCACATAATGTTTTTTAACACAAAATAACTAAAAGATTTCTCTCCGAATGAGAAATCGGCCCCGTTGGCCTCCAATCATTTATAATTAAAATACGTAGCTATCGGCAGCCACGACGCGAGCCAACGAAAAGTGAGGTTATATTTTGCCGGCGGTCGCGTGACTCTCAATCAAAGCGCCGGAACCAAAATCACTTGGTTCACTTCCCCACCGAACAGGGAAAACCACACGAGGAAACCGAAAACACACTAATTACACCATTTATAATTAACATTCGCATCAACGATGCGGGCGACGGCAGAGGACGTGACAACGACAGAGCAGTGTTGCCAGCACCGCGCGCCCATTTTATACGAAAACTAAACATCAGCTTTGTGAGTGACCCCACGGGAATTGAACCTGGAACCTTCTGGAACCTACTAACCACTGCGCCACATCGGCTGTCATAAGAATCCTGTAAGAAAGGCATAAGTTCCACCCGATTAACAAAGAAAGCGCTGCGCTTCCTTTTGAAAGAGATATGAATGCATCATTCAGACAGACGCATCCGTTCGCTATAGTTTTAATTATGCACAATGCACGCTAATAAGTGGTATCCTTTCAGTATTACAAATTGAAAGTTTGTAAATGTGGTGGAACCATTTGAAGCTATCTTGACAGCTAAACTTTTGCTGGCTAGTCTTCTTCTTCGAGTGGGAAACCTGTCCAACGACTCGATGAACCCTGGCAGGAGCGGATCTAGGGTGTGGCTATAGGGGCGGGAGCCAGGGGCGCAGACCGAGGGGGGGCGCAAAACCAGACTCGCGCCCGCGAGGGCGCGGGTTTGGAGTTCAAGCCTCGTTAGATTCGGGTTATTATTGAGAGCTAAAGGATAATCTTTTGGTTACCATAGGGCATAAATGGCATTTAAGTGAGGCAATTATAATATTTTCCTGCATGTTTCATGAGAACAGAAAAAATATAAATAAATGTCAAATCTGTTCTCCGTGCCTTCCTTGAGAGGAGCGGGCGCTACGACACGAAAGCCCTGCCAAACTGAGGGCGCCAATTCAAGTCAGCCAATACGAGCACAGAAGTTTCTCGCATACCGAGCGCATACCTAATAATGAGGGCAATAATGTGCCGGTCTTTTTAAAATTATGAAAATTAAGTAGTTATCTTATTAAAAAACGAGTTTATTACCGTAACAAATCGCTATTTCGAGACTTTGAATTTTTTAAGGCCAGTTGGATCCGGGAAAAATAGTTAAGGGCAGCAAATCGTGCAAAAATAAATTCTCACTTGTTTAAAGAATGAAACTGCAAAGAAACCCAATACAACTCTGACGCCCTCTTGAAACAAGACGCCGTCTTTTAATCTTAATGGTGTTTGTCGAGCTCGCTGCGTTCGCAATCGCAATAAGTTTTGTTTCAGTGTGACCACGCTGTTCTTTAGTGCTGCTACCACCACACCAAGTTTAGTGTAAGAAGTCGAGCTCACTTCGCTCGCAATACGATTTGTGTCTTAGTGACGCCCCCTCTCGCAGTCCATTAGTGCTGCTACCATCACACCAGATTTAGCGTGAAAATTCGGGCTCGCTTCGCTCCCAATTAGTTCTGACCCAGACTGACGCCCCCTCTCGCAGTCCATTAGTGCTGCTACCATCACACCAGATTTAGCGTAAAAAGTCGAGCTCGCTTCGCTCGCAATACGTTTTGAGTCTCAGTGACGCCCCCTCTCGCTGTTCATTAGTGCTGCCACCATCACACCAGATTTACCGTGAAAAGTCGGGCTCGCTTCGCTCGCAATTAGTTCTGACGCAGACTGACGCCCTCTCGCCGTCCATTAGCGCTGCCCCCACCCCACCAGATTTACCGTTAAAAGTCGAGCTCGCTTCGCTCGCAATACGTTTTGAGTCTCAGTGACGCCCCCTCTCGCTGTTCATTAGTGCTGCCACCATCACACCAGATTTACCGTGAAAAGTCGGGCTCGCTTCGCTCGCAATTAGTTCTGACGCAGACTGACGCCCCCTCTCGCAGTCCATTAGTGCTGCTACCATCACACCAGATTTAACGTAAAAAGTCGAGCTCGCTTCGCTCGCAATACGTTTTGAGTCTCAGTGACGCCCCCTCTCGCTGTTCATTAGTGCTGCCACCATCACACCAGATTTACCGTGAAAAGTCGGGCTCGCTTCGCTCGCAATTAGTTGTGTGCCAGACTGTCGCCCCCTCTCGCAGTCCACTAGTGCTACTACCACCACATCAGATTTAGCGTGGAAAGTCGGGCTCGCTTCGCTCGCAATTCGTTATGTGTCAGACTGACGCCTCATCTCTTAGTCTATTAGTGCTGCTACCACCACGCCAGATTTAGCGCGAAAACTGGGGCTCGCTTCGCTCGCAATACGTTAGTGTGCCGCCCGTCATGTCCGTAAGTACGAAAATGTTAATCTAAAATCGCCTCTGACAGAACCTGCACTCATTTTTGTATAGATAAAGTAACTGGTAGCATTAAGGTGCCTCGATGACTCCTCGGAAACCGAGGGCTTGTATCGCGCCTGCAAAGGGGGGGCGCAAATTTCGAGTCGAGCCAGGGGCGCTGGCTACCTCAGATCCGCCTCTGAACCCTGGTATCAGAGATTTTTAACCACCTACTGCAAGTAGCAGACCTCTGAGTGATCATAGACAGCAACCGGGACCGACGGCTTAACGTGCCCTCCAAAGCACGAAACAATCTTGCTTTTCGGACAATCAGGTGGTTCAGCTTGCAATGTCCTGACCAGACTGGGAACAAATGCACAAAGTTACGGAAACTTCTTCGTCGTGTCATGTCAGTTTTTATTCGCGTGGATGTCGTAAATTCTAAGGTAAATCCAGTTAATAAACAGCAGCGTTCCCTGTGGAGCACAACACATTTTCCTTGCACTGAGCTTACCAATCCGCCTGCCAAGCTTGGTGAGTGCGCTTTTAGGTAAAGGCCCAACTCCATCAGTGGCCAGTTGTGGCTGTTGAAGCCGCTACCCTGATATATCTTTAAATACATACATATATCACGCATATATCCCTTGCGGGGAAGGCAGAGCGTAAACGGCTGTAAAAAACGACCATTTACGATTTTACGCCATGTCTGACAAAAATTGAGTCATACAAAATTGAGAGTCATACCATGTCACCAACGACAGGTTGTCAGCCTGTCGCCTAAAATGGCAATTACACATCCGACTCTCAACTCCCTGTATAGTCGCTTCCTATACACCCACGGGAATGATATGGGGTGATGCTATTCTAAACCGGCACCAAACGGCAAATTATCTATCTTTGATGATCTGTTTAAGACTTTGGGTGTATCAATTTATGCAAATAAGGGCAACGACCGAAGATGATAACAGCTGTGCTACTGTGTAGACTACGGAGGATATTGATAACAGATTTTAATTGGGTCGAATGTGTTAACAATTTGCGAAATTTAGGGCCTTACGGAAAAGTTGAACGCGTGTCTCACATTTCTTTATATGAAGTTTATCATTACCCATAATATGCCCACTGAGTCTAAAACGAACCAAAATTAACTAAAAAAAGTAGGTAACTCAAGTTTACTCATCTACAAAACTCAGATATAAATATAGTTCTGGGCATATATGAGTAAAATCTGCTGTTTACTATGGATTACCTGGTTAATTTTTTAGCTATACCTACTGATGGTGGAACCCTATGGTAGAACCATAATAATAGAATAGAATTGAATAGAAATAATGTTTATTGCCTTAATAAATCTTTTTCATTTTGATAATTAGAATAGAACCATCGTGCAAAGTTTGCTTAGTGATTTCTCGTGTTGCTTTGAATGCATTTACTTACAAAGTCACTAAACATAACGTTGAACATAACATAACTATAACGATATTTTTACAATACGCTTTGAGTTTCTGAGCACACCTCAATAGCTACATTCCTCTAGTTAGTTTCTGTGCCGGCTTCCTCATTGTTAAGGGAATTTTTGTAAACATTACCACACCCAGATAACTTGTTTATGTTTTATAGGTTCTAATTTGCTTTGAACTACTGTAATTTTGGTAACGCGCTTTTTATGCTCAAACATACAAGTGATAAACTAGTGTTATATTTTCGAGAGTATGTATGTGGATACTTTTTCATGGACTACATACAGCCCAAATGGTAAGGAGTTTGAAATACGTGCATTTATAAGTTCTAGTTAAATTATGTAAAATGTATTGCTCACAATATTAAATACATACTGACTATATGTAACAAATGTGCAGTAGCAAAATAATCAGAATAAAACTTCGATGCTAACCACATGCCTGGTTGCAAAAATCCACTCACGAACGAGAGCCAAGCCGTCTTGGGTTAGGTTAGTTCAACCCATCTACCCTAATGGCACTCTGTCCAGATGGTTCATATCATATCACTACGATTGCATAAAACATACATTATGGTGCGGAATATTAGCTAACGGATAGTAAAAATATGGCGAAAGAAGCAAAAGGTCCCAGTAAGTCTCTTTTGGACTCGAGGATTTCATATTTCATGCAATTTTAGGCGACAGGCTGACAATTTTTCGCTAGAGATACATGTTTTTCTTTTCTGAAACGGATCTTAAATATTTGTCAGACGTGGCAGTAGCCATTGTATTTTTGCCTACTCCATAGGATATAAGGCGTGATATGTGTACCTATATGTGTAGCCAAATCTCTTTCCCGAGCGAAGGCGGCATAAAAGGCGCCTAATCTGTCAGCTTCGAGAATTGTATAGAATAATAATATGCTGACAATTTTCACTAACATTTTGCCACATAAAAAATTACGTGTACTCACCAATGCTGCTAAAACGGCTGTTACAGTAAACCTACAGAAAGGGCCCGACCGATTTCTTATATAATGTTTCTTATTTTATATGGGCGTCATGTCAACGATATCCAGCAATGTGTATGTATTCCGAATCTGGCAGCCTAATAGTTCATTAATTATAAAAACCTCAAATAGATGGCAGCACAAGTTTTTTAAAACCCGCTATCGTTGTGTTTACTTCCGCCACATATACCTAAGTTGCATTTATTGAAGAGTGAAGACAAGTATATAATGTTCTAGTTGTTATTTTTGATGAGTGCTAAAGAATAAGAGCTATTATCTCTAATTTGGCATTCAATTAATCGGAACAAGACTGAGTACAGTACCATCCGACACACGGATTAGTACCTACAAAATAAAACATTGAACTGACGTCATCATCTGACTGCAATTATCCCAAATCAATTGGGGTCGGCGCAACATGTTTGTTAGAACGTGTAGCAAAAGGTTTTGGTAATGTTTTATGACCGGCCGCCTACCAACGACAGCATTCCCAAAGAAGGTTGAGGTGGCAGGGTTGTAAAATTAAGCCAAATCCTTTTGCAACATGATTTTGTGTTTAATCAAACATGTTGCGCCGACCCCAAGTAATTTTAAGGGGCAGGAAGATAATGATGATGGGACTTGTGATGGGCTGTTTGAACAACCTGATTGGTTTCAGGCTGTACCACCTGCCTGATTGTCCGAAAATAAAGATGTTCCGAACTTTGGACGACACGTTACGCCGTCGGACCCGGTTTCTACCTTTACAGCCACAACAGTCCACTGCTGGACATGGGCCTCCCCCGTATTGGGGGATATTGCCATACTCACCACGCTTGGCAGGCGGATTGGCGAGCGCAGTGGAAGATGTTTAATTCACAGGGAACGCTGCTGCCCATTCCCTGGATAATTATTCCTTAGTCGCTTTTTACGACACCCACGGGTAGAAATGGGGTGACGCTATTCTTAGCCGGCATCACACGGTTTCTATCTATGATAACTTAAATGGTGGTCGTTACACAACCAAGTCAGATGCCTATTAGGCTACTAGTAGTAGAAAGCACTTGAAATCTATGACAACAGAATTCACCGTATCGTTCGTGGCAGCAGTGTCCCTCCACAGAGTAGAAGTGAGGCGTAAGATAGCATCTGTCAAACAAGTGATCGTCGAAGACGTAAGACGTGCGACATCGCAACGCTTGTAACAGTTTCCATATAATATGTATGAAACAGAAGAAACAAAGCTACACAAGAGAGACGCGAGTCCCATCGATAACAGTTGACGATCGCTTGCCTGACACATGTCAAGTTGTGTGTCGGGTAGCGCGTCTATTCTGTGGAGTTTACCCCAAAGGAAGAAGAAAGTGGGCTGATGCATTTGAAATCAATTCTTGGTTCAATTTATAAACAGAACAGATGTTTCTTACAACAAATTGCGTAAGACGACATAATCAGAGCGAATTCTTAAAGTCTACTTTGCCAGGTGTTTGAATATTGCATTAGAATGCTTCTAACTCGACTGCCAATACGGGGTGTAAGGTGTACCGCAAATTTTCAGGCATGACCAGAATGTGTACCTGAACAAATTTTTCTCCCATACAAAATTACCGACTGATTTATGGAAACTCGAAAAAGGAAACGTTTTCGACTCCAGTCTACAGGGAGTAACGAAAAGGGTGTAACAAGCCGAAAGAAGGTGAAGATAGTCAAGATACTGGACAACTTTCCAAGAAATATGAATAAAATGTTGGACCTCCCATACAAAATGTACCAGTCAACCGAGTCAATTTATATGGGAAGTCCAAATTTATTTTTATTCTTCGGCCCCTGTTCCAGGGAAAGTTGTTCAGTTTCATGAGTACTTTGACCTCCTTTCGGCTTTATTTATTGTTTTGTAACACGTTGTATAGTAAGACCGCTGCAGTTGACTTTACTTCAAGCGGTGCAGACGACGTGAACTTCGTATGGGTCGGCGATGACAAACTTAGCGTCCATCCTAAAAGTTGTTCAGTTCCATACTCTGTTCATGCCTGCAATGTTTTTGGTACACAGTCCCTCTTACACCCGGTATGTATTCCTATGGTCGTCACTCAAGTGCATCTATGAAATGAGGTGAACACGAGCTTATAACTGGCTTCTAATGCATTTCAAGAGGTTGCATGGTTTCTTATTTGAGAAAGAAATTAACCAAATACTCTAAATCAACCTATAGCAGTGGATCTGCACAATTTTCCGTTTTCGCAATCTAGTCGGTACCAGTCATCGCCCCATCTAGCCACAGGGCGTCCAACGCTACGCTTGTCACATCATTCATAGAATCAATGGGCGGTGGAGTAGGTGAGTTTTGCATAATTTAAAAATATGTACCACGAAATCACATTGTACGTTTTTAGAACACTTTCGGCATCTGTAGTGGCGTCGGCAGTACAAAAGGTCGCAGGTTTAAATCCTGCCTGCGGTGAAAAAGTGTTCTAAAAATTGTTTACCTAACACGGGAAGTATTATTGGTATTTACATTGTAGGTCTTTTGACGAATTATGTGTGTTTTTGAAAACTGGGTACGATCCGCTTTTTAAGTAATTTAAACAAACCATTGTTCAGTATTTAAATCTGATTTGAATCTACTTTTTTACATCTTCATTTGAATGAAATATAAAACTTTCACAATATTATTAATTGTAGACCCATTTCCTAGACTTTTGTTTAGAATATTCCGCATACCATCTCATATTATTCGCTCTAACAAATTAAAGCCGTATAGTAAACAATATAAAGTTCAGAGTTGTTTAGCTTTGAAACTACTTCCTGTTTTGATATAAGACGCCGGCATGCAGTCAAAATGCAGTTACGAAAGTTTATGCATCTTGTGTTGTAAAGGCCAATTCCTACTGGGAAATTAGGTAATGTTTCAAAATGCGTGCACGATAATTATCAACTACATATTAGCTGGTTTTGTTGCACTAATATGTGATGGTAAAGAGTGGGAAGTAAGACATTGGTAACTGTTTTATCTAAACCTATGCCCTTTATGTAGCACATACTTCCATGATGGGAAGTGTAAAAATTTGCGCAAGAAGTTTCGTAATTCCGGGATTTTTATATTTTTTAGTCTCGGGAGGACGGGTGGAAAGCTAGCTCTCACCCGAAGTTTTGTAGTTGCTCAACACGCACTGAAAACTTTACAGACTTAAGACTTGGGGGATACATACATACATACATACATCACGCCTTTATCCCTTGCGGGGTAGGCAAAGCGTCAACGACCGTAAAAGTACGGTCGTTATCGCCACGTCTGACAAATATTTGAGGGCCGTTTTAGCTATTGTCGTGTATCGCTATAGTGACAGGTTGTCAGCCTGTCGCCTAAAATTGCAATACACATGATACCCTCGAGTCCTTTAGTCGCTTCTTACGACACCCACAGGAAAGAAATGGGGTGATGCTATTCTAAGCCGGCATCACACGGCATATTCTAAGCCGGCATCACACGGCATACACTTGGGGGATACGATAACAATTATTGCTAACAAAATGTTAATGCCACGTAACGTATCATATCCTGAATCATATCCTATATCCTATGCATGTCATAATTCGTAAACTACGAAAGATCTATACTGAAACTTCTCTGAAATCCCTAATCTAATGAAACTCAAATGAACGACATTTAACAACGTTATGGCATTCTTGGTAAGATTTCTCTTTCAAGTGTAATTAGTTGAATTGATATATTGATACTTGGAAAATCAATTTAGTAGACACCATCTTGGCAGACGAAAATGTAGGCATAACAAAAGTATTATATACTATGGCGAAATAGTTACTTAATTTATAGGGTGCAATTTTATTAGTGACCGATAGCCAAAATGCAGGACCGGCTAGTGATGAGGACAACTTTCCCCAAGGAACATACCCATGTTCCATATGGAAAGTTGTTCAGTTTCATGAGTACCTTGACCCAACCTCCTTTCAACTTGTTATACCCTTTGTTACTCTCTGTATACGGACAGAACATAGCCCTTAGTTAGCTGGGACGAATAAAAAGTTTCACCAAATTGCAGAAACAGTATGGCTTTCAGCAGGAAATAATTTAATCCTCGTGGGAATATTCTTTCATGGGGCAGCAGGCAGAACGCTTCAGTATGTAAATAAAGGCTACGTGTTAAAATTAGCTCGGTTCAGTCACCCGTCGCGAGCTACGAGTTGCAGACAAACATACACTGCAGACAGTTATATGGCGAGGATTTTTATGAGTCCACAGAATTAAATAATATTACATTATTTAACCGTCGTGTGGTGCCGGCTTAGAATAGCATTATCCACCATATACAGGGTGAAAGGTAATTTGTTACATTACCTGGAGGGGGTTAGAGGAGAGACAATATTCTTCCACGAAAATGCAGCCTCCTATAGCAGACTGCACCCGTAACTTAAAAATAAATGTTAAACTAATAGTAGTTTATGCAACTGCCTAACAATGAGAGGCTTTAGGATGTGAGTGTCTGTTTGACACGAGCCAAGCATTCTAAAGCCTAATTATATGCAGTTGCATACACTATTTTATCTACACTCTACAAGAAAAACTATGAAAAATAATTCAAACCTCCGCACTGCACTATGGCGATTGCAAGCCTATCTACTGAACCACCAACTGAACGACTTTTATACATAAGTAACTTTTTAACTAAACGTTAAAATGGAGGCTCATAAAAACTGAACAACTTTTAAAATAAAATAGCATTTATCGGTGAATTTTAATTCGAAAAATGATTTGAAGCAAAGATTTAATAATAAATAAGTCCTCATAATTTCAAGTGTCGTCCCGCTGCGGGTGACACTTGTTTTTTTTTTTCATTCGACTTACTGATGGCCAGTGTCAAATTTTAACAGATTACAATTTGGTACGCGGGTCAATTCGTTTAATTTTTTTTCAAATACTAGAAATCGAGTTACTTTATGTAGCTGCCAGTAGTATGAAAGTTTTTTTTTAAAGGCTGTATATTCGTAATGCAGTTCATTACGTTCGTACTTTCGATTCTGTAAAACGAATATTACGAACTGAGTGTAGATAAAAGGTGTTTATACTCCAAGCATTTTCTTATTTAACGGCATACCTAAAATAAAGCTAAATGTTAATCTAGCGTGGCAGTTTCGCCTGTCTTCCACACTTTAAATCTTTCTGTTATACCACCAACGTGCATACAAAGAAACGAACAAAAGCAGATTCAGAACGGTCATACAAGAGCTAGGCAATAAAACGCTACACACTACAGTAAACAGGTGCATAAGTCAGATCCAAGCTTGCATGTGCATTGCTGCATTTTATATTAAACTTTCACACATGCAAAGAAAATCAAAAATCTCTATATTTCCGTGTGGGACACTGAGTCCACAAACGACCCGATGAACCACATACCTACTGCCTGCCTACTACTGGCTTACAAGTAGGCTTTTGACAAAGGCCCTCAAGCAATCATAGACAGCGATCGGGAGCGATGACTTACAACGATTAAGTTAGAAAATCTATTAAAAATTCATTAAGGTAGTAAAGTAACTACTTATTATGTAATATTCTGATCGCTGTTGAAACGTTATCTATGAATACTTCAAAAAAAGCAGCAACAGATAGGAAACATTACTGCAAGCATATTGAAGTGAATTGGCTCTACAAAACGTATACGAAAACCTCTAAAGCGCCCGCTTTTGAAAAGCTAGTAAAACGCAATGGACAACATCATTAGCCGGGTTTAGATTTAAGAGGGCAAGAAACAACTCATGCAGTGAGAATTTGAGGGGGACAAGTATTTATAGACGAAATGGTACTTGCTGCATTATTTTGAATCGTAATTAGAATTGTTTTGGTTACGTACTGAGCAAAGAAGAAATACTTAATCATTTTTTAATGTGTGTTTCGTTTCGAACGGTAAAGCTATGTGATATAAGTTTTGGAAATAAGTTTTATAAGTCGGATAAAAAAACTGCCAGGATTTCTGATGGCCACCCATTCAATGTTATAACCTCCTAAACGTGATCAATCAATTATAGCATACTTTCAACCGGTAGACTTATGAGGTAAGACTTTGTCAATGGGAGCTTAGACTACAAGCATGACTACGAGTTTTTGGTTACAAACTACTACTCAGCCTTTAGTTCGGATAGAAATCTGTGTACAAATGTAAATCTATCGTATTTATTTTCGAGTACCAGCCACGGAAACAAGTCACGCGTAGAGAATTCACATGGCGACAAGTATTTATAGAAACTCGGGTTGCATTTGGCGCCGAGATATACTAACAAACGCACAAGAGATCAACAATGCAGTGACTGAGTGCATTCTTTAGCTGCGTTCAAAGGATACACGGATAATAAATTTGAACGCAGTCGAAGTTCGACGAAACGGGTAATGAAACAAACAGTTTTTTATAACGTAGCACCGCTTGATAAAAATAGGATCACCCTTATATGCAAGCAGGCCATCTAAATAAGGAACAGGCAATTTTCCTTGTGAATCCTCATGCAAAATGCACAAGTTGCAACCAATACTTAAGTGAAGGCCTATTGTGCTCTTACCTCAAGCTAAGAAATAGAAAGCTTACAGATTTTATTCTGCGATGAAAAAGACTATCCTCTTTCTCAATTCATATCCTAAGAGATTTGGGTTCCATGATTTCGGTAACAAGTAAGCCAGTTGCATTATTCAAAGTTTCAACCAAAACCAAAAGATGTTTAATTCGACACCATTCAAAAGATTATTTCGTCAGGCACGATGCGAGTTTTACAGCCAACATGGTGCTATAAAGTCACCAAATCCGGAGTTAGTAAACAAACATAAAACGGAATGTCCAAACGTGCGAACAGATTTAGGGACGACTACCGGATAAAATTCCTGTGACCTATATCATATTGGGGGACTTATTCAGACGCAGCGTTCAAAATAGAAAAAGAAAATTCAATACACAGCCTCGTCAAGCTGAAAATTTGAACTAGACCAAAGACAGAACTAGATGGGATGTAAAAAGGCCGGCATTTGCCTAGCAGTAGGATAATGCAGACTAGATAAAATGAGATAATAACCCATCCAAAAAGAAGAATAACTAATTCCGCTGACTCAGCGACCCAAAGAGGATTTTGGCCTCCGAAACGAGCTCCAAAGCCTCCAAAGAATAATATGTGTGTGCAATTAACCCTAGAGGATAACCGAATGAAAACACCTGCTTCCAAATTGAGTTAGTTACAAGATTCACCAAAGAACATGACAAAAAAGTTGAAAAAAAAAGCTCACCGAATACACCCACGTTTATTGGTGCCTTTTTAGAATTGTCAATAAGTCTTCTAAAGTCTACGGTATAAAACGTACAGCTGAATAAGGATGTGCGGCTGAGATAAATAGCCACGTTCGCGGTAGACGCCGAAATAGCCGCAGGAAACTAAACTACACAGGAATAAACATTCGGTCGCACTTGTTTACTGAATGGTGGGTGATACACCAGTTTATAAGGTGTTTTAAAAGTACGACATACCTTACAAGGAGTAAACTAGCCTGCGAAACCAAGTACAAGAAAAACAGATATGTTATTTTCCTTTCCTTCTAGACAATTGTGGGCATAATTTGAGTAAAATTTACATTACGACTTATGTATTTTGGTAGGAAAAATTGTTCCAGTGTCATGCATGATCATGACTTCGTTCAACCTTTGATCGCTAACATACTCTAACATCTTCATAAATCATCACTACAATACAATTTCAACGTTTGCACCTGTCTTTCTTTTTTACATCCCCAATCGTATTCAATATCGAACATAAGACTTACCTCTTTCTCCTGGAGACTCCTGGTCTCGTGGATCTTGTCTCTCAGCGCCACTAACTCCACCGGCCAACTGGACACTTCCGCGTCAGGGTCTGACAGCAGCACCTGAAAGTATTCTAAGTTAGGTGTTTTTTCTTCCATTTGTGATCAAGTTTTGAACATATACTAGCAGGCGTATTCTGCTTTTAAATTGGTCAAGTTCTGAACATTATATACTAGCTTATGAAATAGATAATCTTTCGCCAAAAAACATAAATAATTTGACAAAGAACTTATTCAGCGCAAGTTCCTTGAGGGAAGTTCTTTAGAATCAGTTTTCTTGAAATATTTACAGCTTATTATTTACATACATTACATAACATGATAAATTTTCAATCATTTGGTCTACCTATCTTAAGTCGTCACAGTCCTAGTAATAAATGTCCTGTTAGAGCTTGAATTTTCCTGTCTACTTTGTGTTCACTATTTAAAACCGAAAGGAGTACTTCTGCACTTCAGCAAACATAAAAGTCTAACGTAACATTTGAAATGAAAGCAAAATCGATTTTGATAATCCGTTCACCCCAACCGTATCGTTCAAATAAGTTACGAAGTATCACGAAGTATTACAAAAGATAAGATAAAGCATGTTATGCACTTTGATGTAGATACTTCATACGAGCACATGTTTGAAGTTCCCACAGATAGTATCGAGCTTATGAAGTTTACATGTGTTTTGTTGATGTTCTTTGTTTATTTTTATTGATGTCGTGAACTTGTACGCTCTTGACCATACTATCATAGTTTATTACTATCTATTAATAGTTCATTTATTATGATGCGTGATTATCATGATAGCTTTATGTGGCAGAAAGTTACAATATGTACTTACATAAAGTAAGAAAAAAATATATGCGCTGAATAGAGTTTATTTGTTTATTAGCGTGGATAATGTGATAAATATCATAATAAGTTAAGCTCCTATTGCCTAAGTAGGAATAGCAATACAATACCAATAATAGGTCAAGCAAAGTAAATTTTCGATTGTCCTTTGAACATTATTAGGCACGAATTACACACAAATTGTGCTTTTTATCCAAGAAAACTAATAATCCAGACACCTTATCGTATATCTACTTCTAAGAAAGTAATTTCACTCCATATCTTTCCCGTGGGTGTCGTAAGAAGCGACTAAGGGATTTGAGAGTTGATATGTATTGCAATTTTAGGCGACAGGCTGACAACCTGTCACTTTGGCGATACACAGTCTCCTGAATGACTCTCAAACTTTTGTCAAACGTTTTTACAGCCATTTGCGCTCTACCTACCCCGCCAGGAATAAAGACGTGATGTAAGTATGTAGGTATGTATGTATTTCTACAATACCTAGATTTCTGTGCTAAATTACAAAAAAAATAACTTTAAACTTACAATCAAATCTCCCATTCTCACTCTCTCCTTTTTCACAACAAAATCCAAAACCTCTCTTCCACACTTCAAAAATCACAAATTCACTTCACCAGTGTCCTTTACACAACAACTTTCCACATACACAGTTCAAATAAAACTGAGTTAGTTGAAGGAAAATACATTAAATATGGTCATTTGACCCCACCCTTATCAGCCGAGACCGTGATTGGGAGCTGTAGAGTGTAAACATACTGTACTGTAGTGTTATTGTTTATTGTAAAAAGTTAACGAGGAATAATTAGCTAATTATGTTTGTTAAGGATAACAATGCAAGAGACGTGATTATGCGATTTGGTTTTTGGGATTGAATAAAAGGGGTCTTAAAAGTTCTATTGGAAATACAATAGGTATAATATTTTGAATCGACATTTAGGGAAGATCAGAAACATGAAACGGTACTAAACCTTTTACAATTTAATTGCCTAAGCAATTCGCAGTATGGTACGGTAGAACAAACAAAAAAATCATTATCATGACTAATACATAAAAATATTAGAACCGTATCAAAGTAATTTTATTCGACTTTGAAACATGATGTCGATTCTTCCGTAGAAACATATTTCTTGTTTACCTACATACCTAAGTATTTTCAGAAACTTTTTTTTTTGTACAACAATAGTTCAGTGCTGGACATGGACCTTCCCCCTATCGGGGGAGGTTTTGCCATTTGCTATACTAAGTAATTATCCCTTAGTCACTTTTTACGACCCCCACTATAGCATACCGGGACGAAAGGGGTATAATTTGTCGTCCATCAATCATTAATTTATCATCAACAATCACAACAGACAACTGCTGATACGTCCATCTAAAGCTGCTCTTGTAGTAACCTATTTAAAGCAGGCAGCGCGTAAACGTCAAAATCAACATACATAAACTGTTTTGTAGAGGTTCATTCATTTTACTTTCTTTAAAGAAATATCTTCATTGCCAATATTCGTCATCACCCGCAGTCAGCACGTCTGCGCGGGAGGTCAACGTCATTTCCCCGTACTGATACTGAGACCACAGTAGTTCCACCCGATAAACTCTGGTGTCAGTATGTAAGTAGGTAAGCCACAATCGGCCCCCACAACTTCTTTCTTTATCTTTCATGGCTCATTCATTTTACTTTCTTAAAAAAAATATCTTCATTGCCAATATTCCTCATCACCCGCAGTCAGCGAATCTGCGCGGGAGGTCAACGTCATTTCCCCGTACTGATACTAAGCAGAGGCGTATTTAGAGATTAGGCGGCCCGGGGCACGCACGTTTCGGCGCCCCCCTGGTTGGTTGCATATTTAGAGATC
Source organism: Phthorimaea operculella (assembly GCA_024500475.1). NCBI lineage: Eukaryota > Metazoa > Arthropoda > Insecta > Lepidoptera > Gelechiidae > Phthorimaea > Phthorimaea operculella. Next base: position 352,054 of record JANFCV010000229.1, read on the forward strand.
GAGTGTTAAAAGAAAAAGCGGGTCTAAGTGACGTGGTATTTTATTGTATTCGCTATGGCAACAAATAACAACTCAAGTCACAAACCAGCTCAATCTGTGCAAAAATCAAAATCAAAAGCATTTATTTCTCAGTAGGAATTACAAGATTCACTTTAAGAAAGTCACATTCTAATTCAAAATTAAAAAAGGGAAAATTTGTAGTGCAAAATTTTCTCTTTTTTATAACAATTTGTGTTCCTACTCTAAACGCGGCTCGGGCGGGATAAAAAAAATAAAAATAAAGGCACTGCCTCGGGGCTGGCCAGGCTAACCACACAGCATGTATCTTTATGTCTCAATAAATAACAAGTAAATGGAAATAATCACTAAGTCAATATTTAAAACAAGAAAGGTGTTAGTTAGTTACATGTGTATAGTTAGCCGGACCCCCTGGACAGGAAAACCCCCCAAAAACCTGCCCAGAAGTAAATGTATTGCGAGCGAAGCGAGTTCAACAGTTTACGCTAAAACTGATATAAGGGGCGCCAAGTAAATGTATTGCGAGCGAAGCGAGTTCAACAGTTTACGCTAAAACTGATATAAGGGGCGCTTGAGAGGTGCAACACTCATACCAGACCTATTGCGAGCGAAGCGTGCTCGTATTTTACCGAAAAACTGGTGTGATGCAAGTAAGGAGCTCTAACACGCATTTCGAGCGACGCTAGATACTATTCACGATAAAACTGGTGTGATGTAAGCAGCCCTTAGGGAGAGCCAGAGAGGTGCCACACTAACACAAAACGTATTGCGAGCGAAGCGAGGACCAACAAAACTGATGTGGTGCAAGCAACACTAAGGGCCTCTCCCTAAGTGTCAGTACGCCAACTTCTCCTATTTATGCTCTTTAATATGGGCGAGAGGGGCGCTATACCATCACGTAACATTACTTTACCTACTGCTAGTGAGGCAAGCTTAACATTTTACATTAAAATTGTTGGTGGAGATGCAACCAGTACTAAGAGAGTTCAAATGGCGGACGCTACACCGTAGTATTCGACATTTTCAAAAACATATGAAGGCGGCCATGGTTCCAGAAGGAAGTTGTGTTGGGTTCCTTTGCAGATACAAAGGGCGGCTGAGCCGCCCCCCAGGCCTTGCGCCCCGGAGCACGTGCCCCTTTTTTCCCTATGGTAAATACGCCCCTGTTACTAAGACAACAGTAGTTCCACTGGCAATCCGCCAGGTGTCGCGACACTTATACTCAACCGACCCAATTTTTTCGCCACATTCATGAGGAAAGGTTAGGGTTCCGTATACAAGTAGAAAACTGGGTTTGGGTGCTTTGTTTCGGAAGTGTAGGTACTTCTGTTATACATAGCACGATGAAAACTCTAGATCTATACTCTGTAAGACAACTCGCTGCAGTCGGGGTCATAAAATGTGGTGTAATAAATACCACCCTGGCCTTTATAAATAATATAGTTATGTAGAGTTACTGATAGTTTTTAAACTTTTGTTTTTACTAAGTAAATATCAACTATAATTAAAAGTCGCCATGAAAAAAAACATACTAGTATTGTAATTTGGATGTTTTCATACATGATATCATAATCAGCCTTGTGTAGCCTTTGTTATTAAACTACAGGCTATAAGACTACAGGTGAAATGTTTAGTACATTGCGTAGCTGGTTCAATAATGGGGCGATAATGGCTAACCAGCTTCGCAATGTATATCGAATTTTGCCGTAAACTAAATGTGCATAGTGTTTGTACGTAGTATTTTGATTTCTTTAGTTACGAGCCTGGTCCTAAGAGAATTTAATTAAAATGGCTTTTACTACTAAAACTCTAAAAGCTAGTACTGTAACTATAGTTTCAGCTTGTGGAACCGTAACTCAAGTAGTCAAAGCTCTAAAATCAGAAATAATTGATCATATTTGTCGACTCACGCGCCGCCTGAAGCAGGGCAGGTAGTTCCGATCCGGCATGCCTTTTTACATTATCCCAACACTTAGTACACTTTCACACACTCCTAAACACACACTACAATAATCTAGTCAAAAATCACTTGTAACTTAACCACTGTTCAGTTAAATCATCTTTATTTTGGTCACTAGATATAACTGGGAGTAAAACTAAAAAGACTTTAATTGTAGTCCGAATAAAAAATATTAGCAAAATAATACTTCTATTTTCCTAACGACCACGTGTTTAAAAAAGCTTATAAAAGCTTGTCAATACGTATGTACACTACAGTGGTGGGAACCTTGTGCCACATACTGAGAGTGAGCGCACTCCGAAAGTCCTGGCGTACGGCCAATGGATAGGGCTTAGCGGAGGATTGTCATCGCGGAGAGACAATCATACGGCTAGTTTACTCATCTGTGTAAGTATATGAATAAGAGTATTGTCTGTTAGGCTGACTGAAAGCTCGAAATCTATTTATCACATTATCACACTGGTCAGCTAAAAGCAACCCGCTACGGGACGCTTTCCTTATACTATCTTGATGAAATAAGAAAAAAAGGAGTTGTTATCAGTTTGCTGGAAGTAGATATTAAAGTGATGTGATCAAATAGTTGCTTATGTGTCCACGGCTGGACATGCACCTCCCCCTATATCGGGGAGTATTGCCATACTCACAACGCTTGGTAGGCGGATTGGCGACCCGCAGTGCAAGATGATAATGAGGGAACGCTGCTGCCCAATCCCAGGATAATTATTCCTAAGTTGCTTTTTACGACATCCACAGGTAAAATAGGGGTGATGCTATTCTAAGCCAGCATCACACGGCAAGTGCTCCGCTAGAGTACAAAATAGAAACTCAACTACCTTTCTACTCACGAGTTGGAGTCAAGATCAAGATTACTTCGAGATGGCATCAGTAGTCCACCTGGACGCAATTTAAAATAGTGGTATTTCTTCATCCGCCATGTATAGCATAAATCACTTCCAACTAGCTTCCAACATACCACATTTTCATGCCACAACACAATCAACCACTCGGGACTTTTCAAACGACAGTCTGATTTTGCAATCACATATCGCAAAGCTTTTACTATCCAGTTCAAGGTTTGCCAAACATTGGGAATTCTTTACCTACTTTTTAAGAGCTGGCCGTTAGCCAAAGGGCCCACCAGAAGGGCCCACCTCTGAGGGCTGATTGGCCTGTCAACTGATTTCGATCACACTCACTGTGACAAACACGCGCAAAATAAGAAAACCAACTCATTTTCCCAGCACGTGTTATACATATAAACCTTCCAATTGAATCGCTCTAACTAATACAAAAACTGAATCCAAATCCGTTGCGTGGTTTAGGAGTTAGCGAATTTGCCGACAGACAGTGAATCGCAAAAAGCTACTTCAACTTCTATGTATCGATAATACGTAAAAGAATACAAAACTATAGTTGAGAAGACTACTCGGTGCATTCGCGGCCATACTGCGAGTCTTCTCCGTATTGTCTTTCTCACATGAGTTTTTAAATTTTTGTGACTAGCCCTATCACAGGCCTTGGTCTTTTGGATTGTCACAGAAATACCTAGTAATCACAAACGCATATTTGGATCTAGTCATTAGAGTAGTGGTGTAATAAATAAGTTCATAAATATTTTATAAATAAATAAATAAAAAACAAGTGAGAAAGAGAGCGCCGTACGTCAGCGACCACACTCTTTTCGATTATAGTACTTTCTTGGGGTTCATAAATCAAAAATGTGGGTTAACGGGCTATACTTAGTATCCCATAACTAGTTTACGTAACGGCGGAACTATAAATCATAAGTGGGATATATTTATACTGCTTTCTGTGGGTGCTTGCTTGCCTACTTAAACTAAAAAGTAATAAAATATTAGCCCACCAGTTTTAGTTGCTCCTAGTTATACTAAAAAGAACATCTACTTTTGATATGTGGGTCATCGAGTCGCCTAACGACCCGATGAACCAAACGTAACCTAGCCTAACTTTTTCCCACCTAGAGCTACCTGCACTTGCAATTTGCAACTGAATTTGAATAACAAAATATCATGAATATCTTTTGATTTTTTTTGTGTTTTTATTTACAATTGTTCTGAACAACAAAATCACGCCTTCATCCCACGCGGGATAGGTAGAGCGTCATAAGTCCGAAATTTCGTTATACGACGTCCGACGATTTGGAGTTATAAGTACGAAAAATATAAAGAGAACATCCTTTTTTTATCAGTTCAAAATAAGACATCAAAATGACAATTTATAGGTAACATTTTATGACACGTACCTGAATCTGTTCCTGCAGCTGCTGAGCCACCTCATTCCTGACTTCCTCGAGCTTCGTCTCCAGGTCACTCTGCACCTTCTGCTCACCAACCATGAGTTCGGAGTACGGTCGAACACCAGGAGTTCCCATTTCATATAATTCCACACCGAGCGTCGAACAGTATGGTGTATGATGGATTGCCAGTTCAAACTCAAGGTTGTAGAGTGTGGTGGACCAACATTGCCCAGGGTTGAAGGGTGTGGAGTACGGTGGAACACCAGGTCGACGTGTCGGTTAGTGACACACGGTTAGTGGCATTCCAAGCATGCAGGAGAGAAACGGAGAGAATTAGGTGACGTATTTACAGAAAGTGAATTGTGAGGATATCATTATTATTATGTGATCTTTTTTGGAAAAAGTATTCTGGTAATTTGTTAGAAAAAATTAATTTATAATTACGACAAATACATTATGATTATATAAAACAACAATCAAAAAATTATAAACACAAGAAAGAGATAAAACTGTATAAATTAATTTTTACAAAATCTCTTTTATATTTTACAGATTTATATGATAACAAGAGTATCTAACAAATTGCAACATGTTTAATATAAATAAGGTAGTATTTCTCTCCTGTACTGAAGCTAATATACGATTGAGTTATAGCAGGGTTTAATGTTTTCAAAATTAAAACCACCGAAAGCAAACTAATACATATATTTAGGTGAATATCCTGATCTTTATTTTCATTTAAGGCCATACGTATAATTATAGGCTCTGCATGCGTATACTTAACAGTAAACACACACCAAACCATGAATAAATAAGTTATACGATTAATGAAGGGCCTTATTTATTGTGTTTGTGAAATAGTTGAGATTAGGTACCACACAACATTAATGAATTAGATAGGCCACACAGATTTATACACAGGCCGAAGGTATATTTACAGAATTGTGTTAGGTATGTTATAGGACAAAATACTGACCTTTTCAAGCTCCAAATCAATGTCTTGTTGGTACAAGGGCATGTTGCTTTCAGTGTTCTCCGAAGTTTGAATGTGAGCTTTCAGTTGAGTGATCTGTTAAACAAGAAGATCGTTACAAGCTAACAGAGACTGTGTAGTTTCTGGAATAAGCAGGTAGATATTTTTGCTGATGATTAATGTGATGCCTGAACAAAATAGCATAAGCCCATTTCTTCCCGTGGATATCGTAAAAAGCGATTAAGAAAATAACTTCCAGAGGAATGGATGGGCAACAACGTTCTCAGTGCATGTAACATTTTGCACTGTGCTGCTAGTCAGTCCGCCTGCCGAGCGTGGTGTATATGGAAATCGATACATAGTGTAACATGATGTCACTTTTTGCCTTTCTCTGTCTATCTGTCGGGCAATTCACTAAGTTCTCCTGAACTACGCAACTGATTTTGATGCCGAGTTTGTATTAGGTAGAGTGATTCAAGAGGACGGTTTTGTGTATGTAAATCACGCCGGAAAAGGATTTTTTCCCGCTGGTCTTCTTTCTTTTTCGTGTGGGACACCGAGTCGTTCAACGACCCGATGAACCCTGGTGTCAGAGTTTTTCAACCGCCTACTGCAAGCAGCAGGCCTCTGACATGGCTGTGTAACGACCGCCATCATAGACAGCAACCGGGACCGACGGCTTAACGTGCCCATCCGAAGCACGGAACCATCTTACTTGCGGACAATCAGGTGGTTCAGCCTGCAATCTCCTAACGAGACTGGGAACAAATTCACAAAGTGATAAATAACTACTTTGTGAGTGACTCCAACGGGAATTGAACCCAGAACCTTCTGCGTGGCAGGCAGTCATACTAACCACTGCGCCACATCGGCTGTCAACTTTCATTTTCAGTCATTAACAGCGAGGAGTAATTTTATAATACTTGCAAAGAATCGATGCCGTATGACATAATAGCGGCAAACAGGAATGTTGCCAATTCAGAATCCATTCTTTATCTGAGCGAGTTATACCTGTTGTTGTAACGCGTCAATTGCGTCGCAATGCCGCGCCTGCATGTTGTTAATGAGGGCTGCATGTTCAGTCTTCAGCTCTTCTATCTGCTGTTCAATCATTAACAGTGAACAGTGAGTAATGTTATACCTGTTGTTGTAAAGCGTCGATAGCGTCGCAATGCCGCGCCGCCATGTTGTTGATAATGGCTGCATGTTCAGTCTTCAGCTCTTCTATCTGCTGTTCGAATTTCTTGCTTATTTGCTTGATGGTCTGCTCTTGTTGCGAGGGCTGAAAGGTTTTATTATTTAGTTATTCTTGTTTAATCTACCTGTTGTTGTAAAGCGTCGATAGCGTCGCAATGCCGCGCCTGCATGTTGTTGATGAGGGCTGCATGTTCAGTCTTCAGCTCTTCTTCTTGCTTATTTGCTTGATGGTCTGCTGTTGTTGCGAGGGCTGAAAGGTTTTAGTTAGTTATTCTTGTTTAATCTACCTGTTGTTGTAAAGCGTCGATAGCGTCGCAATGGCGCGCCTGCATGTTGTTGACGAGTGCTGCATGTTCAGTCTTCAGCTCTTCAATCTGCTGTTCAATCATTAACAGTGAACAGTGAGTAATGTTATACCTGTTGTTGTAAAGCGTCGATAGCGTCGCAATGCCGCGCCTGCATGTTGTTGACGAGGGCTGCATGTTCAGTCTTCAGCTCTTCTATCTGCTGTTCAATCATTAACAGTGAACAGTGAGTAATGTTATACCTGTTGCTGTAAAGCGTCGATAGCGTCGCAATGGCTCGCCTGCATGTTGTTGACGAGGGCTGCATGTTCAGTCTTCAGCTCTTCTATCTGCTGTTCATATTTCTTGCTTATTTGCTTGATGGTCTGCTCTTGTTGCGAGGGCTGAAAGGTTTTATTAGTTAGTTATTCTCGTTTAATCTACCTGTTGTTGTAAAGCGTCGATAGCGTCGCAATGCCGCGCCTGCATGTTGTTGACGAGTGCAGCATGTTCAGTCTTCAGCTCTTCTATCTGCTGTTCGTACTTCTTGGTCATTTGCTTGATGGTCTGCTCTTGTTGCGTGGGCTGAAAATGATAATAAGTATTTGACTTTAATATTATGAAAAAAAATGAAAATAAGCTATAAAAGTTTCGTACAAGATGAGACAACCAACATTTGGATGAACGTTTGGATAAACCTTAATTTGTAACCAGTTACAAAACAAAGATACATAGAAGGCCGAAAGGGTAAAATCAAGCTCAGGCTGGGTTTCCGTCACAATGGCGGTTCCATGGTTCCAAATTCTAACCGGCAGTGAGCTTCACTGTAAGTTCAGATAAGGGTAGTATTTAAACGCAAATCAAAAAATATCCTTTTTCTATGCAATAAGATTCCACATTCCCATCAAAATTACTGATTGCACAGCATAATATTCAACTCAAAATATCACTAAACACACTACAATTTATTTTCGCAGCGTACAGCGATTTTTCCTAAAGCAAAAGCTTTTTCATCAATGCACAGCTAATAATCTTAATGCACATTATACCTGTTAACCCTTTTTCTTTTAAATATAACTTCTATTTTTATATTATTTACAGTAGTTTTTATTAGAGATGAACCATCATCGTTAATCATACACATCGATAATCATATGTTAAATTGATGACGCGCATAGCGTGTCGTTTCTGGCACATCGCCGGCCACTGCCGCAGCACGCTCGCTCCGCTCGCTCGGCTCGTGCGTTGTGGTCAAAGTTCTAACCTAACCTAACCTAACCTGGCGCTTTCCGCGCCAGGTTCGGTTAGGCTATACCTAACGGACCTATAAACTTATGTTTACTGGTTAATATGCGACTGGAATAGTTATTTTGCTATGAAATATGGAAAATTTGCTGTGCAGTCAGTATTCATGCTATGTATGTAGTATTTTTGTACAAAAATAAATTTATCTGTATTGCATTATGAGGAAAAAAGTTATGTCATATTGATGTAAAATTTCGAATTATCTGCAGTTTATGTTTTGTTAATCATTTAGTTTATTTGTAGTGAAGTAAGATATTTTATGTAAAAAATAATATAAATGATGAATATGTATTGATAGACGATTATTTATTTGATATGCAATTTATAATATCCCTTCAGATAATACAAATACAGATGACATCCGTGCTCCTTGCGGGGACCCACCCCGGTAGCCCGTGAACGGCTGTAAAAACTTTTGAAGGCAAATCATGGGTCACTTATTTTTTACCACATAAGATGTGATGCTATTCCCATATATTCATCACCCCATATATTTCCCTTGGGTGTAGTAAGAAGCGGCTAAGGGATATGAGAGTTGATGTGTATTGCAGTTTTAGGCGACAAGCTGACAACCTCTCACTATAGTGATACGCAGTCTTCTTAATAACTCTGAAACTTACGTCAGACGTGGTATGACTGACCGTTCTTTACAGCTGTTTACGCTCTGCCAACCCCGCAAGGGATATAGGCGTGATATATGTATGTATTTTTTACCTCAATAGTTAGAGAAGGGAACTCTGCACTCCTAGTCCGCCTCCGCGCGTAGTCGCCCGCCGCGTCAGGGACGTCGAGAGACGATGCGGATCCAGCTGGCGACGCGCAAGCTCGTCCGCGCCATACTTCTTCAGAGTAGCTGGAACGTTTAAGGGCAAGGCCGCCAAAATTCGCGTTTTTTTCGTGATACGTTTTGGTCCATTTTTGTGCGTAACTTTGTAATCGACTATTTGTAAAATAAATTAAGGCTATCCACATCAAATGTATAATCATTATAATATTAGACGTGAGTCCTATGTTATGGTAGTATTATTGTACCCAAAACTCGTGTTTTAACTAGTTTTATTGATATTACAAAATAAACTTATGCGGTTTTTAGCGTAACATTATTTTTTGTGTTACGATTTTATACCTCAAAACTGCAGTTAAAAGAAATGAAAACAAAACTGCAAGGTGAATATGGCAGCACTTACGTCGAAAAGATAAAAAAATAACGAATCAGCCATTTTTTTTACGTCAGGGGGAGATTGCAAAGTGAACACGTAAGTTTCATCTCATGATGAAAAATATTTTCGAAATAATATTTCTACGGTAAGAGACAGTTATTTTAACAACTTCTTTCCTTTATTGCTGTCTAAGATATTCAATGCGTAAATTACAGTGGCTGTTAACCTCTAATTGTAGTTGTTAAGCGAGTTATAAGCAAAAATTGTGGGAAAGACTTTGCTTTCGTGTTACACTTGTGATACGTTTCATGTTACTTTATCGTTACTTTCGTGTTACCGTAACACGAAAGTAAGCAAAAAGTAACACGTTGGATAAGTAAAGCCGCATTCATATTGGTTAACACATACTTTTTCAAAATGTATGTAGGTATGTGTAGTTGATCATAATTGTGTTTGAAGTAATTATACAATAAGAAGGTTTACGTGTAGGTATGTAATCGATAAACTCTGAAACTACTGAACCGATTTCTCAATTCTGTCACCATTAGAAAGGTACAACATTCTTGAGTAACATAAGCTACTTCTTCGGGAAAACGGTAGCATCGGTTGAAACTGCTAAATTGTCCTATATAAGAAAATAAAATACTTTTCACGTCTAAAAGAGGTACTGAAATGGGTCCATAATTATCGTATGTAACTCACGTTTTTGTTGTTTTTTTACTCTTCTTTAACCTTACAGCCTTGTCCCTATCTAAACAATCTATTTAATCTAATATTCAAAGAATTAAATTTTTTATAACATATTTTTTTAATTAGATTATTTTAGTCACCATATGAAACGGGCCTTACCAAAAAATGCGTTACTTTTGCGTTACTTTTCGTGTTACAGTAACACAAAATATTTTGTGTTACTTTTGTGATACAATCGCGAATTTTGGCGGCCTTGCCCATAAGCAATTAAACTGTAAGTATGTAAGTATTATTGACAAAAATCCTAGTGCTACACTATCAACAATTCAACACTCTCAACAAAGTTGTAGACTTTCTTATATTGCTTACTGCAAGGCTGTTATGCTATCTAAAACTTCAAAAACATTACAATACATAATACCTGATGATGCTATACACAATACAATATTATATAAAACATACAGCACATATCTTACTATTATTTAAACTATGATGAGGTGACTTCAAACTTACCCAGTTTTAGGCCTTGGATGCACAAAACAAAAATTAAGTGTTAATCATATAATAATAATAAAAAAATAACCTTAAGCAACTTTTTAACTCACCTTCTCTCCATATCTGAGCACTTCTTCTCAAAATACGTCCTCAAGTTTTCCATCTCTTTCTCATGTTTGATGCTCAACTCTTCTCTCAGTGCGTCTATATCTGCATTACCAGCTTTCACAGATGCTAGTAGCTCTCTAAGCTTCCTGGTTTCTATGGAATATGCTTGCTTTTCCTGCTGCATTTGAGTTTCTATGTCTCGTAGTTCTGTGTCTGATTCAATCCGCATTTTACCTATTTCTGTGCATAAGACTTGGATGATACTCTCTCTTAGTTTGTTGCGTAAATTCTCCTCTATCTCGTCCTCATATTTGTCGATAATGGTGGATAGTTTGTTTTCGAAACCGGTTTGAAAGTCGTCAGAAGCTTGAGAGCTAGACTTGAGGTCAGATCTGGAATAGTTGACTGTGATCTCTTCTCTAACATTGTCTTTTTCAGAGTTCGAGCTGCGTATCGACGAACCACCACTCATCAAAGCTGAGTAGAACTTAGTGCTATCATTGACCATGCTTTCATACTTCATGAAGTCTGAAAGCTGTGCCTTGATGGTATCATGGTCAGACTGTGAATGCTCAGCAACGATGTGCTGTAAGGTTTGCACCTCGTTGGATAAATGTGTGTTTTCGAGTCGCAACTCATCCTGGTCCTTGACTGATCGCTGTAATGAGACGGTCAGTTCCTGAATTAGTTCGTCACGCTGCGAGATAGCGTCTTCCAAATGCACAAGCTGAAAGGACAGAACAAAAAACACATATAAGAAGCGCGCAAGCACATTCAGTTGGAACATAATTAGGAAGTAAATTAGAAACGAAATTGAAGGCTTACAGATATCATTTCATTGCGAAATCATTAGAAAAACGGAAAAAAAACAGTTTGTAAGTTTTGTTTGTTGGGTTGTTGATGACATTAGTTTTTTTAAGTTATCTCTATGAAGTTTGTCCTTGGTATTTGTCTTTATTACTCTATGGAGGATAGAGAAAAAAGTATTTATGTCCAGTTTATCAAGGACTGATCAAAAATCCTACAAAAATCCACCTTTTGAAAGCTACTGGTGTGGTTAGCTAAGCAGTTATAGGTTTCCTAAGCAGTTATAGGCTGTTCCAAGGATTTTGAACCCCATCTAAGGAAACAAAAAGGGGCTTAAATAGATATACTAATATTATATCTTTCTAGAAACACTATAGTTAGTTTCAAACTACAACAACAACATAGTATTACTTGCATGACTAATAGACCTTTTTTTGCATACAACTTAGGCATAACATCATAAAAGTTAGTCAAACCACAAAACAATGTAAACAGAAAATTAAAGATCTTTATTTACAAAAAACTATACTGAATACCTAAGAACTCTCATAGAAAAATATCGAGAAACTCTCTCATAAACCATAAAGTGTGCTTTATAAAACTTGAAAACATAGCAAGCAAGTGGTGTTAGTAAAAGCATCAAAATACAAAGCAATATGGCTCCGCATACCAGCCAAACACAAAAACAAAACCCTCGAAAAACAACAAGTACCTTGGCATGATACTCTTCACAAATCGTTTTATAATCTGTGGTCAGGGTGCTGAATGAAATAGTCTCTGGGAAGGATTTAGGCTGAGTCATTGAAGCATCATCTTTTTCAGGAATTAAGTCCTCTTTTTCTTTTGTTGCGTTGAAGTTATCAACGGTCACCTCTTCTATTAGGCAGTCTTCTTGTGCTTTATCACTAGAGAAACTTTGAGCCATGGAAACTTCTGCCGATTGCTCAGGTGACGCTTCTTTAGTGGGTGATGGTTCTGGAGACCTTTCCAAAGAAGGATCCTTGTATGGCATCTCAGCATAATCAAACACTTCTTCAACTTTAAGATCTCCTCCACTGACGAGGAATGGAGATAACAGATTTTGGAATACTGGTAGCGGTTCAATATCAGGACCGATCACATTGCTGCCTTCTGGTGGAGGTCCAAAGATGATTTTGGCAGCAGACAGAGGGAATTTTGGTACTCCTTTACCCCTGATATCAAGTTTGATGATCTCCTCTGAACCTGAAGATTTATCTGATGCAACTTTCTCAGACTCACTTGATTTAAGTGATTCATCTTGACCAACAGAAATATTGGATTCTCTGCTTGCCTCCTCATTGAGGGAATCAAGATAGCTTACTTCTTCTTCCTTCAAAGATTCCTGAGGACTACCTTCTTCACTAGGTTGGATTGTATGATCTGGTGATTTATCATGTGAAGCATCTTTGGAAAGTTCAGAAGATGCAAGAATTACTGGACTTTCCTCACTAAGGGGATGGACATCAGATGTTGGGTGCCCTTCTAGAGGCCAGGAAGAACTGTGTTGGGTCTCATCATGTGCAGGGTTGTCACTAAAAGGAGAGAATGTGTAGGGTATGTTCAAGGAACTATGCTTTGACACTTTTTCAGCATCACCCCCAGTTTTGAGAGCTTGTGAATCATCAATCTTGACCACATTATCGGACTCAGTGACTGAATATTCCATTTTTGAAGGTACATGCTCCGATATCGACTCTGTTTCGCTGTCGTCGACATCCTGACTGGCTTGGTTTTCACTGGCCGTAGTGCGCCCTGTATCAATTTCTACAGTTTCCGTTACTCCAGCTACGGCGGTCCCCAACACGGGAATCTGTTGAGAATGTACAACATCCGGAAGAACGTTCTAAAAATAAGCAAAAATATAAATAAATCAGGTGAAAGTGTGATGGTATCGCGCCTAAAGGTGGGCCGAACGTTTCACCAAAGTTTTGAATGAAATTTTGGGTTGTGTCGGCCAGCTGTAGTTAAAAAGGGAGTAGGTTAAACTACCTGGCGCTGGTTTAGTGCAACGGCGATGCAATTCTGTCCTATTTTTACCGTAGAGACGAGTAAAAATATCTTTGTTAGAACGTTGATAATAACGGTCGATTTAAACGCTAAAACAAAGATTTACCTGATTCTCTGGTGATTGTGGTGGTAGCTCGTGAGGGTCACCCATTATTCAACATATTCATAGTAAAATCGATCAAGTTTTTAAAGCAATTTTTAGCAAATTCGTTGTCAAGGCGACGTTTCTATTTCAAACAAAATACAAACGCCATTAACCATTTAACTGAACGTTCCGTTCCATGTTTTTACCAATGGCGACTACTATTTACTTACACGACTCGCACACAAAATATACTTATGAGAAATGTATGCTTCATATTTCATTACCTTTTATAATTTTTTGTGAAAAATAATAAACAGCTTTTTATAAATAAACGCCCAAAACTAAAATAAACACAACTGTCTCAAAAATGTTATGCGTAAATTGGAATGTTATTTGATAGTTTTAATGATTTGGGCAAAGGGTATAGCGTTTATAGTGCCTTCACTAATATCTGTCGTGTGATGCCGGCTTAGAATAGCATCACCATCATCCAGTTCTACCCGTATGAGTTGTAAAAAGCAAAAGCAAATAAATTTATCAGGCAATAGACAGCGGCGTTCCCTGCCCTGTGATGGCAACATCATGCGCTGCGCTCGCCAATCCACCTAGCAGGTATGGTCAGCAAATACTAAATATACACTCACTATACATAGGGATTGATTCCATCTATCTATATCAGCCTACACCTACCCACTGCTGAGTATACCTAGGCCTCTTCTCTTTTCCGCCAGCCCTCCGGTCCTGTGCCTCCCGCAGTCACTGTTTACCGTTCATGCATTGATTGCTTTGATTTAACCTCGTAAGGCCCAACGGCCTAATTTTAGGACATACGTTCAGTAGTCCTTCAGGCCCAAACTGGATTTAAAAAACATCAAATATCGGCCCAGCGGCCTAATATTAGGACATAAATTTTGAAGTCAGATTATTGCTTTGAATTTTGGCGCCAGCTCGAAACTAGGTCTAATTTGGGTTGTACGTGAACCAATCTTTAAAAAAAATACATACTTTGACATATTAAAGGAAAAACAGCTGTGATTTTGACCTGGAAGCTGAGCAAGATTGCTGATTAAAAAAAATGAGTTCAGAAAATCTGTTTATTTCTATAAAATTTGTTTATTTTTTGGATAAAAACAGAAAGCAATTTGAAGATAAATTAATAAATATTGGATTTTAGACTAAATTTAGTAAAAATATGCCATAGTAAATTAAATATTCTGTCTTAAAATTGAATTTGAATTTGAATTTATTTATTATCAGAAGTACAATAATTCTTAAATCTAGTACATAGCCCCACAAAACCACTTCAGGGGTTTGTCTGTGGGATCGCCGAGTCTCACAAAAGTTATAAGTTAAACAAATGCAAAAGAAACTTATTATCAAAACTTATTTGAGTTAGGTACAAGTACAATCAGTTAAATTTTTTTGTATGAAGTCACAAATTAGACAATAAATATTTCTTAAGTTTGGACGCAAACCTGTTTTTATTTGTTTCTTGTCTTATATCTGTAGGCAAAGTATTCAATAAATATGGGATACGCTTATCAAGCATTCTATCTCCGAAGTAGTTATTTACTCTGGGTACCTCATATTTGCCCACAGATACAGACTTGGTACAATGGTCATGAGCTACAAGTTTAAGATTCTCCTGTCTACTATGGTTATTTAAAAGTATCAAGTATTTATGTTTTAAACTTATGGGTAAAATTTACATATTTTGAATAATTTATTATAATCCCTTTACAGCTATCTTTTGTCTTTTTATTTACTAGCATCTTTAAAAACCTGATTTGAATGGACTCTAATTTTTGAATGTTGGTTTTAAATGTTAATCCATAGCAGTCAAGAGAATAACTTAAAATAGAATCAACTAGAGAAAGATATAGACATTTCAGAGTACTTAAAGGAACTCTGAAACTTAAGTGATAGAATCTGCCAAGCAATGATCTGAGCTTATTACATATAAAGTCTACATGGGAAGACCAAGAAAATTATTATCTATTTTGACTCTAGATAGGTTATACAATTGATACGTTCTATTGGTTTACAGTTACAGTTAATATAATTGTTATGTATACAATCAAAGCTATGAGTGTAAATGTTAGGATTTGTTTCTGATAAGCGTAGATAAGGTGAATGTATAATTAACAACTTAGTTTTGTCTGCATTGAGTACGATACCATTGTCGTGAGACCACTTCACTACCGAATTCACATCCTCCTGGACGAGGCGACAAGTTTCCGCGAGATCAGTGCCGGCGCGCAATGCACACAGGTCGTCAGCGAACATGTGTGCCGAGCAATGGCGTAGTACACCGCACAAGCTATTAACGTGCATTAAGTAGCACACAGGTCCGCATCCAGAGCCTTGCGGTACCCCGCACGTCACCCCCCTCGCGTCACTGAACTCCTCTCCTACTTTAACTCTGTATGAGCGCGAAGTGAGGTAGTCACGGAACCAGCTGTTCAGCGGCTCCCTCACTCCACACTCATCCATAGCATTAAGTAGGGTCTCCGTTTCAAGGGTATCGAACGCCTTTTTGAAGTCAAAGAATACAGCAACCACAAAGTTTTTATCATTTAGATATCCATTTATTTCGTCAGTGAATCGAGACAAAAGTGTGTTGGTGCTTTTTCCTTTTTGAAATCCATGTTGACAATCAACTAATACATTGTTAAAATAAATTATAAATTAAAATATATTCTGTCTGCTGGGTCTTAAAAAATTGAATTTTCTAAGCTTTCCAAGGTCAACACATAGTAAAACAGCTGAACTTAGATGAAGCTCAATTCCAAGATAGTGGCGGAAATTGGAATATTTATAACACTGTCTATGAACCTGATCTCAGGCTTCACAAAACACATCTTCATCATCATATTGAGTGGGTTACTGAGTCTACAAACGACCCGATTAACCCCGGAGTCAGAGCTCTTAATCAGCCTACTATTTAACTCGTAGGCCTCTGACGAGGTTATACAACAATGCCTAAGTAAGGTAGTATAAACAGCATATGAATCCAAAGGCTTCACGTGCCTTCCGAAGCACGGAACCATCTTTCTTAAGGAAAAATATTTTGATTTTCTGTTGTCATTGCAACCCAACGTCCTAAAAATAGGACATAAGTTATTTAGGTTTTATGAACCCTGTCAGATGCTCTTAGTGATAATAAGCAACACACAAAAATTTGGAGCCGGTATCAGGTCATTAACACATTATTTTTGCACATGGAATGTCTGGGCCTGAACGCTGTTGCCTAAAATTAGGACATTGGGCCGCTATTACTACTTGTCGAAAAAATACGTGGGCCTTACGAGGTTAACCGAGGATTTAACTCACTTTATCCATTTACTTTTAAACCTGCTAGTTGAGGATATTTTCACTAGGTAAATTAAAGAAAAATTCAGTTCATCATTTTATTTTTTTACTATTTACATAAACATTTTATGCCAAGCCGGTTTTATCTGTACATATCTCATTTTGAATCCTGTGCAACTTAATTTCGAATAAGGCTAACATGAAAAAACTTACAGTTAAAGACTGTAACTAAGAGCTCAATTTCTGAAACGGTGATTTATGAAAGCGTGCACGGAAGTCCGCAGCGAACGGTCATTCATATCACTCTTTCTACATGTTCAATTTGTTGATGTCAAGAATATGTAGGTATGACGTGTGAATGGTGTGTGAACAAACTAGGATCAGACTTCTGCATACAAAAATTCAAAAATTGAGCTCCAGAATTAAGTCGCCTATTTCAAAATTTAAGTTACTTTCGCTTTACATGATTGGTCGTCTGTTGAATAGGGAATAGCAAAGCAGTAAAATATATAGTTATAGTTATAGAAATACAAGAATTAGAAGTTCTTTTAACTGTTACAGATCTACTACCTACTTCACTACCACAAAAGCCCTGTATCTTTACACATGTTAATCAATTACAATAAAGGGTGTAAAAACTTTCGAGGAACTAATATTTTTCTTTCAAATGGGTAAAATCATGTTGAACAAAATTAATTTATGGTTCCCCCCAAACCCCACCGGCCGCCATTCACCGACCCGACCGAACCACTATAGATATTTGCCGGGTTATACGTAGACTGTGTCCCACACGACAGAAGAAGTTCTTTGGGAAGCTTTTCTGATTAAGTTTACCCAATGAAAGGAATTCTTTACTTCCCTTCGCGTCATTTTTGAAGTAATTTAATTAATGTTTTAACACATCAGTTTCAATAAGTTTTCACACCCTGTATACAATAAATTTAAACGTAACCTTATAGGTTTTCATACCAAATCTTATCCTGCTATCTCAACAGCCCGAGTTTTAGCTACTGACTCTATCAAAACTAAATCAAATTACAAAAAGAGATAAGTTGTGTAGATAATCTGATTGAATAAGACTTACATCATCTAAATAAACATTTTAAAATGTAAAATAGATAAACGCAGAAATAGTAATAGAAGTCAATTAAGAATCATCAAAAGTCTATCAGAATTTCACCACTTCCATTTCAAAAGTTGAGCAAATTAGCACACAAGATAGCACAAAATCTAAGGGCGTATTTTTGAAACACGCCACGAATGATGCGATTAGTACTAGAATGTGAGAATACGAACGAATAATTCAGTCAGGTTGTTATGCGATATCGGATTTAATTACTGCTGATTCAAAAATACTCCTCCACGAAAGTGCATAATTAATAACAAATTAAGAATGGAATACCTACATAGTAAATTTACGTACCTATATAATTGAAATACCGTTTCATTTTCTGTTAAATTAAAGAGTATGCTGTGCGATCTTGTATGCTTGAAATGGCATTTGAAATTAACTATAAATTACTGGTAAATTCTTGATTGCATAAAAACATTCAGCAACATGAGGAACAATTTACTGGATGTACAATGTGGATGGTACAGACAAGCTTAGCTTCATCTAAGCACTTTGAGCTTTACAAAGTATTACAAAACAACCAACAAAGCTCCCATACAAATTGAGTTCATTTGATGATGATGGGGGAAAGGTGTTTAGTTTTATAAGAACCTTGACCGCCTTTCAGCTTTATTGGTGGTTTTGTACGACCCACCCAGTATAGCATTCGACATAATAACAGTCACAAGAGTTACAATGGTGCTTATCTGCGGCTTAGCTCGACTGTACATTCTATGGGAGTCAAGCCACTTTGCTACATTATACCTTAATTACACCACATAAAGGTGAAATTCCTACACTCTTGTCACACATATACAACTTTGGTAGCTACATACAACCTTCTAAAGTCATGTTTATCCAATTATCATAACCGAATCACATCTTTACAGCCAAACACAGGAACACAGAATGCCTATGGCATTTTAAGTACCAGCCTTGGATTAATCATAATTTGGCTGGGCTGGAACAAATGTTTTAACAACATTCTAGTTTAAAAAGAAATAGTATATTTTAACCATTACTCTCTCTGTTAATCTACCTTAGAATTTCATATTTTTCTATCACTAACACTAAATATTATGGAAGCAAATACAACATTAAAATATTATGACTTTCTATTTGGTACATTATTTTAATGACAATGAATAGCATCCAACCTATCTTAAATGCTTTTTAAAACACATTACTGGTTTCCCAGAAAACATTGTAATATTGTTCAGTATCATCCAAGATGTACATAATTTACTATGTGCCTTACACTGCTATAAATAGCTAAGCTGATAAATTAAACTTATTATTATTGCTAAGTAATAATATTGTCTTTGCTTTATTTGCCTGGAAGCTTGAGGAGAATAATTATTGAGAGATATATTGCAACTAAAGGCACTAATAAGCATGTCATAAGACTAGTATTTGAATATTGTCTCTATTAATATTGATAACATCCATAAGAAATACAACATATTAGACTTGTGGTTTGAAAAACTACATGGTTCTTAATTCTTAAATGAATTATACTTCTAGAACTTAAGAAGATGAAAACTATTTATGAGAAATGCTTTAAATAAGGTCTGGTTCACCCATAGCTGTTGCCAGATTTAAAAGAGAAAAACTAAAAGCCCTTAATTTAGGTATATAACAGGAAATTGTCTTACAGGCTCTTTGCAAACAAAACTAAATGATACACAAATTATAATCAGTCAAATTGTTTGGAAAACTAAGGAAATCAATTAGTGGTTTGTAACATACAAACCAATTCGTTAGACATTTGTCCCAGCCCGGAAGTGAGCTGTGTATTGATCATATTTACAACAGCGTCTGATTGCAGTCAAGTAGCCGATGGCCGTTTGGTCTTTGGAGCTTCATCTTCATCATCGTCTTCCTCTTGTGCCATCAGCTCTCGTGCCAGTTTTAATGCCTGGAATAGTAAATATTTAGTTGTGTAATAGCTGTAGCAATGAATTAGATTTTATGAACAATTTAGTCAATAAGGGTGGGGGGCATAGGTCTAGCAATGGACTATTGTGGCTAGTAATGTTTGTGGCTAGTAATGTATGTATGTTAGTTAGGTATTATTATGTGGTGAATAAGAATTGGTACTGGTGAGCCAGACAGTAGCTGGGACTCACAAAGATGTACTGATAGTATTAGAAATGGCTAATACATTTTTGAGCACACTATGCAACTACATAATTCATAAAGATAGATAGTACTATTGGATTGGA
Organism: Phthorimaea operculella; assembly: GCA_024500475.1. Classification (NCBI taxonomy): domain Eukaryota; kingdom Metazoa; phylum Arthropoda; class Insecta; order Lepidoptera; family Gelechiidae; genus Phthorimaea; species Phthorimaea operculella. Next base: position 372,069 of record JANFCV010000229.1, read on the forward strand.
ATCAGATAAGATAAGTAATCTAAATGATTACCCAGAAATAGAAACAGAGAAATTAGGACTCCTGATCTGCTTCCTATACTGGAATTGGCTTTTCACCCATTTATTATTCAAATGAAGTTGACTTTTGAATGAAAACAATGCACTTTGCAGTGGCATACTTACAGTAATTATCTATTTTCTGAGATACAGAGTGCATGGCTACCTACCTACCTACATGTGGAAGCTAAAAATAACTCAGAAGACATCACTGAGTCATTTACAAAAACCAATAAAACGTAATAACCTCATTGTTTAATTGATTTAAGACTTTTCTGGAGCCAATAATGTTTTTCATCATATGAAATGTTTGTGAGCATTAAATAGAATAAAATAAATTGTTGATACAATCAAAAGATATGATTATAGATAGGAATCTTATAGGATTCTTACAAAACAGAAGGCACCTAGATCAAGAATTGAAACTCAGAACAAAACACAGCTAAGATTTATGTTGTAATGAATGGCACAGTGCCCGTTTACTCGAAACGTCGAGATGTGGGCGATAAGTTTACATTACAATTGAAGTACAGAATAAAGTGTACCTGGAACTCATTGTAGTGCATTTTCCGCTTCTTCTCGAACTCGATGCGTTTCCGGCGCGTCTCCTCGTCCTCCTCCGGGTCGTCGTCGTCGTCAGCCTCCATACAGCGCGGCGGCTTGTTCATACTCGCCGCCAACTTCGCCGCCAAAATGTTCGCGTCCAACTCCTCAGTCGCCTCCAATTCCCCGTCCACCGACTCCGAGTACGGCGTCTTAGGCTCATCTATCTTCATATGCCCGTAATCCTTATTCGCCGGATGGAAAGTCTCGATGATATTCGACTCATCGAACCTCTGTTCCTTCGCCCGCTTGCTGGACGAAGCCTGCCCGTCCGTCTGGTCGATGCTGCGCGATGTCTTCAGAATACCCTTAGCGGGCTTCTTCTGTAAATTTTGAGACATTTTGCCGAATCATATACGCATTTTACAATTTATATTTTAGAGAAAATAAATTATATTTTCTACTCTACAATGACACAAACGCAATTTTCTACCAAATCTATTTTTGACAGATAGGGTGTGACCAATATTTTACTTTTGAAACCTACTATGAGTAAAAGGCTCCTTTACACCTGATCTAAAGTGAAGTGCATGGAGCGCAATATCACACAACGCACAAAGTGGGTTGTGCTGCTGTTGGGGTTCCGGTCAATACGTGCGTGACTAATTTAGTTTTAACTTCATTAATTATAGCGCAGAATTTTCACAGGAAACACGTAGCTCTATCTATCGTAATTGAAATAAAGTTGAAAGAGTTGGCTAAAGTGACAAACGGCTCTCATGGTCTCCGGGCGGCGACGCCCAGCGACCAGCGGCCCGTATGCGTATAATATTTAAATAGACCGAAACCTGGAACGAGCGGCGGCGCGGCGCGGCAGCTATGTAGCGTAGCGACGTGCTACGAACGAGCTGTCGCTCCAGTCAACCGATGCCTGCATCACCACGCGTCTGTTTACAATGCGCCATAATTTTCCTCTCCGCTTGATATGCCTGCTATATTTCGAAATCCCGACTTGGCAGTCTAGTCGTACAAGGATAAGCATAAAAAAATTAACGTGCACTAGCCTGTCCTTCTTTCTATTCCTTCCTTATTGACTATTCCATGCGCACTTCGGATTTTACTCAAGTGTGAATCGAGCCTAAAAATTGTGTTGCCAACAAACAAAATGTTTGTATTTTTGGTAGAATATAAAGTTCGGATACACTTTTTATTTTTAACCAATCCCGATTTTCGCGAATAAGTGTATCGGATTGAATTGATGTTTTTCCGTCACTTTTGACGTTTACTTGTTGGGCTGCCACAATGCGCAACAGACAATGTGCACTAAATAATTCGTGTCAAATATTATGCAGTACTGGAAATCACGTAATCCTGACATGAATTCCCGGACTGAATATTTTATGACGCCTATTTTTTTCTGCATTTTCTTGAAGCGCTCGGTGAATTGACGTCAAAATTCATGCAGGAAATAAAGGGCGTCATGGAAAATGCAGTAAAAAGTTCATGTTTTGAAGAAACATCATTTCCCGAAGCGCTTCAGAAAAATGCAGCACAAAAAATGCAACCCGCAATTCAGTGTCATGTCATTGAACTTTACTAGAGGTGTACTCAAAAACTCTTAGTGGTCGAGAAATCATAATCGATTATAGGTCCGTTAGGTACAGCCTAACCAAACCTGGCGCGGAAAGCGCCAGGTTAGGTTAGGTTAGGTTAGGTTAGAACTTTGACCACAACGCACGAGCCGAGCGAGCGGAGCGAGCGTGCCGCGGCAGCGGCCGGCGATGTGCCAGAAACGACACGCTATCCACTTCATTAATTTAAAATATGATTATCGATTTCTATGATCAACGATGATGGTTCATCTCTAATAAATTTAAAAATAAAACGAATGACAGCTAGCATGAATTCTCGGGTTGCACAATTTCGGAGCGCATGAAGATTGCGCAGTAGAAAACATGCAACAAATATTTCATGTCAGCAGTAACTTTTGACACAGATTCTCGGGCTGCATTCTATTTGTCGCCTATTTTTTCCTGCGTAATAAACGTCGCGTAAACCACATTCACAACAGAAAAGTGCAACACGGGAATTCGCGTTAAAATTTGTGCACCCCGAGCATTCTCGTCAATGTCGTCAATTATTTACTGCACAAAACATGACGCGTTTTTTTCGTCGCACAATTTTTGTTGCACAAAGAGCGCACCCTACTTGTTTTGTATCTTTTCGTGGTTTCGTTCGTGCATTATTTTCCTTGATACTAATTCCCTTGAATATCACAAGAACTTTCAAAATGGTTGAAGATACCAGCGTAAATAAAAAGGAACAAAAGGTATGCTCGATAATGCAACATTACCTTTCACTTTACACCTCAATATTGTGCCTCAGGTTTCAGGATTTAATATTTCTATATTTTGCAGACTAAAACCACTCGTCCAAAGGCTGTATACTTGTGGACAGAAGCTGATGTCCAGAAGTGGCTGCGGAGGCACTGCAGTGATTATTATCAACTGTACTGGGAGGGATTTCACGTTGTGAGTTCTTTATATGATTGCACATTTTTATGCCGATCTACGTAAGATTATTATTTATTACAGTTGAGGAATATGTTATAGATGAAATTCCGTTGGGATGCACTTAGGGGGGCTGGCTAATTTCAATGCCACAACTGTTAGAATTCAACTATTATAGCTATTTAATGGAATTACCCCACTTCAGAATAGACCTCCATCCAAGATTAAATAAACCAAATTTTGGTTCAGAAGAGTATAATATATCAACTACCTTTCACAACATTGTTTTGTATTTCAATCACCCGAAAGGACTTCTCCATTTTTTACATGGTTATAATTTTTACACAGTGTTAATAGTAAATAATAGTATTTTGTTACAATAAAAAAGGAACTTCTCATATTTTATTACAGCATGACATAACCGGCAGAGCTCTGGTCCGTATGAATGACAACACACTGCTCCGGATGGGAATCATCAATCGGGACCACCGGGACGCCATCTGGCGGGAAATCTTAAAACTGCGGCTGAAGACTGATATAGTGGAGATCCGTGATCTGGAACGGCAACATAATTACTTCAATTATGATTTGTGACGACAAGAGAAATGGCAAGCTGTGAGCTTGGATGAAGGCTGAGAACTGATTTACATTCTAAACTAATCAAATGAGAAGTATAATATAAAATCTAAATTAACAATAAGAAAATCTCTAGATAGATAGGTAGGTACTCTACTTACTTGCTGTGATGGATGACACATGATGTAAGTAAAACTTAATTACACATGAAAAAAATCACTTTTAAATGTAACTAGTTTAGTTTTTCTTTATAATCTAGAAATGGTTAATTATAAAATTGAAATAACCTAAAAAGCCGAAATAAGCTGAAGCTCTAGGTATCCAGACCTTTTAAGGCATATGCAAGGCCAAAGTCAGCAGGGCAGAAGCATCTTAAATATAATGTGGTTTGAATATAACATTTTTATTTTACAAACCTAACCATAACTACATCACAAGCAACATCTTATTATAACCTCGTAAGGCCCAACGGCCTAATTTTAGGACATACGTTCAGTAGTCCTTCAGGCCCAAACTGGATTTAAAAAACATCAAATATCGGCCCAGCGGCCTAATATTAGGACATAAGTTTTGAAGTCAGATTATTAATTTGAATTTTGGCGCCAGCTCGAAACTAGGTTTCAATTGGGTAGTGCGTGAACGCATCTTTAAAAAAAATACACACTTTGACATATTAAAGGAAAATCAGCTGTGATTTTGACCTGGAAGCTGAGCAAGATGGCTGATTCAAAAAAATCAGTTCATTAAATCTGTTTATTTCTATAAAATCTGTATGTTATTTGGATAAAAACAGAAAGCAATTTGAAGATAAATAAATAAATATTGGTTTTTGGACTAAATTTAGTAAAAATATGCCATAGTCAATGAAATATTCTGTCCCAAACTTCTATGTCCTAAAATTAGGCCGCTGGGCCTTAAAATCTTGAATTTTCTACGTTTTTCAAGGTCAAGACATAGTAAAACAGCTGAACTTAGATGAAGCTCAATTCCAAGATAGTGGCGGAAATTGGAATATTTATGACACTGCCTATGCACCTGATCTCAGGCTTCACAAAACACATCTTCATCATCATATTGAGTGGGTTACTGAGTCGACGAACGACCCGATGAACCCTGGAGTCAGAGCTCTCAAACAGCCTACTATTTAACTCGTAGGCCTTTGAGGAGGTTATACAACAAAACCTTAGTAAGGAAGTATAAACAGCATATGAGTCCAAAGGCTTAACGTGCCCTCCGAAGCACGGAACCATCTTTTTTACGGAAAAATATTTTGATTTTCTGTTGTCATTGCATCCCAACGTCCTAAAAATAGGACATAAATTATTTAGGTTTTATGAACCCTTTCAGATGCTCTTAGTGATAATAAGCAACACACAAAAATTTGGAGCCGGTATCAGGTCATTAACACATTATTTTTGCACATGGAATATCTGGGCCTGAACACTGTTTCCTAAAATTAGGACATTCCGTATCGTAAAAATACGTGGGCCTTACGAGGTTAAACAAGAACTAATATAAATGTAGAGTCATAAATAAAATTGGACCCAAAATGGGCAAAAATAGTTACCTAAATTAAATATTATCCTTTCAGAAAAAGTATAATGCTAAATCTAAAATTTATGTAACTTAAAAATGATTATTACTATATTGGGATTAAATTATGATTTACAAAAACGCGAATTTTATTTTCTAATATTACAACACAATTCTGTAGGGGAGGCGGCTGACGATTCGCGCGTACCTTGGGCGCGTACGCATCAAATTACCATTATCACATTCAAAGAAGAAATTTTAAAAGATATCTACGAATCGTCGGCGAATTGGGTATGCAGGTGTCAATAAAACTGCATATAAGGAATTAGGGTATTTGCCCAGTTCGCAAAATAAGTAGCAAAAGTTATCCCAAAAGAAATCCCACTTCTGATACTTTGAAGTCACATAGATAAGATAAACGTTGTAACCATACATTAGCCAGTTTCATCTGTTCTACTCGTAAAACAAATAGAAAATTCGAGCCTGGAAAGTTCACCGTGTCGGCAATATGTTGTCCCGCACCGCTAGGAATGCAATGAGACGTGCACTTTAGCCAAAATTTATTGTTATAGCATCTACGCTGCATGAGAATAGGTGAAAACTAGACTGTCTAAACACGCGGCAGATAGACAAAATAATATGAGGCTTTCTATTGTTTTTGAAAGACAACTGTAACTCCATTTGAGTCCCGTCTGCCGTTCTTATCTTCATAAAACTTTCTGTATGTTAGTGATTTCCGTGAGTTTCAGAAATATCCATAAGAGAGACCATCCCATCCCACTGTCTGTCACCAAATGAATATGATCACGCGGACGGATTCGTGTTGCGGACGCTACTTATTTGAAGTCCAAAATCAGAATAAAGCTATTTGACTTAAACTCTGAAGACCGGCCGTTTTTCATTAAAGCGTTACACGATGTTAGATAATGCCAGTTTGTCAAATTCACGCTTTTATCTTGAACCGCGCAGCTGTTGGGTGCCTAGTTAATCCCGCTCAGACGGTCAGAAATAGCCGTTTTAATGACCATCCTTTGTTTATTATCTGTCGTGACGGCCCCGGAGACAGGTTTATTATGAGACAGGCGCGATCAAACTACCCATTATTATTACGTACAATATGTAGGTAGGTAGGTATTTACACTACAGTTCGGTGATTTTGGTATGTACACGAATTAATGTGGCATGAAAACACTCTCTCGCTCGAGTCGAGTACACGAGAGTAAATGTGGAACAAGTTGCTGTAATTTTACGGAGATCGTGAAGTCATAATTAGGTACCTAATGGCCATAGGTGAGGTAGCACGCACGTACCAAGTCATTTTAAACTGAAAATTAAATGTCAACTTAAGAACTTTTAGAAGAAACTACCTAAGTTACGCCTAGTAGGTAAAGAAATCGTAAACATTGAGAAAAACAAAAGAATATTCCACAGTAACAGCTGGTCCTTCGAGCCGGATATAACTGAAAACATTGCTCCGTCCACGGCTCATATTTTAAAATACATTACACATTTCCCGCAAACCGAAAACAAACGACTCGGCCTGGCATCATTTGTGAAACACTCGCGAAATGAACAACAAACGGCGTGCACTATTAACGCCATTTGGCATGCTTCTGTTGCCAAATCAACTCTGAGAAATGTCTTGCGAATCATCCCGTATGGTTATTACGACATTCGCGTCGTGCCCGCCGGGCCTTTAATTTTAATGCTGGTTTTATTGTGTCGGCCCGCGAGCCACAGTAACACGCTAAGCGCGGGAAAACGGTCGCGCGCTGTCCCTTGTCATTTTACTTTCCCGCCCTAATAATGGCGGCGAACAAAAAGTTTTGATACAGTTTTGTTTATTGTGAAACTCGAGGATAACTTGAAAAAGTATAAACAAATAAACGATTTGGTGCTATGCTGTGATACATGTGTGAATTTGTTTGGTGTTTCAAGTGAACTTAAAAACTTTATTTTATTAATTACCTATACTTAATCAAAACACCAGGTTAGTAAGTCACCTTTAGGATTCATTCATCTTAAGACTAAACATTCACACCCGATCCTCACTAAGAGCTCCATTTCTCAACAATATTTCTTATGTAGTCCGAGTTCTTAATTGGCAGTTTGTATGGAGGTATGGTCCCATCTGGCCCCCCTTTTATGTCCCAAATTTCAGTTATCTTTATTTTTCTCGGAAACGATTAAAGATAGGAGAAATTTGTCAAGGTAAAAAATATTTCTTATAAAATTGTCTACATAATTGTTCTTGGGTAGATGTTGATAGGACTTATACTTTTCGAGTTATGCTTCTGGGAAACCCATCATTTTTTTGAAGGTGACTTCCAGCTCTGAATTAGCCATACCTACCATGTGATAGAATATTTTTTCAAACTTGCTGTTGGCTGTTGTTAGTTAGGTAGTCTTCAAAGGAAATCCGCAGAGACAACACTTCAATCACGCCTGTGGGGATGGGGAGGACAAAGTTTTTTTTTCGAGCTGAACTTGAGGACTTCTGACTCCTTAAGTAAATGTGACACGAGAAATTGAGTATCATTTTCGAATATATCAAAGACGGAGTATTCATTTCTGGAACGCTCTTTGGTACATTTCATACAAAAATATAAAAATATTAAGTGAAATAAGAAAAAAATATGTTTCGTTCTCATTCAAACGCTGTTTTCTTCATGACCTTGAGACATATTTACTAGATAATAACACATACTCAAAGACATACTCACCCGAATTATAAAGCCATATTTTATTTTCGAAAATATTAGAAAATACCTAGCCTACGGAAGCCTAAATATTTTTACAAAGTTATGTTTGTAGCTGGAAAAATTTCAAGTTCATAGATTTTGTATGCAAAAATAAGATTACCAACCGCAAACTTATATTTCTCAATTGTCGCTAAACCATTCCAGATAGAGAAATGCCCTCATAGAGAATATTGTTTATACTGAAGGGTAGTTTTTGTTGGAATAAAGAAATCGAGGATCTGGAGTACTTGATGTTTAAGAAGACATTACAGTATCTCGGCTGGGCTGTTGATGTTCCACATCAAGTACTCCAGATCTTCAATTTCTATATATCAGCATAAACAACTCTTCAGTATAAACAAAATTTCCTATGAAGGCATTTCCCTATCTGGAATGGTTTAGCGACAATTGAGAAATATACGTTTGCGGTTGGTAATCTTATTTTTGCATACAAAGTCTATGAATTTGAAATTTTTCCAGCTACAAACATAACTTTGTAAAAATATTTAGGCTTCTGTAGGCTAGGTATTTTCTAATATTTTTGAAAATAAAATATGGCTTTATAATTCGGGTGAGTATGTCTTTGAGTATGTGTTATTATCTAGTAAATATGTCTCAAGGTCATGAAGAAAACAGCGTTTGAATGAGAACGAAACATATTTTTTTCTTATTTCACTTAATATTTTTATATTTTTGTATGAAATGTACCAAAGAGCGTTCCAGAAATGAATACTCCGTCTTTGATATATTCGAAAATGATACTCAATTTCTCGTGTCACATTTACTTAAGTCAGAAGTCCTCAAGTTCAGCTCGAAAATAAACTTTATCCCCACATCTTTTCCTGAAGCTTACACATGTAAGCTACACACATGCCAAGTTTCAAGATTTCTGCCAGATGGGACCATACTTCCAGCTAAGGAGCAGTACTAATGGTCCCAAGTTAGGGTGAAAAAGGGTTTTATAATCAATCATTGAAAATCGTTGTGTATCGCATACCATACGTAGATCGTCTTCTACTGGTATGTCTAGGGGTTATCTAGTTTATAAACGATTCGCAGACATATTCGGTTTAGATGTATAAACTAATACCTACCCTACCTACCTTTAAAACACATGCATAAACAATTTTGGACTTCTAACGCAAAAGTCTTGTGGTTAGCCATCCAAGCCATTTCACGAGCCTTATAATTTGTAGTCATAATCTCAGTACACCGTAACTAGTCCATGTACACGCGCCTACTTCTAAAAATGCGAAATATGATTTCCACGTCACACAGCACAACTGTAATCCATCAGTATTTATGCTCATCCATTGGCCCTGCATAAAATAATGAGAGCAGTATGATGATATGATATGAACCGTCTATTTCGGTCTAACGCAGCTGCTTATGGAACTGGCATTGGGGCAATAAGCCATTTGGGCTTTGAACCGTACCGAATGCATCTCTCATTGATTGATATTGGATAGATACCTACATAGGTATAGCAAACATTTATCAAGCTTAGAGTTTCGCCAATCACCAGCAGTGGGATGGCGAAAGCTAATAAGATAAAAGAAGATCGCGCACTTTTAACTGATCCATAGGGATTAATACTTTCCTGTATTTTAGGGGAATTTGGGGTGGCATGCGATATACCGTGTCATCCTGGTTAACGGCACCAAAAATATTGCATGTAGGGTAGATAGAGAAATCCAGCTGTACGATCCCACTAAAACGGTAGTAGTAAGGCTTGGGACAGCTAAGCTTGCGACTACCCTCCCGTCGAAGCGGCCGCTGACCAATAACTTGTTGTTATCTATGTGTCCTTCCGGATCAGTTCGCTACGTCCACTGTCCCAGGCAAAACAGGCCTCTATAACAGCGGTCGGCAACGCGCGGCCCGCGGGCCGCTTGCGGCCCTCGAATGCCTGACTTGCGGCCCGTGGATGTCTTGTAAATACGAGTATGTTGGAGTAATATCAAAATAAATGCATGCACGAACCGCAAGCAACCGTATAGTCAACAGTAACATTGAAAGTATCATGTTTGCTGCGCGCGAACTCTGAACAATCGTATAGTAGTGAATAGATACAAAAAATGTGAGGCTTCAAGGTAAATTTTTGATATGTAGGTAAACTGAAGTAAAAGCATTTCAAATCAAAATTAAACTCCTTATAAAACATATTGATGAAAAAAGTTGGATCATTTTCTGAATTGTAAAGTAGCTGATAAGGAAGGTGAAATTAATTTTCATTAGAAAATGATAAAATGAAAGATATTATATTACAATTTCAAATTCAAATCAGCCACGGATGTGGTGATTTAAAAAAAAATCAATTAAACTGAAGGTGTTTGCAAACCCCTTTTCATGTGATATTAACTAAATCATAATATTTTATTATTATTGATCTCCAATCTAATAATGATGTTCTCAAAAGCATTTGTATGTACTCGATGATCTCGTTAAATTTTACAGTAGCTTTCCTTCTGATTTTGACGAATTTAAAATATTTGTCAGCAGTTCATCACAGTTTGGTAGCACTTATTTTGCAAACAAACGTTTTCAATTGTTAATTATAGAAAAAACAAATGTGTATCTCGTCTCGCAGATGAGCTAATAAAATTCCAAAACCCCTTCACTCCATTCACCCTTTGATGAAGTATAGGTTCTAGGGTTTTTGTCACAAGTGCGGCCCGTCTTTATATTATTTTGCCAGTTAGTGGCCCTTGCCTGCCAAAAGGTTGCCGACCGCTGCTCTATAATATCTGATCCAGACTGGAACTCTCAAAAAAACGAAAAAGAAAGGACTTAAAGCAAACCGGACTCCAACTCTCGGATTTTCGTACGATACACGAATACCGACCGCATTAGCTCATATTCGGAAGCGGTGTGATTCAAGTCGGATCTTACAAGACGAAGCATATCATTTAGTCGTGTTTTATCGCTTTTATGATTTCCGTACTAAAGTAACAAGTAAGGCAACTCGCTAACAGTGATCCTAATTAGCTTGGTAATTTAAATTATACCTACCTACACTTAACTTAAACTGGATGGAACAAAGAAAAAGGCATAATATATGCAAGATGTCAATAATTTTGGTACCTATACCTAATTATAATGCAGTGTTGGTTTTGTCCAGATGACAAAACTCAGCCTATTCAAAAGATGGATAGCCTGGACGGACGATGATGGATACGCTGAGAATTAGATTTACGACGCAAATCCTAGTCAAGATTTAATTTAATAGTTATTTTGAGTTGTACCCTGCGATGTATGTTTGATAGATTAAAAGCACTTTGATGTGGTAGATGAAGATTTTCATATCTAATCTTATCTTTACGCTTCGCCTGAATGATAAACTATTTATGCTACTTAATCTATTTTTAAAGGCACTGCTCAATATTGCTCAATGGTAAACATTTGCGCTTTGCCTACCCCGCTAGGGACGTAGGCGTGATGCCTATGGGTAAATATGTAGATAAACATTTAAATATTTGTTGTTGCTGCTCCTACACTAAAAAGTGAATTGTATTTTTTCGACTGTTTGTTCGTTCTAGTTTTTTCGTTTCGTTTCTAATTGCTTATAAACTATTTAACAAGTTTTAACAAAAATAGCATCACAAAAATGAGGACTCACAACTGTCAGTTTTTAAAGAGCAATAATGGATGGAGCTCTTTGTAGATACCATTTTTGTTTACGGCGTCGTAAACTCATGAAAGTCCGTCGCGTGTGATGTTGGGAGCGGTATGTTTCTGCGTAGGTAAACACATATTTCTATAAAACTTTTAAGAGTAATCTAAGAAAGAAATACATACTTACCTATCATTATCATGGATGGTTTAACTATTAGTTTAGTTAGAGCAACACGAGTGCCACCAGAATCACCAGCCACTGTAGGATGCCCAATATGTCCATGATACTTAAAGTTTCTACCAATATACTAACAACTTTCTTTTCGATATTTTCTAAATCTATAAGGGGCAAGCTTCACAGAGGAGACGTGTGACGCGACGCGTAACGTGACAACTATCAGACAAGCGATCGTCAGCCGTTATCAATCCGACGCGCGTCTCACGTGTGTAGCTTTGTCTCTTCTGTTTCATACATTTCATATGGAAATGGTTTTAAGCATCGCAATGCCGCACGTTTCACGTCTCCGACGATAACTTGTTTATGGAACTTGCGTGCGCCTAGTGTTTATAAATGTCAAACTGAATAAACAAAACATTTTTATGTAGGTAAATAAATTTTTCTACCCTCCTAAAGGGGATATTATAAATTGCATATCAAATAAATAATCGCCTATCAATACATATTCATCATTTATATTGTTTTTTACATCAAATATCTTACTTCACTACAAATAAACTAGATGTTTAACAAAACATAAACTGCAGATAATTCGAAATTTTACATCAATATGACATAACTTTTTTCCTCATAATGCAATACAGATAAATTTATTTTTGTACTAAAATACTACATACATAGCATGAATACTGACTGCACAGCAAATTTTCCATATTTCATAGCAAAATAACTATCCTAGTCGCATATTAACCAGTAAACATACGTAAGTAAACATAAGTTTATAGGTCCGTTAGGTACCTATAGCCTAACCGAACCTGGCGCGGAAAGCGCCAGGTTAGGTTAGGTTAGGTTAGAACTTTGACCACAACGCACGAGCCGAGCGAGCGGAGCGAGCGTGCCGCGGCAGCGGCCGGCGATGTGCCAGAAACGACACGCTATGCGCGTCATATATTTAAAATATGATTATCGATGTGCATGATTAACGATGATGGTTCATCTCTTATAAAAACTGCTGTAAATAATATAAAAATAGAAGCTATATTTAAAAGAAAAAGAGTTAACAGGTATAATGTGCATTAAGATTATTAGCTGTGCATTGATGAAAAAGCTTTTGCTTTAGGAAAAATCGCTGTACGCTGCGAAAATAAATTGTAGTGTGTTTAGTGATATTTTGAGTTGAATATTTTGCTGTGCAATCAGTAATTTTGATGGGAATTTGGAATCTTATTGCATAGAAAAAGGATATTTTTTGATTTGCGTTTAAATACTACCCCTCCTAAAGTCAGCCTGCGTAGTTATTTCCATCAATGAAAAACGTATGTAAACGTGTTACAAAACAACCAATAAAGCTCAAAGGGTGTGGAAAGGTCCGTTGCAAAGAGTTAATTAACATAAAAATTAAAGCCGTAGTATCGTTTTTGAAAACTACGAAAAAAATATTTTTTTATTTAATTACACTTATTTTTAATCGTGGCATCGCAGCACTAATTATGACAGCTCAAAGTTCAAATGAAGTTACCGACGCGGCGAAGCGCAGTTCGGTTTACATTGCTGGCTATTACATGAATGTCATCAATAAAAGAAACTAAGTCAACCAGCAATGTATGCCGAAGCGGACTTTGTTCGCCTGGTAGTGTAGCACCTGACCTAGACTAGTGATGTGATTATTTTATCGACTGATGATAATGAAAAATATTCTTTTTTTTGGTTAGTTATGTAACAGGTTACAACGTTTGTAATGAAAATGACACTAAAATTTTAGATATCAATTACAATGACACTTTTACGCAAAGTTTTACGAGACACATCATAAACATAATCGTCTCAATAAATCAACGCGTCTAGTTGTTCTAGACTAGACGTTATAAAATAATGATTATCAATATAATAATAAAAAATTGAATTTCTACCGAGTGTATTTTATTTTATTACATTTGAGGAGCTTACAGCTACTTTTACAATATAATTTTAAGTTTATAAGTACTTACAAGCCAATTACAAAGCTAGTGTAGCGGTTATATTTACCTACCTATTTCAGTTAAATAGTTCACCATTTTAGTTAAATATAAATAGTAAGTTAATCAATAAATAATTGTTTTAAAAGCAGAACTAAGTATGAAGAAAGGCATTTCACCAATTTAGGACATCCCTTTACTTTTATCTGGTTTAAATCGGCTGACAAAACGAATCTTACAACGGTTTTCAATAAAATTATTGAAGCAGTAAAAATAATATCGCGAGAAATGTTTAATTTAGCGATTAGACCTGCCATACTCTACGGTACAGAATGTTGGGCATCAACTAAACAACATCTGTCGAAACTGCACACGATAGAAATGCGAATGTTACGCTGGTCAGCGGGAGTCACACTTATGGACAAAGTCCGTAATGTCCACATCAGAGGAAGCTACAAGATTGCCCCCACAGACAAATGAAACCTTTTTCGCGCAGCGCTACTAGACACGCCTTTTGTCAAAATTTCATACAAGACAAGCCTGTCATTTTTGAATGTTTTTGAACGAGTTTGTCATTTGAGGTGATAGCTCATTTAACCGTTCCGTACGCGTCATATTTTGAAATTTTGTATGAAATTCTATGCCACTTAGGGTGCTGTGCGTACGGTTCGGAACAGAGTGCGTTCACCCTAAAGTGTTGCCACAACCGTCTTTTCAAAATACACATATCCGTCGCCAAAACCTAAATTTGGAGTGTATGAGATTAAATAAAAAAAAGGGACTGAAAATGGCCCCTTCATCCCCGTGGTCCACCTCCTGGTCCACCTGGTGGACCACGGGTACGTTATTTTTTCCCTGTGGTCCAGGACAGGTGTCAGCTGTCACACAAAAAAGTGGTTTATATCGGAAACTATGCATGCTAGACTTTTAGTTTCTTTGGAAAAGTTGTAGGCCTTAACAAGATCTACATGACAAGTGTCAGCTGTCATACTAAAAAGTCGTTTAAATCAGAAACTATGCGTGCTAGACTATTAGTTTCTTTGGGAAAGTTGTATGCCTTAACGAGATCTACATGACAGGTGTCAGCTGTCACACTAAAAAGTGGTTTATATCGAAAACTATGCGTGCTAGACTATTAGTTTCTTTGGGAAAGTTGTAGGCCTTAACGAGATCTACATGACATGTGTCAGCTGTCAAACTAACAAGTCGTTTAAATCAGAAATTATGCGTGCTAGACTATTAGTTTCTTTGGAAAAGTTGTAGGCCTAAACGAGATCTACATGACAGGTGTCAGCTGTCACACTAAAAAGTCGTTTAAATCAGAAACTATGCATGCTAGACTATTAGTTTCTTTGGGATAGTTGTAGGCCTTAACAAGATCTACATGACAGGTGTCAGCTGTCACACTAAAAAGTGGTTTATATCGGAAACTATGCGTGCTAGACTATTAGTTTCTTTGGGAGTTTTGTAGGCTATAACGAGATCTACATGACAGGTGTCAGCTGTCAAACTAAAAAGTCGTTTATATCGGAAACTATGCGTGCTAAACTTAAATCGTTATTCATAGTTAAAATTATTTACCTACCAGCTTGCTATTACCTACATAAAATGAAAAAATTACAAATAACACGTGGGAGTCAAAAAAGGACGTCAAGTTCGAGAAATATAAGCTGGTGGCAACACTGGGAATGGCAATTCGGTAAACCAAATTGACACGCTATATTGCTCAAAGGGCGTCTCTATCGGGGACCGCGAATGTCATTTTTTTGCTCTGTGATTGCCCCGATTACAGACAAGGTAAAGGAACGACGCCTGAGATGGTATAGACATGTGCTACGCCGCCCTGAAGACCATATGGTACGAGCAGCCCTAAACATACCAACGACGACGCGACGCCGCGGAAGACCCCCCGCTACTTGGTTGACGACGGTCCAGAAAGATCTGAAAGAGACAAATATAGATGCCGAAACTGCTCAGGACAGAGAAAAATGGAAAAAACAGACAAGGAGAGCCGACCCCAGATGATGGGATAAGGCTAAGGAGAAGAAGAAGAGAAATGTTTAATTTGACGCATGTAACTACACAATACATAACATATACCTACATAAATCACAAACCAATATTTTGCTTAATCTTTTATTGGAGCTGTTAGCGCTTCTAATAATACGTTTGATGATTTACATACAAAGGTAGGTATTTATGGTTATTTAAGGTAATATTCTTTATTCAATATTTTAAGCATTATTAATTCAAGGCAAGATCACCAAAGTGCAGACGAGTAATTTAATTTCCCAAAAGGGAAAAAAGTCCAAAATCACTGTGTAATTGCTACCTATATTAGTATGAGTAAAGCAGGGCAGCAGTAACCTATGACTACTTAGGTATCTCCTTCATCCATTGCTAAGGTACTTACTTATACCGAATCAAATAATATGTAGTAAGCATTGGCCATTTCTTATATCTTGAACAAATAAGATGAATACCCCTTGTAAGCAGCAACAAGAATTTGAATTTCCCAATTTTCGTGTTCCAAATATACAGCACAGACACGTCACATACAATCAAAATTCCCAGCTGCGGAATCTAGGGCTCGCTGCTGACAAAAGATGGGAATACAGACACTACAGTTAAAATTAAATTGAGCGGATCTACTATAACTCGACCGCTTCGTTGTTGAATCATGAAGATTTCATTGAACCTGATTGGCGAAAACAGTAGGTATATTTGTGTTTGTGGTTTTCTTCTTTAAGTATTTACAATGGCAATTTACCCCGGATGAGCCTTTTGAGTCCAAACAATTATATCTACAGTGGTAATTAACCCCGAATAAGTCTTTTGAGTCTAAAAGATGATGTCCTTTTGGTTTTCTCTGGATATACCTACCTACTAGTCCTCCATAGTGCAAGCAGCAGGAAAGGAAAGGCATGCCACTAAAAATGGTGGCGTTATTTATGCAGTTAATACGTTGTGTAGTATTCCTATATTTATATATTTTTTATTATTATTATTATTTATGTTTGGTTAAAACCGGATGCTGTCTCAATATTTTCTTGGAAATATTCTCCGCATGTAAGATCTCTGAATAACGGCAATTAAACTTCAGCTTCGTGAAAAACATCTGTTTTAAGACAGGAAATGCCTGTTCATTTCTGACAGCGGCATTATCATATCTCAAATCGCTGATTTCAGTGTAGGCGGGTTATACTATACACATGTTTAATCATCCGGACTCTCTTGAATTTCACCGGTACAGCTGCTGCTCATTACAGTGACTTTGATGTCGCATTTAAAATGCGTATTTTGTTTCAGATTCCGCCTTTGTAACGTCATGCACAAGAAATCTCACAAGAAAAAGGTTTGTATCCAACTGTTTGTTGAAACATCATCTCAACGCGTTGCGAATTGTTTTATGCTTGTCGTCACGATCTTTCCCTGAAGCGAAGACAGGTGGCTAAGGTTGCCAGCCTTAAATAAAAACAGTAGAAAATTGGTGGGCACTTGATTTTTGTGATTGATCAATGTCTTGGCTGCAAAACAGAGCTCTATGAAAATGGACTGGGAGTTTAGGATAGCAGTTGATAGTATGGCACGGGAAAACATATTACTCATACAGGAAACATAGCAGCAAGAGAAGCCGCTGCGAATAAAATGTGTCCCGCATCCTTGAGCTACTGTGAAAATGTATGCAAGAAATTCCAATTAAACAGTCCGAGTGAGAGTGAAATTGATAATAAGAGGAGTTGTCATGAAGCAGACAATGCGACCACACAATTTGCCGGGTGCCAAGCGCGGCACGCACGCCGCTACCGGCATTTGGCAGCTGCGTGCCGCTAGCCGATTCTACTAATTCCTAGTCTGTTTTAAAATTATATTATAGTTCTTATCAAAATATATGAAATAGGCCTTTTTATTTAGAAATATAATTCATTACAGGGATCGTATTAATGTTTGTATAATCTCGATATTTAACGATCATTGCTGACTAAGGAAAGCCCCTTGTTGGGCGCCATTTATGTTTTTCATAGTACTAGTAGAGTTCCAGCTAGTATAAGTGAATTATGGAATAATCAAATGTAGCTGTTTTTAAACTAAGTATGTTTGTTATTTGCAGTAGTTTTTGAGGGTATTTATTTTTATAATTTATAAGCACCTAAATATTAGAATTTGGAACCGTAGGTACGTATCTAGAGTAGGTATTGCAATTTCATTTTACGTCTTCGTAAGATCATAGTGAATGTGCTGATGCTGCAGTTTGTTTTTTTTTTATATCATGATGATCCTCGGATAACAATTTAAATGAAGTATTAACTTTCCTGTTATTTATGTAATTGAAGCCCATCCGGAAAGTACTCCATTGAGAGACTCACTGGAGGTAAATGTAGCCTGTCATTTATTATTTTACTATAGACCCTTAGTCCATATTGCAAAACATAAAAAACCTGTGAGGGTGAGACGTAGAATAGGTATAGTAACATCTTCGACAGGCTGGCAGTTATCACTCTGGCCGACACGCCCCGAAAGACTTGGGCAACTCAGTCTTGAAGCGATGGCGCCAAAACAGACAAATTTATGGGGTCGCTTGGTCGTTTTGAGGTGCATCGACTTGTCATTATTCTTGCTGGCGATGTATCTCTGTCTGTAGCGCAGTTGACTGCTATTGATAGAGTTGTAGGTTAATGTTTCTTTTTGTGAAAATGTTGTTTCGATTTAGAATTTAGATCGTGAGGTGTAAAGAAAGATTGATCTTTTTGTGTTTTAACTATGTTGTTAGGTACATTTTAGAAAGTGAAATAAAAACCACCAAACCCTGCATAAATGCAGTATTATGGCCTCTGTTCCCGGAAATAAGTAAATGTTGGTTGATTTCAGTTAATTTTGAACAGAAAAATTACTACAAAATACGCATAATCGGTACCTACCCATTTTTGATACCGTAATAAATATTCAAAACGAAAGAACGACTGGAACGTCTTCCTCCACTAATCATTTTTAGGGTTTCGTAGTCTACTAGAAACCCTTATAGTTTCGTCATGTCTGTCTGTCTGTCTGTCTGTCTGTCTGTCTGTCTGTCTGTATGCCGCGCCCTCATATCTTCGTCAGTTTTAGAGCTATCGACATGAAATTTGGTGAGAAAATAGATCGTGTTGACCCAAATATACAAATGTTAAGAAAAAAATATTTTAAATGTTTTTTGGACCCCCTCCCATACAAGTGAAAGGGGGGCAAAAAATTTTTTTTTCTTCTGTAATAATGAGTAGGGTATCGTTGAATAGGTCTTTTAAAACTAAGGAGAGGTTTCTTTGAAACAAAGTCACTAAAATGTTTCTGTCACGAGATATTTGCTTTTAAAAGGGGCGTTTTTGACCCATAATTTGTTCCAGCTGTAACTTCTAAAGTACAAACGCAAAAAATTTGAAATAATTATGGAATATAGCTTACAATCTGAAGTTACAATGAAAACTATATCGGATATTGTCCCCTTAAAGGTTTCAGAAAAAAATGAGTTTTTCTATTTGCGGTTGGTCATCATACTGCTGCTAACAAACCAGCAACAAAATTAAGTTTGTAATGCTGAAAAACCTGATATTTAAACGTTGACTACGAAACCCTATTTGTGGGCGTGTCTGACACGCTCTTGGCCGGTTTTTTTATTGTAACTCAGCAGCGATCACTATTAATTCTACAGCCGCCCCGTATCGTTTGTCCACGCATCAGTAAATCTTTGGTCGATATTTCATCGCATCGCAAGATATGCGCAGTCGCAAACAGCTGCACGGGGCGGGATTTTTGTGAGACGCAGCAACTTGCATTGCCAAGTGTTGCCATCTCGAAATAGACGTACCAGCTGTATTAACTTCAAGGGCTTCTGTAATTTTGGCCCAAATATTCTGGAAGATTATTTTATGAGTTGCAGCTGATGCAATGCTCATGACACAAAATACTAATTTCAAGAAATTTATCATGGAAGCGAAGGTTAGCAAATTGCAAGCTAGAGGCAAGTGTGTCATCCCGATCCAAATAAGATGAATCACAGACTAAATGCAAAGATATATTTAAAAATGAAAGTAATGAAATTCAAGACCACCCATCATGTTATTGACCTAATCAAATTAAATATTACATAGCACGTCAGATGCGACGCCAGTATGTCATGTCATGTCACACGTCATGTTTCAGGCGTGGGAGTTGAGCCAACGATCGCTATCGTATCGACTGTCTCGATCCCGAGGCCGATTCGCTACCACTAGTACAACACCCGTTCATTAAAATTTCATGCTGAATTACTCTAAGAGGCAAGCTCCACAGACGAGACGTAAGACATGAGACATCGCGAAGCTTGAAACCATTTCCACATAAAAATGCATGAAACAGAAAAGAAAGCTACTCACGGAGACACGAGTCGCATCGATGACGGTCGACGATCGCTTGTCTGAAACATTTCCTCATACGTGTCACTTCACAGGTCTCCTTAGCCCCAAACTCCACATAGAGGACATGGAGAGGACATAGGACGTAGGGCATGACGCTTGACGTTTGCCATCGCGACGTTTCCAAACAAAATGTACGAAAAAGTTTTGACAAAGGCACACACAAGCGTTGCCAGAGCGTCGCATCTATGACAGCTATCGTCAAAAACTAAGAAGAATATTTGACGATCACTTGTCTGTCAACTGTCATTCTTACGTCCTATGCCCTTCGTCTTTTTGGTGGAGTTTGCGCCTTAGTGAAGCTTGCGCCCAAGACTGTTATGAAATATGGCGATCGGAAATTAAAAAACCTTAAATATAGTAAATAATCAGCTGTGAGTTGTGAGTCAATTTTGCATTATGGGTAAAATACAATTTTGGGCCTTCTACATTCAACGCCTAGACGTAGGGAACAGCTGCATTAACGTTGAAGTAACCGAACATTACCCACTCATCATACAAAGAACTACGAATGAACTAAAAATAAATAATATCGGCAATGACATTATCGTCAAGAGCAGAACAAAATAACAATTAGCAAAACAGGTAGGCGTTAGCAACAAAACAAACAAAAACAAATTAAATGACACGCTTCTTTCAGCACCGAAAAAGTGTCGACAGGAGATCAGCTTAACTAAGAAGTGAGTAGTTAATAATATTTTAAAAAGCAGTTAGCCTAAGTATCGGAAAGAACAACCAGACATTCTTTAGATAACTAAAACTTCATGTCCGCATGTTGCATATCGCAAAGTAGGTAGGTATATGAAAATTCTAAAATGTTGAAGTCAGTTTAAATGAATCTGCATCATTAGTCGCGGTTCACATTATAGTTAATTTTGTCGTTTATCGTCGCCTGGCACCGAGTCAACAATGGAAGTTTGTAAAACAAAGTAAAAGTATTATGTGCCAGAAACAACATTGTATCGTTTATCCGCAACTATAATTATTATTAATAGAATTATTTAAGGCGGTAGTTTAAAATTCACATTAACCGCAACCACAATGGAATCACATCGTAAATTTTCCAAATCCATCACTGATTTAGCGGTAAATTTTTATGAGGTAGGTATAAAATAAAACATTGTTTGGACTTCATGTTTACCCAACGACTGTATTTGCTTTGTTATACAAAACATAAGTTATCATGATTATAATAAATAAAAAAATAACAATTGGAAATAACCTAACTTGTGATACCAATTAAGGATATCACTACTGAAGCGAACTGACTCACAGAATCTAATGTTTCAAGATATTTAGTTTATAAATTATTTGCTGAATACAATTTTGCACATTAAATGTATTGTATGAATGCCAAACTACCCTCGAGACTCGTTTATTAGATCAGACAAGATAGAGGCACTGCCAAAGACCGTATCAAATTCATACTGAAATAAAAGTGAATGAGACGTTGACAAAGTGAAAAAAAGAACGAAAGTGATCATATCAAAAAACTTAGGCACAGCTTTGGTTAAAAATCGTAACCAACCTAGAACCTACATAATTAATAATGTCATTGATTGTAACATTTAGATTGTCCAGTTTGTCTAATAAACACTATAAAATATGCTGCTAGCTAGTACTTTAGCTACTGCACTGCGCAACAGTAAACCTCAATGTAATAAACTTAAAATATAACAGGATTGTTAAAAACTGTTTAAAAAGAACGAAATCGGCTTCTTTCAAGAAGTGTTGATCTAATTTTACAATTCTTATGATGACGTCTGCTCTCGGCTAGACGAAACAAAGCAAAATAAAACAATTCTTAGGAATTTTGCATGCCTACTTCTTGAGATCGAAAATTCTCTAAAATCGTTTTGAGATCACAAGGACCATTTTGACAGAAGCACTTAGCATTGAAAACGCTTATTTACAAACAAAATGCCAGTCGAGAGCAAATCGAAGCTAGACACAATATCAGATCTTAGCTTAGTTGGTGGGTACCTTACCTACCTTGTGTTAATGAAAGCAAACGACCATGTTTTGGATTCGTTTTCAACAATATGGTACCTATAAATAAACTCATTTCCACGTCCCTATACCACACCAGAACACCCCTAAATATCAACCAGATATTCTCGTAGAATGTCTAGAAATCTTTCATCTTATACCACTCTTCTAAAATATTATTTTAACGTTAAGAAGATAGAGGCAAAACGAGTTCCATCTTGCTTGGTTCTTGGATTTAATAATAATTTTGTGGCTTTTGTACCTACTTCGATGTTCAGAAATAAAAATTTATCATAAACCAAGCTCGGTATAAACTATTATACAAATTCTATCCAGAATTGAACACGTAGCATTCATCGCGAATGGACTGAAGAATTTTATCAGCAGATTTAATTTTGGCATCCACTTGTACAATCCTAATCTTATATTGAGAACATTAGCCTCTGCGTGTAATTTATGGGAATAAACAAGTACTTAGCTGTACATTAGGAAGATTTTACTCAAGTGTTAAATACACTGGAAGTTCCGTATTAGGGTGTGTGTACAGGGTTACATTTAATTAAGAACCTACAAATATTTTAAGGGCGTGTTCTACTTGCAAAACTTAACAACTTTTAAAATGAAAAAAAGAAATTGGTCATGCCAATCTCCCATACAGACCTATTTGGATGATGACATTAAATTTCTTTTCAACTATCGGCCCGTTAGCGGTTTCGCGCGCTGCAACTCTTTTTTCAGCGGGAAAAAGAGATTTTCTCGGTATGTGTTATGTATACATATTATAAACCTTCCTCGTTGTGTGGTTTAGGTGGAGGTAGCGAATTTCACGACAGACAGACATACAGGGAAACACAAAAAGCGACTTCATTTTATACTATGTATTGAAGCGCATTGAATTATTCGTTTGTGGCAGGTATCTTCTAAATCTTGGCAAGGGATAGTAGGTCTTGACAGAATGATTTAGTGCTACAATTCAGCACATCTCAACAGAATGATACAATGTTATAAAACATGGAAATGACGTGAGAGCTTCCATCTTCCAACAATATGTGCGCCAACCTTAACCTGTTCAATTTCACGGTCATAAATATCATTGGCAGGGTTATGAAACAGATTTTTACAGTCTGCCATTGGCACGGCCAGTCAAGTGGTGAACAGAAATACACCTAGACACCGCCTACCAAAACACCCATTCAGTGTTTCTATACTGAATACATTTCCCGTTGCTTCCAAAGTCGCGTTTCTTTCCATTCATAAAAACCTGTCTCTCCTCTGTCTCGAAAGCGCATATTTATTTTGTTGAAGAGCGGCGCGGATGTTCCGCCGCATATTCTGTGTAAGATTTAATAAAATTAATATCTTTCAACGAGTGTCTCCTTCGGAACGGAAAAACATAGTTTTAGAAGTGACCGGTGTTTATTTTTGTTCAGCAAAAGAAGAGAGGGCGAGGCGATGGAGGTCGCAACAAGGAGAACCTGGTTGAAGAAGAGCAACCTGAAGTCGAGGAGAACGGAGAAGAAACGAAAGAAGCACAACCAGAGAAGAAGCTCTGTTATGAAGTTAAACATTCGGAGGTTATGGGCAGGTTAGTACGTACTGTACATGTAGAAACACTTATAACGAATAAAAACCTTTAATTATTTTTCATAATCATAACAAAAAAATTCTGCCAGCTATCTGACCAACCAAGTGGACGTTTCGGGAAGTAGGCTTTCTGCACATGAATATATGCCACTTCAGTTTGCTGCTGTACATACATACCTTCCACCTTATTCGGTATGAATGGTGATGATGATGATAATGATGATCTCTCTCCGGTATGAGTACGACAAACATCACTTGGTCATGCGTCAACTTCGAGCAACGTGATCTTCCGTCCCGTTCCGCGATGAGCGTCAATAAATAAAATTACTTGACTTATAATGCAAATTAAGTATTTTTTTCCTACTCAGCTTACATTAACGATGTCGGATCTGTTCTACATTTAAATCGCACAATAAAGTTCTAACACCATCAATGCTGCCATTAATTTACTATTCGCCCAATGTTTAAACAAACTGCAAGCTGTAAATTTTCTTCGCGGGTATCTTGTCGTTCATTAGTCGAAGCGTAAAAAAAATGGCGCTGGGGAAATTTATGACTGAAATAGCTAGACAACGTTAAATGGCTCGTTTTGGCAGTGGGCGGACATGTTTTCAGACAAGTTAATACTAAAGTAGGTAGCTTAGTCAAACCGAAGAGCAAAATTATGATGGATTGTTGGCTCGTATAAAATTATCATCCACGTATATACTATTTATAATTTGCGGATATTTGTTTTAAAAGTTTGTTGGGATGGGACACGCGTTTGGCTAGATAAAAGTAAAATTCATCCATCCAAGTAATCACACAGACATCACTCCTCTATACTTTACGATGTAAGCAGACCCTAAAATACCGTATAATGTATTTCCACAGCTGATAATATGTATCACCCATCACGCCTCTATCCCTTTCGATGTAGGCAAACCCTAAAAAACCGTATAAACTTCTTCTTCTTCGCTATGTGAAGCTTGACAAATATTAATTCTTCGTTATTTTCTTAATTTCCAGATATTTGATAGCGAGTCGCGACATTCGAGCAGGCGAGATCATTATAGAAGAGCCTGCTCTAGCAGTAGGCCCTTGCAGCGGCTGCGCTCTCATCTGCTTAGGGTGCTACAGGGAACTCGACGAGAGCAACTTTTCTAAGTAAGTATGCTTCCTTCTTCCCAATCATCATTTACAACAAAGATCACTGCTGAAAATCTTCCGTCCTGTTTTTCTAGACTCAGTGCTCTCGTATTGGCGGTAAATGTTAAAAATTTGGTTTTCACAGGAAACGAAGCTGTATATTATTTCCTGCGTAGTAGGTTTATAAGATTTATTATCTCTAAATCGCTTTCAACAATTTATTAATTATATCCAAATCAATCGTTTTACCATATCAGTTCGACTTTATCCGACAAAAGCTTTTGTGAAAAAGAAAACAAGCAACTAAGCGCCTGCCTATTTAATGAAAGCAATGTTACAGTATAGTAGCTATAGTCCTACAATATGATACAACTGCAGGTACCAGTCTCACTGAATTGTATAGATAACAAACCAATAACGTTTTTCAGCCAGGTAAAAAAATTCATTCAATAGTCAGATAAATATTTATTGCTTTTCTTTTCAGATGTCAAGGTTGCAAATGGCCAATGTGCAGCAGCTCTTGCCCAGGAAAGGGCAAATACACTGGACACTCGACGTACGAGTGCGAGACGCTCAAGGCAGTGCCTCCCGACTACAGCAAACTGGACGATTTGAAGGACTGCTATCATGCTTTGATGCCTTTAAGGTAGGCGATCCGTCCACAGACAGTATTCTGTATCGTCAATGCAACGGAAAATAGTACCTACAAAAAGTGCGAGTAGGACACCGAGTTATATGAATATGTCCAATGATCTAGGTAACCCAAGTGTATCAATAGCAATACCTACTCAAGTTAACATAGCAAGCCACTTTATTTGATAAAGATATAAAGGCATTTGAAGGCATGTTAGATTTTTTTAATGTTATACATTTTCGTACTTTAACGACAACGATTACAAAATAGGGTTGTCTAAAGGTCCTTTGTAACTTTCAGTTACTATAAGCTGATATTCAACGTCCTAATGATGCTATTTCCAGATGCCTGCTGCTGAAGACAGCAGATCCCGACAAGTGGAACAAAGTTTCGTTGATGGAGCCCCACAACGACATAAGGCGAGCAAGAGGAGAAATCTACCCCGTCAACGAGAAGATGGTCGTGCAGAGACTCAAGAAGTGGGGACTCAAATACGATACAGAGGAGATACATACTGTGTGTGGAATATTAGAGGTACGTGTAACAAAAAATAATAATAAGACACTAAGAAAAAAAATACACACTGCGACACTATTTCTAATAACTATTTAAAAAAAATCATCATCGGTTTAATCAAAATATCTAGGAACAGAAACCATAACAGCCACAACAGTACACTGCTGGACATGGGCCTCCACCTATCAGGAAGTATTGCCATACTGACCACACTTGGCAGGTGGATTGGCGAGCGCAGTACAATACTTTGCATGGGAACGCTTCTGCCGAGGTACTCGCTTAGAGGGTCTATCCCATAGTTCATGGGTAGAGTTGGGGTGATGCTATTGTAAGCCGAACAGGAAAATCGTTACATAATCCGAACTAGCTAAATCTTCGACGGTGTAATAAAACACGAACCAACTGACACTCAACCTTGAACAAAAGGAAAAAAATAATACCAACTTTTTTTTTCATTCCAGGTAAATGCATTTGAAGTGGGCGGAACCGGCAAGAACGCGCGAGCTTTGTACGACAAGGCATACCTGCTAGCCCACGACTGCACCCCAACCACGACCCATACGGATGCGGAGAAGCTTCCGGGAAGACCGCTGATCATACGAGCGTCAGTAGCGCATAAGGCTGGCGACTTGATATCGCTGTGCTATGCGTATACTTTGCAGGTAATTCGAAGGTTAAAGAATGAAATATTATGCACACTTCCGAGTGAGCCCTCGCTCCCTACGAAATAGTTAGGTGTAGCTTTCAAGGCCCCGGCCCCGGGGTCATAAGGGCATATCCCAATAATAATAAAAAGACGAAATATTATAAAATTTTGGTAATCCCATCCCCATACAAAATAACAAGCTAAGCTAGCTTGTGTTTGGGGTAGGTATTACTTTGTATGAGTCGACAAACTTTTCCCGTTATTTGAGTTCCTTGGCCATAGTCCAATCTCAATGCCAACGAACCCTTTGTTTTCTTGCAGGGCACCTTGAAAAGGCGAGAGCATATAAAACTGAGCAAGTTCTTCGACTGCTGCTGCAAGCGTTGCTCGGACCCCACCGAACTGGGGACTTATGCGAGCGCGTTTCGCTGTCCAAAGTGCGCTGGGCGGGTACTACCGTCAGCGCCTCTCGAACCAAACGCGCCATGGACCTGTATTGACAACGGATGCAGCTATGCCATGCCTGCGGTGGCTGTGCAGTTGCTTTTGAAGAGGTAACTGATCTCTTCTTATTTTGATCTTTACTGCGGTAGTCTGAGTCAGATCTGGCCGAGGGAGAGTCAAAAACTGCAAGCTCAACTAGAAGTCCATAAAAGCGATGACATTTCCGCACAACAACTAAAATGTAAATATGTTGCCGTGTGGTGCTGGCAGAGTAGAATAGCACCAACCCCTCTCTTCCCGTGGGGGTCGCAAGAGGCGACCGAGGGATAAACCCGACCCAAACAGCCAGGGCCAACCGTATGGTAGCCGTTAATCCACCACAAAAGCATTTCCAAGGAGGGATGACGTCTGGTAGGCGGCTGGTCGTAAAATTCTGCCAAATCCTTTTGCAACACGATTTTGTGTTCAAGGAAACGTGTTGCGCCGACCCTGAAAGTAATTAGTATAAAGGCAGGAAGATGATGATGGCTAAAATGTAAAATGTTTGATGCAACTCATGACCTTATGACATTGATATACCTAATTTATGAGACCAGAGTTAATTTAATGATAGCAATGTATATTTTGACGACCTTTTTAATTTTCCAAATTGTTTGCTCTATTCCAGGTTAACAGACGAATATGAAGCCATAGACTCGAACGATGTGCCAGGCTTCGAAGAGTTCCTCCACAAATACCGCAACGTTCTCCACTCAGTGCACTACCTCTGTCTGTCAGCCAAACACTCATTGAGCCAGTTGTACGGAAAAGTGGAGAACTACATGATACACGAGATGCCAGAATCAGAGCTGAATAGAAAGATAGAGATCTGTAGAGACCTGATGAAAGTGTTTGATGTGATCGAGCCGGGATACTCAAGGTTGAGAGGTAAGGAATTGTAAAAAATCCATCCCACAATTGCTCACTATTAGTTGAAAAAACTCGTTGAGCTATATGTGTGGCAAATAATGGTATTGTAAAGAGTAACATGACATAGGTCGATAATGAATCGGAATCAAACGGGGAAAAAGAGACATAGTGGAAGCGTCGAACGTTATTGAACAGGTACCTATCAGTATTTTGACTGAATTGAGAGGTAAAGAAACGTCTGTTTACAGAACTATTTAAAAAAAACCTCGTGTTCCTAATGAAAAAGTCAATTTCCCAATATGGAAATTTACCAAAGTTATTGTAAATAATGAAACAAAAATTTTCCACGCCAGCGCCTGCTATTCCACACATAAGTACTTACTTACTTTTTTCGAAAAGCTAAACACACACATTCTTCCTTACTTACTTGGCTTTGTTTCAGGAGTGACATTGTACGAGCTGCATGCTCCGCTGATGATCCTCACAACAAGAGACTTCGAGAGGAAAGCAATCACCAAGGAAAACCTAAGGAAACGTCTGAAAGAGGTATGAAGTAAACCAAACACTGTTAATAAATTAACAGCAATGTTTTCGATTACTAATAGAAAGCAAGAAATCATTTATGCAAGCTTACTTCTGAAAAAAGTGTATAAAGCAAACGTTGATGGAGAGAAACATTAAAATAATTTAGCAAAAAAATGTAATAACTATCTAGCAATTCAATAAAGCATTATGAACAAGGGTCAAACAAATGTAGCAAGTACAAAATTATTGTAAAAAGGCAACACATGCAATTACTAGTAACAAATATCTGATTTACCTGCTTCACATCTTCCAGATCGTCGGCTACCTATCAGAGTCAGCTCTAATCCTGGGCTTCGAGCCGGCACAATCCTCTGAAGGTCTAATGGCGACTGCTGCCAAGGATGCCCTCAGCAAGATCAAGACCTGGGAACAGATCATCGGCAAGATCTCATGAGAACGCTCCAAGGAACAATTTGAAATGTCTTTTTCGGGGGAGGTTTTTAGTATAACGGTTTTTGGAAAGTCGTGCGCGCTAGAGTTGTGTGGTTTTGTCGGAAAATAGAATTAAGATGTTCTTTTTATATGGATGTTTTTTGGTATTTCTAGTCATCAAACGAGTCAAATGCAAAAACAGCAAAATAAAGATGTTGGTTTGTTTAAGACTTATCTAAACAGCAAATAAAGATATTGGTATGACAGAGTACTAACATTTTCCCGAGGAAAAGTTGTCCATTTAAAATGTACTTCGCACAAAGATTATTAATTCGTCTCTTTCTAGTCAACATATTATAAGACCAAAAGGTTTAAAAACGAAAATGAACATGTACCTAGTCGTATATTTGTAAATGCTACCTATGTAAATGAAAAAACTATTCATCATTGAACCCGGTAAGAATACCTACGTCAGCTATAACTACACTGAATGAATACAAAATATCTAAATTTGTTTTTATGAATTATTTGTGCCTATTATAGTACCGGCGTTCGAATAGGCCATATTTGACAGCTGTCAGAAACATGTTAATGCTATGACATAAGGTCTATAGTTTCTTTGTTGACATGTATTCTAGTATGGGTCTGACATCTGTCAAATATGGCCTATTCGAACGCCGGTACTATAGTGAAGTTGTTCGCATACAAATCAACAAAAGACCCTTCAACAAAGACAACTTTTATACTTAACTACCTAAATACTCACACTAATTAATATAGGTACCCAATTTTTATATTTTTTGATTCGTCGTCTTTCTTTTATGTATCTCAATGTCGGTGCTATATACTAAGTTACTAACTAACAAAGAGATTTGATACATTTCTTGACGTAATTTACTCTATCTTTAAAACGTATTATTGTTCTCATTCCTTCTACTAAAAGACATTTAATTATTTAACGAGTGTTGTATTTATTTTCTGAAAATATATGTATTTAGATACTAATATAGCATTTTCAATAAAAAATATAGTAAAATACTTGACGTTTTATTTATATGCATGCACACCTCAACATGACCAAAGAATATGCATCGATGGTACGAAGCTTTAATAAAAAGATGGAAAAGATAAACAGAATAAAAACCCTACAAATCCTAAGTGCATAACGAACAGAGATCATAAAAAGAAAGAAGTACCTATATTAATATAGAGAAGAGAACTGAATAAAAGGTGTAAAATGCATGCAGCGAAATGGTTCCAGTAAAGGATGGTACGGCAGTGTTTGCTTCGCGCTCGACTTGGCGGGGTCACTGCCGTGCCCCCAGATTTGGCAGGAATGTACATCTCAAATGATATTGAAAAACTGCCAATGTATTTTATCATTGGAGGAATTGTGCAGAAAGTTCTTGAATAAATTCGGAAGAACGAACTGAAATGATATTATTGAGATAAATAAAGCAGGAAAGGAACAAGTATTATTTCAATAGAAAAGAAACACTTGTCAACAAAAAACTTAGTTTTAATACAGAGTTATTTCAGCATTTTCAGTTCAATGTCTGAAAAGTCAACCTGAGGCCATCTATTGGCGAACATCCATATGAAGTTCGAGATTTTTCAGGCACGGTCTCGAACACAATACGACAAGAGAAAAGCTCCGCGTATAACAACCGGCGATTTATTTTTACCTCGCCCATGCGCACACGTCGCCAGTCGACCCGGTTTCGCTTTACAATACAACCGACTTAAAATAAAATCAAATTCTTCAGTGTTTAGTACAAAAAGTTCAAATTGTCCACGTATTTAAATCGTTTTCATAAATTGATTGCAATTTACATAGATCGAGGTGAGAGGTTCAAGTTTTTGCGTCCGTCGCGTTCAGAGAAAATTTCTACAACGAAAGCAATTAAAGCGTAGTGAAATTGGCAGCTTTTCCAGGAATTTCTGATAAAATATCACAAAGCATAAGGAAAAACTAGTTTTAACCAGTATAATACAATCTTTCAGAAAATGAAACAGAAATCAGTATGTGCAGTTTGCCTTTCCGATGCTGAACAAAAATGTTCCGGCTGTCAAGCGGTGTACTACTGCAACAGAGAACACCAGAAGAAGCATTGGAAGGAACACAAAGCGCAATGTACACCAGCTAAAGTAAAGGAAGATGAAAGATACGGAAGATACTTAGAAGCCACAAGAGAAATAAAAGCAGGCGATATCGTGATCAAGGAACAGCCGATCATCACTGGACCTTCTCAGGTAACATGATTAAGATTTAGTCAGCTCCGCACATATATTATCATCGACATGACATTAATGCTGTAGTGTTAGGCTACCTTAAAAGAAGCTAGAGATATAATGAGATCATAAGGAGACAATATTTATAAAACACTTAAAACCATGTTAAATAAACTACAAAAGTAAGAAGCAATTGCTAAATTCCAACCGGCGGAAAAACTTTGCTAATATTTGAACAAAATAATTAGTTATGTAAATACCTAACGATTTCAATTTTAGATAACTCCACCAGTATGTCTGGGCTGTTACAAACTTCTTGAAGAAGGAAAAACAGTAGCTTGCCAGAAATGTGGTTGGCCATGCTGCTCCGAAGAATGCACTAAGAAAGAGGACCACAAGCCTGAATGCTTTTACACAGAGAAAAGGGGTGAAAAGGTAAGAGTTTTTGAAAGTTCGTAGATCGTGATTTTCATTTCCTTGGATAGAATTTGTAATAGCTAAATCAACTTTATTTGTAGGTATCGATAACGACATTTGGAACGCCACACCCCAACTACCAGTGCATCACAGTGCTGCGTTGTTTATACCAACGGGACCACGATCAGAAGCTATGGTCCAAGATCCAGTCACTGCAGTCGCACTGTGAGGACCGCAAGGGAACGGACAAGTGGAACAACGACAAGAAGATGATCGTGGACTTCATCTGGAAGTTCTTCAAGTTGGACACGGTTTTTAGTGAGGAGGAAATTATGAAATGTTGTGGTATTGTACAGGTAAAGATCTCAAGCACCGTCTTGAAAACAAAAAGAAGTAAAAGCAAGAAGCACTGAAAAATATTATTTTTGTTTTCTCAGATCAACGGCCACGAGATTCCTCTCTTGGAGCCGGAATATGTAGGCGTGTTTGACCGCATCTCCATGGTAGAACACAACTGCCGAGCCAACTGCAATAAGAGCTTCACTTCTCAAGGAGAGATTGTAAGTGTTTTTATTGAGTCTTGTTCCATTCCATTAGGAGTTAAAGTAAATTGGAGCAATCTTAAACTATGAAAATGCTCAACATTCCCTGGCTAACTGGGACTGCAAGATGTTTGACAAAGAACATCGATAAAGCCAACGACAGCTCGCGGCATTCAACCAGACATAAATCAACAGGCAGGCCTAGGGTGGACCACTGGGAACTCAATCCCATATTATCCTTATTGACCAGGGTCTTGTTTCCACAGATCCTCACTGCAGGCGTGAATATTAGCCCAGGTTCACACATCTCCGTCTGCTACACTGACCCAATGTGGGGAACGGAGGCTCGACGTCACCACCTTGCCGACACTTGGTTCTTCGAGTGCGTTTGTGAGAGGTGCTCAGATGTCACTGAATTCGGAACCATGTACAGCGCTGTCAAGTGCAAGAAGAAGTAAGTAGTATTACTTATCTAGTTACCCCGTTCAAGTCAGGAATCAAATACAAGCATTCTTTAAAATAAACAATTAATAAC
The DNA here is from genome assembly GCA_024500475.1 of Phthorimaea operculella. Taxonomy (NCBI): domain Eukaryota; kingdom Metazoa; phylum Arthropoda; class Insecta; order Lepidoptera; family Gelechiidae; genus Phthorimaea; species Phthorimaea operculella. Next base: position 404,717 of record JANFCV010000229.1, read on the forward strand.
ATTTATAATTAGAAGGGATTAAATTAAATATTACTTCATCTTCGGTACACAGAACGCGAATGTTCCGAAATCACATGATGCTAGTATTTGGTTATCTAATCTTACTTTGGATTGTTTGTTATGATTATGACAATTTGTTTGTTTAATTCATTAAAACAAAAAGGAGTTATTAACCAGTTTAATATTACGTAGTAGTATTTTGGTATACGTATGCAAACAAAGAAATTAAAACAAAATCATTTCCAGAGACTGTAAGGGCTACCTCCTGCCCGAGACTTTCATCCTCCCGATCCTGCACAAGACGAAGAACCCTGACCCGAAAACCAGAAACTTGGACAATAAGACATGGAACTGCAATGTCTGCAAGGATTCAGTCTCGGATGCCATCATCCAGCAGCTGCTGCAGGATATCGGCAGAGAAATGAGCGTGATGCCAAAAGGAGATCCCGATGCCTGCGAAAGGTAAGAAAGAACAGTGCAGCTACGGCATTTTCTAAAGGGTGCCTGCCTGTTTACTACAACAAAAGTAAATAGGTATTTCTGGTTTGAGAAAGTGCGTGTCATGGAAACAATGGTAAGATCCTATTTACACATGTTTTGTACAAAATACACGATAATTAAGCTTTAACAAGAATGACGATGCAAAAACGCACGGGACGGTGTTATTGCCTGAAATAAAAGGAAATGCGTCGGTAAAGTTAAAGACACAAAGATTTGAGCAAAATCTAAATACTTCTGGTTTTAGGCAAACCGTAAAAAATATCACTGCACAGTTTAGAAAATATATGTTTATTTTTCAGGTTCATAAGCCACTGCAGCAACTACATCCACCCTCACCACTACTACATGATGGACGTCAGCCTAGCGCTTGCACAGATCATCGGCCAAGAAACCGAACATGGGCTAGCTGGAGTCACCGAGGACCGTTTAGTACTGAAGACTCAGCTGTGCAGGAAAATTGCTGACATATTGGAAACATTGGCACCAGGTAAAGACTAAGCTTATTACAGTTCTTTTTGTATCCAAGAGAATATAGGTTGGCTGCGGTTACCAAGAGTTATGCTTTGAAATCACCTTGCTTTGAATTCTTTGGCGTATCGACTAGTATTAGAAACGTAGCAGTGCAATCTTTTACTTACCTTCCTAGTCAAGATTTTCTTCCCATTCTTAAAAGGTGAACAATGATAATTATTTATTCTGCATATTTCAGCTGAAACGCGCCTCCGAGGCTCTCTGCTCTTCGAGCTGCATGCGGCTGTGGCGGAGACTGGGCGCAGGAGGTCAATGACCGAAGGACCTGGATCTCTAATTGGATATGTTTCGGTAATATTTTACGTACCTACTTGCCTATAAATTCTGACTAATCAAGAGATAATAAAGTATTACTTGCACGTACAGTGTAATACTAATCGAAATATTACTGTGAGATTAAGTCGTTACTTCGTTTTTGATTACGCGTCAGCAGCGCCATGCTATATGATACAATAAGATAAAATGTTATGTAATAAATTAATGCCCTACTGTTTATTAAAGGAAACGGAACAAAAAATCATAATATTTTCATGAATGCTTGTCTAACAAATTCCTTATTTCCAGGAATCAAAAAGGATTCTGATGGAGTCGGCTAACCTGCTTCGTCATGAGCCCCCAGAGCTTCCCGAAGGAAAGCTATATCAGCAGGCGAAGATCAATCTGGTTCAGATGGAGGAGCTCATCAGAAATCTCTCAGCATCATTACCGTCTCCTATGTAACCTTGCCTTTGACCCGTAGCATTTGTATTTTTTAGTATTTATCTACTTACTGTTATTTGAAAGACATAAACGTTTGAAATACATTTATTACCAAATGAGCTTTTATTTTCGTATTTTATCACGTTATTGCCCTCTACTAGTCAATTCACAAACACATTCCTAACAAAATAATGAAAAATCATAATATAATTTGCTTTGTCAGCTACGCGTATAGGCCGGTGAGCCGAAATGGAAAAATTAAGAAATCATCTACGTATATCTAAAAATATCTTTGCTTTTGACATAATTTTGATCGACTTTGGAAAGTGTAATTTAGGACAACAGAAAAACATCAAATCAAGCACCATGCGACACGACAAGTAATTAATAGCATTGCACAACACAAGTAGAGCACCATCGCCCATGGTGGTCGCGATTCCAAGAAACACCGATATCGGCAAGATACCGGCCTAATTAACGCAAGAACGTAGCCTCCTTCTGTCAGCTGATCTGACGAGACCCTTGGAATCTGTTGTAAAGAGCTTGTTTTAAAGTCACTTTGGCCACAAAGTATAACAATCCTAGGGATCTGACGACCAAAATCGTAAGTATAGGTATCTCGGCACGCACCGTACAAGTACAGTGTAACGTGTAGTTTATACGTCATAGGTAGCCTGCCACTAAAAACATAACCCTATAACTATTAACAAAACGTAAACGTAAATTTTGGTAGAGCACGTTCCGATGTCATTGCAAGGAAATGAAATAACTGAGATAAAAGTATTAATCTAAAACGTGTAAATAAATGTTGGAACATAGTATTAAGTTTGCTAATCATAAAAACGGAACATAACCGTTCGTTTACCTTGCTTCGGAACAATATTGACTTTTTAAATGTTTTAGCTCAATGTGTGGGCAATATTAAGTATCAAACCTCTTGATGAGATGATTACTTCAAAATGTTAATGGAAGGTTAAGATTAAGCAAAAATTCTATCAACAAAATAAATAATTTGATGCATAACATGTCGGCAATACATAATTAATTATGATTGTCTGCGTAAATAATGAATTTTGGCATTACAAGTTTTAGGACTAATTGTAACTTTAGGAATCAAAATAACATTCTAAACAGCAAGTAGAAATTTACACGTACACACTTTATGTAATTGTACATACTTACTTCAGCACAACTGCGAGAATGAAGCATCATTGAAAATTTGAGCAGCAAAGTATTCTGAGAATAATAGACTTTAATGTACGATCATCAAATATGAGTTCATAAAAAAGACTAGCCATGATAGTTAAATATTTTACCAGACTACTTATTACAAGCTCTAGTTACAGTCATAAAATATGCACATACTCCTACAAAAAGATCTACTAAGAATTGCCACCCAATTTGTATGTGCGAATCATGAAAACGTAGTTCACACTATCTTGTGCCTACTTATCTGCCATCTGCAAACATTACCACCTCATGTGCGAAAACGTTAGTTGAACCTCGGTACTCGGGAAGGACACATTTAAAAAGATCCTGAACAAGATAAGCGTAATTTAAAAAAAAATCATCTATTGGTGCCGTGACTAAGAATTGTGATGTTTATGATGTAAACGTTTAAGTTTGTGTTAAAAAAATAAGAGAGGAATTTAAGACTGGTGAAAATAATGATACATAAAGTGACTGGAAAATTGTAAATGGATTGCCAATCGTACGCAATGCACCCAAACGCCCCATGTTTGCGGTAGACATTAGTAAGTGAGTGACGGCTGAACCTAATTTGGAATCTATATTTAACAGGTAAGAAACCAAAATGTGTAAAACTGTAATAATTATATACATTACTTTTTAACTCAAAGTTCTCATTTTTAGCCCTTAAAAGTTATTGTAGTTTCATGTGATAAAATCTTTCAGCTTTTGCGACAGGTAAAAATGTTATAGGTGTAATTCTAATTATAATCATAAATTATCTGTATCCTTATACATATATTTATCATAGTTTGACGGCTATCTTCACTATTTGTATTGTCGTCACGTTACAATCATTACCACGCCACTCCTAACTTTTCCAACGAATCTAGATCACCCTATTGTGATGAAAGGAGGTATTGACTTTGCATATGATGCGTGTCGAACATAATATTGTTTCAAAGATTATTATGATGTTTGCCTTCTTTATTATGTTATCTCAACCTCCTGCAAGTAGTGTGATTTGATTGGTGCGTAAGGTAGTTTACACATCTAATTGTATGTATTTAGACGATTATGTACACTTGACTCTCTCGATGCATTAGGTACTCCCTGCATCCTTATTTGATTATTATAATTTTACATCAACTACTTACTTTATTTTGTACTTTGCCAACTAGGTAACATATTAATTTTCTTTCGGTTTTTAATCATGTAAACTTTTTCATTAAGGTGAGAACGTATCTAGAATACCATACAGCTAACTTTTTCAAGAATCTTCAAGATTGGCATATAATATTCAGTCAAAGCAAAGCAAAGTTCTACCTATGAGTGTTTCATAAGGTTTCATTGAACTGTGGATTGGACTCCTAGTTATTCGTTAAAATAAGAAAACAAGACTTCTTTACGTATTTCTCCTGTCGCTATTTGATTCATTGACACCTTGCTGCAACCTCATGGCTCTAATGGCTAAATTAAACTGACACATTAGCACTTATACAAAGTCAATAGAACTTCGATCAGATCTAGAGGATATCATGAAAACAAGAGCGTTTCTTTTTCCAGTGCATCCGAAGGACAAGGAAATGCGATGGGGTTTCAAGTGCAGCCTGTGGGTCTTTCTAGTCTTCTATGCCAACATACGAGCCAGTATCATCAACGAGTTTTCAGAGATGAGCAGCACTGCACCATTCCCGAAAGAAGACGCAATGGTCAGGCTGCCTATCGACGTCGGAATCGACAGTTCCTCAGGATGCCTTTGCAGAGCAACCAAAAACCGATACACTGTTGTATGCTTCGGAAATTACGACTGCCGCAAGTTTCCTAAGGTATGTATCCCTGATATTTGCTCTGTATGGATGATGGCCGGGTATAAGATAGTACGTAAAAAATACAAACCCGAGCTAAATTTATAAAAACAATAGATGAAATCCGCAATAACTGATAAAAGGTAGTACAAAAATTACGTTATCTTATCAGAATTTTAATAATGCTCCTTTACATAATACCTACCATACCTACCACCGTGATAATGACAAAAAGATACCTATCTATTTTGTGCATAAGGTTTGAGAGACACTTTGTAAATAATGGAATTTTCTGAAAATACGATATAAAACTGTCTGGCAAAAGATACTACTGTTATACATACTCTAGATAAAAATATTATTAATAAGAAACGAAACTAGCTAAACAGATGAAGAGAGAATTATAATGCTTTATTTATTTTTCAGTTCATGATTGAGAGTGAAGAGTTAAAAGTGAGAACAACAGTAATGGAAAGAATTGGAAAGGACGATTTAATCAGATTCAAATTCTTGACCAGTTTGGAAATAGAAGCAAACCACAAGCTGACTTACATAGAGCCAGGAACTTTTCGGAATCTGACTAAACTTCAGCATTTGTCAATTTCGTATAACACCGCATTGAACTCGATAGATGAGAATATCTTTCAAGGATTAATAAATTTACGCAATTTGACACTTATCAACAATGGATTTACAAATTTATTGCATTTGACTAATGCATGTCGTCCAACTATACTACCGTCGTTAAGACAAATAGATTTGTCAGAGAATTTGTTTAGAGAAATTACTGAACACGTCTTTTTACCAATGCAAGGGACGTTGCTGCAAAAATTGGATGTCAGCCTGGGCAGCATAGATTACATTCATCCAAAAAGTTTTCTTCCGTTGAAGAATTTAAAAGAATTAGTTATTAGCGACAATGAATTAAATGGGAGTCTTATTGGAAACTTCTTATTAACCATGCAAGAAGAAGGTATACATCTAACACACCTCGACTTATCAGGACTTGGATTCCGGAAGCAGCCGCCCAGGGAATTGTTACATATAATTGCTCAAACATCAATAAGGAAGTTAAACCTATGCCGCAATCAGTTTGAAATAATTTATGATGACACATTTCCAATAATGAACAACATAGAACTTATAGATTTGAGAAAAGTTCAGGCTGTAAACATATTCCCTTACGCGTTCGACCCTTTAAAGTTTCCCAATCTAAAGGTTTTACTGTTAGGAGGAAATAATTTGCCTGGAATACACCGTAAGCACTTGTCAACACAACTTTTAGTACTAGACTTATCAAATAACAAAGGAACCCATGGCAATACACCATTATTTTATGAAATAGACAAAGACACATTTCTTGAATCACCAGAACTTAGGATATTAAATCTATCTTACAATAGAATAAAATCAATCTTTGACTATACATTCAGAGGTTTAGGTAAATTAGAGGTTTTGAATTTAGAAAATGGAACAATATATCATATAGGCGACGGAACTTTTAAGTCGACAAATCTGCTACAAGTGTTAAATTTAGCAAATAATCCGTTAACTGTTAGCATGAATCTCACGAGTGCTCAATTTGAGGGTTTAAACGAATTACGACTTCTCATATTAAAAAACTGTGGAATAACCACATTTTATGAAGATGATAATATTTTCGAAATGATGCCTAACCTAACACAACTCATATTGAAAAATAATCAAATTTCATACATTAGTGCCGAAATATTGAAACCTTTGAAGTTGTTAGAAGTGCTAGATGTGAGCGAAAATCTGATAGTTTCTTGGTGGAAACCTCTGTTTTTAGCATCCGGAGTCAGACCTTTACGGTTAGAGCTTACTAACAATAAAATTTCTCACTTTTCAATAAGTATGATTCAAGACATAAGTTTCTTATTGGAAGGCAGATCTAACGTCGAAATTCATCTTACGCACAATGTTTTCATTTGTGACTGCAACTCTATGTACAAAACTTATCTGTGGTTGGAAGTTAATGGTACGATGGCATTGAAGACATATTTGTCTTCAGCCAATTTTCTTTGTAGCAGTCCTGACCTTTGGGAGAATAAAAGGGTAGCAGACTACCTATCATCGGTTAAAAGTCTCAATTGTTTGATGTATTCAAAAATCTCACACATGATGGTCCTCGTTTGGACTGCACCATCGTTGATTTCTTTAATAATGGTGTTAGTCGTGGTAGTACTGCTATACAAGTACAGAATTTATATAAGATACTGGATATTTTTAGGTAAATTAGCTTTAGGAAGAAGATTTATAAGAAAACCACTGAAAACAGAAAATCTTGAACACAAAGGCTACAAATATGACGCTTTTGTTTCGTATAGTTTTGAAGATCGAGATTTTATATTGGAAATGATAACTCAGCTAGAAACCAGTCCGCCTTATTTAAAGTTATGCATTTCTGAAAGAGACTTTGAGATAGGCGCATTTATTTCTGAGGAAGTCATGAAAAGCGTTAACGAAAGCAGATATGTTATTTTGTTAATAAGCAATAACTTTTTGAAGTCGCAGTGGTGTCGCTGGGAAACTCAGTTGGCAGAATACCACCGACTGTTTCTCGAAGATGGCACAAAGTATGACCCTCTTGTTTTAGTGAAACTTGGCAATTTGGATAATAAGAATCTAACACCCACTCTCAAATACTTGTTAAAGACAAAGATCTATCTGTCGTGGGACGAAAAGCATGTCACTGATTTTTGGAACAAACTGAGAAAACTTTTAGCAAAAAATAAATAATTTATACTTACGTCAACTTTTTTGTTAATAAACACTTTTGTTACTGAAATATTGTGTTTTGTTCATTATTACATTGCCTTTTGGCTGAACTATCGCAGGTACTTTTAAAAATTATTATATAGGTAAGTATATCTCGGAGCTGCATATCTACTAGGAAACCATCATTCAAACTAAACTCGACAAGGAATTGAGTACAGAAGTGGCATTGATCCCTTATTCAATGCCTGCCTGCCCTGACGACCCACATGTCTACAGACTGTCTGACTGAGGTATACAACCATGTCTTTCAAACGAAAATTACCAACATGAAGTCCTTTACAAAGGTTCTATTCATTCACAAATATCTGCACTAGCTTATTGTTGCTGTCTTTAGCTAGGGCACACCACTGGTTCGTAAGTAGCTTTGCTATAAACAGACAATATGGGCAATTCATTTCATAGTGATTATCAGTCTACATCTACCCTCTTGCCACATTTTATTTATTAAGCTCATAGAATATTAACTTGAACTATTTGAGTTGTTTGCTTTATTATCAATTCGTTGCTGATTACGCAAGATATATTTTTACGTTTTTTTCCTGCTTTCTAGTTTATGTAACAACATGCAACGTTGTTGTTGTCAGTTGTCCTTGTAAGAGCAAACTGGAAAGTTGCAGACTCCTTGTGAAAGTCCAGTGGCGAGAAAATGAAAGTGCATATAGCTAATATTTACAGCTGATATGCAAGTTTCACTCGACTTTCTACTCAATAACATGGCAAGAGGAAAACTATCAACAAACTTGCCACAAACCATCGAGACTAGGTTGTACAAGTATTCAACATTCTTAGGAAAACTCTTCTTAAACTGGAAATACGTTACTTTCTAAGATTCGAGAATTTGCATGAAAAGTTCTGTGCTCTGATAATCATTTGTGACAGTACTTACACTGACTCCCAAACACGTCTCTGCACTAGCGATAATAACATTTTGTTGCCTAATAATAACATCGGCAATAAAATAGGAGAGAATATATCAACAAGTATAAACGTTTTAATTTTCAGTTAGGTTATAAGGTTTTTAATTAAGAAATCAATTTAAAAATCTAATAAATCGAACCCTGCGCAACTACACAACTAACCTTTTAAATTATTTTATGATTTTTGGATTTGTAAGCCTATTCCACCAAGAAACCAATAGTTAAACAAGAAGACCGTAAATCCCTAGATACGGGGTGTAAGGGACGATGCACCGAGAACTTTGGTGTGATCAGGACCAGAAGCCGAACAACTGCCTAGAAAATAACTGTGGAATACGAGAAAATAAATAAAAATATGAAATAGAAAAAAAAACTGCGTGCGAGGCTTTTTCTTATATTCATTTACAAGATGATAATTTTAAAAGAACTGAGAGTGCGTAAAAATTCCCAATCCAATAACAAAAATGTTTCGGTACTGTACAAAAATCACGATCAGCTGACTGACTTTGTAGATTCATGGTCTGATCACGCCTGCGACATTTCGGGTACACCTATTTCTTACACCCGGTATAGTAAGTAAAGGTCTTTTAAAGTAGGACAGTACGTGGGAAATGCACATATGCAATTGAATTTCGCATATTAGATATACATGTACATCTAATGTTTGAACAACTAGCTAGAATATTAAAGCCCCTAATGGCTTAGAGAAGGTAAATAGTAATTTGTATGCCTTTACCGATAGTGCACGCACAAGACATAAATAGAAGATGTTGCGGTATTGTTATGGAAAGTAAACATTTAGAGACGAATGGAAATGAAGAGAGCGAGAAGAAAATTATTCATACTGGCAAATTTAGTGTAAACTGTAAATGGAAGTAGTGTAGCATATCATAAAATACAAACAGAGTGCAAGGAGCTTATCAAAAGATGATATATAAATAAGTAAAGTTCAAAGCAGATTAAACTCCGAAACTAGAGTAAAAGATGCAATTAATACTATCGCCGATAACACACAACTGAATGCGAATTAGCTCATCGACAATGCACATGGCATACACGAGCGCGACATTAATGAAACCTCTAATTAAATTAATTAAGAAGCGCCTTTCGATTTTCAAGTGGCAGGTCAATTTGCGGGCGCCATTGTTTTGGCGCGGGAGAAAACGCCATCTTCATTCAAGATATCGTCGCGGGATAACGGTTCGACGCACGCGCACACTACCCATCCCTTTCGCTACAAGACAAATTTCTGTAAGAGTGAAAGAAATGAATGCAGACGGCGGCTGGCAAACGATTACTCGACTGACCTACTCAATCGCACACACTCTTTCTTGCTAGCAAGCGGAACCTAATTTTTCTATCGTGTGAATTTGCAATGTAACGCAAAGTGAGGTGCTCTCGCGAATTAATAGCGTGAAATAACAGAAATTACAGTGATTGAAGACTGCTCTTAGATTCCTTAACGCAAGTAGCGATACGAGATCAGATGTTTGATTATCTATTCTCGGTTTGGGCATCATTAAAATAAAAGATATGTTATCAAAGACTGTTCTCAACCAAGCTCCTATTATAATTTTCTTCTTCCACGAGGAAATTGAGTGTACAACAGTTAACCAAACTGGCACTAAGAATATGCAAATACCGTAGGTACATCTGCAAAGAAAATGATGGTTGATAACATAATTGCAAGCATCATTCCTTGTTCATCAGGAACCGACAGCAAATTATTCATGATTGATATCAAAAGCTTCGTCTCAAAGAGTAGCCGTAACGAACACCGCTAGTTGATCGACGCACGCAATGATCTGCTCCAATCACGCGTCAAGTGTACCGGCAACTTTTCCTTGGCCCTTCATTATTAAAAATCAAGTGCAACTGATGACTGCAGTCCTTGACAGTGGCATTGCGAAAGCAGAGTGGAATCAGTCGGTGCCCAACCGTGGAGCAGAACGGTTGTGTCCACGATGAAAGAAACCGCGTTCACAGTGAAAGTTCGTTAGAGAAATGCGGCTCGCGATCGCCTTTCTGTTTGTGGTGAGTGCTAATTACGTTAAAAGTGCTAATGGAGGGTGCTCTCTCTTGGATAATAATCTGTGCCGTCGGAAACATAGGGTTCTGCGAAAAGGTGGTATGTTTTGAGTTTAAGGAAATTCTAATTAGCAACAAGAAGACCACAAAGTGTACAAAAAGTAAGCGACCTAATAACCATGTATGGTAAAGAATAAAGTTTGACGATCAATGTTTACAATACATTCAACCGCAAAATGTGAGTGACACTAGAATAAGACGAATTGATGGACAGAAGAATGAGTGTTTACTAATACTTATTATCACAAAAGTGTAGGTATATTGGATAGTGGAAAAAAAAAAAAATAAGGAAAGCAAACAATAATAAATAATAAGCATAAAGTTTTAAGGATTACAAACATACGAAAATTCACAATGTTTAATTCTGTCAATTTATTGGCGATATTGATAGAGTAGGTATATTTACTATGTTTAGTGCGTTTTCTGGAAAGCTACAATAAATCATTAGGTACATCTAAAATTACAAAAAATATTGTAAAAGTAGGTTCAGAAATCTATCATTTGTTACTAGTGTCTGAAATTACTGTAAATTCTTCAGTTACCAATTATTTACTGTAACAACCAGTACCTCATATGCACCTAGGTACAAAAAACAAATTATTTTTATACTCATATCCAACAATAATCTTTTGAAGATAAGCCAAGAATAATGTTAAAATTGTCAGTAAAAACTAACTAAATCATCCAAATAACTAGTCAATAGACTAAGGCTTCTCAGAATCAACCAGCGATCAAATATTTCAAAAATCGATATCGATAGTCCAGCAACAGTCAATCATAAATCATACGTTTCAGAAATCGGTTATCGACAGCGCTAAACACGTTGGGGCCTGATGATGTATGGCCTTACTGGTTGACTCCTTTAACCAAATCAGGACGCACGGTACAGACGGCGGCGAGGCGTGGGAAGCAGGCCGTACCACCTCACCCACTTTAATTAGTCATTACTTTTGACGAACACTGTACAAAGATCGTATGAATGGCGAATCTTTGTAATTAACGTAATTGATATAGTAGATGGGAGATGCAGATAGCGGATTTGAATAGAGCGCGTAATTGGATGATTGCAGGTAATGATAATGACTATGATGAGAAATTTTAAGAATTAGTTACTTTGTCGCATCTTGTAAGATAGATGGAGATTCTTAATATTGTACGTTTTATATTTATTTTCTGTCGGCAGACGTAAGACATGATCAAAGGAGCAAAATGTTAAGAAAAAACTGCGATGTAACTTTTAACAAGAAATTTTGCAACAAACAACGAGTAAGACTAGCCATTTGTAACTTTTGTGACGCTGATAAAATGTACAAAACCATAATCATAATATTTAAAAGACATTATATGCCCGATGCTTGTAAGTGTCAATTTACCTCACATTAAACAATCTACAGTTTACATCGATATTTTCACCAATAAATAGAAAAATAAGAAAAACAAAACAAGAGAAGCCTTGGATCGTACAATAAATTAAGAATGTAAAGATAACAATGGGAAAAAAGTAATATTTACTATAGGTATTACTTACCATTTATGTTATAAACTATTATGGGAACCATAAGAAGTTTTAGTTTATCATTTTTAAATCATAGAACTGTCAATAAATATTATAGAAAATCTAACATCAAATGAAAACCTTAATCACTAGACCACCAGCATCTTAAAATAACCCTTGACCCTATTAGCTAGACTAATGTTAGCATTTTATTGCAAAGCTGTTTGTGGTAAACAGCGTTAGTTGAGTGCAACTAAGTGAAATAATGACAGAATTGGTCGTAAATAAAGCTATTTCTATTTTATTATGAGCGGTCATTAATGTTTTTAAGGTTAATATTCACCATTCAAAAACTAGCTTCTTCATATTATCCATCAATATAGGAATAAAAGTAACAGAAAGGTCGAAGAAATCGACAAAACCACGCAAGAGTAAGTTGTTTCCCCACATACATAGGTACATAATCTCGAAAAAATAACCGTCTTTCTAAGGCAGTCGGGTAAAGAGGAACAGAATGTTCCTTTTTAAAATCAGCAAGTTAAAAAAAAAACGTAATACTTATTTATCAGCTTCTTCTTCTCTACCGCAGCCACAATAATCCACGGCTGGGCCCACTTAAGTTTTTCCATCCATTATATCATCTACATGGAAAGTCTTTACTTCCGCTGTTTTACTTATGCATAAACTTCTGTTATGTTGACAGTTTCTAAATCGTTAACATCACTTTACGTCACGATCACAGCAAACTGTTTACATCATTCAGTTTAACACCTGAACGATCTGTTTCTAGTAGATGGTTATCTATATGGCGTCGTGTCTCAGTGACGTCATACCTGCTCCCAAACACCATCACTCACTTTCACTGCATGCCTGTCCGTCTGTCAGTACTCTGTTACACGAAACTAATGATATGTTACACTTTCGAGACGCTCTTCTTTTGCTTTTGTTGTTCAGTAAGTGCTTTGCATGTTTGGTGAGTTTGTTTTTGTTTTTACTTTTATCAGTAGGTGCACGGAAGTAACACTTCATTTGTACTGCAGCCTCTAAGCTTTTACTAAATTTTTGCAATAATTCCACTCAAGAATGCAGGTCGACTGCATTCATGTTCGAGCATGTAAATATGCGAGCCTCAAATTCGCAGGCGACCTTCCGTGTGGATTTTTGTACGTTTTACTTTTAACGGTAATGCATGCCCACACGTAGCGATTCTTGGTCGAGATCTCGCCGGAGCATCTTCGTTTTGGGCACAATTGCCTGATTTAGATCAGTTACGATGAACGTTTGAGGTTCAAGCCCTTCTTTCTCGTTTATTTTCATAAAAAGCCTCTAATCCGACAAAATATTGCCGTTAACGCAAGCCGCGCGACATTCTGGAAATTAATAACAAACAAACGGTTCAGTTTTGAGAGATTATGCAAAAATATTCATTCGTGTTTCAATTATTGTGAGTCACTGCCTGCGTTTGGTGATGTTTGTGATGCTAGGATCATTATCATTCATTGATTCGAACCTTTGCGCAATCCCATCCTACGTGCCATCCGCAAAGAGAGTGTAGAAAGTTTCGCGGACTAAAAGTGAAAACCCGAGGATCTGATTATAATCGACAACGATTATTAGTCCGCGGAAGCAGGTGGGCGTTTACTTTCGATCGACGGCGACAGGTGGTTGTATTCGGCAGTGAGTGAGGCTAGACAGTAGACACACGTCAGTGATTTTGCCCTCGATTTGATGTACCTTCTGAGGTCTAAGAGAAGAACTGGTTTCGATTATTTGTTCAATTCTGGTTTTATATGTAAGCAATTGTTAAATAAACAACACTATGAGGTTTGACCATGGAAGGGTTCGGTCTCAGTCATAGTTGGTAAATTGTTTGAATAGCATACACAGTAATTTTTCACAGTATTCTCGAGATATACCTACCTAGATCATACAAAATCTGTATGCAATAGAGTTTGAGTTTTTCGTTAATGGAGTAGCAGATACTAGGCAAGATATTTGGATACATACACAAACACAAGCATACCTACTCGTTACATCACACCATTTTAAAATATCTTTGATAAGGTTGGGCACAAACATAATCCCTTCAATATTCTAATCTTACACTTCGAACATACTAACTAAACCATACTACCCAGAGGACCAAGATGGGTCTGGGCGCAGATTTATTATCCAAGAAGAAGTAGCACATTGCCTGAGCACCTTCTTAACTATCCCTAGTAAGTAAAATACAGAAATAGAACAGCCAAGAATTGACAAAGCAACGAAAACCCAGAAGAATGAGGTACATAGTCTTTTGGGATTTTTATGCACTTACAATGCCATATTATTCTCACAAGTGAAAATAGGAAATAGAAAATATGGCATGCAATTTTCTATCTCTTGATGCTCATCTCCAAGCGACAATCCAACGACATCTGTAGAAAAAATTTACGACTTTCCTACCTGTTTAGTCCACATTATGAGTGGAATTTCTTATTTTCACTTGTAAGGTACAGTACATAGTATGCGGCAAAACTGTTTCCAGGTGACATGGACAGGTGGGCAGAGCGCCGGTTTCGACTACGCGTCGGCGTGCGCGCGGCCGAACCGCTCGGGCAGGGCTCGAGCCGCGCCCGCAGCCCCCTGCGACCTCGGCAAGCACAACTACTGCACCACGCCAGGCAGCAGCTACCCTTGGCACGCTATCCGGCGATTCGTCAGAGAGAACCAGGTAGGGCGACGTAGGTAACTATTCCTTATCCTAATAGGGGAACGTCAACGGGCACACTTATCAGTAGTCCGGAATTGCTACAGATAACCGAATACCTGATAACGTCTCAAAAGGACACAATGTGCTTGTGGAACGAGCTAGATAGAGTGGAAATTCAGAAAATCTAAGCGGATATAAATACAAGTAAATAGGTACAGCTGAAATCCATCGTAACGATATTTTCATCCGTCATTTCAAATAATTTCCAATGTTACGAAAATTTAAAAGTCACCGAGTGTTACAAGACAATACACAACAGTACATAAATTGTAACATTCATAATGAAAAACGAATTACTAAATATTGCCTGTGTCATTCCTCGATGTTGACTCATCACTTTTCTTGACATTCTTCTTCTTCTTCTTTCTTTTCTAGTGATTCAATTCTACGTCTTTAGAACTAACTATATCCTGTTCGTACATTCACTACTCCTCCCACGCATCTAATACCTAGGTACTATTTATGCAAATCATGCTCAAACATGACTAAATATGATGGTTTGTGTATCTACAAATGTATCTAACGAGTTTATGTATTTTTTACATTCCAGGGTCTTATGAAAAGGATGTACGGTGAAGAGCGTCACATATCAGTGTTGAAAGCGGAACTAGAGAATTTTATAGAAGACGATGAAGATGAAGATAGTGATATAAAGAAAGCAGCAGATTTCGCAGAGGACATCATCAAAACGAAAATGATGTATACTAAGGATAGCCATGGACGTGCCATGAAAAACAAACCACACTTTAGACCTATCAGTGACAAGAACAAGAGAGTTGACAACGATACATTAAAAGTTAAACCTTTAGAAAATCCAACAAATCAAACAAAAGTTAATAATACTCAAAGTGAAAACAAGACTGAAATTACAAGTAATGAAACAATTAATGATGACAAAGGCATATCATACAAAACTAAGCTCGAAAGTATAGCTAACATAGAGTTTAACAATCTCGATCCAGACGTTATCACTCTGGAAGCTGTCATAAAACAAAGTATAGAAACTAACAGCATTTATCCTAACCTTTCAGAAAGCTCAAAAAGCAACCCTTCGGGTACTGAATTAAAAAATACAACAACTTCAGAGAAGAATGCTACAACCACAACAGAAAACATTCCCAACACAACAGAAACAGCCACAACCGCGGATGACTACGACGAACCTACAACTGAATCAAGTAAAGAAGGATGGAAACCTATGGTTGACACTTCTACCCTACCGCCTACGCTCCTTTTCTCTGAGCACGAAAAGGTAAAGAATGTGATTCCGGACACGAAACTGAATGAGGAAAAGATTGAATTTCATCCGAAGCCTACACAGCACCAAGATTCAGTAAGGCCTGCCGTCATCAAACTAAGAGGAGCGTAAGTTTAACTAATAAATACCACAAGCAAACATTTTTAACGACACATACATACATACATAAATCATGCCTTTATCCCTCGCGGGGTAGGCTGAGCGTCAACGGCATCTAACGAATTTTAAACGACACTAATGAAAATCTTTCACAGATACAAGTAAGCTGTTCTGCAGTTTTAAAACTTCAATTATAATATTACCTAGAATATGAGAATTTCGATTTGTGAAGTTTCGTTTACGATGCAACTAAATCTAAAGAAGAGTTAATACAGAAATTGAGTCAAATAATATAACTTTCAGGCCTTCAGTACGAAAAATCTATGTTTTACAGGCACTGAAATCACTTTCAAAGAAACTAAAAAATTATCCCAGATCAACACTTTCATTTCCAGTAACGCCTGCGAGACGAAGGAGGAAATGGCGGCTCCATTCTGGGCGAACAGCACGCGTGGGGAGGTTCTGGCTTTGCTGAACATGTACCCCTTCGAGCAATACATCCACCTGGAGACCTGCGTGCATGAGCGCAAGCAAATGTATTGCAGGGAAGGATGCAGGTAGGAACAGCTTTGATGTTTCACGGTTTACATCCATTATGCAAGTAGCTCGTGTGCAAGGTGCAAAATGCATGCCACATGACTAATTGAAAGATGCAATTTAAGTTGCAATTTGCATGCGGGTAGTTTCGAACGAAAAAGTAACTTGTATGCAAGCGTGACGTCATACTTGCATGCAAGACTTGCATAGTGGAACCGCAGCTTCAGAATCCTGCGTGTTGAGACGCAAGAAGATTTACAGTGAGCGAGCCCTCATGCGATTGTGGTTTTGCGGGGGTAGAAGTCATCTGTTGCAAAGAGGCTTAAATGTTGCACTTTCTAAATCGCTGCCTACGCCAAATAATTCAGTCGTCGTGTGGGAATGAATGACAGTAGTTCGAGAGCCCAGGGGGTAAGTGGCTATCTCATAAGGTACCACGATAGGCTAGGTTTGGATCGTTAACCAAGACTTAAACAAGTCGTATGACCCAGGTCTGCCAGAGCCAATCCTGCCGAAACATAAAAATAATCGATATTTTTCAGAGTCATTTTTTCGTAAAAAATATGTCATAAGGTACCACAATGAAAGTGCTGGCATCAGTTAACCATTGAAAAATTATGTAAAAAAAGCTTGGTCTGCCACTGCGTACCCTGCCGGAAGTGCTTGCCAGACCTCTCCAAAGATGCCCTTCCGACACCCCTAAACTATCTCATCGGGTACCACGACGCGACCACCACAACATAATAGCCAAGATCACTCTGACAATAGATCACAAGGTCTGCCAGGCCTAAACTTGCCGCATCCTAGTGTTTCAGACATTTGAAGTTGTAGGTCCAGTGTATGAAAAATGACCTGTATCTTTTTCCCCACGTGTTTGATTTTGATGGTGCCTTAATACGAAATGCTCTCCATAATGAGGAGCTTCGAGTCATATAGGACAGTTGGGTGGAGGGTTTCAGTATTGAACGCAATCCTGTCAAAAAGTTTGAAATGGAGGTTTGGTCTATGAAAACTGGCCTATATCTTATTCCCCCCGGGTTTGATTTTGATGGCGCCTTAATATGAAATGCTCTCCATAACTAGGAGCTTTGAGTCATATAGGTCAGTGAGGAGGAGGGTCTCTGTATTGTACACAATCCTGTCAAAACGTGTGAAATTGTAGGTAAAGTGTATGAAAACTGGCCTATATCTTTTCCCCCACTGGTTTGATTTTGATGGTGCCTTGGTATGAAATGCTCGTAATGATTAGGAGATTCGATTTGTATAGGTCAATTGGATAGAAGGTCTCTGTTCTGTGCACAATCCTCCTAAATATGAAAATATTCGATAACTTCTGCAGATTTTATCAGTTAAAATTGTCATATCATAAGGAACTCGAATAAAAGTGCTTGCATCAGCTTACCATTGACAAATTATGTTAAAAAAACTTGGTCTGCCACTGCGCACTCTGCCGGAAGTCCTTAGATGAGATAGGTTAGGGGTGTCGGAAGGGTATATTTGGAGGGGTCTCCCAAGGACTTCTGGCAGAGTGCGCAATGGCAGACCAAGTTTTCTTAACTCAATTTATCAATGGTAAGCTGATGCTGGCTCTGTTATTCGGGTACTTTATGAAATGACAATGTTAACGGAAAAAATCTCAAACTGTCGTTCCGCCTAAAACGGTAGCGCCTCCCGCAACCGTCCCCAAGAAGCAGGCGCCCCCGCCGCCTCCTTCTAAGGAACCTAGCCCCCCCAAAGAGAACGCTCAAGGTGACCTAGCCGAGGCGTTCTCTATAGTCGATTATGTCGTATGCCGCGGAGCTAAAAGCCAGCGCTGGTGACCCCGGCAAGCTTATAGCCACCGCCTCCAAATACCACCACCTGGTAATCGCTTTCAAAAACTTTAAACCCTAATTATGGATAGGACGACTAACTTAGGCATATCCAGCAGTGGTAGGACCAAGAAGCTTATAGGTAAACCTGGAGGGGGCACTCGGAAACAAGAAGTGCAGTCAAGAAATTTGACCTCTAAACCTCTAAACCGTAGTCTAGGTTCTACCATCTCTTTCTAAAAGTGATGGTTGGAAAAAGTTCGGAAACACTCGGGGTAACTCGTAGTAGGTATCTCGGTAGCTTAGAAAGAGACAACGAATGCTCGGCCCTTGCTCTTCTTGCAAATCGGTCAAATATTCTTACTTCACTTGTCAATCCCGAGTCCTCCCTCCAGTTTTACCTACAACCTTTTTGGGTAGGACCAAGCCTCGGTCGCTCAAGTTAGGCTATTTCAATGCCAACGGCATTCGCTCTCAAAGACTGGAAGTTAGCCGCTTCCTAAAGGAGCACGGTTTGGACGTCCTTCTTGTACAAGAAACGTTCCTCAAACCTCACATGCGACCTCCACGCATCGCGCATTATAACATGATACGCAATGACCGCGTATGGGGCACCAAGGGTGGCACCCTTATCTATTACAGGCGAGCGCTTCACTGCTCGCCCCTGGAGCTCCCGCCCCTCTCCAACATCGAGGCTTCCGCATGCCGCATAGGCATGACGGGGCACCAACCCATCACGTTGGTGTCGGTATACTTATCTAGTTCAAAGCAACTTCTTAAAAGTGAGCTCGAGTCGTTATTCAACCTTAGTGACTCAGTAATCCTAGCAGGTGACTGGAACGCCAAGCACCTGTCATGGAACTGTAATTACAACACCCCCAGGGGAAACCGTCTCTTTAGATATCAGAACGAACTGTCTTTCGACTTGATCGCCCCTACAGAGCCCACCTTCTTCCACGGGAATGTACTCTTACGCCCCGACGTCCTTGACCTCGCCTTTCTTAAGAACATAAGCTTGCGCTTAAGTTCTATAGAAGTGCGACACGAACTAGACTCCGACCACCGACCAGTTCTGTTAGACCTCCAGCCACGACTCGACTTCCCAGGCCCTCAGGCCTGTTCGGTCCAACCAAAACCATAATAAACTGGGAGAAACTAGGCCAAGCCTTGTTGGCTCCCAGCTCTACCCATCTCGACCAAATGCCGACTAGACTTACTTCCGAGACTGATATTGAGCTAGCCGTTTCCTCTATTACAAATCACGTTAAAAGCGTCGTGGACAGCTGTTCAAGGACGGTTAAAATTACAGACGACAGTAAATTTAACCCTCCGAGCGACCTTCGTGCTTTGATAACAGAGAAAAACGCAGCCAAGCGCGCTTACGCTGCCTTCCCATCGGCTGCCAACAAACAGTTCATGAACGCTCTACGGACTTCCATCTCAGAGCCACAACTGAGATGGAAGGCACTCAAACCAAGGAAGGCTCCAGGTCCGGATGGCATCACCAACCGGATCCTGAAAATTCTCCCTGATCACCTGATCAACCGGCTCACCCTGATTCTGAATGCTGCCATGGCCAACTGCACCTTTCCAACTAGCTGGAAGGATGCAACGGTCATCGGCATTCACAAACCGGGAAAGCCGGCCAACGAGCCCACTTCCTACCGACCTATCAGTCTACTCAACTCTCTCGCCAAACTTTACGAACGCATGATCTACGCCCGACTGCAAGATCACGCGGAGACCAACAAACTAATCCCTGACGAGCAATTTGGCTTTAGACACCGGCACTCTTGTGTTCAACAAGTGCACCGCCTGGTCGAACACATTCTTGGCAAGCAAACTGCTTTCTCAAAAGAGATCCCGACTGGAGTAGTCTTCCTCGATGTAGCGAAAGCTTTCGACAAGGTCTGGCACAACGGGCTGGTATACAAGCTGTATCAGCTCGGTGTGCCCGATCGGCTCGTATTACTTGTACGTAACTTTTTGTCGGATCGAAGTTTTCGATACAGAGTGGAAGGCACTCTATCTTCTCCTCACTGCATTCAGGCAGGTGTCCCCCAGGGCTCTGTACTATCCCCTCTTCTATTCACGCTATATACCAGCGACGTCCCCAAAACGCCTAGGACCGCGCTTGCCATGTTTGCGGATGACATTGCGCTTTACGCATCCAATCGCAACCATGACAAGCTGGCAGAAGATCTCCAGAGCGCGCTAGACTCCACTCGGAGACTGGTTCCGCAAATGGAGAATCGAGGTTAACCCTGATAAAAGTGCAGCAGTGTACTTTAGTAGGCTACCAAACCGGCCGGACGTCCCCGCTGTAAAGCTTTTCGGCCGACCCATCCCATGGGTAAACGAGACCAAGTACCTAGGCGTCACCCTGGACTCCAGGTTAAACTTCCGATCCCACATAACGAAGGTTCGCAACCGCGCGGCGTTTGTTTTGGGCAGACTACATCCGATGTTGAACAAGCGGAGCAAACTCTCCCTTAGAAATAAGGTGAGGATTTACATCACCTGCGTCAGGCCATTATTTGTGTGTTAATAAATAAATAAATAAATAAATGACCTACGCTAGCGTAACCTTTGCTCACACCTTTAAGACACATCTGAATGTGCTGCAGGTCATCCAAAACCGTTTCTTACGCAAAGCTACCGGGGCCCCCTGGTACATGCGTACCAAGAACCTTCATATTGACTTAGGACTCCCTACCATTAAAGAATATATGAAACGAGCGTCCCGTCGATTCTTCGACAACGCTCCCCATCATAAAAACCCCCTTATAGTTGCAGCGTCCAACTACTTCCCCCATCCAACCACGCGTTTCAGACGCCGTCCGAAACATGTCCTTTCGGATGAAGACGATCCAATTACAGCAGCAGCAGCTGCAGCCATTGCAAGTAGATCACACTCCACAAGCTCTTCAAGCAACCGTCGTCCCCGCCGGCGGGGACGCGGAGGTCCTTCATTTGTGCCATTCTTTGGCAACTACCGGCATATACCCGGTAGACATAGTCCGATCCGTTCTTCCCAGAACAACTCGTAAGCCCAACCGCGCCCCAGGGGCGCGCTTGGGCTGGTTGTTTGAACAACCAACACACACACACTTCCGGGTGAGCCTTCCGCTCCCAAAAATTCAGCTAGGTGTAGATATCGCGACCTAAGTAGGTAGTTATCGTAGGGCCAAGTTAGGAAAAAAAAAGAAAAAAACTGAAACAGTAAGTGTAACAGAGATAGCAATGGGTAGTATTTAAACGCAAATCAAAAAATATCCTATTTCTATGCAATAAGATTCCAAATTCCCATCAAAATTACTGATTGCACAGCAAAATATTCAACTCAAAATATCACTAAACACACTAAAATTTATTTTCGCAGCGTACAGCGATTTTTCCTAAAGCAAAAGCTTTTTCATCAATGCACAGCTAATAATCTTAATGCACATTATACCTGTTAACTCTTTTTCTTTTAAATATAGCTTCTATTTATATATTATTTACAGCAGTTTTTATTAGAGATGAACCATCATCGTTAATCATACACATCGATAATCATATTTTAAATTGATGACACGCATAGCGTGTCGTTTCTGGCACATCGCCGGCCGCTGCCGCGGCACGCTCGCTCCGCTCGCTCGGCTCGTGCGTTGTGGTCAAAGTTCTAACCTAACCTAACCTAACCTGGCGCTTTCCGCGCCAGGTTCGGTTAGGCTATACCTAACGGACCTATAAACTTATGTTTACTTACGTATGTTTACTGGTTAATATGCGACAGGAATAGTTATTTTGCTATAAAATATGGAAAATTTGCTGTGCAGTCAGTATTTATGCTATGTATGTAGTATTTTTGTACAAAAATAAATTTATCTGTATTGCATTAGGAGGAAAAAAGTTATGTCATATTGATGTAAAATTTCGAATTGTTTGCAGTTTATGTTTTGTTAAACATTTAGTTTATTTGAAGTGAAGTAAGATATTTGATGTAAAAAAAATATAAATGATGAATATATATTGATAGGCGATTATTTATTTGATATGCAATTTATAATATCCCGATAGCAATGTTGCATTGCTTGCGCGGATGCGTACAGGTGGATGGCGGCAATCACTTTTACTTGTTTTGATAGTAGATGACTGATGCGGCATTCGATAATATTGTAATGCAAGTTCAAAAAATTGCGCATGGAATAAAGCCGCAATCGCGTTTGTTGTTTCGTGGTACGAATCATTGTAGCAGCAATATCTTATTACGTGTTTTTAAATTAGACAACAGATATGGTATTCAATGATACTGTAATGTGAATTCGACAAACGCGCATGGAATAAAGTCGCAATCGCGTTTGTTGTTTCTTGTTAAGAATCATTATAGCAGCAATAACTTATTACGTGTTTTTAAATTAGACGACAGATAATGGTATTCAATAAAACTGTAGTAAGTTTGAGAAATGTGCATGCAATCGCGATTGTTCACTCATTGTATTCATCCGAATAGCATTAATAAATTATTGCACGTTTTGATTTTAACACTAACACAGTATATTAGGCCACACACTACCTATAACCTCCTTATCCCCTTCCGAGGCAGGCAGACCGTCAACAGCCCAATAAGCTATCCACGCCTCATTTGGCAAAGTTGTTAACTAGTCTGATTGTTGTATAACCGATTGTTTTAATAAAAAAAAAAAACATACATACATCAATCACGCCTTTATCCCTTGCGGGCAAGGCAGAGCGTATACCTAAATGACCGTATAATAGACAAATTTACGCCACGTCTAACAAACAGTTAATGAGGGTCATTCAGAAAATTGTGTATCACTATATAGTGACAGGTTGTCAGCCCATCACCTAAATCTGCAATAGGTACACAAGCAACCCTCAAGTCCCTTAGTATACGACACCCAAGGGTAAGATATGGGGTGATCGTATTCTAAGCCGGAATTACACGGCAAATTAATAAAAAATAATTAATAGTGTGGCAGGAAACTAGCAACCGCTATTTAATATACCCGACTTGTTAATAGGTAAGCGTTAAATGGGTACTTTCTACTTAGTAATACTAATATAATTTATTACTAATAAGACTTTGCTGTTTAATGTCTCAAAAAATAACTTGAATGAACCGCAATAGCTGTTACCATTTTGATACCTAAACAAATGTCCCTGGAACAAAGCCGCAATCGCATTTGCCACAACAGACTTTGCTAATCATTTCAGCATTCACGATCGTCTTAGTATTCCAGGGAACGTTTTGTTTTTAGCTTACCGGGAATAAAGTCATATTTTGTTGTATTTCAGCCAATAATCATCGGAAAATTACGAAAAAAAATTACAAGGTGTATTAGGGATCGTAGATATCGAAAATGAAAAAAAAAGAAAGTAACCGCAACCGCCGTTTGCGGTTTTGTTCCATGCACCCATCGAAATATTCGATAACTTCTGCAGATTTTATCAGTTAAAATTGTCATATCATAAGGAACTCGAATAAAAGTGCTTGCATCAGCTTACCATTGACAAATTATGTTAAAAAAACTTGGTCTGCCACTGCGCACTCTGCCGAAAGTCCTTAGATGAGATAGGTTAGGGGTGTCGGAAGGGTATATTTGGAGGGGTCTCCCAAGGACTTCCGGTAGAGTGCGCAGTGGCAGACCAATTTTTTTTAACATAATTTGTCAATGGTAAGCTGATGCAAGCACTTTTATTCGAGTTCCTTATGATATGACAATTTTAACTGATAAAATCTGCAGAAGTTATCGAATATTTTCATATTTAGGAGGATTGTGCACAGAACAGAGACCTTCTATCCAATTGACCTATACAAATCGAATCTCCTAATCATTACGAGCATTTCATACCAAGGCACCATCAAAATCAAACCAGTGGGGGGAAAGATATAGGCCAGTTTTCATACACTTTACCTACAATTTCACACGTTTTGACAGGATTGTGTACAATACAGAGACCCTCCTCCTCACTGACCTATATGAATCAAAGCTCCTAATTATGGAGAGCATTTCATATTAAGGCGCCATCAAAATCAAACCCGGGGGGAATAAGATATAGGCCAGTTTTCATAGACCAAACCTCCATTTCAAACTTTTTGACAGGATTGCGTTCAATACTGAAACCCTCCTCCCAACTGTCCTATATGACTCGAAGCTCCTCATTATGGAGAGCATTTCGTATTAAGGCACCATCAAAATCAAACACGGGGGGAAAAAGATACAGGTCATTTTTCATACACTGGACCTACAATTTCAAATGTCTGAAACACTAGGATGCGGCAAGTTTAGGCCTGGCAGACCTTGTGATCTATTGTCAGAGTGATCTTGGCTATTATGTTGTGGTGGTCGCGTCGTGGTACCCGATGAGATAGTTTAGGGGTGTCGGAAGGGCATCTTTGGAGAGGTCTGGCAAGCACTTCCGGCAGGGTACGCAGTGGCAGACCAAGCTTTTTTTACATAATTTTTCAATGGTTAACTGATGCCAGCACTTTCATTGTGGTACCTTATGACATAATTTTTACGAAAAAATGACTCTGAAAAATATCGATTATTTTTATGTTTCGGCAGGATTGGCTCTGGCAGACCTGGGTCATACGACTTGTTTAAGTCTTGGTTAACGATCCAAACCTAGCCTATCGTGGTACCTTATGAGATAGCCACTTACCCCCTGGGCTCTCGAACTACAGTGCCCTACAGTGGGTGTCCTCGCTAGTTCGTCTCGATTATTTAAAATAAAATTTGCGTGAACAACCTATAACCTAAAATTAATCAAAACTTACCTCAATTTCCAGGTGCGAACAGCAATACCGGCTGCACCGGCTCCTGGCGTACGACCCGCGCAACGAGTGCCGCGGAATCTTCGCCGACTGGTTCAAGTTCCCCGCCTGCTGCGTCTGCAAGTGCTACGATGTCCCGCTGGAGTTCCGAGCGCGGTCCCCGAGGATCCTACATCCGCAATACGATGAGGAGGTCAAAAGAGTGATCTATGAAGACGTGGCGCGCGACTGGTACTCGTCCGTGTACGATGATGAGGAGGAAGACTTGTTTTGAAGTGAGTTTTTTATGATTTGTTTACATTTTACCATTTTACCCACAAGTTGTCGTTAGAAAATGTCAAAAACAAAATGGCGCGCAAAAGTTAGAAAAATAGTGCTGCCAGTATTTTTTTGAAAAACCGATTTTTAAACCTAGTATAACCAGCGCAGATAAAAAATGGATTCAAATTGGCAACATTATTGTTTGCCTGTCTTTCGTATTATATGACAAAAATAATGTGGTCAATTCGGGTCCATTCCTTTGTGCAAATTCTAAAGAAATTCTTTCTATTTCAGATTTGAAAACATCGTGCCTGAATAAATTGCTACTGAGAAATTTGGAGATAATAAACCGATGTGCTTAATAAAGCCAAGCCCACCTAATTAATGACGATCTAAGTCCAAAATAAGATTTTGTTTTTTTTTTGTTATACCGAGACTAAAATCAAATAAATAAAATTAATTTCGGCATGAAAAAACAATGTAATTATCAATTGGACACCCGATCTATTTCTAGCCGAAACGTATTTCAAAATTAGTTTTCGTCTTTTAAAAAAAATTGGTAAATCAGAGAATGAAGCAAGTTTTTGGTAAGATAATAAAATCTAGAATTTTTTAAATTAATGTTATGTATTAAATATTTTATAAATTAACACATGTACAGAAAGCATTATTTTAGTAAACTAAGTACACTAGTTTGTAATAATAAATAAGTAACTTATTTTTTAGGTTAATTTAAGGCTAGTGAAAAAATAATAAATGTTCTTATTTATTCAGAGACGTAGAATTTTAATAAACTGTTTTATTTTTATATTATTTTATTATTATTATTTCATCCAATCCGTCTATCCGTCAGATTTCACCCATGTATACCAACTTATTCAGGTCATGCCTACTACTCTTTATTAGGTTACATTTAATTTAGTACACAAATATTTAAAGGGTGTGGTCTGCTCACAAAACTGATTTGAACTCTATTCGACGCGAACGAAAAGGACTTCTGTAGATTTATGTAGCTAGTTGAGCAAGGGTTTTTTTTGTTTCTTGTGCGCGCTAGGTAGGTTGTAATAGGTTAGCGCCATCTATCGACAAGTAAGTATACGAACTACTAAGTAGGTACTCGTTTTAATTTTATATAATAGCTATCAGAAAAGGCCTCTCTTTTTCAGATTTCAAAGAATAGTTTCTAATAACAGCTTTTCAGTTTTGTGAGTAGAACATGGCCTTAAAATATTTGTACTTAATTTTTAACCCAAGATAGGGTGTTAATTATACGGCAGTTGTGGTCAAATATTTTCACGGCATCCTACATTGATACTAAACCTACACTGTAAGCTATGTCACACATTTAAATTAACACCCTGTATAAGTACACCTTCCTATTCAAAATCATCATTTAACGAAAGAGTCTTCTGAGCCCAGTATTGCCCAAAGCCTATACATACCTTAAACTTTAAAAAATGGCGTATTTTTTTTTATTTAGATGTTGCCATCTGAAATAGTTCACCGGTTTTTAGTAAACCGGTTTTAAATATTGATGTTGCGGCTCTATTCGGTCAAGTCGGCAACATAAAGAAAAATACAAGGGTTGCCAGATTGGGCGATTTATCGCCGATTGGGCTACTTGAGAGCCACGTTGGGCGACAAGAAAACCCCTATCGGCGACCTGTCGCCGATTGGGCTATCTCTAAATTGTGTTGGGCGACTTTAAAAATTTCAATCTGTGCACAATTTGAGATAGCAAAATGTGTGTTTGTTTATAAATTGAGCCGAAATAAACGTATTTATACACACTTTTCAGAATTATTTTTACGTAGCAAAAAATAAACGATATCCTGAACCGCCCTACCTATCAGCAAATAAAATGTTTCTTCAGTAAAAATGTGTTATAGTTTGAAACCCAATAAAAAAATTGGGCGATTTGTACTACTTTAGAAGAAAATCGACAAATCGCCCAAGAAAAAAATAATTGGGCGATTTGGGCTACTTCAGATTGCGCGATTGGGCGATTGAGACTCGCTGGCATCTGGCAACCCTTTAAATACTGTCAGTTGTGGTTAACATTGTCATAACCTCAAAAGTTGTGTTTTTGTGTTTTATTTACGAATTACAGCAATTTCATATGAATTGTGCTTATAATTAAGTGTTAAAAATGAAGAAAACCAAAGCTGCCCAGCGGCCTAGGTTCACCAATACCAGAAAAGTCATTAGGAAAGAGAAACGGCTAGAGAAAAAGGTGCATCGTAAAGAACACTATTTGAAGAAGAAACCTGCTCAAAAGGAGCCAAGTTTTACAC
The DNA here is from genome assembly GCA_024500475.1 of Phthorimaea operculella. Classification (NCBI taxonomy): domain Eukaryota; kingdom Metazoa; phylum Arthropoda; class Insecta; order Lepidoptera; family Gelechiidae; genus Phthorimaea; species Phthorimaea operculella. The sequence continues at coordinate 432,539 of JANFCV010000229.1, forward strand.
CAGGAAGGTTCGTGAAGCGCCCTGCTGAAGACCCAGAGCCAGTTATAGAGACAAAGGTTAGTTTTAGGTGAATTTTCTATCATAATAATAAACATAACCTTACATAGTTTATCATGGAATGAGAGGATCTTAGTCCTACATTTTTCCTGTTACACCCTTGATAGCAACAAAATGACATTGTCATTCCATATTGATTGGTAGTGACGAATCTGATTGGTACATACTTAGGTACACCATGTTGCTTCTAGTATGGATGGTATCGCAACATTAATACTATTGCACTCTAAGAGCTACCTGTCAACCTCTCATTGTAGAAGAAGAAAAAACAAAACCAACCGACATCCCAAGAAATTATAAAGAAAGAAAGGCAGAAGGAGCAAAAGGAAGTGCAGCGACTGAACTCTCAGATCAGCAAACAGAGACGCAAGATGCTGGTGCAAGCGAATGAAGAGGAGGACAGGATGATCAAGAAGTTGGAGAAGCAGCTGGGGTTGAACAAGGCCAAAAATAAGAATAATTATTTTGCTGATGATGGGTTGGATTGTATCCTTTTATAATGAGAGATTTGCAATTTTTTGTTACAATTACAAATGTTTAGTATATGTACACAGGTCTTTAAATACAACAGTTTATCAGATTTTACTGTCCGGCAGCTTCACTTTACAAGAGTAATACAAGGTGTTCCAAAGGAAATACATTAAATTGGAGACGTTGTGTAGACCATTGTACTGAACAATTTTCATTATGGCACCAAGTTTGAATTCTTAACAATTAAGAAGTTAAAATTTTCATACAAAGTAAATGCCTTCTTTTACTACAACCATTATGTATTACCCCTTATCCAAGATTGCAACCTTGCAATTTTAACTTGTTGGATTTGAATCTTCGAAAAAGTTTGGAACATAGTTGTCTATGTCTTAAATTTAAACGAAAACTTAAGATAAAAGATCTCTTTCTTGGTGTCAACTTTATTTTATTGCCGCCTCAAACTAAAAACTTCTTTTGACTTAGAGCACCCATAGAGACGCAAAGACAAGGGGCCAATCAGAGAACCCAGTAGAGTCTGTAGTGTCAGTTTTTGACGAACATGACATTTGACCTTGGTCGACGCCACAACTGTTGCCTTGGCAACTAAATTACCGCCAAAACCGTTGCCTTGGCAACATGTTGTGGCGGTAATTTCAAAAGTTTTTCCAAGACGGCAACATGACATAAATAAAGGTCATAATCAATAAAGCTCCTTTCATAATGTGGCACTCAATTAAATTTATCTAATTTAAGTTGCTGATTACTTCTATACGAGGAGTTTTCATAACTTGGTCCCATAATGAAAATTGTTCGGTTCGATGGCCTACACAACGTCTCCAATTTAATGTATCTACATTGGAACACCTTGTATACAAAACTAACTTTTTAATGTATAGTGTTAATAGATCAAGAAATAATTCAGTCAAATTATGAATTACTAATAGGCAATATTAATTATTGTTTTTCAATGTAGCTAATTTCTTTTCATGTTTGTTTCTTGTAGGCTAAATAATATTGTTATACTCTGATGCTATACACAGCAAAGAGAAAATTAACATTTTGTTCCAAACCAAATCATTTATAATATTTTAATCCAACCACAATTCTAATTTTCCTTAGCAATAACCCAGACCTTCTAGAAATCTGTGACAGAGCAACATCAGAACAGATAGTAGCTGCTGAGAAGCATCTAGCTGATGTAGAAGATGAATCAGACTTTGAGGAGGACTTGGCTGCAGTTACTGGCAAAGATATTAACAAGAAAGATAAAAAGAAGAGTAAAGGAGATAAAAAGACCAAAACTAATGATAAAAGTACTGAATCGGAAGATGAAGAAGGCATTAGTGACAATGGAGAACTTAGTGATGAAGAAAATGAAGAACAGCTTGATGGAGAAGAATCAGATATTGGTAATGATGAAGGTAGTGAACAAGGATCTGTGTCAGGTGATGATTTGAGTGGATCAGATATTGAAGAAGACGATGAAGGCTCTGAATTTGGCGAAAGTGATGCTTCTGAGGCTCCTGAAGGTATGTATCAAACAATTGCTACTTTACTAACAATCAAATTGATGCTTATGCTTAGAATAGCACCACTCCATATCCTTCCTGTGAGCATCGTTTAAAGTGACTAAGAGATTACAGCTACTCTGTTTACCCTAGGCAAGTAATGTAAGCATGATAATACATATAAGTATGTATGATATTGATTTATGTTATAAATAACTGGAATATAGCCCACCTGTTTGACCCGCTGCTTAAAACTTTCCCTTGAGAATAAGGCATTTACCTGTGGTAAAAACTACTCTGTGTTACTCAGGGATGTTGCAGTTTTCTAATAATGAAATAATTTTTGAAATTGGTCCAGTACTTTCAGAGTGTATTAATCCCTCTATTACTAGTGTAGCAGTAGCTAGATAGATGATCACTTATATCTATTTCAGAAAAACCAACAAAGTCCAAAAAATCTGAAACCAAATCAAAATCTAAAGAAAAACAAAATAAACCAGAGAAGAAATCAGAACCCAAACCTAGCAAAGAAAGAGTAATCAAGGCCGAAGATTTAAGCAAAGTATTCAGTGATGATGAAGTATCGCATTTATCTGGTGATGATGATGATTTAGAAGGGTTTTCTGGTGATGAAATGGGTGATGCTGATGATAATGATGAAGAACCAGTTGAGAAAAAGAGCAATAAAAAACCTGACGTCTGGGAAGATATTTATGGAAGGAAGAGGGATAAGGAAGGAAATGTTATCAAGGTATTTAATTAATTTATTTGAGAATTGTTATATTTTATTATTATTTATTTATTTTATTCCAATTATTATGTATTACTTTTTCATTTAAACTGATTTGATGTCCGGTCTCTAAAGTAACTTTAACATAAAGCATAATCTTTATCAATAAAACCCACTTTGTTGTTTGATTGCAGGAAGAGAAAGGCGTTTATATTCCACCACACTTGAGGAATAAGGACTCTGCTTCAGATAAGGAACTGGTACAACTTAAAAGACAAATCAAAAGTATGTTACAACGTTATTATCAGCGAATTTTGATAATTCATTACTTACTTGATAAAATTGGAACATCATCATCATTGGCCTCATACGTACTGTGCCAGACGATTTATTCAGTGTCTGAGGCAAGATTTTTCATGTCTGTATAAGCCGATACGGGAGCGGCATCTACAAATAAAGGTGGAATTGGAGACTGGCACATGCATGTTTAGATGTCGTTTTTGCCTTTTATTTGCGAGACCAGCGAACCAGGCATCATCGTGAGCTTTACGCCCATCAAACACACGCTTTCTCCATTCATCCCTATTCTCAGCAAGCTTCTCCCAGCTTTGATGGTCGATGTCAAACGCAGCCATGTCCCGTTTGGCACAAGGGTTGGAACAATTGGAACAAGGGTTCGAAAAACCATTTACTTGTTTCTTAAAATGTTGATTTGTCTTCCTTTCAATAACTAGACTTGCTTTAGCATCCAAAAAATAACTGTTAATAAATAAGACCAAAGCACAGAAATAAACAAAAAGCCATTTTATCTGCAACTTCCAGGCGTCCTAAACAAGCTAGCCGGCACGAATCTCCACTGGGCGTGCACTAGCATAGAGAATCTCTACTCGTGCAACAGCCGGCACTCTGTCAACTCAGCTCTGCTCGCGCTTTGGACTGACGCTACTATAATGCCGTCTTCTACGCCCGACAGACTGCTAGCTGAGCACGCAGCGTTGATAGCAGTTCTGCATGCCAATGTGGGAAACGAAGTCGGTAAGATTACAGGAATTGTCTACACAGATTCAGAAGAAGGGGGATGGGAGGCCACATTTCGTAGAGTCACAACTCTGCTCGCGCTGTGTGACTGACGCGACTATAATGCCGTCCTCTACGCCCGATAGACTGCTAGCTGAACTGAGCCAAGTTAGTAAGATTACAGGAATAGTCTACACAGCTTCAGAAGAATCGGGGTGGGGGCCACATTTCATAGAGTCATAACTCTGTGGACAGAGGCGACTATAATGTCATCTACTACGCCCGACAGACTGTTAGCTGAACACGCCGCGTTGATAGCCGTGCTCCATGCCAATGTGGGAAACGAAGTCGGTAAGATTACAGGATCTACACAGATTCAGAAGAATCGGGGTGGGAGGCCACATTTCATAGAGTCACAACTCTGCTCGCGCTGTGGACTGACGCGACTATAATGCCATCCTCTACGCCTGATAGATTGCTAGCTGAACACGCAGCGTTGGTAGCAGTTCTTCATGCCAATGTGGGGAACGAAGTTGGTGAGATAACAGGAATTGTCTACACAGATTCAGAAGTATCGGGGTGCGAGACCACATTTCATAGAGTCATAACTTATCTCGCGCTGTGGACTGACGCTACTATAATGTCATCTTCTACGCCCGACAGACTGCTAGCAGAACATGCCGCGTTGATAGCGGTGCTAGAGTCTGGCCAGCGAGTCTTTGGACGTCAAATAATTCAAATATTTCAAATGGCAACATGTTAACACTGAAAAACTACAATTAAACAATTTTGATACTTACTATTTTTTTGTTTTCTGCTCTTTAGTTTGTGTTTACCTTGCCTACCGGTATGTATGTATGATGTATCTACCGGGAGTAACAGAAAGGGTATAACAAGCCGAAAGGAGGTCAAGGTACTCATGAAACTGAACAACTTTTCCCATTAAACATGGGTCGATATATGGAAAAAATACCTCCCATACAAAATCGCAGATCAGCTGATTGATTTACTCTGAGAGATCCAAATTTTTTTTCATATTTCGTCTCATGTTCCATGGGGAAAGTTGTTCAGTTTCATGAGTACCTTGACTTCCTTTCGGCTTGTTATACCCTTTCTGTTACTCCCGGTAGATACATCATACATACATACCGGTAGGCAAGGTAAACACAAACTAAAGAGCAGAAAACAAAAAAATAGTAAGTATCAAAATTGTTTTATATTAGTTTTTCAGTGTTAACATGTGAAAGATTTTTAAAATTGGCGCCATTTCCGTGTCCAAAGACTCGCTGGCCAGACTCTACATGCCAATGTGGGAAACGAAGTTGGTAAGATTACAGGATCTACACAGATTCAGAAGAAGCGGGGTGGGAGGCCACATTTCATAGAGTCACAACTCTGTGGACAGACGCGACTATAATGTCATCTTCTACGCCCGACAGACTGCTAGCTGAACACGCAGCGTTGGTAGCAGTGCTGCACGCCAATGTAGGAAACGAAGTCGGTAAGATTACAGGAATGGTGTCGGTAAGATTACAGGAATGGTATACACAGATTCAGATGAAGGGGGTGGGAGGCCACATTTCATAGAGTCACTACTCTGCTCGCGCTGTGGACTGACGCAACTATAATGATATCTTCCACATCTGATAGACTGTTAGCTGAACACGCCGCGTTGGTGGCCGTGCTCCATGCTAATGTGGGAAACGAAGTTGGTAAGATTACAGGAATTGTCTACACAGATTCAGAAGAATCGGGGTGGGAGGCTACATTTCATAGAGTCATAACTCTGCTCGCGCTGTGTACTGAAGCGACTTAAATGTCGTCTTCTACGCCCGACAGACTGTTAGCTGAACACGCAGCGTTGATAGCTGTCCTGCATGCCAATGTGGGAAACGAAGTCGTTAAGATTACAGGAATGGTCTACACAGATTCAGAAGAATCATATATCACAGAGTACTGTCGGCCGAAAGAGAGTTAAATTTCCCCACAGAAATTGAATATGAATTGCGAGCGAAACGAGCTACATCGCACCAAGCCAATACTACACAATAGCGAGCGAAGTGAGCTATATTGTTCCCCACCAATAATACTGCACGTATTGCGAGCAAAGCGACCCAAGTTATACTCCACGAGTATTACAGAAGCCAAACTGTGCTTCATGAGTACTACACATATTGGAGCCAACCGAGATTAAGTGTGCCATTTAAATACTCGTATACGCATTGCGAGCGAAGCGAGTCAAATTGTCGCCCACCAATAGTACACCTATCGCGAGCGAAAGCCAAACTGTGGCCAAACAAATACTAAAAGTATTGCGTTGCGAGCAAAGCAACCTCGATAATTCACGTTAAAAAAGCAAAAGAAGTGCGACACTTCGCTACACCAATACTACACGTATCGGGAGCAAAGTGAGCTTGACATTACACATTAAGTTCCTAGTGAAAATCTTCTGATGGGAAACGTGATAAATAATGCTTGCCTGATAAATAAATGCATATGCTGTATGCATGTACTGTTTTTCTGACCTAAAGTCCGCAATCGCATTTCGATGTTGTCGCATTACAGGCGCTCATTTCCTGCAAGAGTTGACGAAGCGGTTCGATGAGATGATGCAGACGCCACAACCGGTCGGTGACAAACAGCTCGACAACCTGGTCTGCTGTTTGGCACATCTGTATAGCTTCAAGGTGTGTATTACGAGAATATATTTTCGTTTTTCCTTTTACTATACCAGGATGTAAAATGTTACATAGTTTTTTCATGATCAATGGGTTCTGTCTGGTTTTCTGATGCCTGCGGCACGGTCTATGGAAGGCCTAGATCTAATTATATGATTGAAGGTAGTTTTTGCTTGTTTTTCGAATGGGACACGGAGTCCTTCTTCGAACGAGTTAGACATGGGTGATGCTGTTTAAGTTAATAGCGGTCCATCAGCGGTGTTACGAGCTGCAACAAATTTTCCCGCCGGTAAAAGTCGTTTTCCCGGGTTGAGAATAAGTTATACGTATAAACCTTCCCCTTGTATCATTCAATCCATAAAAAAAAATTGTTTCAAAGCCCGTTGCGTGTGTAGGTCGAGTAAGAGGTATCCATGACAGAGAAACACAAAACGCGGCTTCATTTTATACTACTATGCTACTTATTTCGCCCGTCGATATTTTTCAATCTCTTTTTTCTCTTTTATTATTTTATATTTGATCCTCCTCTCACATTTCAGATATACCACGCAAATTTGGTCTACGACATCCTATCTCGACTCATGGAGACTCTCAGCGAGAAGAACATAGAATGTGTCTTAGTGGCGCTAAGGACCGTAGGTGGAGTTTTAAGGAAGGAAGAACCTTTGGCTCTGAAGAACTTCATACACGAGACCCAGCAGAGAGTGCAAGGGATGAACGAAAACGCAACTGATGGGTGAGGATTTTTACTCGCGCATCAAACGAAACGTGATGAATACATGTCTAAATAATAAAATCTAAATAGGTGGCCTTTCATCATGATCGATCACCATGATCATCTGTCGGCGGAACATTTTTTATGTGAGCTCAAAATCATGTTGCAAAAGGATTTGGCAATGTTTTACGACCGGCCTTTACGGTTAGTTATTCGTGGTAGTCCGTAATTTGGTTTTCAAATAATCCGTAATACGTCCAAGGCGTACGTGCTGCTGGTTGAAAAACTGTGACTTTTACCCCCCTCGTTCATACTATTAATAAACACACTTTGCCCCATCAACACTAAAAATAAATTAATAATTATAGCTCTACATGCATATTATTCGGGACGAAAACAGGGGAATACGTTTATATAGGGTGGAATTTTACTATTGACCGATAGCGAAAACACAGAACCGGAAAGTTGTTCCTTATCACCAGACTGTTCTGAGTTTTTGGTATGAGTCACTAGTAAAATTTCATCCTATATGAAAGGGCTGAAAACAGACATCACTAAGATAAAAAATCCGATATTTTAGTGTAAATATTTTCCTTTCCACAGGTCCCGTATAAAGTTCCTACTGGAAGTCCTGATGGCTGTCAAAAACAACAACCTGACCAAGATCCCCAACTACGACCCGACGTACTCAGAACACTTGAAGAAAATGATCAGAGGAATCATCAGGAAGGGCAACTATGTCACGCCGCTGAATATTAGGCTGGAGGATTTGTTGAAAGGTAATCATCAAAACAGCTCCCAAATAAAGGTCCCGTTTTGCCGTGTGATGCCAACTTAAAACAGCATCACTTTAAAACAGTGGGAGTCGTAAAAAGCAACTAAGGGATAATGATCCACGGAATGGGCAGCAGCGTTACCTGTTAATTCAATATCTTCCAATTAATTTAACCCATATATGCCCACTGGGTCGAAAACGACCCAATATTGTTTGTTGCATTTGGAAATTAGCAAAAAAAAAAGTAACACAAGTTTAGTCATTTACAAAATTCAGATATAAAAATAGTTCTGGGCACATGGGTTGAATTTTTCAATTTTCTCATTTCCAATTTATGTGGTGTTTTCTATGAAATCATTGTCTGAAATCAAATATTTATTTCTATTCTCATTCTCATTACAGCCGACGAGCGAGGCAAATGGTGGGTAGTAGGTTCGGCCTGGGAAGGCAACAGGGTTCTGGAAGAGAAGCCAGCAGCAAAGCCCCTGCCGTCAGCTGATCAGAAGCTTCTGGAGCTCGCCAGGAAACAGAGGATGAATACTGACGTCAGGAGGAGTATATTCTGCGTCATCATGGCTGCTGAGGTAATTCTTTTTTATTTCACTTCAGGCATTTTCGTATGGAAAACTAGATGGCGCTAGTAGTTTTTTAAAACGCGTGTCGGGCACTCTAATAGGTAGAAAATGGGCTGAATCGGGCCAAGAGCGTGTCGGGCACTCTAGTAGGTAGAAAGTGGACCGAATCGGGCCAAGAGCGTGTCGGGCACTCTAACAGGTAGAAAGTGGGCCGAATCAGGCCAAGAGCGTGTCGGGCACTCTAGTAGGTAGAAAGTGGGCCGAATCGGGCCAAGAGCGTGTCGGGCACTCTAGTAGGTAGAAAGTGGGCCGAATCGGGCCAAGAGCGTGTCGGGCATTCTAGTAGGTAGAAAGTGCGCCGAATCGGGCCAAAAGCGTGTCGGGCACTCTAATAGGTAGAAAGTGGGCCGAATCGGGCCAAAAGCGTGTCGGGCACTCTAGTAGGTAGAAAGTGGGCCGAATCGGGCCAAGAGCGTGTCGGGCACTCTAGTAGGTAGAAAGTGGGCCGAATCGGGCCAAGAGCGTGTCGGGCACTCTAGTAGGTAGAAAGTGGGCCGAATCGGGCCAAGAGCGTGTCGGGCACTCTAATAGGTAGAAAGTGGGCCGAATCGGGCCAACAGCGTGTCGGGCACTCTAGTAGGTAGAAAGTGGGCCGAATCGGGCCAAGAGCGTGTCGGGCACTCTAATAGGTAGAAAGTGGGCCGAATCGGGCCAAGAGCGTGTCGGGCACTCTAGTAGGTAGAAAGTGGGCCGAATCGGGCCAAGAGCGTGTCGGGCACTCTAATAGGTAGAAAGTGGGCCGAATCGGGCCAAGAGCGTGTCGGGCACTCTAGTAGGTAGAAAGTGGGCTGAATCGGGCCAAGAGCGTGTCGGGCACTCTAGTAGGTAGAAAGTGGGCCGAACCGGGCCAAGAGCGTGTCGGGCACTCTAGTAGGTAGAAAGTGGGCCAAATCGGGCCAAGAGCGTGTCGGGCACTCTAGTAGGTAGAAAGTGGGCCGAATCGGGCCAAGAGCGTGTCGGGCACTCTAGTAGGTAGAAAGTGGGCCGAATCGGGCCAAGAGCGTGTCGGGCACTCTAATAGGAAGAAAGTGGGCCAAATCGGGCCAAGAGCGTGTCGGGCATTCTAGTAGGTAGAAAGTGGGCCGAATCGGGCCAAGAGCGTGTCGGGCACTCTAATAGGTAGAAAGTGGGCCGAATCGGGCCAAGAGCGTGTCGGGCACTCTAATAGGTAGGAATTGCCATCTAGTTTTGACCAGCCGCTCTGTCTGTGTTCACGGTCCACGTTCGCCATCCAGTCTTGACCAGCCGCTCTGTCTGTGTTCACGGTCCACGTTCGCCATCCAGTCTTGACCAGCCGGTCTGTTTAAGTCATCGGTCAATCTGGTGAGAGGTATTGAACGCTACGCTTGGTGCGGCGTGGCCTCCACTCGAGAACCCGCTTGCTCCAACATCTGCTTATGTAAATGACAATGGTGGGTAGTAAATTGTAGTAATAATAAAACATCCCGAATTAGAAATTATGGGTTTACTAAACTAGAAATTACACATGACTGACTGACAATGACAAGATACTTCAATCATCACAAGGCTCAGCTTGGGAGGGCAACAGGGTTCTGGAAGAGAAACCAGCTACTAAACCCCTGCTATCAGCTGATCAGAAGCTTCTGGAGCTCGCCAGGAAACAGAGAATGAATACCGATGTCAGAAGGAGTATATTCTGTGTCATCATGGCTGCTGAGGTAATGACGGAACAATCTAGGCATCATGTCAAAAAGTCAAAGCATTTATATCTCAGTAGGAATTACAAAATTCACTTTAAGAAAGTCACATTCTAATTCAAACTTAAAAAAGGGAAAATTTGTAGAGCAAAATTTTCTCTTTTTTATAACAATTTGTGTTCCTACTCTAAACGCGGCTCGGGCGGGATAAAAAATAATAAAAATAAAGGCACTGCCTCGGGGCTGGCCAGGCTAACCACACAGCATGTATCTTTATGCCTCAATGAATGACAAGTAAATGGAAATAATCACTTAGTCAATATTTAAAACAAGAAAGGTGTTACATGTGCATAGTTAGTCATGCTCGTGCTTTTTCGATTTATTAAAATGTATGCTTTTCTATTTATTTCGATTAGTTACAATCTGCGATTTATTACAATTACAATATTAGAATACAGTAAGCAACTATTAGAATACAGGGTTATTTTTTAGTCAGTGCGCAAACTTTGCAGGATGTTTCTACTCGTGATTCCGAACAACTTTTTTTATGGGGCCAACTGAGAAATCTAAAAAAATATTTTGGATTTTCCATACATTTTCTCCTAGTAGGTATGAATTTTTCTATGGAACATCCAAATTTTTTATGCGTATTCGCATGTGGTCCCATAGTAAAAATTGATCATAATCACGAGTAGAAACACCCTGCAAAGTTTGCGCACTGACTAAAAAATAACCCTGTATAAAATTTAAGCACGTTTCTTCCTCATTTTCGTTTAAGCCTAACCTTATTCATGAATTAAGACGATAAGCTTGCCAGTATATAAATATTAACATACATTGGTTATTGGAAAATATCGGCTATACGCAAAACACTTTACTATGAAAATAACATGGTGTTTGACAGCCGTTGTGGCGCAGTAGTAGTGCGACTGCCTGCGACACAGAAGGTTTTGGGTTCGATTCTCGGTGAATTTGTTTCCAGTCTGGTTAGGACATTACAGGCTGAAAAGCAATATGGCTCCGTGCTTCGGAGACCATATTAAGCCTAGTCTAAGCTGTCTAGTCTATGATTACTTAGACTGCGGTCGTTAAACAACTATGTCAAAGATCTGCTACTTGTACTAGGAGGTCGTAAAACACTGACACCATTGTTTATCAGGTCTGGGCTGATTCGGCGTCCCATTAAATAGAAATAAGATATTTTCTTCCTCATTTTATAAACTTACTACAAGTTCCTCACATTTTTCAAGATTCTGTTTATCTGATTTCAGGATTACATGGCCGCGTTCGAAAAGCTAGAACAACTAAATCTGCGCGGCCCCCAGCAGAGAGAGATAGCGCATGTAGTGGTGGCTTGCTGCTTACAAGAGAAGAATTATAACCCATACTACGGTGTACTGGCGAACAAACTAGCGGATACTGACAGAAAATACCAGGTAACACACACACACACACACATATATATAAACACGAATAAACACATTGCGTTTTCTGACGTACCTACCTATTGTCGCCGCTTTAAGATGGCGCTTATGACTCTACTGTGATTGGTCGAATTATGTGTCAATGTCAAAGTTCAGTGACTACTAATTGGTGCAATCAGGCACAGTCGCAATCTGCAATAAATCTTTGAATTTTCTCCCCGTTTGTAGGTTTTAATGTAGATGGCTTAAGCCTGTTATAATATAAACTGAAGGTAGCACAACAACTGGACTTTATTCTAGTAAGTAGTTGGAGTCGGTTGAAAAGCTCTGACACCAGGGTTCATCGGGTCGTTCGTAGACTCGGCGACCCACATTATAGAAAAACTAAACCTCTGCGGCCTCCAGCAGAGAGAGATAGGGCATATGTAGTGGTGGCTTGCTGCTTACAAGAGAAGAATTACAGATGGATACAAATCCAATCATACTACGGAGTACTGGCGAACTAACTAGCCGACACCGACAGGAAGTACCAAGAAACGGGAAATAAATATTTTTGGTAAACTTCCAAAATTTCACCGCAGTCAGGATTTGAACCTGCGACCTTCGGCATCAGTACTGCCGACGGCCTAACCAACTGGGCTACCGCGGTTCTAATCGAGCCCGCGAAATTAAGGAAGTGTATCTTGTCCACTAACGCTGGATGGGCTCCATCTACCGGGATAGTTTTGCAACTAATTCCCAGCGATTAATTCATTCTTTGCAGATTGCATGTATTCAAAGCGATGAAAATAATAAGGGAAATAAATAGTCAACCTAACGTTTCCATATTCCATAGACTACATCATAAATTAAAATAAGAAATTGAAAAATATCATGCATTGACCGGGGCTCGATTCCCGATTCCGGGATAACGAGATCTTAGACCAATGGTTTTACGGTACGCAAAAAACAAGATCGGCATTTAATCTGCAAGAAGATGAGAAGAAGATATACTCTTTTATATAGGGCTAAATTTAATTGAGTACAAATCTCTTATGGGTGTGTTCTACTCACAAAACTGAACAACTTATGTTAGAAATTTTTCTCCGAAATATGAAAAATTACTTTGGACCCACAATCCAAAAAAAAACTAATTAGACTTGTTCAGTTTTGTGAACAGAACACACCCATAAAATATCGGTACTTATTTAAATGTAACCTTGTTTGTTAAAACAATTTCCTGTACCTAGGTTGCCTGGAAGAGATTGGCGATAAGGCCGCCTAATTGTACACTTATTAGTTCTATTTTATACTTTAAAAAAATGAAAATTTCTTTGGTGTGAAAATAAAGTATTTTTATCTTTATCTTTATCTTTGTTCCAGCTATCATTCCAGTTCACGATATGGGACAAGATCAAAGACCTGGACGGGCTGCAGAAGCATTCCCTCACCAATCTGGCGCAGTTTATAGTTCATCTCGTCATGGAGAAGGGTCTGCCTTTGTCTGTTTTGAAAGTAAGTGTTTGTTCCAGCTGTCATTCCCATTATCATTCAGCAGTCCAGCTGTCATTCCAGTTCACGATATGGGATAAGATGAAGGACCTGGACGGGCTGCAGAAGCATTCCCTAACCAACCTGGCGCAGTTCATAGTTCATCTCGTCATGGAGAAGGGGCTGCCATTGTCTGTTTTGAAAGTAAGTCAAAATATGTACTCTGTAAGGTTATGGAAAGAGTTCTGAACTGCAAACTTTCGTACCTCGAAGACAATGATCTTCTCAGTGATTGTCAATATGGCTTCCGCCGAGGGCGTTCCACGGGAGATCTTCTAGTGTACGTAACGCATTGCTGGGGCGAGGCCATTGAACACCACGGCGAAGCAATAGCAGTGTCGCTGGACATTTCAAAGGCCTTCGATAGGGTGTGGCATGCGAGTCTGTTGAGCAAGCTTCCAGCGTACGGCATACCCACTGGCTTCTGTAGCTGGGTGGCTGACTTCCTGAGTGAACGGTCGATCCGAGTGGTCATAGACGGCTGCTCCTCTGACCTCAAGGCCATTGACGCCGGAGTTCCTCAGGGGTCTGTACTCTCCGCGACGCTTTTCCTGCTGCACATCAATGACCTTCTATCTTCAGGAATTGTTGGGTACGCAGATGACAGTACTGTCACCGAGAAATATCTGTCCGGCGCAGGAGCCAGTGGTGATGAAATCCAAAGACTGAGAAAGGCTATGATTGAGCGTACGAGCCTGACGTTAAGTAACGTCTCCCAGTGGGGCGAAGACAATCTCGTCAGCTTCAATGCTTCAAAAACGCAGGCGTGTCTTTTCTCCGCAAAAGGAGTCCTTTCACCTTTTCTCCTACTTTTCGGGGTACATCTGTTCCAGTGACCAACACTCTTCAACTCCTTGGCATGGAGTTGTCCTCTGACCTCAACTTCGGCACCACCATCGAGTCCAAGGCTCAAATTGCAGCTAGAAAGTTGGGCGTCCTGAATAAAGTCAAGCGGTACTTCACGCCTGAACAGCTTCTAACTCTTTATAAAGCTCAAGTCCGATCTTGCATGGAGTACTGCTGTCACCTTTGGGATGGCTCGGCTAAATACCAACTTGCTGCAATGGATTCGGTGGAACGCAGAGCCAAGAGATTAATAGGCGATAAAAAACTGGTGGCGACCAAGCTTCACAGCCTGGCTCACCGCCGCAAGGTTGCTTGCCTATCGGTCTTCTACAGATTGTACTTCGGAGAGTGTGCGCGTGAGCTGCATGAGCTCATACCACCGTCTCCTTTCTTCCATCGGACATCCAGACGCACGGCCGGCTACCATCCGTTCTTAGTTGATATACCCACATTACGCACTAAGCGCTTCAAATCATCTTTCATTATGCGCACGGCTAAAGAATGGAATTCCCTGCCTGCGTCTGTATTTCCGAGTGCATATAACCTGAATCTCTTTAAGTCTAGAGTGAATAGGCATCTTCTGGGCAAGCTCGCTCCACCGTAGATCCCATCTCTGCTCTAGGTTAAGATTGGGGTCAAGAGTAAGCCCATCATAGATTAAAAAAAAAAAAAAAAAAAAAAGTAGCCATACATTGAAAATGAGAAAATGGAAAAATTCATTAGCGATCGCCGGGACTTTAACCCGGGACCGTGGGGTACCGTCCCATCGCTATGCCAACTTAGCTACGGGCGCCTGGCGGACCCTGATGAATTTCTCAACCTCTTGATGCTCGTCTCGAGAGCTCAGTCGTCGGTAGAGCGGTGGAACTTTGATCCACAGTCCCGGGTTCAAGTCCCGGCGGTCGCAAGTGAATTTTTAAATTTTCTCATTATTTAATTTATAAGTCAAAATAGGCTGATCCTTCAACTTCCTCAACATCCCCATTTGTGGTCTCCGCGCTTGGCAGGCGGATAGGCGAGCGCAGTGCAAGGTGTTATATTGTAAATATTCACAGAGCACTGCTGCCCATTCTTTGGATTTATCTTTTATCGCCGCGTTACGACAACCACTGGTAGTAATGGAGTGACGCTGTTCTAAGCTAGCATTAACGCAACAATTCATGCCTGCCTGCCAAAATTTGGTATTCAATTTATCGCGGGTTTTCATCGCTTTGACTACATGCAATCTGCAAAGAATGAATTAGTCGCTGGGAATTAGTTGCAAAACTATCCCGGTAGATGGAGCCCATCCACGTGTTAGTGGACATGATATACTTGCTTAATTCGCAGGCTCGATTAGAACCGCGGTAGCCCAGTTGGTAGTGGCGTCGGCAATACAGATGCCGGAAGTCGCAGGTTCAAATCCTGCCTGCGGTGGAAAATTTTGCAAGTTTCTAAAAATTGTATACCTAACACGAGAAGTGTTTTAAAATTTGGTATTCAAATTACGGCCGTATCGCGCACCAATTCGTACCTTTTTTAACCCTGGGACCCCACCTGGGGTGATCGAGTCAATAATTTCATTGTTGCAAGCTTACCGACTTGACTAGGAGGAAATATACTAAGGAGAGTAAGTAGATACTTGACCAGGAACATATAGGAAATATACTAGGAGAGGAAGTACTGGGCGAAATTTTACTAGTGACCGATAGCTAAAACTCAGAACCAGCTGGCGATAAGGAACAACTTTCCCCAAAGAACGTACGTCGAAATTTCGATTTTTTTAATTTGGACCTCCCATATAAATTAAATGTACAAATGAAATATCTTTATTTCAGGCCAGGAACCCAGAGCCAGTGTTGCCGCTTAGGAAAATAAAAAGTCCCCAGACATGTGTAGAAAAGTCGCTAGATTTGGCAAAAAAATGACTGAAAATATCCGCTAGAAGTCGCTAGAATTTCAAATAGTGGAAATAAAAAAATACGTAAATAAAAAAGCGTTTTACAAATTCAATACTTATTTATTACTCAATTCAAGTTCGCACTAAGATAAACAGGTTTTTCTGCAAAATGAATAAACTTGGAATGAACGATGATTAAAAAGAAATAGCTATACTTGTTGCATCCATGGGAGAGAGTGAGACGCATCCAGCCACGATATAAAACATTATTCGTAGGGGAATTCCCGAAACTCCCCGCCCGATCGGTTTTTCACACCCCTTTCAAAAGTGAAAGGGACTTTCCGGTACCAAAAACTATTCAGTATGCATAGTGTCGCAAGTAAATAATGTTTATTTTCTACTCAAGTATGAATGTCGCCAGAAGTCGCTAAAAAAAATCTAGCGACTTTTTTTTAAAGAAATGTCGCTGAGCATATGAAAAATCCGCTAGATTTAGCGACAAAGTCGCTAAAACGGCAACACTGCCAGAGCTTAAATGACAGAGTTGCACGCAGTTACAGTTACATACATTTAGTTACATCATGTCAAATTTTCCTCAAAACTAAAAAAAAACATAGTAACTCAAATCAGCCGATCGGCAATTTTGTATGAGAGGTCCAATTTTTTGAAATAATTCGTTAGTTTTCGCTATCGGTAACTAGTAAAATTACACCCTACACACTAGTATATTTCCTCCATGCCTGGAATGTAATTTTGGCTCAGGCTTTTTCAGTCATTTTTTTTAAGGTAGTCAGTCGAGTCAGTCCCTTTACACCATAAAAACCCTTACAAGAAAAATGGGTTTGTCTTGAAACGTGTTTTGTGGTGTTTGAAAGAGTAGGGTAACTTAGGAACATCAGACTATCAAAAACAGAGTAGGATTCCAGAGATTTTTAACTATCATACTAGACGTTTCACAAAAGAAAGGGACTATAAATGGCGGCCGGAGGTCATGCTTTCTCACTCGCACTAAGGCTCTTACATACACCAGGCGTCCATGCTTTCTCCCTCCCATTTATGGAACCGCCGCGCCGCAATTTATATTCCCCTTCTTTTGTGAAACGGGTAGTACGGCGGTCAATTCGTTCATCGTTCATATTCATATATTCATAGGGGAAATAATTCTCCAAAAACTGGAGTGGCATGGTTCTTTATGATATATATATATTTTTTTTATAGCAAGGTAAACTATCAAAATCTTCTGTTTCATACGTTCTCGGATGAAAGACATACGTTAAATGGTTTCAAGCGTCGTGATTTCGCGCATCTTTCGGCGCAAACTTCACCAAAAAGACGAGGGCATAGGACGTAAGAATGACAGTTGACAGACAAGTGATCGTCAAATATTCTTCTTAGTTTTTGACGCTAGCTGTCATGGATGCGACGCTTTGGCGACGCTTGTGTGTGCCTTTGTCAATACTTTTTCGTACATTTAGTATGGAAACGTCGCGATGTCAAACGTCAAGCGTCATGCCCTACGTCCTATGTCCGCTCCTTGTCCCCTCTGTGGAGTTTGGGGCTTAGATTCTCAGGGAATTAAAATATAAATCCCCTCTAAAAATTTAGTTTAAATTAAGATTTTGTTCTGATTTGGTATGAAGTGTTTTATGCAAGGTGCGTAGTATATATTAGAGATGGGCCGAATATTCGGTTTATGTTCGGTATTCGGCATGTTCGGCAAGTTTACCGAATATTCGGTTTCGGCCGAATGTTCGGTGAATTTTGACGAATATTTGGCCGAATAAAAACGCATCCTTTTTGTATTATATTGCATTGCAAATTGATATAATAAGTTAGCCTATTACTAAACATCGTCATCAATTAATTTATTATAATTTAATTTAAATAACGTGGTCTTGGTACACCAGAGTCATATGCAACATGCAAAAGTTTCCAATGTAAAATATTAGAGGGGTAAAGAGCGGAGTGGTTTGGTGCGAATCAGCGCATAATTCGATGACAAGTGATGCTCCTAATTATTTTATACAGGTTGTTTCGGTTATCGTGGTCCAAAGAAAAAATCTAGGCTCTGGACTGGACATCCTAAACTACCATAAAACAAAAAAAAAACAATATTTGAAGAAAAAAACTGGACCTCCCATACTAATTTTGCTGCCTGATAGAGCATTTTGTATGAAAGGTCTATTTTTTTCTTCAAATATTGAACAGTTTTTTTGCTTTTATGGTAGCTTAGGATTAGGATGTCCAGAGTCTAGATTTTTTCTTTGGACCACGATAACCGGGACACCCTAGGTATATAGTACGGTCTGTGACTTTTGGAAATGTATGGAAAGGTGACGATTTTTGTTTAAGTGAAATTTCGATATGGGGCCTTGTAGAAGACCTCAATCTAAGGTTTTTGAGCCCGGTTACCAAACTCCAGCACGTGGTGGGGGGGAGGGGGGGGCGTTCAAACTTTCGCGTTACCGCGCTTCAGTAAAAAAACTATAGTAAAAACGCGTTAGCTTGGCAATAGCGTACATTGACACGACCGGTACCAAAAACAACATTTTTGGGCGATAATTATCGCTCTCCATACAAACTATCGCTAGAATTCACATCGCTAAAGTATCATAATACCGGCCAATTCCGGGTATTCCCCCGGCACAACTCGGCGTCATTCCACAACCATGTATATCCAAAATTTTCAAAAATGAGTGTACTTGTAGCCAATTCGAAAAGTTGTTATTTTAACTATTACTTTTATATGTCGATAATTTTTGCAAACTTTTGAAATGAGTTCAATTCTATTACATATGTTTTAAAATATTGCCCAAATTTATTCTCTAATAAAGGTATAATACCGTAAAATATAAAATATTCTGGGTTGCAATTATAATTTTAGCAAATAGGAAGCCAAAAAGCTTTACAAAATACATTTTTACCATAAATAAATATAAAGCAAAATTGTTGACACTAAAACAAAAATTTTTGAGTTACATTGTTTTGTAATGAGCCCCTAGCTGGCCAGAGGATGCCAGAGGTGCGGTCCCGTAGGCTCGCATTTGTTTTCATTTTGATCGATCGTTGTCTCATTCCGTTCTGAAGTGCGTTTGCTTTCGTTCTGCTGTTTTTCGGTGTTTTGATTATTGGTTGTTTGATAAGTTTATTTTTGTTACATTACTTGTTAGTCATCGGGGAAATTAAATCTGCCCGACTTCGCTGGTTTGGACATGTCGAGAGAATGGGGAGGATCTTGCGGCCAAGAGAGCATACCTGGGTCAACTACATGGATAACGTCCAGTTGGGCGTCCTAAGTATCGCTGGATTGACGAAGTCCAAAAAGACCTGGGAGCGCTTCAAATGGCCGATTGGCGACAAGCAGCTCAAAACAGGGAAGAATAGGGAAACCTAGTGTCGGAGGCCAAGATCCACTTTGTGTCGTTGAGCCAGCGAAATAAGTATAGTCGAATTTTTAATTCTATTCAGTAAAATGACAGATGCCGACAAAATAATGGTATCACTGAAGTGACGTACTTCAGTTCGATTTTTAAGTTCAGGTGAGCTGATTCATTCAAACCTCATACTCAGGTCACTTACATTTATTTATTGATTTCCTACAAAAAATTTATACTCCTAATATAAAAAAAAATAAAAAGTGTGTCACTTAGTACTTTTAATTACTTAGTAAATGGCCGATTGGCGACAAGCAGCTCAAAACAGGGAAGAATAGGGAAACCTAGTGTCGGAGGCCAAGATCCACTTTGTGTCGTTGAGCCAGCGAAATAAGTATAGTCGAATTTTTAATTCTATTCAGTAAAATGACAGATGCCGACAAAATAATGGTATCACTGAAGTGACGTAGGGTCAGGTAGGCTACAGTGACTCGGATTTCTTCAATCAATAAAATTTTATAGAAAACTTTGAAGTATCAAACTGAAATTCATATCTAGGATGCATTGATTATTACTCTTTCGTTTCGCATTATCAATTTTTGCAATAACACAACACTAAGGTCACCAGACATATTTTTCTATAAAAAAAATTGTGAGTCTCTGTGTACTACTACCTGTCTACACTGACTCAAACCCTGTGGTACACAGTGACTCTAACTGTTTATATGGACTTGGCAACCCTGTCGTGCAAGTATAATATTTATTGAAACTATGCATTTTAATCAATTATATTTGTCAAACTATTCTTTTCATATCATTACAATTGCCATAGGAAATATTTTACAATTGTCTGTCAATGTTTCTAAAAATAGAGAGATGAGTCAGTACTATATGTTAGAGTCACTGTGTACCACTTAAATTTGAGCCAGTGTAGACGCCGACGCTATTTTGAAATAATTTGCCTACAGATATTACCAGACTACTCTAAGAGCTAGCAAACCTAGCTTATTACTTAGTATATGAACACCACTTTCGATCATAATAATTATATTTCCCTAAATCTTTCAATCCTAACTGATAAAAATACATGTAGGGTACCTTTAAAAGCATTTTTAGAGGTGCAAAACCAATCGCACATTTTTTTCACAATCAAACCCCACTGGAGTGCACGGATGATTGGTTTGTATGTGTTTGGTTGTCAAGAGCTACCATTATGTTAAGAATACAGATAGATATAGCTGTCCTATTACGAAATATAAGCGTGAGTCAACGTACCCGCCCGAGTCACCGATCCCTACCTGACCCTACTTCAGTTCGATTTTTAAGTTCAGGTGAGCAGGTCACTTACATTTATTTTTTGATTTCCTACAAAAATTTTATACTCCTAATATAAAAAAAAAATAAAAAGTGTGTCACTTAGTACGGGAGACCCAATGGGAAAGTTTTAATTAGTTCATATAGTTTCTAGTAGATGGCGCTGATGGCGAATCATGGAAATGCTCGGAAGCGATTTCCCTTAATTAGGGGTAATATTTTTTATTAAACAGTATGTTTTATTTTCGTATTTTGTAAAAATTATATAATTTAAGAAAAATAAACCATAGTTTTGCAAAACCGCTTATTTTCGATAACTCCAATCGAGGATATACGCCAAATCTACACTTTATAAGGACTTGCAGTTTAGAAAGCGGCAACACATGTTTCGTATAATCTGTGATGTCATGGTGGTTGAATTTGACATTTGACAGCTGATCCCTTTATTTTAACAACGCTATCTAGTTTGGACTCGTGAAGCAGTCAGTCCAAAAAATCCCCATTCATTTATTTTCATATTATGAAGAAAAGTTTCTAATAAATGTTATTCAGTTTTGTGAGAGAAACACGTCCTTAAAATTATTGAACTTATATTGTAACCAAATACATTTATTGATTTTATAACTATGAACTATGTCACTAGATGAGTGATTTAATTTAATCTTTTTAGCACATCACTATTTATTTTTTCCAAAAAAGCGGCCACGCACCAAACGTCAAATCAGTGAATACAATTAGAAATTCGACTATAGTAAGTACTTGTTAGCCAGTCACGTTTTGTTATTTTTATTTGTTAAGTTTTGTTGTGTGGAGTGTAGTGGCGATGGAGCCACCACCTAGTCCTACGACTATACTACGACTGCTGTTAATAAACCTATGGTCAAAATATTTAATTCCTCTTATTCCACTTTATAGACCACACTGAAACATACACTATTAATACCCAGATCTGAAAACAGATATTCAAACTCATCATTCAAATAGCTGCCCCGGCCGGGAATCAAACCCGAACACGGAGCTGTACAGTGTACCTTAAAACATATTAATTATCTCATAGAATTAAAATAAAAAACATCAATCAGAATTACGTTATAAATAGGGTTATAACTGAAAATGTCTATTACCCCTGCAATAATCCAGAGTGACCTTGCTATTGTACTACTGTACTCTAGCGATGTTCATATCGCATACATTTACTAAGAAAAACGATATATCGCTATCGCAAATATTGAGTACAGTGGTAGAAAAGGCCAACGCCCGCTATTGCCAAGCTAACGCGTTTTTACTATATGTGGCGTTGGCTTTACATACAATTTTGATTTTGGTATCAATTTATTATAAATCGAGGATGTACCTTTCATTTTTTGTATTAAAATACCTATATTTCTTACGAGAAATATGAAAAAATTGAAATAAATGAAAAAAATCTGCAAAGATTTGTAATTTTTTTCATTTAACAGGCTATATCTTTAAAAATATATATGAATAAGTCATAAATAAAAAATATTATCCGTTAGTCTTATTATTTTAATTTATGAAACCATACACAGTAATGCCAATATTCGAAGAAACAACTCCCAAAAAAATAAGAACCGCGCCTACTGCAATGTGTACCCGTACGGACCTACTGCTATGTTTACCGCATAACATTTTTCATCTTCCTGAAAAAGCGTTACAGAGTTATTATTTGTAATGTCATTTATTATAATAAATAAAGTAGACGTATCTACACTAATATAATAAAGAGGAAAGATTTGTTTTTTTGTATGTACGTATGTAATCGATAAACTCCGGAACTACTGAACTGAATTCAAAAATACTTTCACCATTAGAAAGCTACAATATTTCTGAGTAACATAGGCTACTTTATAGTACAGGAAAATATCTTATTCCCACGGGAAAACGGTTAGCAGCGGGAAAACCGTTAAATTTAGCTGATATTACCCAAATTATCCACAGCACTTGACCGATCTTCGAGAAATTCATCACTGATATTGCTAGCATATGAAAAAAGGGCATGGACTACGTTTTGTCAGACCTTGCTAAGCATGATGGTCTGCTTCTGCTGGCACATGGTCATCGAGGGTCTGGAGTACTTGATGTAGATGACCAGCATCTCATCCAAACAATAAGAAATACGGTAAAGGCTTCGAAGTAAAAGTTGTTCAGCACGTCGGGCTGCTTCTGCTGGCACATGGTCATCGAGGGTCACATTGTCATTTAAGGTCTGGAGTACCTGATGTAGACCACCAGCATTCCATCAGAATTATTTGAGTTACGGTATTGACTTTAAAATAAAAGTTGTTAAGCATGGCTATTTTTTGGCACTTTGATATTGATGATGTTAGCGTATATAGTATGGAACACCAGAAGCCTAGCACAACTGAAAGATATATGTGCAAGGCTTCAAACATGACATTTCCACGGGAAAACAGGTAAGTAGCAGCGGGTAAAGCCGCTGGTCGGGTTGCTAGTCTACACTTATATCTACACTTCTACACTAATATAATAAAGAGGAAACCTTTGTTTGTTTTTTTGTTTGTTTGTTTTTTTGTATGTATGTAATCGATAAACTCCGAAACTATTGGACCGATTTCCAAAATTCTTTCACCATTAGAAAGCTACAACATTCCTGAGTAACATAGGCTACTTTTTATCACGGGAAAATTCCTCATTCCCATGGGAAAACGGTTATCAGCAGGAAAAGTGGGAAATACAGCGGATATTACCCAAATTTGCCAAATCTCTTTACCGATCTTCGCGAAATTTGGCACTAATATTACTAGCATATTAAAGATGGACATGGACTACTTTTTGACAGCCCTCGAGGATCTGAAGAACCTGATGAAGATCACCAGCATCCCGTCTAAACTATAGGAGATACGGTCATGGCTTCATACAAAAAGTTGTTTACCTTGACGGGCCGCTTCTGCTGGCACATGGTCATCGAGGATCTGGAGTACCTGATGAAGACCACCAGCATCCCATCTAAACTATAGGAGATACGGTCATGGCTTCATACAAAAAGTTGTTTACCTTGACGGGCCGCTTCTGCTGGCACATGGTCATCGAGGATCTGGAGTACCTTATGAAGACCACCAGCATCCCATCTAAACTATAAGAGATACGGTCATGGCTTGATAGAAAAAGTTGTTCATCATGACGGGCCGCTTCTGCTGGCACATTCACCTTTGCTGGAACGGAGTAATGGACTTTTTACTACGGACAAAGAGCCAATTTCTACGGGAAAACATGTAAGTAGCAGCGGGTGAAACCGCTGGGCGGGCCGCTAGTTTGTTATAAAAATGATTTTATTATCCTACAATATTTATGGTATTGCCTAATAAATGATGATCTATGCAATGATGAACTTTATTCAAAGTCTCCCTTTCAAGAACAAATAACTTGAGTTAATAACAATAACTAGATAAAAAAATACTTTCTTGCCATTTTTGTATCTCATATAGTATAGCAGTGCTCCTTGTGCCCTCCATCAGCTACTCCAGATCCTCAAGTTCTGACAAAACGTAGTTCATGCCTTTTTTTGATATGCTAGCAATATCAGTGATGAATTTCGCGAAGATTGGTCAAGTGCTTTGGATTATTTTGGGTAATATCAGCTAAATTTAACGGTTTTCCCGCTGCTAACCGTTTTCCCGTGGGAATAAGATATTTTCCTGTGGTATAAAGTAGCTTAGGTTACTTTGAAATATTGTAGCTTTCTAATGGTGAAAGAATTTTTTTATTTAGTTCAGTAGTTCCGGAGTTTATCGATTACATACATACATACAAAAAACAAAACTTTCCTCTTTATTATATTAGTGTAGATACGTTTACTTTATTTATTTTAATAAATGACATTACAAATAATAACTCTGTAACGCTTTTTCAGGAAAATGAAAAATGTTTTACGGTAAACATAGCAGTAGGTACGTACGGGTACACATTGCAGTAGACACGGTTCTTATTTTTCTTGGGAGTATTTTCTACGAATATTGGCATTACTGTGAGTGATTTCATAAATTTTAATAATAAGACTAACTGATAATATTTTTTATTTATGACTTATTCATATATATTTTTAAAGATATAGCCTGTCAAATGAAAAAAATTACAAAACTTTGCAGATTTTTTTCATTTATTTCAATTTTTTTCATATTTCTCGTAAGAAATATAGGTATTTTGATACAAAAAATGAAAGGTACATCCTCGATTTATAAAAAATTGATACCAAAATCAAAATTGTATGTAAAGCCAACGCCACATATTTTTTTTACTGAAGCGCGGTAACGCGAAAGTTTGAACGCCCCCCCCTCCCCCCCACCACGTGCTGGAGTTTGGTAACCGGGCTCAAAAACCTTAGATTGAGGTCCTCTACACGGCCCCATATCGAAATTTCACTTAAACAAAAATCGTCACCTTCCCATACATTTCCAAAAGTCACAGACCGTACTAATATGGACTTCGATTCCCGCCAAATAATTCGGCCGAATATTCGGTTCGGCAATCTTGTTACCGAATATTCGGCCGAACCGAAGTATTCGGTGAAACCTATGTTCGGCCCATCACTAGTATATATGTCACCGTGAAATTGCAAACAACGCTAGATTATAATATATCTCGCTAAATTACAATCTATCGAAATATTGTAAGACATACACACGGATCACAATTTAACGTATCAATTTTCAAAATATTACAATATTATGAAGTAAAACAGTAAAACTGTCAACTCGCTTTCTGATTGGTCGAACCTCATGTATATCGCGCAGCCATGTTTATTTGACAGCTGATCGCCATTTCGATGGGTATCGAACGTAAACAAACAGTGGATATGAGATTATTTTCTTATTTAATTAGTTTATATGAGCAATTTTCAACACGAAACTATAATAAAATGGAACAAAACGGTTTGTTTACGCTCGAGAACCAACGAAAGCAATCAGCTGTGAAACAAAGATGGCGTCGTTGGCGACATGATGCTCGACTTGACCAATCAGAACGCGAGCTGCGTAATCGTATCACAGTTTCACTGAATTAGTTCGTTATATTGTAATCTACTGAAAAAATATACGTTAAATTGGAATACGAGTGAATGTGTTACAATATTTCGACAGATTATAATTTAGCAAGATAGATTATAATCCAGCGTTATTTCCAATTTTACGGTGACATATATAAGCGACAGGGCAGTGAACACACCGATACCGCGTTTTAGAAAACTAGTGGCGCCATCTGTTGGGGAGCTCGTGGAGCACGATACTCGGTAACGCTAGAAACATATCGGGTGAAATTTTACTAGTGACCGATAGCGAAAACTCAGAACTGGCTGGTGATAAGGAACAACTTTCCCCAAGGAACCTACGTCGAAATAAGAAGAAAAATTTTGGGCCTCCCATACAAAGTTGCCGATCAGCTAATTTGAATTACTATGGGAGGCCAAAAAAATTTTTTCTTTTTCGACCTATGTTCCTTGGGGAAAGTTGTTCCTTATTACCAGCCAGTTCTGGGTTTTCGCTATCGGTCACTAGTAAAATTTCACCCTATATTTTGCTCGATAAAATGAAGTTGTGGCTCTAACTAAAGGCCGATTTACACTTTGCTTAGTAACAAGTGCAAGTGGCAAGAGCTTAGTGTTTAGTTTGTAGAGACTGGCGCTCAAACTTGACAGTGACAATTTGACAAGTACTTCTTTAATTACTTCATGAAGCTTGTTTTCTATATCTTAGACGTAAACTCCACAGAGTAGACGTGAGGCGTTAGATGGCATCTGTCAAACAAGTGATCGTCGGAGACGTGAGACGTGCGACATCGCGAATCGCGAAGCTTCAACCGTTTCCATATAAAATGTATGAATCAGAAGTGACTAAGCTACAAACGTAAGACGCGCGTCGCTTCGATAACGGCTGACGATCACTTGTCTGACAGATGTCATGTTGCGCATCGCGTCGCGCGTCTATTCTGAGGAGCTTGCCCCTTACACAGCAATCGATGAAATGAACTTACTAAGCACTTCCACTTCAATATTGAATACTTTACTCATCATTTGAGACTTATTTCTTGGTACTAACTAGTTGCACTGACCACTAAGCAAAATGTAAATCAGCCCTAATTGCAAAATTTACTGAAATAAAACACGCAACCTAAAATAATAAATATCTTATTTTTTCCACTGATAGTTGTATGTGAATACATGAACGAACATATCATGTCTTTATCTTGAGGGGTAGGCAGCGCATTAACGGCCGTGAAAATACTGAAGCTATCGCTAGGTCTAGCAATGAAACCACAAAAATAATGATGGTGAAAGAAAGGAGTTCTTTTTACTGTTCTTTTTACTGTTATTTGTAACATTCTGTTTGCTAATAAATGAATTTGAAAGGAAGGTTGTTTCATAATTTCGCCGCGTACTCAAAAGATGGCGCTACTAGGTTTTTAAAACGCGGTATCGTTTTGTTCCCCGCTCCCACGTAAATAACTTGCTTACCTTTAATATTATTACGAGTATGAATGAATTGGGTGAATATAATTCGATCTAAATATTTTTTCTAGGTGTCTGGCAGGGCGTGTTCCCTTCTGAGACATCTCATCGTCGATAATATATTTTATCTACACTCAGTTCGTAATATTGTGTGATACCGTGTGATGCCGGCTTAGAATAGCATCACCCCATTTCTTTCCTGTGGGTGGAGGGTATCATGTGTATTGCAATTTTAGGCGACAGGCTGACAACTTGTCACTATAGCGATACACGACAATAGCTAAAACGGCTCTCAAATATGTGTCAGACGTGGCGATAACGACCGTACTTTTACGGCCGTTGACGCTCTGCCTACCCCGCAAGGGATAAAGGCGTGATGTATGTATGTATGTATGTATGTAATATTCGTTTTACAGAATCGAAAGTACGAACGTAATGAACTGCATTACGAATATACAGCCTTTAAAAAAAACTTTCATACTACTGGCAGCTACATAAAGTAACTCGATTTCTAGTATTTGAAAAAAATTAAACGAATTGACCCGCGTACCAAATTGTAATCTGTTCCAATTTGACACTGGCCATCAGTAAGTCGAATGAAAAAAAAAACAAGTGTCACCCGCGGCGGGACGACACTTGAAATTATGAGGACATATTTATTTTTAAATCTTTGCTTCAAATCATTTTTCGAATTAAAATTCACCGATAAATGCTATTTAATTTAAAAAGTAGTTCAGTTTTTATGAGCCTCCATTTTAACGTTTAGTTAAAAAGTTACTTATGTACAAAAGTCGTTCAGTTGGTGGTTCAGTAGATAGGCTTGCAATCGCCATAGTGCAGTGCGGAGGTTTGAATTATTTTTCATAGTTTTTCTTGTAGAGTGTAGATAAAATAGTGTATTAGTCCGAGTTCTTAATTGGCAGTTTGTATGGAGGTATGGTCCCATCTGGCAGAAATCATGAAACTTGGCATGTGTGTAGCTTACATGTGTAAGCTTCAGGAAAAGAAGGGAAGCAAGTATAAGTCCTATCAATATAGACCCAAGAACAATTATGTAGACAATTTTATAAGGAATATTTCTTACCTTGACAAATTTCTCCTGTCTTTAATCGTTTCCGAGAAAAATAAAGATAACTGAAATTTGGGACATAAAAGGGGGGGTAAAGGGGGGAAGCAGGGGGGGTCCAACTTGCTTCCCTTCTTTTCCTGAAGCTTACACATGTAAGCTACACACATGCCAAGTTTCATGATTTCTGCCAGATGGGACCATACTTCCAGCTAAGGAGCCGTACTATATGCAACTGCAAATAATTAGGCTTTAGAATGCTCGTGTCAAACTATTATCACACGAGGCGCAGACACTCTCATCCTAAAGCCTCTCATTATTAGGCAGTTGCATAAACTACTATTAATAAATAGTGAAAAGACATCGCTGTTTAATAATTTGGCCAAATAATTCGGCAGGAATTATGTCCGGATACAAAATAATTTTTCTCAAACATGCTAGGAAATATTACAATTTCTTTCAAGAAAACAATCCAGAAAGTTTGACATTGTCTGTGATTTTGTAATTTCTGAACGATTTCTTTTTTACACACCAGCAATGGATTCCAATACAACTTTTCTGGCGCGATATCGAAATCGTTCAGAAATTACAAAATAAAAAAAGAATAACTCCTAATCCACATCTTGACTTAGTAATCAGTAAAACAACTTTTGATATCAAATTATAAAATAAATTAAAATCTTTATAATTTCCTAGCATTTTTTTGAGAAAAGCACTATGTAAGCCTCGGGGAAAATGACTTTGCCAGGCTCGTATTTTTAAAGTCCTCGCCTGCGGCTCGGACTTCAAACTCTACTCGTCAGTCAAAGTCTTATTTCCCGTCCTCGTCAACAACCTACTAATGTACATCACTTGTTTACGAAGTACGCTCTGAAACGCACCGGGCCCCTCGCTACCCATCTAACTTTTTACATTAGAAAAATTGTCAACAAATTAAAATAAAATTACTTCACTGTTTCTCTTGACATGCCAATCTACAATGCATGTATTGTGAAACGGTGCAATTTAATAGTGACCAATAACGAAAATTCAGAACCGGCTGGTGATAAGGAACAACTTTCCCTAAGAAACAGAGGTCGAAATATGAAAAAATAGTACCTCACATGGAAAATCATATCAGCTGAACGGCAATTTTGTATGGAAGGTTCAAAATTGTTTTTCGTACCTATTTCGACCTATGGGGCTTTACCACAAAAAAGTTAGACCAGCGTTGAACGCGTGTCTAGCGTTTTTTTTGTATGAAGTTTTATTTTAAACACGCGTTCGACACTGGTCTAACTTTTTTGTGGTAAGGCCCATGTTCTCTGGGAGAAAGTTGTTCCTTATCTTATCACTAGCCGTTTACGGCGAAATTCACCAAACATTGGCCGAAACCGAATATTCGGCCCATTTTTAGTTTATATGCTGTATAACACTTGCCGAAAAAATGAGTTGCAGCAAGTGAAACCGCTGACGGGCCGCTAGTTCCTCAACATAACTTTAAGGCGTATGAAAATTACTGCAAATATTTAAGGAGTGAACCAACCCATGAAACTGAACAACTTTCCCCAAGAAACATAGGTCGAAATAAGAAAAGAAAAATAGAGCTTCCAGACAAATTGACTCGGCATGTTAGGTACATTCAGTATGGGAGGTCCTATTTCTTTACTTTTCATATTTCGATCAATGTTCCCTGGGGAAAGTGGTTCAGTTTCTTAAACTGGTTCACCTTTTCAAATATTTACAGCATTATTTATACATACTGTATAACGATAACAACTTCTGCAGCTGCTGCTGTGTTTTCCCGAAATAAGACGTTTTCCCGACATGTATAAAATTAAGTCGCTTTTTGCGTTTCTCGTCTGTCTATCATGGACACTGCTGACTCCTCCTAAACCACGCAACGCAACATATTTTGATGCGGTATAAGGCAGATAGCCGGTCATAAACATTGCCAAATATATGATTTTATGTTGTAACAAAACATGTTGCGCCGACCCCAACTGATTCGAGATAAGGCTTTTTCAAATGCATCTCTTTCTTTGCAGATAATCCAGTTCTCCGACCTGACGAAGCGCACAGTGAAGTTCATGCGCCAGATCCTGCTGGCCATCATCATGAACGCTGATCTTCAGGCCACGCTGGAGGTCTTCCACCGAATCGCCAAGTCACCAAAGCTTCATATGTTCAGGTATTTTATTAGCCAAGTCGTCCAATTTAGAATGTGCCAGATCCTGCTGGCCATCATCATGAACGCTGATCTTCAAGCCACGCTGGAGGTGTTCCACCGAATCGCCAAGTCACCAAAGCTTCATATGTTCAGGTATGATAATAGCAAAGTAAAGTTTTTCCACCGCAGCAGGCAGGATTTAAACCTGCGACCTTTGGCATCTGTACTGCCGAGGCCACTTCCAACTGGGCTACCGCGGTTCTAATCTAGCCTGCGAATTTAGCAAGTATATCTTGTCCATTAACGCGTGGTTGGGCTCCATCTACCGGGATAGTTTTGCAACTAATTCCCAGCGACTAGTTCATTCTTTGCAGATTGAATGTAGAACACAACAAATTGTAATACCTAACACGAGAAGTGTTTAAAATTTGGTATTCAATAGCCAAGTAGTCAAAACACAAAAATTTAGGGTATTTTAATTTGGCAGGCATCGATCGGTGCATCGATATCTTAGTGGCAGATCAGTGGGACGGCATCCTATGCAGCTGCAGCCCGGGTTCGAGCCCCGGCCGATGCATGACATTTTTTAAATTAAGTTTTTATTTATAAGAATAATATAGCACTATGATTACGCGATTGAGTATGCGTAATTGATTCACACGTATCGTTGCGGAGTTCCGTGCACAATCTCAGAAATCGCTGTGTCAAAAATGTATTCTTCACACATTTACAAAATACAAAATTCTTTATTTACCAAAATACAGTACCATACACTAATATTACCGGGTCCCCGCACTATTTATCATGCCTATATTCCTTGAGGGGTAGACAGAGTGCAAACGACTGTAAAAAACGGCAATATATACCATGTCTGACAGAGCTCAGAAGACTGTGTGTCACTATATAGTGACAGGTTGTCAGCCTGTCGACATTGAGTTATTGCCATTGACCTCAAAGCGGCAAATAAAAGGGCTGTTGGTGTCGCGAAATTTTGGAAATTGAATATTTAAGATAGGCACCATTTCTTCCAATCTAGTTAAAACCGTTGACAGGAAAAGAAGAAGAAGAAGAAGCTTGTCGCCTAAAATTGCAATACACATCAACTCTCAAATCCCTTAGTCGCTTCTTACGACTCCCTGGGGAAAGATATGGGGTGATGCTATTCTAAGCCAGTACCACACAGCAAAGTAGTAAAGTATGTACTTTATTGACACTAAGAGTATAATTGTTATTTTTATTTATTCCAGGGAAAGCCTGAGGCTGTTCATCCAGCACTTCCTAGTGAAGAACGCAGAGAAGAAAACCACCGTGCTTTCCGAAGCAGAGATGACAGTGTTGAAGGAACGAGCCGCGGAAATTGAGAAGATTTTGACTATGCATGAGAATAAGATGATGTTTTGATTTGTGAGTTGTTCTGTAAGTAATAAAATTATTTTGTTACGTATTTTTTTTATTTATCACACCCAAAAAGACATCAGACATCAGACACGTCCATAAATAAATAGAGGTTCCGAACAGTAGTGGCGAAGAGTAACATTTGACAAAAATAGAAAGAAAATTGATATATTATGTATGAGAATATGGATTCCTGATTTCTGAAACCATTTCCGATTCCAGTGGTAATCAGCATGTATGAACCCTTCGCCATTGGTTCCTAATCAACGTAACCTCACTAGCAAAAATCTATATTATTCAAAAAGCTTTATTATCACAAATTGTTACAATACATTGATGAGTCTTTCCAGTAAGTAATTAGATACTTGTGTTGGGAATGACTCGCCTCATCCCATCGTCATTAACAAAGCTGTAGGTAGGTATGCAAACTAGTAAAAACAAACTTAAAAATAAATAATAAGAGAATATAGGAATTACAAAGAAGTACTACTAATATAAAAGCCTTGTATCAATGTGTGTGTGTGTGTGTGTGTGTGTGTGTGTGTGTGTGTGTGTGTGTGTGTGTGCATGCGTGTAGGTTTCACAAATTTGATGTTGCGTAAAGTGTCTGTGTGCCCTACAGATGCAAAGTTCCTTGGGATCGGTCACAATTATCTGGTTTATAACTGTTACTATTTTTGTAGCTGGTTTGTTTGCAGCTCTACGGTTAGCAGCCGCAATAATTCATTTCCTTATCCATAATATGCCCTTAATCTGTTTGAAATACTCAATACATAAAATAAACAACCCATAAAATAATAGAATAAAAATATGCGCTGTCCCACAGATAAAGGGACTCGAGGGCTTTATCATGTGTTTTACAATTTTAGTTGACATGCTGACAAATTGTCACTGTATTTTACTAAAACGGCCCTCAAATATTTGTCGAATGCGGGATATAACGATTTATATTTTTATGACCGTAAACGGCCTGCCTACACCACTAAGAGAAAAGGCGTGATAATTGTAAGTATGTATATTTCTGAGTAGACTTATTAGTGGGTAATTTACGAGCCCGCCCCTATTCATAGCTTTAACTTCCTAATTATACAACTTGTGACTATGAAATAGCAATAATCATAAGGCTACTCGCCCACGTCCGATAATCGGGGTCCGTTTTTTTGTAGGAGAAAAATGGAACGTATTGATTGCAATGGTGTAACGCCCACATCCTACAAATAGTAGGTCAGAAATAAAATCGGTGAATCTCGACCGATCCGATTGTCGGTGAAAAATGGAACACTCTGAAATGTATACGTAAACGCACACTACTCACCGACAGTCGGCCGCATGAACTTGCTAGGGAAGGGCATATCTCGAGAGTCGCATTTCTCGTACACATCAATATGCAGCATCAACATATTTCAAATTATTATTTTCTAGTAAAGACTCTCTTGCAAATTCAGATTAGTTTCATAATAAAATCTTTTCAGTACCAAAACTGTAAACTTGACAAGAAGACATGAATTAAAAAGAAGAAAGGATAGGTAAGTTGAAGTGGTTAAAAACAGTTACCCGACTTCGGTAGTTTCAAAATTGTATTTTGCAATGGAAATCCGCAAGTTGAATTACATACCAAAATACATATGTCACCGTAAAATTACAAACAACGCTGGATTATAATCTATCTCGCTAAATAAAGAATGTAGAAAAGAATTATATGATGATAATTATGATATGAGATATGATATGATGATCATATGACATGATATGTTATAATAATGATATGATTAATGATAAATGATACTGATATATTAATGATATTTACTATTTATACTCTTTATGGATTTGACTACTTAGGTAATCAAAGTATAAACTATCAGTGAAAGATTTTCGGCAGTTAGCATTTTTAATTACTTGACAAAGACAAATGTCAAATAATATAACAATCATTATGCATTAATGTAAAATAATAAAGTAGGAATAATACTAAAAGCTAATAAACAAATAATTATTTTAATAATTATAATGTATTTTTATGCAATATTGCTATAAACGATAACACTAGATTACCTTTATTTCTGAATGAAATACAGAGTAACGCTCATAGTCAAAAATGTTCGTTAATAATAGCACTTTCATTTGATATTAATTTTATAAGTGGCCGCTAAGCGCCCAACGGCGCCCATTCTCCTAAAGTCACTTTAAGGTCAAAACTTTCTCTAGATATCAAATAACAAATTTTCAATTACTACAACAGCTGGGACTACCTATGGTGATATGATAAGATAACTTCTTTTCGTGTACGACACCGGGTCGTTCAACGGACAGGTTCAGGACATATTCATAGGAAATGAACGTCGAGTTTTCGCCATTCAGAAGCAAAAGTTATATTTTTTGGCGTGGGTTTTCAATGTGCCGGATCCGCGGATCCGCCTTTTGAAGGCTAAAAATAGCGCAAGATCCCGCGGGATTGCGGATCCCGCATTGCGGGATTGCAATCCCTAGACGTGCTACTAACAACAGTCAAAAAGACGGACGTGTGCTTTGAGTCGGTCACAAAATCGGACATAAGAATCGGAGGAAAAATCTGAGCGATTATCGGTCCTACAAAAAGTCTGACGTGGGCGAGCAGCCTAAACATTATTGTTAGTTTTATGATCGGAAACACTAAATAATAGGACTCATCCATCTACAGTACGGCCGTTCGAATATGGCAGATTTGACAGCTGACTATAATACTATGGCATAAGGCATACCTACCTATATTCTTTGTTGACATATAGGGTGAAATTTTACCTACTAATAACCGATAGCGAAAACTCAGAACCGGCTGGTGATAAGGAACAACTTTCCCCAATGACCATAGGCAGAAATACGAAAAAAAAATGTTGACCGCCCATAGTAACTCAAATCAGCTGATCGGTATTTTGTATGGGAGGCCCAAATTATTTTTTCGTATTTGACCTATGTTCCTTGGGGAAAGTTGTTCTTTATCATCGGTAGGATCTGAGTTTACGCTATCGGTCACTAGTTTTCACCCGATATAATCTATAATGGGTATGACATCTATCAAATATAGCTTATTCAAACGGCCGTACTTTAAAAGTCGTAAAGTAACAAGAAACTTTTTTTACAAATTGTAGTTAATCAATCATAACTCCCAGTCGTAAAACTACAGTTCTGTTAATTATGCCAAACATAAATTAATATTATGCTTCCTGTATTCTCTTTTGCTTTTTCTTCAAACTATTCTTGTTGCTACGTTCTGTAAGCCCCAAACTCCACAGAGAGGACAAGGAAAGGACATAGGACGTAGGGCATGACGCTTGACGTTTGACATCGCGACGTTTCCATACAAAATGTACGAAAAAGTATTGACAAAGGTACACACAAGCGTCGCCAAAGCGTCGCATCTATGACAGCTAGCGTCAGAAACTAAGAAGAATATTTGACGATCACTTGTCTGTCAACTGTCATTCTTACGTCCTATGCCCTCGTCTTTTTGGTGGAGTTTGCGCCTAAGTTTTAATAAGTCTGTCTGCTCAGGCTGTCAGCCTGTTGCCTAAAATTGCAATACACATCAACTCTCAAGCCCCTTACTTCGTACGAAACCCACGGAAAGATATGGAGTGATGCTGCCCTAAGCCTCACACGACGAATGAAGAAGAATCGAAAATAAAGAGTTTAAATTAGGTATCTCGTAGTGTTACTCCCACAGTAGGTAGAGTCCTTGGCAGAGCCTGCAGGAAAAAAATGCACTTTATGTTATCAATATATTTTTTTTATTATCATATCAAAGTGTCCTGTCTGGCCCTTATCAATAACATCTGCCTGCGCATTTACATATAAGATTTTGGTTACAGAGGCGACGTGGTATTGTTGTGTCTTTAAAACTAGACGAAATGTCTTGTCTTAAACATAGAACACCTGTAAGTGAAAGCAGCGATTGTCAAAGATGAAATAGTCTCAGCCAAATACACCGACACACCTAGATACGTACGTAATACGGCGGCGGTGGAATTTTAAACAGTTGCGTTGTGGACAGGATGCTAACAAAATAAATTGCAAATATTTAAAGGGGTGAAGTGAACCAGTCTATGAAACAATCAATAGGAACATTATGTCAAAATATAAAAAATACTTTGAACATCCCAAAAATGGACCCCACAAAAAATGGTTCGGTCAAATTGGTTGAAATTTTGGGGAAATGTAGTAGGTATGTGATGTAATACTCTGACCAAAAGAAAAAAAACTGCAAGCAAAATCCACACTTCTGAAATCTTGTGATCTTATCAGCAACAGCAGTATTTTTCGATTTTCACTGGTGTACACACTCCGCTATAGCACTGTGTGTGAGTGCATTGAATGAAATCAAAATACACCCTGTATCTACTTACCTACTCGTATAAAATGCTAGTCTGGTTGTTTGAAAAGGTCTATGACCTAGGCCTACGTTTATTGGGTTGATGCTAATATTTGCATAAGATTTGATATGCCATAGTTTCTTATTTGCGTTACCTACACATCGTGTGCAAGCAAACTAGAGATGGGTACTACAACTTTTAGCTTAAATAGGTAAAATGATCTTTCAAATGGCTTTGGGCTAAATTATTCAGTTTCATATCATAGTAGGTAGATTGATATAGATTTCCGGGTGGTGCCGGCTTAAAATAGCATCTAACCCAATTTTTCCCGTCAATGTCGTCGTAAGAAGCGCCTACCTAAGGGATTTGAGAGTTGATGTGTAATGCAATTTTAGGCTACAAGCTCGCAACTTGTCACTAAGGTGATACGCAGCCTTCTGAATGACTCAAACTTTTATCAGACGTGGTGTAAATGGCCGTTACGCTCTGCCTACGCCGCAAGGGATATAGGCGTGATACATTGGCTGTGCATTTTGCTCATTAATCATTATCATTCACTTCATATTGTAATATCTACTATCAGTAAGTACCACATGTACCTATCAATAGATTTTCGTCCGATAAGCTATTTCACTGTAGGTATCACAATCACATAAAAATGTAGGTACACTTACACAGCGCTTATTGCTATGAAATAAAGTTTAATCTAGGATCAAAGTCGCGATAGTTGAGTGTGGTAGACTGTAGTCACTGTTGTTGTGTGAAAAACACGTGATGTTTGGGTGTAGACTGTATGCCGCCTAGCAAAATATTAGGTACCTAGCTTACACAGGTACAGAAAAATAAAAACAGCATGATTCTTGTCTTGTCTCCCATCAAATCAAAACGATTACAGTCCTCGGTATCCAATTTATCGCGGGTTTTCATCGTTTTGGCTAGGCTATATTCAATCTGTGAAGAATGAATTCGCAGACTAGGATAGAACCGCGGTAGCCCAGTTGGTAGTAGCGTCGACAGTACAGATGCCGGAGGTCGCGGGTTCCAATTCTTCCTGCGGTGGAAAAATAATACGGGAAGTGCTTTAAAAAAATAGGTATTCAATACACTTGCACTATTTCGCACGCTAAGTTTTAGCCGCGGTGGAAAGTTTTCTATAATTTCTATAAAAGTTGTATAGGTACCTAACACGGGAAGTGTTTTAAAAGGTATCCATTCAGCCCTTTGAGGTAAATCGAGGTATGAGGTACGAGTCGGACTCTCACACGGATTTCGTACATTTTAAACTTGCCAAAAAAATAGTTTACCTGCTTATTGGATTTGCTTTGGCTCAGTGGATGACTTTCCATACAAACTACACAATTCCTCAGTTCAGTAACAGTCATAGTAATAGGGTCTTGTTTTCACTCTTATTTACGGAACCCTAAAAATTAAGTGCAGCGTGGTGTGCCCACACCTTTAGTTGTAAAACTGACCCAACCAAATTAAGTTGTTAAGCGCAAATTTTGACTCTACCCAGCATATTGCCGCATAAAATCAGATTTCGCTAATTTGCGTGTAATATCGTGTAGTTAGCGGATAATTCGATAAAATCGCTTCGTAATTTGCCTAGATTCTAAATAAATCGTGCTGACCTGTGTAGACTGCTGAGTTTTAGGTAGGTATTACGAATATAAATGCTTAGTAACAAAATGTGTACCTAGAGTTAAGTAGGAAATGAAAACTTCCACTGAAAAATGCTTATTGACGTTATTGGAGAAAGACATGTGCTTAGCCTAGGCAACTTATTGGGTAGGTAGTAAGTAGGTACTTAAGTTACTTTTGTAGTTAGGTTAGGTTAAGGCGATATAAGACTGGTTGTAAAAATACGGGGTGTAAGGGCCGCCCTCCGAATTCTGATAGGATGCATTCAGACTATCTAGGGACGGCCATTTACGCCTCATCTGACAAAAGTTTGAGAGTCATTCAGAAGACTGTGTATCACCAAAGTGACACCTCATACAGGTCTTTCTATAGCAGTCCACGGCTGGACGTAGTAGGCCTCCCCTTATCACGTTCTCTTTACCAGACACACTTTTTTAAGTCATCAATCTACCTATATAGCACTTCCTTCAAAAATCATCTTCCTACTCTTATCCCAAATCAGTTGGGGTTGACGCAACATGCTTTGACATGAACCATGACCGTTCGCCTGCCTGACGTCAACCCTCTTTGGGAATGCTATTGTAGGGGTATCACCGCCACCATGCGGTAGATCATACATAGTCGACAGATATTCAGCCGAGGTAAAAACTCTACGTCGTCGCCTTTTACGAAACACCCTGAGTGGACTAGGGGTGACAGTAGGTAGGTATTCTTAGCCGCTACCACACGATCTATCTAGAACTTCTTCTTCTTCTTCAAGTGGGACACCAAGTCGTCCAACAATCTAGCACTTATGCCTTCAAAAGTATCCTTCCACCCAAGGTGGCCTATATTTGCCCACACGCATTTGGGAAGAAACGAGGAGTTGCTAAGCCAACATATCGAGGTGTCCTAGCCTTGACGTAAAGTACATACATACATATGCTGTAAAAAACGGCCATTTACACCACGTCTGACAATAGTAAGAGAGTCACTCAGAAGACTATGTACCAGCAATTCACCATAGTGGCAGACAGGTTGTCAGCCTGTCGCCTAAAGTTGCAATACACATCAGCACATAGGGGCAGGAAGATGATGACACGGCAATATGTCTTCACTTATGCCTTCGAAAGCATCTTCCTCCACAAGGCCACAAGGAAGGTGGCCAGTGGCCTATATTATTTGCCCACACGCGTTTGGGAAGAAACGAGGAGTTGCTAAGCCAACATATCGAGGTGTCCGTCCGAGCCTTGTAATGTCACATTAAATATTAGTCCACGTGTAACACGTCAGCGATGAGGAAGCAAACACGCAAACATATGGTCGTCAAGAGCGTCGGAGGTGCAACATTTTGAAGGATGAGTAGGTATTTGAGATTATTTGTCTTAGTAAATAAACGTGAAGAACTAAGATTACCTACCGACAAGCTGGCGATATATAAAAAGTTGTATAATCCCTGAAACTGATATGTTTCTCCTCGTGCTTTCCAAGAGCTTCCAGAACGTCCAAAATCTAAAGAATTAAAATTAAGACATAAAAAATTGCACATCCAATACAAAATTGCCTTCCACAAAGAAGACTTTTGCTATCCACCGCTGGATATAGGTAGGCCTATCACCAGGCCTCTCCAAGGATACGCCGCAAAATAAGACATGATCTCCTGATTTCACCATCTAGCTAGTACCTGCCACTCTCTGTTTATCTGGCGGGAGGACGTCCAATCTACTGAAAGACGCTGTACTACTACTACTACTACCACTAGCACTAGCAGTGGACAGCTGGACATGGGATTTCCTCAATTGGGGGGTATTGCCATACTCACTATGCTTGGCAGGATTAGCGAACGCGAAGGTGTCGTGGTGGTGCTGCCCATTCCCTGGACCTATCCCTTAGTCGCCTTGTACGACACCCACTGGTAGAAATGGGGTGATGCTATTCTATCTAAGCCAGTATCACACGGAGCTGTAGGTACTGATGCCGATCATCGTCGAAATCGTCGAGATTTAGAAAGTCATTGAAGAGGTGTTTATGATGGGTTGGTTATTAACCCCAGTCTGGTCCGTATGAAAATCAGTTTGACTCGTCTGCCTAGGTATTTTCTTTACTTACCTAACAATCTGTACATAGAGGGAGGTCATGGTCATGTAATCGTCTAAAACCTATCACAAAAAACGATTTCCTTCCACAGACCTATTTGTATAATGGCACCTACTGGATACCTAATCAAATCATATTCCAAAGTGGATACCGCACGCAAACTGTCCATACGAATTAGTTATTTATTACATCATATTCAAAACGTTACAATATCATTATTATCATGACATGATAGAGTCTCACAGAAGGATGAAGGCGGTTAGGTATTCGGGAACATTTCTAGGACAAAGTTCCGAAACATTACATACATAGATACATACATCAATCACGCCTATATCCCTTGCCGGGTTAGGCAGAGCGTAAACGGCTGTAGAAAAAGGCCGTTTACACCACGTCTGGCAAAGGTTTGAGAGTCATTGAGAAACATTTACCTGTGTTTCACAAATAAATTATTCTGACTCTGATTCTGCAGTCCACTGCTGGACATAGGCTGGATGAGCCGTGGCCGTGGCGATTCTCTAATAATACCTATGATAATAACTACGTGGTTATAAGTTCCTCTATTTCGTGGCACCGACTCTACATTATGACATGACATGATACCTAATGTTTCGAGCCATTAACGAAATCGTCTGTGATTTCGACAAAGTGTTTAAAGGGACATACATACGTATATCACGCCTATATCCCTTGCGGGGTAGGCAGAGCGTAAACGGCTTTAAAGATGGCCATTTACACCACGTCTGACAAAAAAATTTAGAGTAATTCAGTAGGTAGGTACACTGTGATGTATATCACCATAGTGACAGAAACTCATCAACTCAAATCAACTCTCAAATCCCTTAATTGCATCTTACGACACCTTGGACCTTCGAGCAACTCGATCTTCCGTCCCGTTCCGGCCCGGGACAAATCAACCTCTGTCTAAGTACGACACCCATGGGAAAAGTTTGGGGTGATGCTATTCTAAGCTCCACACACCTAGCCCTAAGAGCTAGCCTGTTACCTACCTAACTGCAATTTAAACTCGACCTAGCCCGTACTTTAAATCGAAGGCCGTTGATAACTAATTGTTATTCTATGACTGTGAGTTAGGAGACATCCATAAATTACGTGAGATGATTTTGATCAGGTTTTGTGTTGTGAGATATAGTTGCACTTAATTAAGTACAAATGTTTGAGGAGCTGGGGCGTCTTCTGGTCACAAATCTGAACAACTTTCGTTAGAAACTTTTCTTCGAATTAGACCTCCCACTTTCTCAACAACCTACTTATATGATAAGTCCATTTTTTTTCATATTTCAATACACTTAATCACCAGCGGTCATGCTTCCTCCCTCACTCGCACTAAGGCTCTTACATAGGTACACCAGGTTTTCATGCTTTTTCTCTCCCACAATGGACCTGCCGCAATTTATAATCCCTTTCTTCTGTGAATCAGGTAGTAACTCAGGCGGAGGCCCGACCCACACCCACAATAGTGCTCACGTAATTTATGGACGCTCCCTTATCTGTCGCCAGGCAGTTGTAGTGTAGGCTTGTCCATATCTGAGTATCTGTGTGTACTTTTCGACTCCTATCCGATACCGCTGTGCTGTGATAATAGACCGAGGGAAGGTGCGACTTGTAATAGGGTTGACAATCACAAAAAAATTAAGCTGGACAACTTCCGGAGAACAATACACACATATATCACGCCTATATCCCTAGCGGGGTAGGCAGAGGGTAAACGGCTGTACAAAACGGCCACTTACACCACGTCTGACAATAGTTTGAGAGTTAATCAGAAAACTGTGCTGCTGTCCCTTAGTCGGTTCTTAAGATTTTTTTAAAGTTGTAGAACAAAAGTTGTTCATTCAATTTGCAAATAGACGAGAGTATTCGAGCCATACCTTCTATGAAACCATGCATGTGCCACGAGAGATATTGGACATGGTGTAATAAACTAGAGCTGTTGACACTCTGTCTACCACGTAAGAGATAGAGCGTGAATGTAGGTAGGTAATGTATGTAGGTAGGTACGTAAATATGTAACTAACTATTTCGGGAGCAGTGAAAGTGAGCAGTGTTTGTTTGTTTTCCAATATGATTTAGTATTGTTAGTCGGCTGAGAATGATGATGATGATGATGATTGTTAAAGTATTAAAATTATACAATTTCTTTTTGGAGTTTGGACAGCCCTAGCCGGCGCGAGTGCTCCGCTACTATGAGGTTGGATGGCAACAGGCAGTCTGTTATTCTATCTACATCAAATTACATATAGGTAGGTACGGTACATCATTGTGTAAGTATGTGAGTATCCTCTGTGTTTACCTACTCACTTGAAAATCGTGCCTAAATCAATAAACTCGTACCGCTGCGCTCGTTTTATCTTGATCTCCCAGTAGCAAGTATGATACTAGTTTTAAAGTAATGTACCTTCATAGCTCTACCATACCTGTTTCGCACTCTAGCTAGAAAAACTCGAATCCTGTGCTCAGAACTCTCAAAAGTTAGATAATAAAATAATCGAATACATTCGTGATATTATTAATTAATTATGCGCCTTTGGGACGTCTAAATATTGATTTTAGATAATGCAGTGTAGGTTACAACTTTTATCAGTCCAAAAAGTAAAGTAGAGCATCTAAAAATATTAAATTCTCTACAATGTAGAGTCTCACGGCTGTATGCAAGTATTTTCCTTGTGCGGAAAAGAAACAAAGACCCTGCGCGACACCAGCGCCATCTGACGGCAATATGGGGCAAGCTTGAAAATCGCGTTTTATTGTGTAAGTGCGTTTATTTTACTAGAATTCTTGTATTCATGGCATTAAATTACAAATATTAGCATGTATTTTCAATACCTTCAAACAAAATCTCGTAATTGTAACTGAATACATGTTTAAAAGTAGCAATGCAATACTGTTTCAAATATTGGCGGCAAACAGTTGACAGCTCGGTCGCGCACCCTGACGAGAAATATCGGAAACTCACAGAACGAACAAAGAGAGCAAGCTAGCCACCTAGAAATTAAGGTTGTGTTTTATCTCTATCGCACTCATGCATCAACAGTCGTAGCGCGAACGGGACGCAGTATGCACTTTCGGCCATCATATTAACCATCTTTTCTTTCTCGTGCAACTGTTTCTCCTCGGCCGTGTTCTAGTGCAAACGCAGGATGGACGCCATTCGCGCGAGATAAGTTTCCCGTTCGCTAGTGAACCGTAGTGGCAAGTGCATAAGCT
Source organism: Phthorimaea operculella (assembly GCA_024500475.1). Classification (NCBI taxonomy): domain Eukaryota; kingdom Metazoa; phylum Arthropoda; class Insecta; order Lepidoptera; family Gelechiidae; genus Phthorimaea; species Phthorimaea operculella. The sequence goes on from JANFCV010000229.1 coordinate 475,532, forward strand.
GGTTGCTGAGCGTGGAGCTATGCTGTAGTGGTGTGGTTGTGTCGTGACGGGTGTCGGGCTGGCGGTGCGGTGTGGTGCGTTACTCTGGTGCGGTGTCCCGCGACTCGGCGACTCGGAGGCGCGTAGCGGAGCGCCCGGTGGTCGCGCGGGGCTTTCGAGAAGAGGTTATCGGCATGGCGGGCGCGAGCTGAGCTCGGGGGCTCAGCGCGAGGCGCTCCGCCGCCGGCCCGATGAACGGGGCAGGCTGCGCGCGGCGGAGGTTATTTTATGGGTATTTGCGTGAGCTGCCGGCGCCGCGACCTGCAGGCACCCGACAAGAGGGCTGGGGGCGCGGGCGGAGGCCGAGTGCCCGCTAAGGGCGCCGCGGCCGAGCTACTGCCTCGCCGCGTTGACCCCGCCATGGCCAACTCGATATCCAACATAAAGATGACCAACCCTATAAAGGGCATCGTCAGCAAGCGCCGGAAACGGTACATCAAGGACGGGTTCAACCTGGACTTAGCCTGTATCCTTTTTTGTGAAGTGTAGTGTAAAACAGTGGTTTTCCAGCGGTAAGATCGATGTCGAACAATGGGTGAGTCCTTTTCTCGTATCCTGGCTGCGGCCTTGAGAGCTGGTCGCGTCTACGAGCCCTCTCAACGCCGCAGGTCGCGCCGACGCTAGAATATGATAGATAACCTGCCTCGACCATTCTTTCGTATCTCCAAGGGCATTCGATTCATAACCTATAAATTCATTCATTTTATGCTTCCATTTGGCGATACTCTGTATTCTTTCGAGGTTAGAGGTTAGTTAGGCACACGGTTAGGCATCAAAATGTGTGATTTGCATTGTAATTCACTCATAAATGTCCAAACCAGTCATTTGACAAGTTGTATTAAGGTTACAAGGTCTACACAGACAGAATACACTTGGGGCTCATTATGTCAAATTTAGGACCTTGAAGAGAGGACTTTTGGGTTCATATCTTAGTGTAAATATGCCTTAGGAAGTATGGTTTCTGAAACACTTGGTTATCTTAGCAAACATAGTAGAAATCTTGCATAGCAACAAGGCATAACCTTTATAGGTAGATACTATACACATAGGTAGCTATAGCACACTGCTAGCTATACTTATAGCCATCTCATAATCATGTTATAGGTTCAGATAGGTGAAATCTGTTAAAGTTTCACATTCATTGGATATTTTCTGATAAAATTGTGGCACTAAATAGATAATTTTGGTGATTTTGCCTTTATTCTGTCTTCGGTGTGAAGTGCAGTTGAGAAATGAAAGCTTAGTGCTCTTAGTACTGCACTGAATGAAACAATTATAACACTGTTTTTAATGTCTCCTGAGAGATTTTAAAAGGAATAATCCTTCCATTTTATAAATAAATAGTTTATTTATATTTACTGCCTAATCAAATGTTGCACTTTGCATTTGCTTTAAAAACTCATTCCAATATCAAAATCTGTAATACAACCACTTTAAAACTATATGGTATTCCATGTCTAAAGCCAAGGCAAGACCATTGCAGTTGCGTTACATTGTAGCATTAATAATTGCTGCGGTCAGTCTACCTATTATTCTTATCAGCACCCTTCAAACAAGGAAAACGGTGACCTGTTTCTAAACCTAGCTAGGTACACGATTGAGCATGTCCAAGATAGTGTAAGCACATTTGTGCAACATTTATTTAAATATAAATAGAAAATCAGTAAGTCTTGCTTATACAGTCTTTGCTATGCTTTCCTATATTAGATGCGATGGATGTATGTAAAAAATGTTCATAATTAGTACCCTGACCTGAAAATAGATATTTAATCAGATGTCAATGAAACATCTGCTCTGGTATAACTAACGCTCCATATATGCCATAAAAACATTATTTATAATTAATAGAAAATATTAGATCTCCTCCCCATTCCTATATGATTCTTTTCTTTTAACCAATTTCATGAAATCCAGATAGCTCGTTACAATTTGCTTTCCAAATCCAGTTACAATATTAAGGCCTTGAAATCATTACTAGGTATTATGGTTAGGATCTTGGATAAGTCCATTCCATCGGTTAGGTTTAGTTAACATAGGTTTGATTTTTAACAAATAAAAACAAAATCACACACATACAAATTAAACACATTGGGTAAGCCATTTTTGTGATTAAGAGGGACATCTTTATGTACGATTGACATGTAGCTTGCTGTGCTGGCTTAGAATAGCATTACTATCAGAATTCCAGTATATCAGTGGGTATAAATCCAAGAGTTGGCAGTAGTATTCCCTGTGAAGTTACACCTTATTTTATTATCTTAACCTATGGTGAAGTAGTGTTCATTGGCCTGCCTGCAAAATGTTATTAATCAGTAAATACTCTTCAAATGTCCATAGTTGGACCTTTGTTGTATGTGTTATTTTTGTTCAAGCTTAAGTTCAAAACAAGTTTAAAAAGCTTCAAAAGCCTTTCCAACTCAAAGCTCAAAACCACAAATTAAAGTTACACAACCATAACAGGTTTTACATTATGATTTCACCATTCAATGTAAGCTTTCAACCCTTACAGTATACCTACATCTTTTTGTATGCTAAATAGTTAATTATGGTTTCTTAATTTTATCAAAACCTTCAAATAATATGTATGATATTGACTGTATTTTTACAGCCTAGAAAGATATGCCTACCCCATATGAGATATGAGTATATGAAATGTCTTAGTAGCATTACTGAAACAAGTAAAAAAAAATATAGAAATAGCCTTTATTTTGTAAGAAAATTACAATCTCATAAATGAATCACTTTGCACTTATGTTTCGAATTTTACTATTACTAAATTTATTTATATTTCAGTCAGTTTTGTTTCTGAAACTTGTAACTGAGCACAAAATATCACATATTTTCACGACAAACATGGCTGCAATGTAAAGATTGTTGAACCCAGAAAAATGTACATTGTTCGGATAACCATGCACATGCTGTTTCAGTTTCAGTACTTTCAGTATGCAGGAGGTCGTTCACCCCGGGTCAGATGTGTAATATTTTTTATTTGATTTGAGTTTGTTTAGTTTGTTATTGGTTAGTGATTGGAATTGTATATCTAGATTTTCTACTAGAACAGTTCATGCAAAGTTCAATTAAAATTGAGCAAACTTTTTGTCTGTAAGTCAACCTACTTACTATTTTCTGAGTAAACCAGAGATTTTGAGCTAATCCCTCACTATCAAACAACAGAATATACATTACTATAGGCAATTTTAATACTTTGTATGCAAGATCTGCATAATATTCATAATTTGAGTGAAACCAAGGCTATAGTAGATATTACAATACAAATTAATATACACAATTAGACACGGATTATAAAAAATGCTCTTTGTTTAAAAACATCATTGTTAATTATACATGCACATCTGGTCCCTTGAAAAGGTTGCATGGGCCATTTCCATTTTGTGTTTGTCCTGTATTGTTACAAACAAACATACAACACTAAAGAAAAATGCCATTATGTTTCGCCTTTTCATTCAAACATGTCTGGAAAAAGCATTTTATTATATCCAATATTCAAATGTCACATTGAACAAATGTTCTCATGGGAAAATTATTCAGTCATTAGTCTAGAATTTTAGGTCATATCTAATCTAGTCTAGACTAAGGCTAGCATATGTCTGGACAAAAAAAACTATAATGGAATAATTCCATTTCATAAATGGGTCTTCTACTAGTTCTGCTATCAGGGAATCTGAACATGACTTAGAAAATGAATCATACTATAGCAAATCCAATGCATTATTGTGAAATAGAAATTCCACAGTTAAAGTTATAGCACAGAAATGTTAACAAAAGATTGTTGCCATGTAATACTTAGGACTTAGGACAACTTCCCCGATTTATTTTGTGTGGTTAAATATATTGTGTAAGTAGTTATTATTAATAATAACACAAAAGGTTGACAACCTGTCACTTCAGCAAATACACAATTGCTGTAAAGCCCACAATCATTTGTCAGATGTGGGGAAAACGATTGATATTGGCTGTTGACACTCTGCCTACCCCACATAGGATAAAGGCGTGTATATTACGTATAAAAAATCAAATGCGAATATATAAAGGGTGAAACTGCCATGAAACTGAACAACTTTCCCCAAGGAACAAGGTTAAAGTATGTATGAGAAAAAAATGATGCCCTCCCATACTTATTTACACAGTTGGCTGGCCTGGCACATAGGAGGGTAGGGAACATAAAAAATGTTCTGTGGTGAAAGTTATAATTTTCAAAAGCTTTTACACCCTTTTACCTATTGTAGGTTTAAAACTAATAAGAGGAAATGCATGCAATGAGGTGTAGCCAGGTTAGGTACCCTGCACTAGAATGGCTAGGTTTCCCTACTTCCAGGTGCGAGTTAAGACTGCTTGGTGCAATAGGCGCCCAGTTGAAATAATTCATGGGCAAAAAGAGAGCTCTGCATTTAATACTGAAGTGAAACAGCTTAGTGACATGTGGGGGTACCAATCGCTCGCGGGGCCCTGGTACTTCTTCTGGTGCCCCCTGAAGTGATGCCCTAAGCAATTGCTTAGTTAGCTTTAGGGTTAATCCGCCACTGCCTACTACACTATTATTTTAGTGCATTACCCTCTAAAATTAGTCGGCAATTATAGCCAAGCAGAATGTGTTGAACTAATAATTGGAGTGGTTTAATAATGCACTCCAATGATTGAAATTGTTTCCTGCGAATTAGCGCGTGTTTGTTCTTATTAATTTTAATGTTTTGATTGGTAGCGAATTACATATGTTACCGGCCAAACCCGATTTTAGGATAAACTAGTTTTTCCTAGGCCAAAGTAGTTTATCCTACATGCGGTTGGATAAACCGGTATAGACTAGGCTAAACCGGTCCGTCCGATGGCCGATAGGAGAAACTAGTTAATCCTAGGCTGAACTAGTTGAGCCTAAAATTAATAAGTACGCTTCAGGATAAACTGGTTTGGCTTAGTTAAAAATGGTTAAGCCTACAGTGACGTAGCTCTAGAGGGTAAAGGGTAAAGTTGGACATCCTGGAGACATCAGACACCCTGGAGACTCGAACACCCTAGAGGGTGGGGTGTAGCATTGGATACTGAAGGCTCGGAAGCCCTGGAAGGACGCCCTATTGTGAGGCACTACGTACACCCTGGAGGCATCAAACACCTGTAAGGCTCGAACACCCTGGAGGATGCGAGGTAGCATCGGACACCCTAAATGCTCGGACGCTGCCTGCCGTGGGCTGGACTCCCACAGACACCTGTGATGTGACAGCTCGTGAGAGCTATCGCCGACAGCGACGTTGCAAGTGCTCGCATCAGGGCCTACATGGTGTCTGACGCTACCCCGACCCTCCAGGGCAATCGAGCCTCACTTTACGCTCTATCTAGAGCTACATCACTCTAAGGCGTCCCTCCAGGGCGTCGGAGCCTTCAGGATGTCCAATGCTACACCCCACCCTCTAGGGTGTTCGAGTCTCCAGGGTGTCCGATGTCTCCAGGTTGTCCGACGTTACCCTTTACCCTCTAGAGCTACGTCACTGTAGCCTTAACCATTTTTAACTAAGCCAAACCAGTTTATCCTGAAATGTACTAATTCATTTTAGGCTCAACTAGTTCAGCCTAGGATTAACTAGTTTCTCCTATCGGCCATCGGATGGACCGGTTTAGCCTAGTCTATACCGGTTTATCCAACCGCATGTAGGATAAACTACTTTGGTCTAGGAAAAACTAGTTTATCCTAAAATCGGGTTTGGCCGGTAACACATACATAAATCAGGCCTCTTTCCCGGGAGTGTAGGCAGAAGTTGAGTTCCTTTCATAGGTTCTTCTTTCGCCTCCTAAAAATTCAGTAGAAATAGTAAATAAATACACGTATATCACGCCTACATCTCTTGCGGGGTAGGTGGACTGATTCGCCCTTTATAATATTTGCTTTTACACATATATTTAATTTATATTATTACATTCGCCTTTACCCTGCAGTGAGATATAGAAAAGGCTACATAAAGAATAAATGAATGGATAGTTTTAATAAGTTTATGTTCTTTGTTTTACTACTTTGAATCGTACTTTATGTACACTATGTGTGTCCACTCTTAGCTCAACTTTTCTCATATTTATAAATTACGACTCGTTTACCCATATTTTGAAACTTTAGCACACAAATGCAAACCATAAAATTCAGAATTCTCAGTATATTTAACCCAAGTCTCTTTGGAACAAAGAAAAAATAATCTTGTGAGAACATTTGCAAAAGCGGAATGCAACTATAAAAGTTTATTTCTGAGGTTACTACCTCATAACATGCAAATTTAAAATGTCGCCTTTATTTTAGCCTCCCAACGGCTGTTAAATGACAAAGGGTGTGAAATTTGTACCTATACTGCAAAGTAAGACATAGGTATATTATCAATTATTAATATTATTTTAGTATTATAAGCCTGAAGTGTCCCACTGCTGGGCAATATATAATATAACATGAAGTCGCATTTTGCGTTTCTCCGTCTATATTTTGCTAATTCGTCCGAAACCTCGCAACGGATTTTGATTCGGTTTTTAATTCGGTTTTTAATGTAATAGATAGCGTGATTCAAGAGGAAGAATTATGTGTGTAAGACATGCCGGAAAAATGCTCTTTTCCCGCGGGAAAATGAGTTGCAGCGGGGGAAACCGCTAACGGGCCGGTATTTACATTTTAATTTAAAAATTAAAATCAATGCAAAGGTTAGGATGATCTTTACTCCCATGTCTATGTATAACACTGAACATATGGTATATCATGTAAATAGTGTTTTTTACGATTGTGTAATGTTACTGGCCACTGTGTCACCATTTAAAATGCTCTTTATTTTATTGGCGACCTTTCATTTTTGTTTGGCCAGAAATCGGACGTCGAAAATTGAAATATGAAATAATTATCTGTTAAAGTTATTACATTAATCATATCTTACTAAAGTTTAGTCCCACTATCTTCAAAGTGGATACAGTAGTTACTTCAATAGGTAACTGATGGGTAGCATCTCAACTTTCAGATTAAAAGCCGAGATACGATTCAACTAAGATGTTCCATTTAATTCTTTATCTTTGCCTATTATTTCTGGCCTGTGAACTGTATTTGTTCCTGACCCGCGAGAAAACCTTGAAGGTTACATACATATTCACGCCTTTATTTCTTTCGGGGTAGGTAGAGCGTAAACGGCTGTAAAAAGCGACTATTTACACCACGTCTGACAAAAGTTTGAGTCAATCAGAAAACTTAGTATCACCATATTGACAGGTTGTCAGCCTGTCGCCTAAATACACTTCAACCCTCAAATCCTGTAGTCGCATCTTACGACACCCAAGGGAAAGTTATGGGGTGCTGCTATTCTAAGCCGGCACCACACGAAGTTATCGTCAGATTCATTGTAAATCGCCACATCTTTTCTTTACGGCACCTTCAGGAAAATAATATGGTGATGCTATTCTAAGCCAGCATCGATGACGAGTCGGTTCTGGCGATTTTATATGAATTTGTACAGCATCGTCTGTGGCATTGTGTAGGTCCATCATTCAAGGTGCAGGGTTCATCAGGTCGTTGAACGACTTGGTGTCCCAATCGAAGAAGAAGGTCCATCATTGTGAAAGGCAGAACAATAAGTGTGCCATCGATAGTCTTATGACTTATACCATAGCGGTAGCAATGCAAATCGAACTTGTTAAAACAGCTCAAGTACACTGCCGAAAACTGCACATAGCAACCAAGTTCGATTATGACTGGTAGAGATATCGTAATAGTCCAAAAAACAAACCCCAGTCATGTCTCCAAGACTTATGGGAAGAAGTATTGTGATGCTTTTGTAAACCAACATCACAGGTCAAAGAAAAATAAAGGTATAAGAATATACTTTATTTAACAAAAAGGTTGCAAGAATAAAAGAACCACACAATAAAAAGAGATATACAAATAGGAGGCCATATTGCTCAGAAGCAATGTCTTCCAGGCAACCTTTATCGGATTTTCCTCTTTAAGTCCATAGCGTTATATGTCAAATCGGGCCTATATAGCCAGCCCAAGTACACTGCCGAAAACTGCACATAGCAACCGAGTTAGACCATGACGGGTAGAGATATCGTGTTGCGTTCTCGTATTCAAACCGGTTCTCGGACGATAAAAACTAATGATTTGACTTGTTAACTTAAATCTTTTAAATATATCACTATATGGTGCTCCGGTACCGTTAACTAAATGTCGTGGTTAATCAAGTTTATTCTACTATTTTCGATTGTGTCAGACACGGAAGGAAGGCGCGAACTTCAAATTGTATGTCAAAATCATAACTTCTGAATCCCCAACTTCACATCTAGAGATCATACTTTTGAGTTTCCAGCAAAAACTGCTATGTTGTAATTTGTATACCTAGTGTTTAACTCAAAAAAAGTTTAAGAGCAGAGTTGTGCAGGAATTTATGTGTAACATTTATCTTCCATACAATGTTTTTTTTTGTGCCATTTACCATTATTGACTTAAATCAAAACTACAAAATTTCGGGCAATTTTTTTTAAGTAGCTGATTTTTTTAAATTTAGCCAATTGCATCGGAGCCCCGGTTCGGCATAGCTAAAGAATAGCCTAAATAATAGTTACCAAGAAACACGCGCGGGAACTCCCAAAGATAATTTGTAGTTATAGGAATTCATACTAAACGAGGTGAAACCGCGAAGTCGAATTTCTAGTCTGTAACTATTTTAGTGCCTTATTAATTTCCGGTAGAAAACTTGTATAATTTTCTACATTAGGCAGGATTTGAAACTGCAACTTTCGCTATCAGTGCAAGCGGCGTCTCTACCATCTGGACTACCGCGGCTCAATCGTTGCCTACGAAACCATGCAAGGGTATCTTCGTGCCAGTAAAATTAATAGTACCTCACACACAGGAAGTGTTTCAAAAATTTGGTATTCCGTCTTCAAACGAATAGTTTTCAACTAACATTGACCTAACCTAACCCCAGAAGTGCTGAATAAAATTCAAACCGAATTGCATAAAGATAAATATAAATAAGAATACACGGTAGGATATTGAAACAATGCTAGATTTTGTGCACGTCCACATCATTTTCATACAAAGCGTTGGACCAAGGCCGCCACTGACTTAGTTTTGTGGCTAGTATAACTTGAAACATGAAACTCGGCAATTAAATACGAACTATGGTTCAATATTTTCAATTCATTCAATTGAGTTTATGAAATACATGCATACATTCATCACGCCGCTTACCCGGAGGGGTAGGCAGTGACTACATCCTTCCACTTGCTACGATCCTGACACAACTCTTTCGCTTCTCCAACGTTCATCAATATTTTCATGCACGCTCGTCGGTTTAGGAAAAGGATCGATTATTCAAAAATACCTAGATCGATTCGTTTTCTTTTTCTTTAAGTATATTACCTACCTATTCCACAGATGGTCCTATACCAGTCCAGGATTCGATGATGTAATCCAAGAGAAATATTTATCATTTTAAAGTTGAAGTTATTTGGCGAAGAATAACGTAAACTGGCTGAAAATTTTGGAGAACAGATCGTAGCAGTTGCTAACGCCGCTCCCATAACAAAAGCCTATCTATACCAACAAGTTTGAATAGAACACACGATAGTTCAGTGGTTAGAGCGTCGGCATTGAATGTCGAAAGTCGCGGGTTCGAATCCCGCTCGTGTGAAATTTTCGATTGTCATGGCTCAAGTTACACTGGTCACGTATCAGCGGTGATTGTTGGGACGCTTAGCAACAAAATATGATTTGCATAACTGGGCTGAACTGTCTATGCTATTAAAGGAAAAGTTATTATTTTTAAACTGTATTTCTACTTTCATAGATGAACGTTTTGAAGTCGTCGGTACAAAAGTTATTCCACTATTCAAATTATAGATTTTCGGAGATGGTTACAATCGTGGATCATAGGTTATTTTTAAACTAATGAAGCTTGAAATGTCATGAATTACCTATTCAAGTTGAAAAATGTATTTTGATGATCTATTATATTAAATGTATTCTGTGTCGTGTGGTGCCAGCTTAGAACAGCATTACCCCATATTCTTCTGGTAGGTGTTGTAAGAAGCGACCTGTCACCATGTTGATACCGTCTTCTGAAGTACTCTCAAACTTTGGCGTGATGCAAATGGCCGTTTTTTACAGCCGTTTACGCTCTGCCTACCCTGCAAGATATGTGTATTTATGTATTTTGAGGATCTATTGTGTAGAAACAGCAGTAGTGGTAAATAGTTAGTTCTAGGTTCGATTCGCGGCAGGGGAAGAAAATATTTGAAATATCTATCTGTTCTTTAATCTGGGTATCTTTGAGATGTTTCCGTATCTATCGCTTTTTGATTGCAAGACCTCCTAGTTTATTCTAATAGAAGTTAGGAGATTGATCCTGTTTTTCCTGAGCATTATAAAACCAAATAAAAATAAATTTCTATTCAGCGATACAAAAGTTATAGCTTAGAAAACAATAGACAAGAAGGTGGAAAAAGTCAGAAATAACAAAATCGATAATCGGTCGCGAATCAGCTAGCAACCGGTGAAATTAGCTCCACGGACACTTAATGATAGGGAAATTTCTATTTGTTAGAAAGAGACGGCAAATATTGACTTGAAGTAGAATTTATGATTGACTTCGCAAGCATTGTTTCTTTGTCTTCTATAAACATATTGTGATGGTCTTCTTCTTTTCGTGTGGGATACCGAGTCGTTCAAAGACCCGATGAACCCTGGTGTCAGAGTTTTTCAACCGCCTACTGCAAGTAGCAGGTCTCTGACATGGTTGTGTAACGACCGCCATCATAGACAGCAACCGGGACCGAAGCACGGAACCATCTTACTTGCGGACAATCAGGTGGTTCAGCCTGCAATGTCCTTACCAGACTGGGAACAAATTCACAAAGTGATAAATATCAACTTTGTTTGTGACCCCACCGGGAATTGAACCCGGAGCCTTTGCGTGGCAGGCAGGCATACTAACCACTGCGCCACATCGGCTGTCATTGTGATGGTGACTGCTCATAATACTTCAGTGGGTTAACCTGTCTATGAAACTGAACAACTTGCCTCTCAACGATTGAAACAACCGAGCGTCTTTGTATGAGAGCAGCAAATGTTTTTGTTTTGACTGATGTTCCTTGGGAAAGTTGTTCAGTTACTCTTGCTTGTCCACCCCTTCAAGTATTGGAAGTGAACTTTTTACATACTGTATCGAGCCTTTCGAGAAATCAGATATTCCGCACACAAAAGTAACCTGCATTTTTAGTAAACCGCAAACACGTGTAGCGCCTCGATTTTTTGCCAATAAAGATAAAATGACCACTAACTTTTTGGGCCACCGCAACAGACTTTAAATTTAGATACTTTTACAGGGCACTGGCTATTTTTAGGGACGAAAGTCTGACCTTCTATAAGGTATAAAGTTACTTATTTTTTTGGTCAAAAGAGTCACTCGTATGGCATCATAAAATTTCATCGCATTACATTGTTAGTTTTACTGATAAGTCAGCAAATAATTCACACCTTTTTCATTCACGTTTGTCCAAAACTCCATGCCGAGATTCGCCCGGCAACGATGCATAGTAACTCATCTAAATTTAGCTATTATACTAAACTACTGCTCATAAAAAACCATCGCCTAGCAACAGCGTAAAAATTCACAGAGCTTGGTCATTGCTCTGATGACAGAGCACAAAAAACGCAAGGCTGGTCTGTCTGTGCCAATATAATACACCTATTTATGTATGACTGACAGACGTATCTAAAGGTCCGAATTTTAGCTGACCGGATGTTGCTGCTAATTTGTAATTGATTTGGAATTATTCCGCCGATACGTTCGGCAAGAAATTGTATTTGAAATGCCTACGCATTTTTTGTCATGAACATCAGTCGTTTTTTTGCCGGCTATCGTTTCAAGAGTTCAAGACGTCTTGATTTGGCAAAAAACGTTCTCCACTTATTCTGAGCCTTTTAGTTTTAAAATTAAAAATCGTACTCGGCGTACAATATTCGAAGGTCGCAAGCGTTTCGGTGCGACTTTGAAATTCATAAAAAAAATATAAAAATCCGTTTTCACACAAAATTGGCAGCTGGCCGTGCGTGCCTCTTTGAGTAAAAAAAAACTTTGGCCCGTCCATCATTTTCCTGTATCTTGTATACTAATTTTATAATCTCACTCTGGAATTGAGAGTTTCATGGGCGCTTTTTAACGTCTTTTTCGCGCTCATTGAATTCTATCTTGTAGCTCCGATCTCCGCGCCTGTAATTTAAATTAAGTGTTGAGCGAAATTGTTTTTATCATTTTTCATTTTGTTACAGAAATGAATTATCCGCATTAATAAAATTGCAGTTAGACTTCTAATTTAAAATCTAAATGTACTATCACATCGTTTAGCTTACCTTGCCTGCTAACGTTGAATGATAGGTATTGTAACGTGGTTCTAACGTAGGCTCTACTATTCTTGGTGTGAACTATTGGTACGACCCGATGAACCCAGTAGGAGAAAGAAAAAACATATAAAGATTTAGTTGTGCAACGACGGCCATCTAGTAATCAATCATAGATAATATCCGGAACCGACAACTATTTTTTAATACACATAAGTGATATGTTTGCTTGCACTTGTTCGCACAGATTACTTATTTTGTTATTTAAACTACTTGGGATGGGAGTATTTTTGGCCAGATGACATTTCTAATTTTCTTAGTGTTGCCAGCCTCTATCCAGAAGCTGCGCTTCGCGTTTTATTTATTTGCTTTTTTTTTTAAACCATACATTTTATTTACAAAATAACAAATATTTACAAATCAGTATTAAATAGGCCTCCCAATGCATCCCCACCAGACATGGTCCCCAACAACTTGACGTGTTCTCCGAAGCATCTTTCCTCAGGCATCAGCAACAGTAATTCGGGAGACTATCAGATCAATACATTTTCTATCCCCATTCTGCTAGCTTTCCTTAGGCATACAGCTTTACTAAAAAAAAACTAACATGGCCGAATTTGTGGTCTGTCTCGCCACAAAATTTAAGACATTTAAGAGCTCCTAAGCTGTAACCTAACACCGGAGCGCAGGCGGCACTGAGTTGTAAATTATGATGACGTTTTGATAGAATTTTTAACTTAGTCGGCGCCGGACTTGAGATTGTCGCCTCGGTGGAGATTGCTACGTAATAGCAAAGATCTTCAAACTCATATATTTTTAAAAAAACGTCTGGGTACCGAATTTAGGTCCTTCAGGGCAAACTGATCTTAAAACTTTTGACTGGTTTTAAGCTAATGGTAATCATTATCAAATATAACGAGAAAATGCTGATATTTACTACTACCTACCTACTTATAGAATATTCTCTCTACCTCTCAATTAAAATCTTTAAATGATGTATTGGACATAAGCACTTCGTTAAAAAATATTATCCACGAATTCTTATAAATAATCCCCTTACAACGAAAGTCGAATATAATTGATTCTTTAAGAAAATAAAGCTTGTATTGTACTTAAGAGGAATTAGTATGGGCAAAAATATCATCTACTTCCAGAGTAATATATTTATTCATTACTTTGTAATGCATTGTTATAGTTAGATATTGGCGAAATACGACTCAAAAGAGATTGAACGCCTGTAGATTTGCCACCTCAAATAAAGAAAATCAATCCCACCAGTAGACTAAGAACATAGCATTTAAAAACATATTAGTGATATAATTCTAAAGACGAAAGACATCTGTTAGGTTTTTTATGCTGAGATTCAAGTCTGAGGTTATTGTAAATTTAGGCTCGGGTCAAAAGCAGTAACCTTGAATTACAAGGCGTAACTTGGACCAGCTTTTCTACCTGTATTTTTTATACTTAACAGACCTTCGACTTGAAAAAAACTTGGGGTTGATATTCGATCGTCGATCAGCTGAGATACGCATTGATTGGCTGGCTACCTTTCTCGGTGCGAGATGTTTCGAGAGAGTTCTATGGAATAAAAAACTACCTTTGGGAGGGTCAGTATTTTTTATTTGGATATTGATTCTAGCGGAACGTATAGAACAGTACAGTGATATTTTCATACGAAAATGTGATGTAGATAGTGTAAAATGATGAGTCTGGTTTATCTCGAACGAATCCAACACGAAATTATTAAAATTATTTGGCATGAAAATGAGAACCAAGTTTGATATTCAAGCGATAATTTTTATATCTGGGTTGCTAAGGGATAGGACTGACCACCACCAATAAAGATCAGCTTAACTTAAGGGGGGAGCTCCTATGAAGCGAGCTGAAAACGAGCTACGTTTTCCTATATATTACATAATCTAGGACACGTCATTATCAGAAAAAAATTGAATTTTGTTCTACAAAATATGGGGAAAAGCTTCCTGAAACCCAAAAATCGAAGTTTATCCCAAAATAATAAGAAATAAAAATGTGAAGTTACCTCTATTTTTCACTGTTATCATGACCATGCTACCATATTGTACAAATGTTTTGCGTCAATGGTTATTGAAAATTATTAAACTTTATATGATTATTACTCACTATTCAATGTTGAACTCATCACAGATGCAACTTTTTGATAAACCTACACCATTATCAAGTAATCTTGCGACAAACTTACTGTTTCCGGATTCATTCCAAGGAATCAATGGTTGATAAAAGGTATTTGTTTTGATACGTTTCCCCTGCAGTCAAAACTGACGTGGAATGGGTCATAGATAAACGTAATATGAGGCAGACCCACCAAACTGTTCATTTGTACCTAGAGATGGGATTCTACCCGGGTAAATACCCAGATTTGGGTATATACCCATTCTTACCCGTTTTTTCCTACCCGAATTAGTTTTTACCCGGGTAAATACCCGTATATAAGTTTCATAATATATTACAGCCTTTAACGTACATGTTTTGCAAAAGAATTCGTACAAGGTTACTAGAACACATATTATATACCCGTGCAATGTAAAGAAGAATTGTTTTACGTATTTTACGATTAAGTTTGAAAGATATCGTCATTCGTTTATTGCTTTTATACCGGTATTGTCGTGCATTACTTAGACCATGTTCATAGATGCGACTTTTTTGTCCCGCGATACACGAATCTCTCGTTCTTATCCTCGTGTGTAAAAGGGACTTCCGATAATTTCCCGGCCAAAGTCTTCTCAGTGTGAATGCGCGGTCAAAGTGCTCAGCTCAGATCATGAAACTGAACGGTTTTCACATGGTGGGTCGTAAGTACAGTACGCGAATGAGTTCATGACCATCCTGAAATATGCGCCTCATTGTCATACTCGCAGTAGTACTGGCGTGTGCGACAAGGATATGCATATTTCAGGATGGTCATGAACTCGTTCGCGTACTGTATTTGTACGTTGGTTCGTTTGTGTTTGTTGGGTGGGTCATACATGTTTTTTGGGTCGTAAGGGTTTGTTGGGTGGGTCGTAAGGGTTAATTGGGTCGTAAGAGTTTGTTAGGCCGTGGGTTTGTTCGATCGTAAGGGTTTGTTGGATGGGTCGTTAGTGTTTGTTGGGTCGGTAGGGTTTGTAAGTTGTGCCGTTGGTGTTTGTTTGATTGTAAGGGTTTATTAAAGAAGGTAATTTTCGAAGGTAAATCATGGCCAGAAGTATTCAACAGCGCTGAAAGTGGCATGACTCATGTTTCTGACTGGTTAAATAAAAATCTTTTAACGCTTAACACTGACAAAACCAAATTTATGTGTTTTCACAAGACCGCTTCATCTGCACCTCATCATGATCGTAACCACAGCCTAAAAGTCCATAGTTGTAGTTCTCCAACAGTAGCACCATTTAATTCTTGTAACTGCAGTTCTATTCAGAGATCCGAAACATTAAAGTATTTAGGAATTACCTTAGATGAACAATTGTCCTTCAAAGAACACATTCGTATATTTTCCGGTAGAGTAAGAAAACTAATAGGTGTTATGAAGCTTCTACGCGACTGTGCAGATCAAAAAGTTCTTCGCCTAGTATACGTAGCCTTATGTCAGTCGCTGATTACGTACTGCATAGGTCTTTGGGGTGGTACACATAAGACTGCAGTGATTATTCTCGAGAGAGCCCAAAGATCGGTCCTAAAAGTACTTCATAAGAAACACTTTAGGTATCCGACTTTTTTACTCTATCAAGAGACGCAAAACCTAACAGTACGTCAATTGTACGTGCTCAAGGCCTGTCTGGACCAACACAAATTAATATGTAGCTTATCCCATAACGATCAACTATCTATAACACAGAAAAGAGTCTATCATATTCAACCACAAAGAGTAAACTCTACATTCGCCCAACGTTTTAGAACATTTAAATTTCCGCATATTTATTCTATAGTTAATAAACACTGTTCATTAAAAAAATTGTAAATTAAATGTAGCGAAAACAAATCTGCAAAAATGGCTTACTTCATTAAACTATGAAGAAACTGAAGACTTACTAAATATAATTATGTGAAATAAAGTATATATTATGTTAAGTATGTATATTTTATTCTATTATATTTATATATGCATTATATTATACTTGTTTAGTACAAGTTAAATTTTAGGTATTGTTTAAAGTAAAATAATTTACCCTTTTAGTTATAGGAAACTTTAAATTTCTAACATAATGTTGATTTAAGTTGATTTTAATTTTGGCTTTATTTTAAATTAAGTTTATATTTTAATTGTAAAGCAATTTGGTAACGGTCGTGTAGACTGCCGCGATACAGGCTGGTCCTAGTGCGGAGTCTCTAGGTAATTTTAAGTTTTTATATGTAACAGTTTTTCTGGTAAATAAACAATTTTTATTTTTTATTTTTTATTTATTTTTATTAAGATTTCGTTACCGTTTGCTGGGTAGTATGGGTTGTTTGGGTGAGTTGCTAGGGTTAATTGGGTCGTTAGGGTTGGTTGGGCGGTTCGTTAGTGTTTGCTGGGTCGGAAAGGTTTTTTTGGGTTGTAAGGGTTTGTTGGCTGGGTCGTTAGTGTTTGTTGGGTCATTAGGATTTGTTGTGTGGGTCTTTAGTGTTTTCTGGGTCGTAAGGGTTTATTGTTCCGTACGGGTTTTTCCTGGATGAGTACCAACCCGTCGAACAAGCTGGCTTCCGGAGTGGATATTCGACTATGGACCACATACATGCTGTCAAGCAGCTAATGGAGAAGTGCAAAGAGAACAACCGGCCCTTGTGTTTCGCCTTCGTTGATTACGAAAAGGCATTCGACAGTGTCGAACACTGGGCCGTGTTCCATTCTCTCCATCGCTGCGGTATTGACAAGCGATATGTGGATATCCTCCGGGAGCTATACGGGACTGCGACAATGCAGGTGCGCATGCACAGAAACACCGACCCTGTGTCTATTGACCGGGGGGTCCGACAAGGAAACACTCTCTCGCCTAAACTCTTCACCAATGTACTTTAAGATGTCATGAAGATGTTGGATTGGAGCGAGAGAGGCGTCAATATCAACGGAATACGCATGTCGCATCTAAGATTTGCAGACGACCTCGTCCTTATTGCCGAACGTGTCTTGGATCTCCAGAAAATGCTCTCAGATCTGCATGAAGCTTCTCTGAAAGTCGGTCTCAGGATGAACATGTCCAAGACAAAGATCATGACGAATCGCACTATACGTATACCTAACATCTGTGTAGGTAATAATGACACTGTTGAGGTAGTCAGCGATTACGTCTATCTTGGACATCGTTTGTCCTTTGACCCAGAAGCACAGGCAAAGGAGATCGGAAGACGTATCGGGCTAGGTTGGGCTGCTTTTGGGAAGCTGGACGACGTCTTTAAATCAAAACTTCCACAGTGCCTGAAGACCAAGGTGTTTAACCAATGTGTTCTGCCTATTCTCACTTATGGTGCCGAAACATGGACGCTCACTAAGCAAAACATGCACAAAATCAAAGTCGCACAAAGAGCTATGGAGCGTTCTATGCTAGGTATCTCCCTTGTTGACCGCGTACCAAACGTTGAGATTCGACGTAAAACAAAAGTCGAAGACGTAGGGAAGCGAATAACAAGGTTAAGGTGGAGGTGGGCAGGACACTTGGTGAGACGGAGTGACGATCGGTGGACAAAAGCGGTTACAGAGTGGTGGCCAAGAGGAGCGAAAAGGTCAGTGGGCAGACCACCTGCTCGATGGTCCGACGATATCGTCAAGCTTACAGGACCGCACTGGACGAGGGTGGCACAGGACCGTAAAGATTGGCGCTGTAGAGAAGAGGCCCTGCAGTGGGTGGATGTAGGCTGAGAATGATGATGATGATGATGACGGGTTTTTTGGATTGATTGTTAGTGTTTGACCAACCGACCCAATCGTTAGGGTTTGTAGGTAGGCTCTTTGGTGTATGTTGGTTCGGTAGGGTTTGTTGTGTAGGTCGTTAGTGTTTGCTGGGTCGTAAGAGTTTGTTGGGTCGTAAGGGTTTGTTAAGATGCCGTTAGTGTTTACTGGGAAGTAAGGGTTACTTGTGTGAGTTGATAAGGTTAGTTGGGTCATACGTAACAGGTTACTGGATGGGTCGGTAGTGTTTTCAAGGTCGTTAGGGATTATTGTCCCGAACCCGAGCCATGTTTAGAGTAGGAACACAAATTGTTATAAAAAAGAGAAAAAAATTGCATTACAAATTATCTCTTTTTTAAGTTTGAATTAGAATGTGACTTTCTTAAAGAAAATCTTGTAAATTAGTACTGAGTAATGACCCAACAAATCCCAAAGACCCAATATTCAATCCTTTATGACCCAACAAACACTAACGACTTACCCAATAAACCTTTGCGAGCCAGCAAACCGTAGCGACCAACCTAGCAAACCCTAACGATCCACCAAACAAACCTTTATGACACAAGAAACACAAACGAATCGACCTACAATCCCTCACGATGCAACAAACACTAACGATCCAACCTACAAACCTTTAGGACCCAGCAAACCTCAACGACCCAATTTGCAAACCTTTATGACCCAACATACACTAACGACCCACCCAACAAACCTCAATGACCTAATTTGCAAAACTCTATGACCCAACATACACTAAAGACCCACCCAACAAATCATTACGACCCAACAAACCCTAATCACTCACCCAACAAACCATTACGACCCAACCTACAAACCCTTACGACTCAACAAGCACTAAAGACCCACATAAAAAACCATAAAGACCCAACAAACACTAAGCTAGAATAACTAACTGGAGACAAGAGTGGGGCTTGACTGCGGCAAAACTGTCCGCTACTGCGACGGGCGCGAGCTTACGAAACGTCGCGGTTGCTCATAAGTGCAAGCTACGGTGGCGTACGAGAAGTTAAACCACCACACATGAAGTCATAGTATGCGCGTATGCATCCACGCCTGATAACTTATAGGTCATTTTCCTAGATTTATTCTAGTGAAATGACAAATTTGTTCGTTTCTTTTGCAGAATGATGACGATTGATCAATGCGTATTCGTTATCTGTTTAAGTGGTTTCGTTTTCGCGGTTTTCCTGTGACATATAGATTCTAAATTTATAGGTAGGTTTACATTACTTCATATTTTAAGAAAAATATTGAAATAGAACGCCTTATAACAAAATTCTATAATTTTATAGTTCTTACCCATGCTTTTGGGTAAATACCCGGTAAAAACGGGTAAAAAAGGTAAATACCCAATTTACCCGTTTTTTCCCACCCGGGTATTTACCCACCGCCCATCTCTATTTGTACCCATTTGCACCACATTTTGAGGAAATAATTCTATTATAGCAAGAAATTTGTCGTAACTTATTTTCCAACTTTTATTATGGCATTTTGCCCAATGATACGACAATTATGCCAATGTCAGTACTACTTTGATTCATTGGGGCGCAAGATAAAAACGAGGTAGGTAGTCGTACTAAAAAAAGTTACAAATCAACCAATAAAACCGAAAGGAGGTCAAGTTACTCATGAAACTGAACAACTTTCCCCAAGAAACGTATGTCGAAAAATGAAAAATCATTTTTTAACTCCCATACAAATGCACTAGCCGAGCGATTTAGTTTGTATGGGAAGCCCATTTTTTTATATTTAGTCATATGTTCTTGAGGGAAAGTTGTTCATTTTCATAGACTGGTTCACCCTTTAAAATATTGTTTGTAAAGAAGGCCTTGTATGCCACAAATGGAATGTCAATCATGTATAAACTTGCATTTATACCGTGATCACACATGCGACTTTTTGTCGCGCGACACACGTATTACTTGTTCCTTTGCACATGTGTGAAAGGGACTACAAATAAGTCGCCGGCCAAAGTCTCTTTAGTTTAAACGCGCGGTTACTGGTTACTGATAATTTTGGGAAGGTCGAATAGGGTTGCGAATTTATTGAGTAGGTACCTATTTGATGACGTTATGGTAGCCCTGAATCCTTGGTATAACCTGATTTATAAAAAAGGGGACCCGAAATGGCAACATTATTGTTGACATCTTGCTCAAAAGACATGTAACATGAAAAAGACGCAAACAATAATGTTCCCATTTCGGGTCCCATTCTTCTATGAATCAGGTTGTAATACCGAAATATACCATTAATTGTATAAAGCAATGAATTCCCTTTATAAGGATACCTATTTCAAGACCAAAAATCACAGGATTATCCAAATAAAAATGGATTAAAACCTTCACAAAACCTTTGACAAAAGCAAGCCATAGAAATCCCAAAGATTTAGAAATTTTCTCGGTTAGTTAAAAGTGAACGCCTATCTAGCTGCACAATACTCCGCACGTGCCGCATTAAATTTAATTAAGTTTAAATATTGAAGTGACCCTCTTCTACCTACAAAACTGAACAACTTTTATAAGAAACAAAAAATAATACTTTTACAACATTTTTATGTGTTTTTTTTTTCATATTTCGACCTTTGCTGTTCCTTATGCGCACCCTGCATTTTTGCTATCAGTTATGTATGTGCTAGTATCTCAACCTATGTTTTAATTGTTTTTTTTTCGTTTGCGAGATCTAGTCGCCGACACTTTGAACCTTCAAGAATAATATAGCGCTTATATGAGGTGAAATTTTACTAGTGACCGATAGCGAAAACTCAGAACCGGCTAGTGATAAGGAACAACTTTCCCCAAGGAACATAGGTCGAAATACAAAATATTTTTTGGACCTCCCATACAAAATTGCCGATCAGCAGATTTGAGTTACTATGGGAGGTCAAAATATTTTTTCGTTTTTCGACCTATGTTCCTTGAGGAACGTTGTTCCTTATCAATAGCCGGTCCTGAGATTTCGCTATCGGTCACTAGTAAAATTTCACGCTATATAATATAGCGCTGTGAGTGCATTAAAAACTCCAATACATTGAACCTTTCTGTCAGAGTTTTTCAGCAGCAACTAGTAGGCCTCTGACATAGTTTTGTAAAAGGTGCCATTTAAGTAATCAATCATACTTATTCTGACAAAGACTTAAGTGCTTAAAGTGCCTTCTAAAGCACGAAACTATCTTTTTTCCGGATAATCAGGTGGTTTAGGTTGTAACCTAACCAAAGGCTGTTTTTTTACTGGTAAGTTTTAAATAACTGGACGCTGGCAAAAGTGTCTTCATATTATATGAATAAACTGATTGACCATAGTCGTCCATCAATAAAAAAAATCTTTTTGTCAAAGTTCGCGCGAAGTGCGTATAATGATAGGTACTGGCCACTTGCACTTTCGGAAAACTTTTTTCTTCCAAGAGTTTCTTAGTAAAATGTAAGTATCGACTACGGAAATATGAATTAGCGTAAGGGACATTTTGGCGATTTTGAGTTATATATATCATTGGATTCAGAATTTTGAGCTCTATCTAATGGTATATATAACTTTTTGATATCTTGAAAAAAATGTCGCTTACCTTAAACAAAAAGAGAGCAAAAGTTTAAAAATTGGAAGTAAAAAGTACTGTTAAGGACATAAAACATGATGTATGTCCCATACGTTAAATTTTTCATCATATCGGCCAATTGATGTTCCTTACACTATTACAAATACAAGTTTTTATGTCCGATATGCATCTTACATTAATTTCCAAAATAAACATTGGCCCTTACGCAGGCAAACAAACTTTAATAATGAGGTAGAAAACCAAAATAACATTACACTATTATCTTACACGCCCGCGAATCAAATTCCTCTCATATTTTTTATTTATGTGACTTCAGAATGTCTGTGTGAGCACTCATTTTGTAAGATATTTACATCGCCCAAGAAAATAGAAATTAATGTAAGGGACAAAGTAATAACATTTTTGGAAAGAAGTTAAAGTAACGTACATGACATCATCAAATGTTTTGAAAAATGTTAATGTAAAGTACATTTCTTAACCAAAAATGAGGTAAAATTGCAGCAACAGACATCGATTTTTCAAAGTTTTGAGGCTATTTCAATAATTAAATAGTCTCAATACTTTGTTTTACTTATATTTTCCAATGAAAATATACAAAGACATGTGTCATGTCAATGAAATAAACATAAACATAAACAACAAAATGAATGCTTACTAACATAGAAACCATGCTCTCTCATTTTTATTGCTTTCATTAGGCCCCTTTATTCAATCTTCCATACAGAAGCAGTTAAAATTTGAAATTTCTGACCGTTACTAAAATGAACACAAATTAAGTATTGTCCGCCAGAAGAAATCGCACAAATTTTCACGCCGCTTACAGGCAAACCGCTAACATCTCGAGTAGTATCGGAAGTGTTCGGTTCGGTGACCATTGAAAAATTGCTTTTTGAATACGGTGTCACTATGTTTGGGTGACTAAAAACATGTTCATATTGTGATATTAATATTTTTAAGTATTAAGGATTGTAATTGAAAAGTATGTTAATAACAATACAATATTGGGCAAAACACAAAGATATAGTTTTTTTTTAGAATTTGTCGTTTTGTTCGGTAAAATGTTATATTTTATTACAAACACAGTATAAATTATTAGAATACTTTAAAAATTAATACAGAAATTGATGTGATGAGAAGCTGAAATATAGTATACTCGACTCATTATATTATGACACGATCGAGCAAATCGCGGATCACAGCAAGCTACTGAAAAAGAGTCATCTAAATTCTTCAATAATGGTAAAACCGTCACATCAGGTCGAGAGATTCTTGCTGTAGTCGAGAACTTCTATGAAAGTCTCATGCGTCGCATGCACCCAGACCTTTATCTGAACTCCATTGTTCTCTTCCACCACCTTACTCTCAGACAGCTTAAGAATACAAAGGCTTTAGGGAAGAGTGGCCCCTGTGCTGCTTAAGGCTGGTGTCATGAAATGGCTGTTCAACTCAGTAATAACTAGTGGCAAAACTTTAGAGGCGTGGTTAACAAAAATCGAGGTAAACAAAAATCTAATCACGGTAATAATCCCGTTTTAAACAATAATTTAAGTGTTGTGAACAACCGTGAAAACCTAAAAACTTACGAGGCGTGGTTACTCCACTCCACAAAAAGAGACCAAACGTTTCTCAGCAAGAAACGTTCTCCAGAAACTAAAGGTCGATTTTACTTCTGGACCACGTCTATAAGCTGTTCTTGAGAGTAGTCACCAATTGTTGTCATAAAAAATTTACGCCTTCATGTTTTGCGCGTCCAGTAGTACTTAATTTGTTATATAATTCTAATTATTAAAGTCAAAACCTTGTAATGTTTTTATTAACTTACTATAATTTAGTTTGAAAAAATTACAACGAAGTTTAAATTTTGAAGATTTATATTACAGTCAAAGATTAAATAAAAAGTTCCTGTTCGGTGTTTTTGCTAATGACGTTATTTTTTATCGGTCAAAAAGTTTTCTAATGCTTTTTATTCAAATATTTCTCGCATTAAAGTATTGATTAAGAATTTGAATCACATTAGAAGATGTTTATGTTGTTTGGTATACTACATCATATCAGAGACACATTTCTAAGAGCATTTCCTTTAAAAATTATTGGTTATAATAAAGTTTTGGGGCAAACTAGTCATAAAAACCTATAGACGCGGTGTCCCTCACTGCAAATTTACCTCGTGTTCGATGATGAAATGTACGTTACATTAATTTTTTTCAAAATTTTCGGTGATTTTAACGGAAAAAATTAACGTAAGGGACATGCCAATTCCTAAACTACAGGGATATCTCAGATGATGATAGCTTTAGCATAAAGAACTCAAAATTCTAAGGAATTTTGCCCTAGAAGTCATTTGAATCGGACAAGAAACAAAAAAGATATAAACAATTTTAAAAAATTGCAATCGTTTTTTGTCTCTCCTGAAAAATTGCATTTTGTCCCTTACGCTAATTCATATTTCCGTAGTCGGTATGATCGATCACAATATAAAGGTTTATTTTTGGATGAATTTATTCTTTTATTTTACTGAATGTGAAGAAATATCAAGCAAACTAACAGTTCAATGTAAGGACGTCATTATTTTATTATGAATATTGTTTGGATCACCATTCAACATGCAACGTTTTCTATACAATAACCTGCAAAGAATAATCCGCAAATAGTTTGATATGCTGCTGATAGTACGTACCTACCTAAATTTTCTAAGATTGTTGGAATGGTGAGTGACACCTCTGTAAAACTACTCATTGACCAGCTCGGACACGACTTCCGAATATTATTTAAATTTCGAACCTTCCGGTAGAGGAGGGGGCGGTAGGAGCCTTAAGCCAGTCACTTAACCAGATTTTTTGGGTCGTCCGTCTACTCGCTGTCCCACGAGAAATGAATGAAATACCACAGAAAACAGTCACGCCTTTTTTATGTCTTCCCCACCATGCTTCCGCCCCGTCCCACCGATTGATGGGGAGCTATCCAACACGATCCCACTTTTATTTATTGTTTTCAACGTGGTGAAAAATTCTGCCAAATGTTGTAAATACGCAAAAGTATTTCGTGCGTTTCCTCGTAATAATTAGAACATTTTAGATAATATTGGAGCGTTTCGAAGACATCCTAAAGAGGATGGTAACATTTGTCGTAGAAACGATGGATGATCGAGTAAGCGGGTTCTCAAGTGGAGGCCACGGCTCGGCAAGCGTAAGGTTGGACGCCCTCCGGCCAGATGGACCGATGACTTAAAGAGAGTGGCTGGTAGCGACTGTATAGCGAAAACGGAAGATCGTGCCCTATGGCGTACCCTGGAGGAGGACTATGTCCAGCTGTGGCCTGCTATAGGCTGACAAGATTTGATGATATATTGTGAAGTGCCACTCGACTGTCGTCAGGTTTGTCAGGACATTGGACGACTCAGTGTCGTCCTGATGGCGTAGTGGATAGTACACCTGCCTTCTACGCCAAGGGTCGTGGGTTCGATTCCCACTGGACACAAATATTTGTAAAGTCAATTTTCAAATATTTGTGTTAAGTCTGGGTGTTTTCTATGTATAATATGTATCTATTTACAAAAAAAAAAGTATATAAGTATTATATCAGTTGTCTAGTTCCCATAGTACAAGCTTTGCTTAGTTTGGGGCTAGATGGCGCTGTGTGTCTCGTCCAGGGATATTTATTATTTTATTTATTAGTGTCTCACACGAAAAGAGAGAGAGATGGAGACTGTCGTCGTTGAATTTTTGATAAATTATACGCTTGCTTAATCCATCTCATCTATGTTCGTTATAATTTGGCAAGCATTATGCGGAATGTGTTAGAATTCTCATGAATAATTTACTGCTAGGTAGATAACGTAACGTATTGCCAGCTCTAAATTAAATTAATGATTTAAATTCAATGAATACTTATGTTTGCTGTAAAAGTTCTTGAGTGGAGGTAGCGGTTCGGAAAACGTAATTTGGGACATAGCAAGGTAGATCTTTGCAGGATATATGCGCTTTCTTGAAGTAAAAGATAACCTTCATTACCCGGGGATAAGTAAAGTGATTTTTATCCGACTGCCTCGGAAGGAGGGTTATGTTTTTCGAGAGTATGTATGTATGTGGACAAGAAAATTCTTTTTCACGGGCTACAGCCCAAACGGATAGATGGATTTTAACATATGAGATGTCGTTAGATTCGTCTCAGCAGCGCGAGTGACACTGGCTATATTAAAAGATTCTAGATTCAAGATGGCGGATTTTTACAGCAAAATACTACTTTAAAATTACCGCAGTCGGGTTTTTTTTAACACATTCACTTGTTTAAAATCTGTCCAGAGGTTTCGAAGATTTTCGATTGCATAAAGACAAAAAACGTTACACTATTCCTTGAAGACAGATTATCACATCATCTAACTGTGATGTGATCTGACTAGACTATACAAATACCCTAATTTGTATAATTAACTATGTACCTATGTAACATCTTTGCCAAGCTGTAAGCTTTGGTAATGAAATTGAACAGGCTAATCCCCTTTTATTAATATGACGCGAAACACCTCCCGCCTGCTAATATGTTGATTCCGCTGCTAATATCATAATAAAAATTAAGGCTGTAATTCAATTCAAACTTAATCTCGGTGTTTCGCTTTCGCTCCGTACTTATGATTTATACAGGGTGTCAAAAAATTATTTCGAAGTCATATAGTGCCTCTATGACAACGCCATTCGCTTAGATTACATCAATTTTTTTATGGATCGCGGTACTATCTAAGCGAATGGACTTAACTAGAAACTGAACAACTTAACCCATGGAACAAAGACCCTTAGTATATTTGTTTCATATTTGGAACCCATCCGAAAAGATTTGCGCATTTATTTTCTATTTATCAATATTGGAAAGATAGGTTAGGTACCTATCATTTCTATCATGGTTATTTTTCAACTTACAAACTGTTAGTATCTGTTAGATACCAAAAATACTATTACCCCAGAGTATTTTTTACGTTATTCATCTTCACATTAAAATACGGTATATTGTTTTAACTTTCGTGGTCACACATAATGACTAAAATATAAAAACTTCAAATACAATAATATATCGCGTTAAGAACCTCGTTTTAATATTTTAGTCATTAGTTAGAAAATTGATTATCTAAAAAACCTGAAGTAGTAAACTGGTAATATTCAAACAATCTAGTTATCATAATTTCTATCCATTACGTAATAAAACATTATTACTTTAGAAAGCAGGTGTGCGTTCGTTGCTAGGCGAAAAATAGAAAGTACTAGGTCGCCTCGAACGCGCCGGCTATAATTTTGCAGTTTAAGGCCTGCGCACATCGACTTTTGGCGCGTGCCACTTTTGATTACTTACATACATATATCACGCCTACATCCCTTGCGGGGTAGGCAGAGCGTAAACGGCTGTTTACACCACGTCTTACTAAAGTTTGGGAGTCATTCAGAAGACTGTGTATCATCATAATGATAGGTTGTCAGCCTGTCACCTAAAATTGCAATACACATCAACTCTCATATCCCTTAGTCGATATAGGTCACCATTCTTCGTGTCGTAAAAATCGACTAAGGGATGATAGTCCGGGGAATGGACAGCACCGTTCTCTGTGAATGCAACAACTTACACTGCGCTCGCCAGTCCTCCAGCAAGGCATGGTGAATTAGGGGAGGTCCATGTCCAGCGGTGGACTGTTGTAGATGTAAAGTTAAGGTTATGGTACGGTATTTATTGGTCAGCATGAGCAAATTCTCCGATTACAAATAAATAGTTCATCTCTAATTTGCGACTGAAACGAGTGTGTCAAATGGTGCCATTTCCTTTAGGGAACAAGTTGTAAAGGAAGCTGTCCGAAGTAATAATGAGCTTCTACAAAGGGAGTGAGGTGAGGTCTACTAAGTTTTTGGGATAGTTAGCGATCATGCTCGGATAAATCAACTCTCTTTTTAAACAATCGACTAAAATGAGGTCTTGCTCAGGAAAGTTTTGATGTAAGATCTATTCAAGGCACCGTTCTGTGGCAATGCTTTATTTTAGATAACTTATATAAAACAGTAACATGAAAGCAAACAAAGTCCTTTACTCAGTCAAGTACTTAACCTTAAATAAATAAAGACCCTACAAGAAATTAAATCCCAAAAAATGGCGTCGAAATCGGCCTAGTCCGGGCTTTGAACCTGCGACCTTCATGCAAGACCTGCGTTCAGCACCGCTTCAATGTCAACTGCGTAAATTTTTATTACAACATCCATTTTATGCATTCAGTTCAGTGACTTATCAAAACTTAACTCTTTAAGGGTATTTAGGCTTTCAAAGGTCAGTCCAAAGGCAAAAAGGTTTGGAAGGTAACATGCCAACTGTGTCAAAAAATACGGTCACTGTTAAAGTCACGGCTGTCCCTTTCTCAGTTTGGGCCTAAAATATCACTTTTGTTACACATTACCTTAAAGCTGCTATTCCGAACACTGCAGCCAACAGCCGACAGCCGACAGCATATGCTGCAACGGCTGCAGCTATTGGCAGTTGCAGCACATGCTGTTGGCAGTTGCAGCACATGCGATTCCGAAGGCACCAGCCGACAGCCGACAGCCGACAGCACATGCCGTGACTGCCGATAGTTGCATGTAGACTTAGGTAGATTTTATAGGTACATACAGGTTAATAGGTACCTACATACATAAATCACGCCTTAAACCTTTGCGGGGTAGCAACGGCCGTAAAAATTCGGTCGTTATCGCCACGTGTAACAAATATTTTAGAGCCGTTCTAGCTATTGTCGTGTATCACTATAGTGACAGGTTGTCAGCCTGTCGCCTAAAATTGCAATACACATGTTACCTTCGAGTCCCATAGTAGCTTCTTACGACACCCTCAGAAAAAAAAGGGGGTGATGCTATTCTAACCCAGCATCACACGGCAGAGTAGACTGTAGGTACTTAAGTAGTTATAATAGGTACCTACAGGTAACTCACGCACGAACTGTAAGTACTTAGTTGGTACAATTCAGTGTACCGCAACTCGAACCTAGGTAGGTATAATAGGTAGGTACCTTTGAAATTACCGCTGTGTGGTTTCGTTTTTTAATAATTATGATAGTTAATTACTTCATAATTATTTCTGAACCACACATTTTACGTTTTATAGCAAAATAGCAAAAATAGATACGTGCGTATCGCACTGCCGTTGCAGCAATACTGATCTGCAGTCACGGCAGTTGCGGCATATGCTGCAGCGGCCGACAGCATGTGCTGTCGGCTGCAGCCTTCGGATAGCGTTCCATAGAACTCCATACAAACCAGTAGTGCTGCAACGGCTGCAACTGCCGTTGCAGCATATGCTGTTGGCTGTCGGCTGTTGGCTGCAGTGTTCGGAATAGCAGCTAAGCATGCCTTCATTTAATAATAATAAAGAATTATACTTGACAAGCATTATCGATAAAATAGAAACAGGGGAATACGTCAGTATGAAAACGTCGAAACCAGGAGGGCTCTTATCACTATTTAGCAGTGCCATCTTCAACTTGTGTCAACTTCATATCTGCATGTCGTGACGTTACATGGAAACATTACTAAAATGATTATGAATAGGAACGGCAAATCTTAGGTTGCATCCAAATCTGGAACGCAAGCTGATTCGGTTGCATAATGTTAATGCAGAATGGCAGACATATTTGATTTAGCTGAGACCAAACGTAGACGGTTCCAATTTCAAACCACCTCAGCATGTCGTTTGCTTGACCTCTTTTGAAAATACAGTCAAACAAAGGAGTTGAATTACGCTGTATTGCAAGCAGTCGAAATTGTTCTTAGCCTAGTCAGACTTTTGTGGAAATAAACGTTAAAACTACTTGCATACGCATATTTTTGAGAACTGTCGGATAAACTCAGACGTAAAGGCCTAATCATCATCAAAATGCCTAGGTACAAGATTTTAAATTTTCATTATCGGGTTGTTGGAGACTCGGTGTTCCAAACGAAAAAAGAAGTATCTCTTGTTGTGAAATTGCCTTTGATTCGTGGTTGAATAGATAGTGCTTCTTTCACATGTATTTCTTTTGTCCTTTACTCACTCCAGAGATAAATAATATTGTAATCTATAGCAAAAGAAAAGCTTATTGCTCATAAGCTGCATTGAACAATACAATTATTCTATCCATTACGGCTACATTGCAGACTGGATAATCCTCTTTATAGTTGCACCGATGCGTCAGCGATGCCTTCAGTAATCGGTAGGGAGGCACCCACTATGGTTTTAGCCGCTTAGCCGACTGCCGACTAAACGGTTTGAAATCAGCTATTACTACTAATCGGCTGAAGGCTATAGTCAAGAAGACCACTGCATATTGTAGTCGTATAGCGTTCCTTCTAACTTCAGTTTACCAACAAGTGCCATAAGAGCGCCTTACGGCGGCGAATGCAGCGAGCGGCCTTCTCATCAGTAATGAGCTTACCCTAGTAGTCTGAGCTGTCCGTCGCTCCGGTCACTATCAGCAACCATTGGCGAGTTTTAAACCGTGTCTGTCTACCAATAAAGTTATAGTGGCATTTCAAACATATTTATGACTAGTTTGATTAAATTGGTTGTCGTCCACAATTTACGTAACGCACTTTAGGAAGGGAGGAGCTCTGACCAGGCGTTATCCTCCATACTAAAAACTATACGACGTGCGGGGAGGATGGTGAACAAAAAATAAAATAAAATTGCAAATCAAAATTTGTGGATGGCCTCTAGTTTGAAAATGCTTTGTCGTAATAACAGCCAACTAACAGGCAAATAAAAAATGCCCGACTATAGTTTGACAACTTCGTGCACGACCTTCCTGCGGGGTACAGACGGTCGGGGGGCGAGAAAGCACGTCATTTTAATATGACGTGCAGCGCGGATGCGCGCGTCATCCTTCCCCGCTACACCTCCCGCTACCCGCTGACATCTCGCCCCCCAACGTCTGTCACCCCTAGGGAAGGTCGCGCACGAACTAGCCGGACTATAGTCGGCTTTGCTGACTAGTCCACACATCTCTAGTAATCGGATATCGCTAGGTTGACGCTCTGTCGCAGGCATTAGGCATTAACAAAGGATTTAGCTTTCTTTCAGCCTAGGGTAGTTAGTCTTTAGACTAATGACTGGATAATACCTGAGTCATCGATTTCAGGCTAGACGATACAACAATAGGTTTTGTCTCTGATCTTCTTTTCGTGTGGGACACCGAGTCATTCAACGACCCGATGAACCCTGGTGTCAGAGTTTTTCAACCGCCTACTGCAAGTAGCAGGCCTCTGACATGGCTGTGTAACGACCGCCATCATAGACAGCAACCGGGACCGACGGCTTAACGTGCCCATCCGAAGCACGGAACCATCTTACTTGCGGACAATCAGGTGGTTCAGCCTGCAATGTCCTAACCAGACTGGGAACAAATTCACAAAGTGATAAATATCAACTTTGTGAGTGACCCCACCGGGAATTGAACCCGAAACCTTTGCGTGGCAGGCAGGCATACTAACCACTGCGCCACATCGGTTGGTTGTCTCTGATACTGTGATTTGATAAAATGATAAATGAAGAATGTTAGGTCATTCCCTGTCTGGTATGCATTAAGGACGGACAAAGAATGTAGAAAAAAGTGTCTGGCCTTCCTTTTTGCTTTAGGTTTTCTGATAGTCTTGTAGATAAGATAAAGAATAAGTCGGCGATAAATGCTTTGAGATGCAATACATCCTATGATGCTTTTGCCCAGTAAAAACTCTTAGGATATGAGGCGTCCCACGCCAGATATTATCTCAATGAGTATTATTAATAAATCAATTGACCTACATAATAAAATTTATTTTTATCAATAAACGCCCGGTTCTTGAATCATGACCTCAAAACTCTTGCCTGCACTTCTAGACCAAAATAAGTCAGACAATAAACTTTATATCCTTGCAATTGCTTGTTATCCTTCCTTCCCACGTCGAGATTGCGAGCGTGATGCTAAAACCGATAAAAGTTCTTTAAACTATAAATCACTCGGTTTGAAGTAAGGGCCTTATCACACAAGCAGCGGATGCGGAGCCCGACGCAGCCCAGCGAATTTGTACTGAAAACGTTGCGAAACCTTCGCGCTTTCGCGACGAATTTGCTGCGCATTTGTTGGACAGCTTGTATGATAACACTCTAAACTTGACTGGCGTTAAGCTCAGTGCACATCGCATGCACTTTCTTTGCCATCAGCGTAAATCAACTACGCTTTTCAAGTTTGATGTTTTCATACAAATTCTTGAAGCATATTTTAGCAAAATTTCTCAAAAATGGGAGTTGAATATTCAGGGTGTTATGGAAATCTCAAAACCTCTGATGGGTTTCGTTCGGGCCCACGAAACCATACCGAGTTCGCTTTCCAGAGTTGAGTATTCCCACAACAGATTTTGCGCAATCTCCCTAACAGATGTACGTATAGTGCAGTATGCATTACGCCTAAAGCCAGTTGCAATCGTAAAGGACGATGGGTGTGCCCGAAATGCCAAATAAGCTCGCGATTTAACTGCCCAAATTGATGGTAAACATTGCATTTATTTGCATTTTGTTTTATAGAGACAGAACAAGACGAGGTCTTAGCCTTCAAAGCGTGCAAGCCTATCTGTATTATTCGTTATTATTATAAATAACAGAATTGTTGATTTTAGTTCAAAATAGTCAATACATGTTCGAAAAACTTGTATCTAATTATACATCTTATTAACATAACATACTATCTTGTCATATATCATACCATGATCTTGTCTTCCTTTCATATAAAATCCGCTGTCCTAAGCCTAAACCTCGTGTCGTGATGCAACGGAGCTTTGCCTCGATTGATACCACTAAGTTCATGACTGATCTTAACGGTATTGATTGGGACTCTGTTTTCCAAGCGAATAGCATTGATAACAAGCTTGAAATTTTTAACTCCCTCCTTATTCAGGTGTTTGATGTCCATGCTCCTCTTAGACCTGTCAAACTAAAACACTTGCCTGCACCATGGCTCACCGACGATATAAAAAGTGCAATGGCTAGGAGGAATGCTGCAAAGGTAAAATTTCGCAATGACCCTACTGAGGCAAATCATGAGCGCTACAAGGTACTACGTAATCGTTGTAGTCGGCTATGCAGGGACGCCCAGCGGAAACACATTCACGCTTCCGTTGAAAACGGGGATCCTGCGAAGGTATGGACCTTTCTCAATTCATTGGGAATAGGTAAAATCAATAGTTCTTTTTCTCCAAGTTTTGACCTTAACACCCTAAATCTTCACTTCACCTCATGTTGTCCAATACCTTCATCCACTAAGCAGGCCTCAATAAACTCTATTTCTTCTCTTTCACGTCCTTCTTACTCTCCTTTTTCATTTAGACCTGTAACTGAGCGTGAAATTGAAAAAAATATCTCAGCCATTAAATCCAACGCTGAAGGCCTGGACGGCATTAGTCGAAGAATGGTCTTGCTCAGTCTCAGTGTTATACTACCTATTCTTTCTCATATTTTCAATTTCTCGCTTAGCACTGGCACTTTCCTAACTGTTGGCGTCAAGCAGCGGTTATTCCTGTTCCCAAGGTCGGCAATCCTACTAGCATGTCACATTACCGTCCTATTTCCATCTTACCCTTCCTCTCAAAAGTTCTTGAGCGCCTTGTTAACTTTCAGCTTAGTCACTTTATTAATTCTAAAAATCTACTCAGTCCCTTCCAATCCGGTTTCCGCCCTGGGCACGGAACAGTAACTGCTTTAACCAAGGTATCTGATGATGTGCGGCTGGGTATGTCAAATCAA
Source organism: Phthorimaea operculella (assembly GCA_024500475.1). Classification (NCBI taxonomy): domain Eukaryota; kingdom Metazoa; phylum Arthropoda; class Insecta; order Lepidoptera; family Gelechiidae; genus Phthorimaea; species Phthorimaea operculella. Next base: position 509,162 of record JANFCV010000229.1, read on the forward strand.
CAACTAACGGTTTTAGCCTTACTTGATTTCAGCAATGCTTTTAATACGGTCGATTTTGACATACTCCTAGCAATGTTACGCTCGCTGCATATCTCGGATGGGGTTGTTAATTGGTTTAGCGGTTATCTGATTGGACGGCAGCAATGTATTCGTGTCGACAGTAAAATTTCTGATCTCACTAATATAACTGCGGGTGTGCCCCAGGGCGGAGTACTTTCTCCTCTCCTCTTCTCTATTTTTATTAACTTCCTTACACCACTTCTCTCCTGTTCTTTTCATCTATATGCAGATGACCTGCAAATTTACACCCAGGCGCCTCCTGCCGATTTTGACTCAGCCATTGCTGTTCTCAACAATGATCTTGCGACTGTCCTCCAGTGGAGTCTAACGCATGGCCTTGCAGTCAATCCAAACAAGTCGCAGGTCATTGTTATTGGTGGTTCGAAACAAGTACATCGAGTGGACTATGGAAATGCCCTCCCTTAACTTTCAATGGTGTCGCTTTGCCTTTCAGCAAAGTTGTTAAAAACTTGGGTGTATTTTTCGACACGACCTTATCTTGGTCTCACCAGGTATCACAAGTAAGCCGTAAGATTTTTGCATCTTTGGGTTCACTTAAAAGATGGAAGAACCTGCTCCTATAAAGACCAAGATCGAACTTGCGCAAGCCCTCCTTGTTCCTATTCTAGACTATGCAGATGTCTGCTATCTTGACCTCAATGAGGATCTCCTTGATAAGTTACAAAGGTTACAGAACATCTGCATAAGATTCATTTACGGATTGCGCAAGTTTGATCATGTGTCAGAGTACAGGAACCGATTAAAGTGGCTCCTATCAGGTTGCGCCGGAATGAGCATATCCTTCTTCTACTGCACAAGGTCCTATACGATCCTCGTTCCCTCCTATCTGAAGGACTGCTTTCATTATCTGGGTGATGACCATGGCCGAAACGTTCGCTCCAAGAGTGATAATTTGCTCCGCGTCCCACGAGCTCTCTCTCAGTCTGGGTACTCCAGAGAATCGTTCGTGACAAGGGCTTCTCATCTGTGGAATGAGTTGCCGTATGAGATCCGTCACGCTAAATCTTTCACTATTTTTAAATCTAGATTGCACAATTATTTACTACTTAAATCAGTTGGTTCTTAAGTTATCCTACTTATTATTATATTTATAATATATATATTATTATATATATTAATATATATATTTATTGTATTTATATATTTTTATATAGTATTTATCTTTATTATATTAGAGATATATTTATTATTATTTATTTTATATTTTTCTATGTTAGTTTTTCTTAGGTTTAATTGTTAAATTTATTGTTTTTTGTTAATTTTGATTGCTTCTGCAACTACTTGCAAAACTTTTTTATCTATCTCTTTTAAAGTAAAGGTTGTCTGGAAGAGATCGCTGCAAGCGATAAGGCCGCCTTTGCTTACTTCTAGCTCTAAGTTTTCTGTATTGTTGTTTTGAATTGTATGTAAGCAATAAAGTGTTAATCTATCTATCTATCTATCTTAATATGAAAATAAATATTTCTCAAATGTAATAGATAATCTACGAAACTCATACCTACACTGATTTTGCTCTCTTTTTACTCTTAGTAAGCTACACTATCCCTTCGTGACATAGGCTACCTTTTGCAGAAGAATAGCTCCTTATTCGTACGGGAAATCTTTTTAAAGAGAAAACATTTTTTGTGTGCTTTATGTAATCGATAAACTTTGAGACTACTTAACCAATCGCAAAAATCTTTTCTCAATTAGAAAACTTCAACATCCCTGAGTAACATAGGCTACCTTTTGCAGCAGGAAAACGCCTTATTCCCACGGGAAGGTTGTTAGTGGTTGTAAGTCATGTCATAATGCCAGCAAAAGCTAAAGGCTTTTCCCATATTACGAAGAAAATGTTAGGCATTAGACCCATTTAGTATTAAATTTATTGCTCGCGTGATACCTGAAATCTAGCCTAAAACCTAGGCAGACAAAATATCTAAGTTATTACCTAAGAATCAAGGTCGAAAGTGGAAAGTCGAACTTTGACATCGCGTCGTTCATTTCAATTTTATTATAGTTCTGGCGGCATAAATTTCGCAACTCGATTATTAATTGGCGTCTAGAGCGTTGTGTAATTTTGAAACTGATTTTTGAGAGAATAGGCAGAATGTCCATCTCTTATATCAAACGTGACGACCAAAGTCATTCATGAAGTAGCATGTCGCCGAGATCCACCACAACGACACGGATGATAGTGTCGTCCAGTCCCTTTTAATTTTAACCTTCATTCTTCTTCGAGTGGGACACCAAGTCGTCCAATGATCCGATGAACCCGGGTGATATAATAACATGACTACTTTCTCCTTCATCAACAGCTATAACAGTCCACTGCTGGACATGGGCTTCGCCCAAATGCTCTAGTAATTTTACTTCTTCTTATGCTTTTCAGATTGTAAACAAATCAAGAAAATTCTCAGGTATGCGGTAAACTTCCCAGTAAAAGCCTTCTTCTAGGTAATTACCACCTCCAAATCTTTGTCGATATTAATTCATAAAAAGTTTACTAACATCCCACGTTTTGACCTAATTTCTCGGCGTTGGCTGACATGTCCGTTGTGAGATCCAAGCGGAAGGACAACACGTGAATAAATACAATAATTAATTATAATTATCATTCTGGAGCCCTGTCGGATAACCTTCTCACGTGAGCCAATCACTAGTGCCCTATATGATAAAACTGAACTACAGGTTTACAGGTAAACGGTACTGGAAGCAGGCGGTTAAAAAACTCTTGACACCAGGGTTCGTCAGGTCACTCGTCAACTCGGTGTCCCACACGAACAAAATATGATAAAACTTCAGGCCATAAGTTTACAAGTAAACTTCGATTTGGCATATTGCGTGTGCATATTGGTTAGCCATGTATAGTGTATGTATACCAAGGAAAGCAATGCCTACGCAATGTAAAAAGTTGCCTACAATTTTACCTGTAGACTGGTATCATATTTGTTTTGAGGGGAACTTGCAAATGACAGTGTAAATTTTGTTGAAGATTCAGATAAAACCGTATGGTAATTTTTCTCTACTGAGTAAAAGCATATTTAGATCGTTACGATAAAATTTCTGAAAAGTGGGCAATATTTATATTAACACATATTTCATAGAAAATTGCGCAATAATTGTAGCCACAGAACACTTGAACTCAGAAAGCTCGTTCTCAAGTGTAGTGCTAGAACAAACTAAGCATAAACCACGTCCTATTGAGGACAAGGCTTCCCACTATGAATAATGTGTTATACCTACAACTATAACGACACTATTTAACAGATTATCCTTGAATTTTATTACTATAACCATATTCTAAATGCTTGACAAACTGATATTCATCATAACCTATTATGGTTATCTTTAAAAGGATCTTTTCCGTTGTAAATTAAAATTGACCATATAGTATCGACATTAAGTGATTATAGGGATGTGTGTATGAATTGTACAATACAATTTTATTCGGTCTTTACTTTTGAAGGCGCCCTGCGCGCCGTTTCCCTTATTTGTGCTTTTGACATAATAAAGCGCAATATTTCCCGAGATTGTGAATATGTCTTATTAATAAATGTTTCCTTTAATGGCGATAATTAGGCTAAAGATGGTTTTGAGCTGTCGAACTTCCTGTAAATTCATCCTTATTCAAAATCGTACTAATATGGTTTTGATAAGAATATTTACGTATTTAGGCGATAAATACACTAACGTCACTGAAACAGGATAAATTGATTTCTAAACGGAAAATTAACAATTCAAGTTTATACGTAATTTGAAAGTTGTTTGATGAATAATGCCTAATACCTATACGTAGAATATTTTGACGTAGTTTAGTATTCGCGTATACGTAGCATATTTTGACGCAATTTAGTCTGCGCGTATATTGCTTGAGGAAAAAGTTACGTCTGAATACGTCAATATAATCAATACCTTCAAATGTCCGCCAGTAGACTTCAGCGGCTTTGGCGAGATTTCAGGTGGATTTGCGAGCGTAGTACCAGTTGTATCCACAGATAACACTGCTGCCGCTTCCCTAGATTCATTCTTAAGTCGTTTCTTACGGCATAATGATGTTGCACCAAGCTGGATAGGCTCAGGCCGTGATTTAAGTCAGTGCAGTGCAAATTGTATTACAGATAGGTATACTGCTGGCCTTCCCTTGGGTTCCACTTCGCCTCTAAGAACGACATGGGTAAAATAGTATGATGCTGTACTGAGAAGTAAGGATACTACGTGTAAAAATTTGTGGTTTAGGTAGTCAAGTTTACACTCGAGTACCCGATTTTGTTCCGGTCGCATGTTCCTCAGCATGGCAACAGCCTTTGTTTATCAAGATCTCAAGTTTGTTTGGTTATGTCTAGGTGGCTGATATACGAGTTTGTTGTGTTTTCTAGCCTGCTGCCATGCTGGTTACCTAACTGACCGATAACAGTGATAATCTGAAGCGAAACACGTCAGAGGTATCTTGTAAACTCTGACTTAAGGGTCAGATCGGTCAACCGCACGATAAGAAGTGTTGTGTCTATTTATTTTATGGTCATAATCGGGAAGTAATTGCCTTTATGGTATGAGCTCGATCTCAGGATTCAGAATCTAGAGGTCGCTTGGTCGGTTCTCTTGGGGGAGACAAAGTTGATATTAGATTTTATCAGTTTGTAACTTTGTGAATTTATTACTGGTTTGGTTAGGACATTGCAAGCTGTAATTTGACAATTTATTTCTTTTTGGGAACAATTTCTTAATTTCGTTTACAGCATTGCCAGTCTGAACACTTGTTTTGACCACTTTGCAGGAACTTGTAAGTAATATATTGTAGAAAAGTATTTCCCCATAATGCATTCCACGAAAAACTACATATATTCATGAAATTGAAAATAAGGATAATAGTAGGTACCTATATGGGAATGCCAGTGCGTCTCACTGCGTAGTATCGGCAGCACTTAGTGGAATATTCATACATACATTTTTTTTTTATAAACAAAAAAATAATACATACATATATCACGCCTATATCCCTTGTAGGATAGGCAGAGTGCAAACGACTGTCTGTGTCAGTATAGTGACAGGTTAACCTGTCGTCTGAAATTGCAATACACATAAACTCTTAAATCCCTTTGTCGCTTCTTACTACATCCACGGGGCGATGCTATTCTAAGCCGGCACTACACGGCTGAAATATTAATGGAGCAACGTATACTGGTTTTCAAAACAGTTATTTCGAAATACCAGTTAAGGTTGATCTCTGGGTAACTCTACTGATTCTACAATAAGACTTTAAAATCATTAAAACTAGGCGTCTAAATTTTAATTTCGAGCAAAGGTTATCGCAATGCTGACCTTTCGTTGTGTTGGTGTTAATGTTAATGACGAATTATTAATTTTATTGTCACACATCACAGTGTCATTGTAACTCATTTGTGTGGCACAAAAAACTGTACAAAGTCTAGAAACGGCTAACCCGAGCTTAGTTCTGCTATACTATTAGCACCACCTAGAGTAAGTCATTCAAAGGACATACACTACTTTTTCTAAATAACTGTATGAAAAACCAGTTCTTAAATAGATCTCTAAGATCCTTGATTAAAATTGTTAATAACGCTTCAAGTCTCATTATTATATTATGGGCCGAATATTCGGTTTATGTTTCGGCCGAATGTTCGGTGAATTTTGCCGAATATTTGGCCGAATATATACGCATCCTTTTTATATTATATTGCATTGCAAATTGGTATGTCAAGACCTCAAGACAAGCAATGATGCAGTTTTATTTTAATTTGTTGACAAAGTGTCCAATGTAAAATGTTAGAGGGGTAAAGAGCGGAGTGGTTTGGTGCGAATCAGCGTTCGTAAACAAGTTATGCTCTTATATTTATCAGGGAAAATAATGGACCTCCCATACTAATTTTGCTGCCTGATAGAGGTGCATTCCACGGAAAATGGTAATTTTCGGCGCCTAACTCAATGTTGTTTCCATGTATTAATTTCTACATAAACACACTCTAAGAACATGTAGTTTTATGATTCACATATGTTTTTTATAAATATTTAAGTTAAAGTTCTGTTTTTTATAGTGTAGTATAGGTCACTTTTGTTTCTATAAACATAGATTAATCAATACTTTTTATTAATTTTATTTCTACATTATTAAAAGTGAATTAGTAAAAAGTCACAGCTCTCATTGAATGCGACATTCTACACCTATCAAGAACTGTGGTTAGAAATAAATTATCTATGCGAACATTTGTAATATACCGCATTAAAGGAAGCAGTTATTTTTGTCCCGTACAAACGCAAATATCAATGTAATTTATTTTCTGCCTATCCACATAAGTTTATAATTTTATTAACATGTGATCTAAAGTTAGTTGCTTGTGTGGCATCTGAAGTGCAATACTGTTTGATGTAATTTGCCTTAAAAGTATAAATTTATAATATTCCGTTATTTGTCCCGTACAAACACCCTATTTTACGTCTTTAATATTTCTGCGATTTTCTTGTAAGTATGGATTCTCCTGGTACTAGCTCGAGTACCCAGCGTTATAGGAAGTGGAAAAAAGAAAGAAGAGGCAGATCCGGACTTCAAAAATAAGGAGTTGGTGGTAACGTAAAAGGACTTGTATACAAAAAACTCGTTATCAGGGCGACGGCCACCGTTATACAAAGTGCAGAAGATTTTGCTGTATTGGTAGGCAATCTAGTGCAGTATACAATAATTTCTTACATTTCACAATAGAAAATATTAGAAAATATTGAAAATTTCCAGCCTTGGGTACATTTGAAGCTTGTTCCAGGAATATCAAAATTCCTTGAAATAACTGTCGATGGGTATGAAGTTACATGCAAGAAACACGCTTTGGATACACAAAGTGTTAAGTTTCAATTAAAATAATAATGAATACCTGCTTTTTTCAAACTGATTTTCGTACAAGTCCCGTACAAACGCAAATGTCCCGTACAAACAATTTCAATCATTAATTTTTTTTCTTATGTTAATAAACAAATTTCATCTATCTTTTATAGTTTTATTATTCTATCGTAATAAGGCTTCCGCTACATATTTTTTTTATTCTTCAGATATTTTTAGATTTGCTAAAATTTTGCAGTGAAATCTCTAACTGTAAAGTATGGTGGACTAGGTCTGTCCCGTACAAACAACCAACTTTTTAATTATTAGCTGTATTATCTCTCAATACCTAAACAAACAAATAAATGTTTTAGAGAAGTCTTTATCCAGTATACGTTAAGCACTAATGTTTTGTAAAATAAACTGTATGAATATTTTTAAATTCAAGTTTATAATCTATAAAATGCGTACGATTTGTCCCGTACCAACCGTGGAATGCTCCTAGAGCATTTTGTATGGGAGGTCCATTTTTTCTTTAAATATTGAACATATTTTTTTGTTTTTATGGGAGCTTAGGATGTCCATTCTTGATTTTTTCTTTGGACCACGATAACCGGGACACCCTAAATGGACATCGATTCCTGCCGAATTATTCGGCCGAATATTCGGTTCGGCAATCTTTTTACCGAATATTCGGCCGAACCGAAGTATTCGGTGAAACCTATGTTCGGCCCATCACTATATATTAACGAATTTAAAAAAAATCTTATTATTTTTGGGACGTCCGTAATCCACCAAATTATGTCATCGCAAGAGATTATTTTCAAAATATCATAATCAAACAAGTACAATACTGTACAATGTACAATTCGTCGAACACCAATAAATTACCCTATCGGTCAACACCTCTACCGAGCGAAGAAAGTCTACGGTTATCGAAGATAAGTGGGAAAGTATGTCGATAACGATAAGCATATCGATGTGATAGATAATTATAGCACTGTCTTCAGTCTGAAGAGGAAATGCATTTTATTTTTGTGCGTAATATGTGCTTACCTACTTAAGAATATCAACTATAAAACCCAACAAAATCGCGCGTTTAAATCATTTTAAATTATACAAAGCAAAAGCACTAAGCCCATTCAGCTATGTCTTCAAATTATATCTGTTAAAATATTAGAGATACGTTCCGATTTCCGAAAGTTTGGATAGTTGGATCTGTTTTCCCACGGGAGGCAAGTGATTTGTATGGATTATTATTTCCCGCTTATTTGAAACGGAAACAATGACTCACGTTCCTCTTTACCTTTCATCAAGCTATAGGTCACTTTCTATGCAGGTGTAAAATAATGCATACCTAGTTGATCTGCAAGCAAAGAAACATTGGTTACTCAGTGCTTGGTTCTTTCATTTACATACAAACGGTATTCTTACCATAGAAAGACATTGGCACAATCACAAAACAGTTTTATAAAGCTGTACCGATTTTGCAGCTACAATACGAATCTTTTACGTATTTTACTCAGAATATGTAAAACGTTAGTTCAGTGCGTACCTATGCCTACCGATGGTTCTAGAAAAGTATATACCTACCCACGTTACTTTAGTGCATATGCCTAAGGCGCAAGCTGCACATAGGAGACGTGCGCCGTGCCGCGTGGGATGGCATCTGCCAGACAAGTGATCGTCACCTGTCATCAATGCGACGCACGTTTCAAGTGTGTAGCTTTGTCTCTTCTGTTTCATACATTTTATATGGAAACGGTTTCAAGCGTCGCGATGTCGCACGTCTCACGTGTGTAGGCGGCGCGGCGTCTCATCTGTTTCATTTTATTTATGGTGACGATTTGTCGCGATGTCGTACGTCAAACGTCTACGGCCTCTCTGTGGAGCTTGGAGCTAAGAGTATTCTAGAATTTCTTACTCGCAACATTGTTGCTAAGCCGATCAGCAGAGTTATATGTAAGCAGTGCGAGCATTACTCGCGCGGTTGTGGTGCTTGCGGTAATACCCTGCAACTAGGTAGATCGGACGTCCTTAGACGATGTGCTACAAGATGAATAGTTTGCTACTCAAGCCTTAACAAGCCGTAGAGTGTCGAAAGTCTGTACATAGAAGATATTCGCAAAATATAAAATAAAATGATAAAACGCAAAATTTTGTAACTGGAATTTGAACCCGGGACTGCGAGCTACTGCAGTTCCGGTCATAGAAGATTTCTTGATATTCCTCTCAAAACGGTGTAATGATCGCTAACAGAAACTTCATGTTTACCATTCACATTTTGTACCACAATCCCACATATTAGAATAGGTCGTTGCCATTAATCAATTTAATGTTTCGGTGGCAACAGAGGCGTCATTCCACCAAATCAATTTTATGCCACCTAATTGAACATCTAATTTCCAAAAAGTTGTAAACCAATATCTTTATCTGTCAGATTATAATTTGAAGTGACAGAGGCAACCCTATTTGCAATGGATGGTCTACGACACTTACAGAGTTGAGTAGGCTTGTATGCTTGTGGCTTGCGCCCTATTTATAGCGAAAACCGCAACGGTGTGTGCCGCTTTGCCACCTCCATGTGAGGCTATTGTCTTGCCATAAGGGAATAAATTGACTTGGCTTGGCCATCCACGATTTGACAGCTATCGCATGCGAAAAGCTGTCAATAAAGGAAATTGTACCTTTGTTTTTAGCTATGGTATTCTTAGCTTTTAAATCAGATTTTTATATAGGAAATCTCTTAAATAGGTAACTCATAAAGCTGCTATTTGAACCTAAAAATAGGGTTGAAATCGAAATTCGAGGCAAAAGGATAGTCCTCGTCATACTGGGTCAATTTTCTTATTTCGGCTTCACTAACGTGCTGATCTCTGATGATGACGTAAGAGTTCCACTTGTCACATATTTTGTGCACAAAACGTTCTGCACAATTTCGTTTGATCGTTTTTTGTATAATGTCATTCGCACCCATAACAAAAATCGTTTCGTGGCAAAAATAAAACCTATAATTCAGTTACAAACTTTATCTGAACCCAAACGGGAAGTTAGTGCGTTCACGGGTTATCTCTTCCTCGCGTTTACGAGCACATACAAGCCAATAAATTAACCAGTAAATTAATAGAAATTGCTAATAAACATTTTATATACCCTCACCCGTAGCCCGGCGTCCGATATCGTATCTTTATCCTTTTGGCCGTAAACTTTTCATTGAGGATGACGGCCTTAAGCAGGGCGTTACGTTTTATGGAATAAGGTTCGTAAGAAATCAGCTGGAAAACATCATCATCACATAAGCCCATAGTAGTCCAATGCCGGAAAAAGCCTGCCCAAGGTGCGCCACAAGACACGATCTCCCGTTTTTGCCATCCAGTGGCAACCAGCTGTTCTCTTTCTGTCACTGTTACTTATGAGTAGGTACAAAAAGCGGATCGTAGTGATGTCGTGGCCATTTTAAAATCAATCTCAACTGAGGCATAGAGTTTTATTCTTATCCTTTCTTTTGTAATACAACACACGCACACCTCCCGAACAAATTGTCCATTGGCTATCAGTTAAAGCTGGAAGGTCTGAAAATGAAATGGGTTGCGTTTGTCTATATTCTTTGAGTTTAGCATTCGCACCTTTGTAAATACTTCTTTCATTTGTTACACTATTATCAACCATACTTACTCTAGCTGTGTGCGTGAGATACAGTATCTTTACGCCCTGGCAGTAAACCGGGGGTCATGACCCGAGTTTGATTAAGGATTTAGGCTCGCACAAACCGTATCTTGCCGATTGTCTCTTATAGCTCAATTCCCAGTTAGGCTTTCAGATAAATGTTTATCGAGGTACTTTATCTTTTTCGTTATTGTTTACGAAAAACGCAGGAAACAAAATAAAACAGAGAAACATTATTTACTAGGTGCGTTGTAGATCGATATTATGTACTATCGCCACCACATCAACCTTTCCATTTAAGGGACCAACCTGCACTGTATTTTCATACAAATACAAAAAACTGTACTAGTGGATCTCTTGAAGTAAGTGAATATACTGGCGATAGTACGAAGAAATCTCCAGACAAGCCAATCAAAATATCAGAAAACGAATTCATTACTTATTCAGAAATTAAGTTTTAACAAATTATTGCGAGCTTTTCGATTCACATTCAAGGCAATAACTAGGTGTAATGAATAATGAATACAGGATGTTCAAATATTTTATGTATGATTAGGAAATTATAATTATGACCAGTTTATACTCCCTGAAAGTCCCAATTTGGTATTAAAAATGAGTGCTATTAGTTAGATAGAGCTAACACTAGCAGCTATGGTTGTAGTTCTGGCCGTAGTCTCAAAATGAATTGGGATAAGGTTTGCGTCTGTCTACATTCTTTGAGTTAGCATTCGCACCTTTGTAAATATTTCCTTCATTTGTTACACTATTATCAACTTACTCTCTAGCTGTGTGCGTGAGATACAGTATCTTTACGCCCCTGGCAGTAAACCGGGGGTCATGACCCGGGTTTGATTAAGGATTTAGGCTCGCGTAAACCGTATCTTGCCGATTGTCTCTTATAGCGCAACTCCCAGTTAGGCTTTCAGATAAATGTTTATCGAGGCACTTTATCTTTTTCGTTATTGTTTACGAAAAACACATGAAAAAAGAAACAGTGGAAAGAAATATTTTCTAGGTGCGTTATAGATCGATATTATGTACTATCGCCATCACATCGACCTTTCCATTTAAGGGACCAACCTGCACTGTATTTTCATACAAATACAAAAAACTGTACTAGTGGATCCCTTGAAGTAAGTGAATATACTGGCGATAGTACGAAGAAATCTCCAGACAAGCCAATCAAAATATCAGAAAACGAAGTCATTACTTATTCAGAAATTAAGTTTTAACAAATTATTGCAAGCTTTTCGATTCATATTTAAGCCAATTACTAGGTGAAATGAATACAGGATGTTAAAATATTAGCTAAAAAAAAAACTTAAGTGAACCAGCCCATGAAACTGAACAATCTCCTTATGAAACATAGGTCGACATTTATGTAGAAAATGGCTAAATCCGTTTTTTGTAGCAGCTCAAAATATACTTTGATTTAACATAAGTCGATATTTCCTTAAGCTTGAAAGTTTGCAACTTTTTACACCTTATATTGAAAGGTGTCTAGAAACCTAAACTTTCAAGATTTCTCTCAGTTTACGAGGCGATTAGATACATTTAATTTTGTAGGCCATTTCTACACTAAAAAACTTGTTACGGCGGCTACTGTTCACATCTTAATGACTACAGGTTTTCGATACGCGTTGAAGCTATTAACAATTTAATGACTGGAACGTAAAAAAAAAAAAAACTGTGATTGCATAATATAGGTATCGATTCAAGGACTAAGAGCTGGCTTGTAATTTGGTTGTTATGACAAAGCCTTGGCAAGTTGGGTGAAAAAAAAAGCAACATACAGGGTGTTAGGGACGGTGTACCGAAAACTTTGCAGGCGTGCTCAGACCTGAAACTGAACAACTTTTACTATGGAGCCACTGGTGGGAAACAAAAAAAAATTTCCGACCTCCCGAAGTCAGTCAGCTGATCGTGAACTTTGTATGGGAGGTCGGAATTTCTTTTTTTCGTTTTCCACCATTGGCTCCATAGTAAAAGTTGTTTAGTTTAATGGTCTGATCATTACACCGTCCCTAACACCCCGTATTTCCTAGAGTTTACGTGTAGGTCTCGAATGACAACGTCTGTTTGATTCCGAAGCTGATCTTAGCGCAGTGGAAGCAAATTAAAGTTATCTTAAAATCTAAAACTAAATGGTCGATCAGCCTCGGAACAACATTTGACTACGATTCGTAGTGCTCCTTACTATAGCTAAATAAACTAAATTTAATGAGAAAATTTTCGTTCCGGAAACTTTCCGGCCGAGAAATTTTGGGATTTGTCTGCAACGGCCCTTAATTTCCTACAATATGACTAATATTCTACCGCACTATCGCAGCTCATGTCTAAAGTATATGTACCAAGTTCCGGTTGTACCAAAGGTCATCAGGGTGGTGACCTCCACGTAATGTTGCTAAATCACTGCAATACAGAACCTAACAGCGAATTGCTTACCGTGCGAATTATGACGCCGTTTCTTTGTGAGTCTAGGTATGACAGGAATCAGGTATCAGGATATTTGAGGAGCACAGGAATAGAGAGAAACCTAAACTCACGGCACTGGAACATCCGCTTGATCTCGAAATCCTTTACTCCAATATTCACTATAGTTCACAGTTCGACATCAAATAATGTTTTTAACACACAAATAACAAAAAATTTCTCCCCGCACACTATTGGTTGCGACAGCAAAGAGTTCGCTGTACAAAACGCAAAAACTAAAAGATTTCTCCCCGAATGAGAAATCAGCCCCGTTGGCCCCCAATCAAGAAAACAATTAAAATATGTGGCTATCGGCAGCCGCGACGCGAGCGACGAAAAGTGAGGTTATATTGCCGGCGGCCGCGTGATTATCGAACGGACTGAACGAACAAAGGAAAAAAATGGCGTCGGCCGACGTCAACGTCACAGGTCGCGGTCTGTCAGGCGAAATGGCGCGAAACAACAAAACGTATGGTACGAAACTAAACAACGTCTAAAACCGTACCAAAAGACATAAATGTCCTTACTTGTTATATTTTACAAGCCATGGCTTTCTTTCTTTTATTATCGTCATCAATCACTTCTTCATATTTGTGATTTATCATTACAAGCAGCGCAAGACCTCCCGTTATTTACTTCATATAAAACCGAACAATTAACATTCTAGGCGAAATTTAGAAAATCCTAAAATTTAGTCTACGTAGGCAGTAGTATTTTCCTAAAATCGTTAAACAAAGTAGGTATATCAGTTTCATGTGCAACCCTCAAACTATAGAAAAAGAAATCCCCTATACAAATAAAATAAAATAAAGTTCATGTCACTAACCCAGTTTTCACAAGTCAGTAATCTGTAGTTCATAAAAGTGATTCGTGTGCAACCTTGAGTGGACACGTGATAAGCTCCACGTGCACATTGCAAATGAGGGAATATTACAACGATATCACTTAGTCCACAGGTGAGCATTTACCGCCGCAGTATAAAGATTTGCACTGGCATAAATGAAAAATAAAAGTTCGGGACGAATTGCGAACCTCCTCCTCTTTTGTTTTTTCAACTACTAAACAAAAAGAATTTTGTTTTTTCAATAAGAAATTGAACAAGTAGATGTGTTAAAAAACAAAAACTCGACTGCGGTAATTTTAAAGTAGTATTTTCCTGTAAAAATCCGCCATCTTCAAGGGCCGAAACAGGTCAGTAAAGTCAGTAAAAGTCAGTATTTTTGGACCTGGTCAGTAAAACTCAGTATTTTTGAAAATCGGTCAGTATTGTCAGTATTTTTCCGTGTTGGCCAATCTTAAATTATTGATTTTTTAGTATTTTCTCAAACATGCTAGGAAATATATTAATTTCTTTTAAAAAAAGAATATGCAATGTGTCCTATTGTTTTTGTTTGTCATGTCTTCGATAGTGCCAGCAAAAAGTTGTATGGAATTCCTGCTTGCTGTGGAGTCCAGCAAGGTAAATTCGTTACACTCTAAACCACATAGGTAATTCATTTCAAAATAGTTATCTCTATGAATCTCAAAAGAACGGAACGTAATTTTACATGAGAAGTTGATATGAACTAACTAAAGACAAGGCTGTATGATTTTATATACCCTTGCCTATCCAGAATGGGCCAATACTCTTGAATCTATATTTTTTTAATATAGCCAGTGTCACTCGCGCTGCTGAAACGAATCTAACGATACCTCATATGTCATAATCCAACTATCTGTTTGGGCTGTAGCCCGTGAAAAATATTTTTCTTGTCATAAATACGTACAAACATACATACATTCACTCGAAAAACATAACCCTCCTTCTGAGGCAGACGGGTAAAAAATTACACGCATCGACCGGGGCTTGAACCCAAATAGGGTTGACGTCAGGCAGGCGGCTGGTCATAAAACATAGCCAAATCCTTTTGCTACATCACTTTGTGTTATAACGAATCATATTGCGCCGACCCCAACTGATGTGGGATAAGGGCAGGAAGATGATGATGATATAGTAGAGATAGAGATTTGCAATACAGCTGAGGCCGAAGTCTGCTAAATGAAAATTGTTTCACTTGTGTGTCACTCTTAAAATATTACATTGCAAGCTACCGAAATATAAGCTGAACGAATCGCCGTTAGGGACTAATACAAATCTCATTGCTATGTTAATTTTATTCGTTCACTTCAGACATGAGTGATTCTAGTACTATTCATGTATCAATAGTACCTCTAATATTGAAGGCACGCCTGTTAAGAATACCTACACTGTCTGTTTCTTATGTAAATACCACTTCTCCTACACTCAATGAAAGATAACGCTCGGTGGAGTGTTGTCTAGTCGGTAATTCAATATCATACAAAAAAGGTACTACAAAAACCTTTTGCAAATTACAGATACCTATGTGCTTGACTTTGATTTTAAGAAAATGCCTTGGTCTGGGCGTTTTCATACAAACTTGTTCCCTTGGTTTCTTACCTACTAATGTCGCCTAGAGATATAATTCTTTTAAAGTAAAATAAGGCCTAGTACAGGTATACCTCAGAATACCCCTTTGATATTGTTTTTCTATGGAATGAGATTTTTTTTCCTGTAATGTTTGTTTGAAAAAACTAAAAAATAGTATGCATGCTTAATTAATTTGATAAATAATAACTACAGCTCTATTTGTTTCGTTTGAAAAAAAAAAACAGAGGAATACGTCGTTTTATTGTAATCAGTAATATTTGTGCAAACATAAGAAAATATTATACAAAATCCTTTTACAAATTACTGATATTCATGTACTTGAATTTGCCTTTAATTCGTTGCGCTTTACGTTTAACTGGATTGTAGACTAGAGTTCTCATTTCCTGTAAAGTAAAGCCTGTTACAGTGTGAAAAGTCAACACGCCGACTGAAAATCGGTCGTTGAACTGAAAACCGGTTTCAACTAGTTCTAGATTGCAATCGAACCTGGCTCGTTATACATTTAACATTACCATGAAATATCCATGTGATGCCGGCTTAGAATAGCATCACCCCAGACTAAGGGATATTTTCATCTTACTATTTTATAAAACTTCTTTCAAACGTAGTCATTTATTGTGAGTGTGTGTTGACTCTGTGATTTTAGTATTCCTAGAATATACTACGTACATATATCTACATAGTTATACATAAGATTTACTCAATTCATATCATAGCAGTTAGTTAGAAACTAATTAAGGAATGGTCTGTCAGGTTATCTATCTTATTTTATCTGAATAATTAAATACTAGCGCAGTACAAAAATTGTACAGTGTATAAGGTTACAACGACATCGATTTTACGCTGCAAAAATCCACTTCAAATGTATCTTATTGTTTATATCTTCTTACATATTGTGTTCGATATATAAGCTGTAAAAATTTACTGGAAATATTTTAAGGGGTGAACCAGCCCATGAAACTGATCAATTTTCTCTAAGGCACGGTCGGCCGGGTCGGTTTGTATAAGAGGGCCAAATATTTTGCCAATTCGATCATATTCCTTGTGGAAAGTTGTTCAGTTTTATAGACTGATCTACCCCCTAACATATTTGCATTAAATTTTTTACAGCCTGTATACTGCTTCAGACTTTTCATTTTCATTTTGAGTAGATATAATGAAAAAAATATCGTACGACGCCTTTTAAAATCATTTGCATAAGAAAGTAATACTGGTGTCGACGATGGCCTTTAGTGAAAAACATATGTCATAGGCAGTTCTGGTGATTCATCAGTAGCATCTGAATATTTGATTTTACTTTAAAAATGGAGGATTGGCTGGTGATAAGCATAAATTTGCCCCAAGAAGGAACATAGGCCGAATATGAAAAAAAATTATACCTCCCATACAAAATTGCCGATCAGCTGATTTGAGTTAGTATTTCAACCTATGTTCCTTGGGGAAAGTTGTTCCTTATCACCAGCCAGTCCTGAATTTTCGCTATCAGTCTCTAGTCAAATTTCGTCCTATAGAATGCATTACAAATATCTCTTCACTGCGTTTTAACCAAAAGTATGTGTACAAAGCCACTTATATTGAGGGTGACCGAGCAAGGTGCCCCTATACGGGGTGTTAGGGACGGTGTAACGAAAACTTTGCAGGCGTGCTCAGACCATCTAACTAAACAACTTTTACTATGGAGCCAATGGTGGGAAACGAAAAAAAAATTCCGACCTCCCATACAAAGTCAGTCAGCTAATCGTGAATTTTGTATGGGAGGTCGAAAAAATTTTTTCGTTTCCCACCATTGGCTCCATAGTAAAAGTTGTTCAGTTTGATGGTCTGATTATGCCTGCGAAGTTTTCGGTACACCGTCCCTAACACCCTGTATACAAAGATTATGTACCATATGTACACAACGGGCTTATGTATTCATCATACCAAATCTGATGGAATCATGCCTTATACTGTCCGAATAGACTAAGCGTGAGTGCCAAGCGAAAGTTCCAAAAACATTTTTATGCATAAAAAAATTAACGCTATTTGAAATATTTATGCAAAATCTTCTTTTGGTCAAAATTTTGGCCGAGAGTGGTTGCAAATAAGCACAGCGAGCCGGTAAAGTTTCAAAAATTTTGATGCAAAGAAAGTGGTTTTTCTTCTTCGTTTAACTTCATCGCGATCTGACAATAGATAAACATCAAGATATTGGTCTGATATGGCAACATTTCTACTTGTTTTATTAAAAAAGCTATTGTCTGGCATAGCACCTAGCTTTTACAAAAAAGTTGCAACTATGGCGAATCACTGCTCTAGCCTCCAGCAGGTTAAATCAAAAGAACCGAGTTTAGTTGCCAGGTTGACCTAAGTAGGTACATTACTCATTTTCTTAAGAAAATCTTCTACCTTATAAGTTATCTCAAATGCATCTGTAATCTCGTGCAGAAATGCACATCACGTAGGCAGTTTGCGTCACAGACTGTTTGTCGCTATTAAAGCTGATGAATTCTATGGAGTTAGGAGATGGATAATATAGGTCCTTATTGTATTCTGAAGCTGAGATTGCCATCAAATCATTAAATGACTGTCCTTCTATATAAGCAGTGACTATTTTGTACTAAAACCAGATTCTGAGAAAATATAATTCATTTGTAATTACGGCACTATCTCCTAGCTTACAACTGCATATACCGGGAGTAACAGAAAGGGTATTACAAGCCGAACGGAGGTGAAGGTACTCATGAAACTGAACAACTTTCCCCATGGAACATGGGTCGAAATATGAAAAAAAAATTTGGACCTCCCATACAAAATCGCCGATCACCTGACTGACTTACTATGGGAGGCCCAATTTTTTTTTTCATATTTCGACCCATGTTCCATGGGGAAAGTTGTTCAGTTTTATGAGTACCTTCACCTCCTTTCGGCTTGTAATGTAATACCCTTTCTGTTACTCCCTGTATAATCCGTTGCAGAAATGCTCATCACGCAGGCAGTTTGCGTCACACACCGTTTGAAAGATGATGAATCCTTCTATGGAGTTAGGAGATGGATTATGGTAGTCTTCATTGCATTCTCAAGCTGAGATTATCATCAAATTCTTAATTGATCGTTTCCTTATTTGTATTCAATTCAATGTTTTTTGCCAGATGTTCGCTATTCTGATGGTGTCTTCAATTCATGGATACAGCTTAATTTCCAAAATATTAGATCCAGCTTAATTTCTGTTCAGTAACACACTTTTATAATTTGCCTATTCTATCTTTTATCCATACAGTGTACGAATTGGTAAGAAAGTGAACACACTGCAGTTTTTCCTAAAAATTGTTTTATATTGCCATCATCAATCATCTTATCTGCCGTCTAAAAAGCTAGGTGATCGACCCTAGTAGCCATACATTTGTTTTCACTCTTTTCGATATAAATAAAGTTTTGACAATGAATTCCATGTTACACAAAGTCTGTTAAAACCATTGATTTGATAATTTAAACTGATGTAAGATTTATGGAGATTCCCGTTCCGGTTCTTTCTTAGTCCAGCGTATTTCAGTGGCTATTCAGCGCGGTAATGCTGCCAGCCTGATGGGTACTTTTGGGCCGGGAATGATCCGGGGCGGGATATTCGAAAAATGACGAAGGCTGATCTAGATACTTTTATGTATTTCTTTTATAATTTTTATTTAAATTTGACTTTTTATATTATTATTGTACATGATTTGTGCACCCCATGTTACCTTCAAGAATTTCCTTAACCAGCTACCACCAGATATCACAGACAGGCTGATAGCGATGGGGTTTCCCGCGGAGAAACTGGAAGGGGTCTACCGGAACCACATCGACGAGGTGTTCCGGTTCCTCGAGCAGATGCACAAGGACCACTACAAGATATACAACCTTTGCTCCGAGAGGTGCTACGACTCTAGCAAGTTTCATGGCCGGGTGAGTACCGTTTTTTTTTTAACGGAAAGTGATAGACATATATTTAGCTTCTTCCGCCCTTATGTTGGTAGGTTATTCTGCTGGGTGAACCACGCGTACGACCACAACTTAATGCAAATATACTAGCGATACAACACACCAACACCGCAACCACCGTTTTACACTCTACACGTGTTTCACTCCTCCACGATCTTCAACAGTCAAGTTCCGAGCACCGACTGAGTTTTTTTTACTTTCTCCTCCATCTCATTACTGAGGGTAATGATCACTCTTGTTAAAATCACCTAAAGTATGGACTGTAACCAAACACTAGAAGAAAGACCACGTGTTTTGATGGCAAAATGATAGAATATGATGTGAATTTGTACAATAGGACAGGTGACAACATCAGTTTAAAAAAATACATGGTTCGAAAGAGATGTAGGCGGCACCAGCCAGTTACCGACAATCCCTTGGAATCATCTTTTGTCTGATTTTATTTCGCCATCTTCTTCTATCTTTGGTGGAGATTGCTTCCGAGAGAAGAAATCTGATTGGACCATCACACGAGAGAAGAAATCTGATTGGACCATCACACGGGACTACGGCCTCTTGACCGTTTTTTTTACTTATTGATGGCAAATAACATCGAATGGCCCAACACTAACCTTTATTCGGCACAGGGTTTCCGATAACTTAAGGACAGATTCATTTGTTGACATAAAACATAGTCAGTCTTTACGATAAAATATTTCACCGTTTAAAAAAAATATATGCTTTTTACAACTTCACATTATGTTTCACATGCTCAGCACACTATAGACGTAATGTTTTTTACGTCTTTTGATACGGTAGAGCGTAAATCAATCGAATTAAAATATATAATATATAATAATCATTGATATTATTTTATTTACGCTACGCATTTTACGATAGTACAGGCTTACACACAATCAAGTAGTACGTTTACGCACAAATTATATCATAATATTTTACTCGTGGGTAAAAATTATGGAAACAAACATAATTAATAAAAAACAAAGCCCGACTGTGGTAATCTTAAAGTAATATTTTACGTCTAAAATCCGCCATTTTGAATTTATGAAATTTTGATTAAGCCAGTGTCGCTCGATGACGACGACTAAGAAGAATCAGACGACACTTGATACGTGAAAATCCGTCAATTCAAGCGTCAATTCAGGCTGTAGTCCTTGAAAAATGTTTCTAAAACTGCTCCACATAAACTGTTAAAAAACTGCTCCACATACATACCCACATATTTCTCAAAAATAACTCTCCATCTGCAGTCGGGTAATACACATGGAAATGTTACCCTAGCATTGCAAATGGTTTAGTTTCATTTGCGTGCAATCAGTTTTTGCGTCCTAATGCGTAATGAATGAACTGCAAAACACATTTTAATGCTTTTGGCAAGACTTTGTGATATGCTATTTTATAGGTACGTCAAGTAACATTTCATACATGCACGTGGAAACCTGTATTTTGGTGCCGTAGGTACCCAAAAGATGAGAACGGTACCCTATTACTGAGACTTCGCTGTCTGTCCGTCTGTTACCAGGCTGTATCTCATAAACTGTAATGGCCGTTATCGCCAAGTTTGACCATTATTTGAGGGCCGGGTAAGAAAACTTGTTTAGCATCATATTGACAGGTTGTCAGGCTGTCGCCTATAATTGCAATGCAGATCAACTGTCAAATCCCTTAGTCGCTTTTTACGACACGCGGTACGATCTTCAGATTTCTTCATCTAATCGCTATTACCAATCGCCCTCTTTAGTACATCAAAGAATATCTTAGGTTAGGCACGATCTCCAGTTTGATCTCCGTCATTTAGCAGTCGTCTTTTTCAAGGTATCCGACCAACCGGCCGAACGTTCCCCTCCACTCGATAACCCACTTACTCCAATGTCCACTATTTCCACTACAGACGTGAACAGCTCTACCTTTACATATTTAAAATTTCCATTGGCACGATCACACTTATGAAAGATTTCAAATTATTTGTAAAGAAGTGCCACGTACCAGCCAATTCGCGGCACGTGTACAGGAAGCGACTAATCATCTCGCTATGACCGGGCCAGCGGTTCCCAACCGCACCAATTAATCTGACTACAATGTTGCGCCCGCGACGATGACTTAAATGAATCGCGACAAGGTGCGGTAATGGTAGGAAAATTAAGTTGATTGTATTCCGGGTATTCCTAAGTCAGCGTCTGATCTGAAACGAAAGTAAAGAGTACTGAAGTAGAGAGAAGATTTTCTATTCCGCTCATCAGGAATTGTCCATTGAATAACGTACAGATGGACTTATCCGCTGCAAGACTTAAGCCTCCCCCTGAGTGTACGCCAAAGGCATGATCTCCTGTTTTCGCTCTAAACTTTTCTTTAAATCATCAGTCCATCTGGCCGGAGACCAGAGTGCCAGATAGACAACTGACGCTAATCTGCGAGGCATCGACGGTCTCATTAGTGTCTTTTCTTTACGACAACTCGTATGAGGTCCATCTTTTGCGATTATCCAGTCGTACCCTAGCAGGGCCTGAACATCACTGAAGCTTAAAAACTTACTAAGTAAAAGAATTACCCTATACTCAAGTAGCTTAATTCAACTCCAGAGGTGTAGAACCGCTGCCCTACTGAATTAGTTCATCAGCTATAAATGCGAATACCAACCTTTCACCATGGCCCTTGACATACCGCTTTATCATCACCACAGTTCAGTCTGTAAACGATAAGAATATAATCTGTTTGATAAATGTTTCAGACAGATTCTGGACTCTTTAATGCTCAATGATATATGAATGCAATTTGTTGTATTTTTCATTTCATGCGCGCAATTTTGTGAAGTTCGTACCTAAATGTTTTGCCAAGTCCATCGGTCACATCTAACAGAATTCGTTTAGTTAGGAAAATGCATAGTTCATACTAAATTATTTTTGTCCCGTGTATAGTAACTAAAAGAATACCATCACCCCACCACCCCATTACCTTCCTGCGTATGGCATAGAAGGGTGACTGAAGGTCTAAACTTCAGATCCTAGGCGATCGGCTGACTAGTATACTGACTACAAGTACATTCATACATACTTATATCACGCCTATATCCCTTGCGGGGTAGAAATGTAAAAAACAGCCACAATATACGCCAAATTGTATTGCTTTCAAAAAATCAAACCACGTCACGAAAACTGCTTATCATTAGACCGTTGATGGCCTGCCTGCTCCGTGCAAGATCACAGACATGATTTTATTGCATTGCATTGCATGTATGTATACCTAGTAGAAATATCAGAAATGCCTTGCTCGCGCCCAGGCCAACTCGCACATGCCATTTTGGGAATTATCAGTGCTAAAATTACTTTCTTCCTGACGTCACCGTGTGACGTGTGGTCTTAAAATTACCTTCCAAATTCTCTTTTCTCTCCGCTTTGACGCGATATTCTATATTTAAGTGTGAAGCGCTCGTTAGCTTGCTACACTCATGCATGAAATATTGCGGGGTGGGCAGGCAAACTTTAAACCGACTACAAGTAGCTTTCTTCAAGTGTTCATCGGGTCGTTGGACGACTTGGTGTCCCACTCGAAGAAGAAGAAGAAGTAGCTTTCATTATAACTCAAGATTTCTGATGCTTATTCACGAAACGCTAGCAATTGTGGTCCTTTAGTCGACTTTGACTTTATCTGAGATATTATTCGATCTTGTCACTTAAAAGTGGAGTAATTAACTTTACTTGTCGCATGTTGCAAAAGGATTTGGCTTATTTTTACGACCGGCCGCCTGCCTGACGTCAACCCTCTTTGGGAATGCTATCGTAAGTGGTATTACCGTCACCATACGGTTGACCATGACCGTGGTCGGCAGATATTGTAGCCAAGGTCAGAAACTCTACGTCGCCTTTTATGAAACACCCTGAGTAGAATACGGGTGGCAGAATTCTTAGCCGCTACCACTCTGCACTTGATCTATCACAATTTACATAATTATCACTACGGTGACCAACCAGTGTTGATTATATATATTGTTAATTGCCTTTTCCGTATGTTAGTTATCGTAGTCATAAAAAAAAAACAAGATATTCGACGCTTGGTGCGCGGGCGCCGGCCGACACGTGTATAGATTAACGAATGGCTCCCCTTACAGATACTCGTATTCGGTATTTGTATAGCTTGTCAACATTTGTATCGCCGTGTTTCATAACATCATCATCATAGAATAGCATCACCCCATATTATTTACCGTGGGTGTCGTAAGGAGCGACTAAGGGATTTGAGATGAGAGTTGATGTGTATTGGAATTTAAAAAAGTTCGTTTTTATATTATTCACTAGTTCACTTGTCCATAGTCACTATATATCTTTTAAGGCGGCAGGCTGACAACCTGTCACTATCAAACTTGTATCAGATGTGATTTAAATTGCCGTCTTTTACAGCCGTTTGCAAGGGATATAAGCGTGATAAATATGTATGTGTTGCTTCCGTGGCGTATTGGTTTGAGCGTTCGCCTCAGGATCCGGAGGGTCCTGATTCTTTATCCCATACGACAAGAAGAAGACCGATGTGCTTTTCACAACTGCAGACTTTCGCGTTGCGACGTAATAGAGGTTCTTTACTAAGTATTTGACAAAGTAATATATGTACACTCCTTTGAGATGTCAAAACAGCATGCCTCACCTGCCCTTAAAAAATGAGGATTAATCTAAGCAATGGTCCCTTATGGTTAGTACATAGTTAGTTTAGGCATTGTAGATGTGTAGGTATAATGGCAAATGACCCGGATATGGAATTAGCTTCAATTCATCGATTAACATTTTTTTCTAAATAAGGAATACGTATATATGTCCTATAGTAATAATATGTCCTTGAAGGTCATTCAGCAACACGTGCAAAGCATAATTCCTCATTTACATCACAATTCGCCATGAACCGACTACATAGTTGCAATCGCGTGCGGCCAGCGATGCCGGCTTGAAATAGCATCACCAGACTTCTAACCGCGAGTGTCGTAAAGCAGTCAGGCACTGGGCAGCAGCGTTCCCTGTTAAAACAATGTCATAAAAGACAACTATAGGATGAATCCAGGGACAGGATAGCATAAGTGTGATTATTACCGCAAATGTCCCCTAATAGGAGGAGGCCATTGTCCAGCAGTAGTCTATTAATCAAATCAAAATGCAGTTTATTGCACACAAGAAAATAACACTTATAGTGGTCAATGGATGATTCTGGTTGGAAAATCTTATCAATTTTACGACGGAACTTTGTTTGGGCTCTTAGGTAGACAAACATACTAAAATAGCTTTATACAATACTTTATAATACCCCTTGGGGGAAGCACAAACAATTGGTTTTTGACCAATCTATTGATGAAATTGACGGCTTATTGGCTACAGTAGCAATATCTTCCAGGCAACTATTAGGCAACTATTTAATGTTGATACCATAACACGTGCAAAACGTAACACCTCATTTACATGACAATCCACCATGAACCGACTACATAGTTGCATCGCGTGCTTACTATATTTCATTCAATTTAAATATGAATAAACTGGACATTGCAGGCTGATTGTTCGAAAGATGGTTCCGTGCTTCGGAGGGCACGATAAGACTTCGCTACCGTTTACTTTCTATGATTAATTACTTTGACGGTGGTCGTTACACAACCATGTCAGAGGCCTGCTACTTGTAGTAGACGGTTGGAAAACTTTGACACCAGGGTTCATCGGGCCGTTGGGCGATTCGGTGTCCCATACAAAAGAGAGAGAGAGGAGATTGGGTCATTTGTGGACTCTAGTGTCTCACAAGATAGAAGATCACAATTCATTATATAACGGACAACATAATTGCAATCGCGTGCGTCCCATATTTAATTTGTTGTATCGGCATCAATTCATTTACAATTTAAATATAGTCTCAGGCAAAGGGATTCCGTTTGGCGTTGGGTTGTTCTACTGCGATCCAAAGTTCATGTTCCAACCAGTTGTCAAATTAACATGTAAATGGAATTTTGATTTTAGCTACATCTACACTAATATAATAAAGAGAAAAGATTTGTTGGTTGTGAGTTATCGATAAACTCCAAAACTTATGAACCAATAGAAAGAAAAGAATTCGTGAGTAATTTAGGCAATTTTCTTTTTCTACGGGAAAATGCCTTATCGCCACGAGAAAACTGTAAGCAGCGAGTGAAACCTCTGGACTGGTCGATAGTGGTTAAATAAATAGAGAAACTGGATAGTCTAGCTACGTTTTCGTTAAAAAACAGTACCTTCAGAAAAAGATATATCAGACAAAAATCTGGAATATCAAAATGTTCCCCAAACGTGCTATTTGAAACACGGTCGATGCGCTTTAATTTATGAAGTAGAAAAGCACAGCGTCACAATTTTTTGGAGCTTAGTGGAACCATCCCGGCCTTGACTCAATTCCAACGCACGCCTTGTCAAGGTCACTCGAACACATTAATCACGATGATGATGATGACATTCGATCGGCCGTTACATCATAGGTGGTGATGATTAGAGAGAGGGAGAAAGATGCGTTTGTAGGTCATCTTTCTACTACTACTACTATAACAGCCACAATAAAGTCCCTGCTAAACATGGGCCTCCCCCTAGTAGGAGGGTATTTGCCATACTCACCAAGCTTGTTGGCAGGTGGGTTGGTGAGCGCAAAGCAAGATGTTGCAATGCGATTGCAAAATTCATCCAGGGATTGAACCCCTGGATGAATTTATCCCTTAGTCGCCTCTTACGACACCCACGGGATAGATGATGATGACATTCTAAGCCGGCATCACACTGCATCTTTTTACCTTTACCAGCTATTGACAGATTTCGAAAATATTCAATCATCATCTTCGTGCTCTTATCTTAAATCAGTTGAGGTAGGTGCAACATGTTTTGTTAGAGCACAAAATCATGTAGCTAATGGATTAAGGTATGTTTTATGACCGCCCGTCTGACGCCAACGGTACTGATGACATAAAAAAACTGTTAAAAAAGAGCGAAGTGGCATAATTTTTTGGAGCTAAGTAGAACCATCCCGGCCTTGACTCAATTCCAACGCACGCCTTGTCAAGGTCACTCGAACACATTAATCACGATGATGATGATGACATTCGATCGGCCGTTACATCATAGGTGGTGATGATAACCCGGCGAAAGCGTTTGTCGTTAGAGAGAAAGAGAAAGATGCGTTTGCACGTGGAGTTTGCTGATACTAGATGTGGGTTTGTGAGTATGGATATCGAAATCGAACCTAAGCCTTTGCAATGATAACGTGAAAGCCATGACACCAGGGTTCATCAGGCCATTCGTCGACTCAATGTTCCATGCAAAAGAAAAATAAAAAGCACACAAACTATCATCATGCTGAACCCCACCTGATTCTCTTTATCAAAATTAGTTACGTGCTTTTGAGGGCACGATAAGACTTTACTTTGTATGATTAGGTAGATACTTCGTACCTTTACACCTTTGTAGTACAGTTCCTTCAACTACGTCAAAAGCCGATTACTAGTGGTTGTTTAAAATCTCTGACTCCAAGGTTTACCTCTGATAGTTCGTTGATTCAGTGTAACACACTCTCATTGTTTTAGTTGCAAATTTTGAAAACTGCTTCACATTGTTTTAAATAGTCCTACCTCTAAACTATACCAAACTCTTGGTAATGTGCTCACGCGCACGTAGGCAATTAAACGTTCGATGATCCAATGCCATTTACCCAAAACAATAAATACCTATTGCACCTCAATATCTACAGCTGAAGCGAGAGTAAAACAAACACGAGATAATAATTTATGTATAGCTATAAATAGGTATATTGTATTAACATACAACGTGCTGGGTTTCACGTATACCATGTGTATTAATTATTCGATGAAATTGAACGGTATGTATAGATTTTAACTGGAAAAGGGAAAAACCCAATTTTAATTAAAAGGGTGATAATTCATTTAAATTAATAATAAGCTACCATTGATCAATTAGATATGTAAAATTCTTTATTCAATAAAAAGGTTTTGCTTTTAAACAACCATTTATTGTACATAAAAAAGATGGAGCACAAAAAGAAAATGAACACGCAGGCATTGCTTAATATCTCTAAAAATTCTTTCACCAGACCAAGCGGAGAGAAATGGCAATTGTCAAAAATATGACCTAGCTATGAGGAACTGTCCAGAGTAACGCATTTGAACGGGGAGTATAGATGGCGTTTTTTAGATCCGTACAAACTTTTGTCCATACTGAGTACTGAGTTTTATAGTTGGTCCGATTAAAGAAATAAGATTGTACTGATTCCCATAAGCATCTAAAAAATGCCATCAAAGAGAGATATACTAGAGATACCTATTTAAATATGAGTGTAGATAATAAAAATCCTTACCTAAAATTTCTGTTTCACTTATAGTGAACAACTGATACAAGTATTTTACCACAATTTCATGATACAAGGAAAGGATGAAAGTCACGTACATACAATCACATACACTACAAAATTACACACATGACTCAGTGGTGTAACGCAGCTATGCACACGGACTGTTGTCACAGATGATGGTTATGTAAATTTTGGGTACACCCCTAGCAACCACATTTAGATTCGTTTATTAATTTTAAAATTTTAACCTTCGGGTCCATATACCTCCGCCGAAACTGTAGAAATCTGATGGGTGCACAAAATAAATAACCCTACCGTGAGTAAAATACCGTTAAAATGTCTTAATAGTTTTGGTGATTATAACCACGGAACCTTAAAATTAAGCGTAGAAATCTGCCCCCAAGGTGTAACAGTTTCTTCGTCAAACCGATTGCACTCAAAAACTTAGAAGATAAACGAACTATACCTACGTAGGTACAAGAGTTTAGGCACGTTTATGATTGAACTCTCAAGGCCATACGTAGCATACATTGTTGCTACCTAGAAACTAGTTGATACCTACGCCATTCATTAAAGTTTTTACATTGTAGTTGGGCAGCGTTACAGGCTAAATTTGAAGTTACTTCGTAGTCAGAGGTAGGTACTGGACGCATCCTATCTACACTAATATAATAAAGAGGAAAACTTTGTTTGTTTTTTTGTTTGTTTGTATGTACTCGATAAACTCCGAAACTACTGGACCGATTTCCAAAATTCTTTCACTATTAGAAAGCTACAACATCCCTGAGTAACATAGGCTACTTTTTACCACGGAAAATTCCTCATTCCTACGGGAAAACGGTTAGCAGCAGGAAAACGGGGAAATAAAGCAGATATTACCCAAATTAGCCAAACCGCTTTACCGATCCTCGCGAATTTTGGCACTGATATTACTATCATATAAAAGACGGACATGGTCAGCCCTCGAGGATCTGGAGTACCTGATGAAGACCACCAGCATCCCATATAAACTATGAGAGATACGGTCATAGCTTCATAGAAAAAGTTGTTCACCATGACGGGCCGCTTCTGCTGGCACATGGTCATCGAGGATCTGGAGTACCTGATGTAGACCACAAGCAT
Organism: Phthorimaea operculella; assembly: GCA_024500475.1. Lineage (NCBI taxonomy): Eukaryota > Metazoa > Arthropoda > Insecta > Lepidoptera > Gelechiidae > Phthorimaea > Phthorimaea operculella. The sequence goes on from JANFCV010000229.1 coordinate 538,060, forward strand.
CCCATCTAAACTATAAGAGATAGGGTAATGGTTTCAAAGTAAAAGTTATTCAGCACGACAGGCTGCTTCTGCTGGCACATGGTCACGAGGGTCTGGAGTACCTGATGTAGACAACCAGCATCTCATCTAAACTATAAAAGATTCGGTAATGGCTTCAAAGTTAAAGTTATTCATCATGACGGGCCGCTTCTGCTCGCACATGGTCACGAGGGTCTGGAGTACCTGATGTAGACCACCAGCACCCCATCTAAACTTTATTAGACTCGGTAATGGCTTCAAAGTTAAAGTTATTCACCATGAAGGGCCGCTTCTACTGGCACATGGTCACGAGGGTCTGGAGTGCCTGATGTAGACCACCAGCATCCCATCAAAACTATAAGAGATACGGTAATGGCTTCAAAGTTAAAGTTATTCGCCATGACAGGCCGCCTCTGCTGGCACATGGTCATGATGAATAACTTCTGCTAGAATGGATTAATGGACTTTTTACTACGGGCAAAGATCCCATTTCTACGGGAAAACAGGTAAGTAGCAGCGAGTGAAACCGCTGGGCGGGCCGCTAGGTCAGTATAATGGGAAAACTAGTAAAACAGGATGTAAAAAAATGTGCTGCGAATATTTCAGGGGGTGAATCCATCCATGAAACTGAACAACTTTTCCTACGAAAAAAAATATGACCGACTTGACTGGCGTGTAGTCAATGTGTGTGAATCTTATAATCTTCAAAACCTACTGAACTCATGTGTGATTGCAGTATAGAGGGTTTGCATGTATAACTACATCATTATATTGAACGGTGTGTGTGTATCTTCAATGATAAAAACGCGACCTTGCAAGGATGTTCTGTAAAAATATTTGCAATACGCGCCGAACACACATGTTTTACGATATGTCTATATTACTCAGTCGCCGCCCGTGTCGCTTGATGCCGGGTTGAAGTAGCATCAAGCCACCATTGGCTTTAATGGTATTCCAGGATTAAAACCTGGGAAATAGCGAAGCGTAGCATGGAACGGCCTCCTACCAGGTGAACCGATGGCCTTGTAAAGTTTGGGCTCCAAATTTGGAAGGGTATTTGCCGTACTAGCCGCGCTTGGCAGGCGGGTTGGCAAGCGCTTTGCAAGTTGTTGTATTGATAGAGAACGCTGCTGCTCATTCCCTGGATTCATCCAGTCGCCTTTTACGATCTGTATAAAATTTTACCCTGATTATAAAATGTAAGCAATTTCATATTACAAACAACCGTCTCAGAAGCCTGCCCCTAGTAGGCGGTGAAAAACTCTGACACCAGGGTTCATCGGGTCTTTGGACAACTTGGTGTCCCACTTGAGGAAGAAGAATACCTATTTATAGTCTTCTTCCAAATTGTTATGTACAACAAGCTATATCATATCTCACTTGATTGCATAACCGTCGGTTTCGCTTTAAAGCAATTCTGTGTAATTAAACCCATAATAATGATTTACGAGTAATTTCGGAAGGTATATTTTAATACTCATTTGCCTTAAATATTCTGCCGTATAATTAATAATAACAGAAGGCTTTATTTATCGACAGACTGTAATTCTGTGTAATCTGAAGAATAAAATGGAGGTTTGTAGGTAAGGCTAAGGATATATTTAGCTAGAAATACGAAGATATAAGTGAACATACATACGTACATCACGCCTTTATTCCTTGCGCTACCTCGCAGAGCGTAAATGACTGTAAAAAGCCATTTACACCACTTCTGACAAAAGTTTGAGAGTCATTCAGAAGACTTTGTATCACCAACACGATAGTGACAGGTTGTCAGCCTGTCGCCTAAAATTTTAATACACGTCAACTCTCAAATTCCATAGTAGCTTTTTACGACACACACGGGAAAGACATGGGGTGATGCTATTCTAAGCCGGCACTACACGGCAAGATAATAGTGAACACCTACTAAAATCCACTGGTTGATGGCCATGGGCCCAACACTACTCGTATTATTTTTGTGCAAGTCGACGAACAACCCGATGAATAATTGAGGGGTGTTCCCATACTCACCACCGCTTTTCATATCATGGCCTTTTTCTGTATTATTTATGACTTTTTGTACGTGATTATCTTTCTACTGACGCAGTATCATTATCTGGATGTGAAGTCGTATTTTCTTTATACCACGTAGACGCACCAAATCCAGTAGCCCACTGAGCCAGCCATTATGACGATAACATATATTTCTCAAGAAATCAGTCAAAAGGACCTTCAGTATTCACTGCACTGAAGCATGCACAAGACAAACACTGCGGAAGCGTGCAGTAGGTAGGTATGTGAGGCGTTCCTATATGCACAGCTGTTCACTTATCAATACTTATCAAAGTTTGTTCAGTCTGGACTGGTGCAGACATTCAGGCCGTTGTGAAGGCGGTTTTTGTTATACATTATGCATTTCTAGGGCTGATGATTCATTAGTATTGAGGTGAGCAGAACGTCTACAGTCTGCCACTCATCATCATCATTGGCCGCATACGTCTGTGACAGACGATTTATTCAGTGACTAAGGCAAGATTTTTCATGGCTGTATAAGACGATACGCGAGCATGACTTTCCGCACGCTCTACAAAAATGAAGGTGGAATTGGAGACTGGCACATGCATGTTTAGATGTCGTTTTTGCCTTTTGTTTGCGAGACTAGCGAACCAGGCATCATCGTGAGCTTTACGCCCATCAAAGTCATCAAACACACGCTTTCTCCATTCATCCCTATTCTCAGCAAGCTTCTGACACTACTACTACATATTTTAGGTAGTAAAACGACTGACCTTGTTTAACGTCGAGGCTTATAGAGTCTCGATGTTTCGATGCAATAAGTGCACCATTATCGGGAATCCGATAGATCGCTCGCGCTCGGTAGTAGCGCCCGACGGGAACGGTTAGGATGAGTTATCCTTGTTCGATTAATAATTTAATAGTCATCTACTACTACAATAGGCACACAAGTTCATTGATGGACATGGAGCTCCCCTTAATGAGGAGTATTGCCGTACTCACCACGCTTGCAGGCGGATTGGCGAGCGCAGTGCAAGGTGCTGTAGATATTAACAAGGAACGCTGCGTATTGCTTTTTGAAGCCGACATTGCACGGCGATACAGTCTGAGTTCTGATGAAAGCCTTAAAAACTAGATTTTGGCCTGTACTCTATGCCAAACGCGCAAAAATATAATTTTTCCTATTTTATATTAAAAGTTTTAAAAGTTATGTTTCCTGTGCAGTCTAGCCTATATAATATAACGTTTTAATAATCTATTAATTCCACTAGTAATTATACAAAGCCAATTATAGCATTGGTTATCGTGTAAATAATATACTAGCTCGGTGTATGATATTTCATATTGTAGAGGTTAAAATAATTAATGTTCATAGGCACTTGATTTCCGGTTGTCCTTCCTTGTTGCTAACCCGTTGCTTAGTTGCTCTAGTAACATTATTGCTATGAACTGCACTCAAACTCAAACTCAAAATCATTTATTCAAAGTTGGATACAAAAAATATCACTTATTGATAGTCATTAGTATAAAAAGTATCACTTAACTAAGCTACCGCGGCTAGCAATCCTAGCCAGTGTATAAAGCAAGGATATCTTGGTAGCCCAGACGGTAAAAGCGTCGGCGGTACTGATGCCCTAAGTCGCAGGTTGAAATCCTGCTTGGGGTGGACAATTTTGCAAGCTTTCCAGGAAGATTTAAATAAGTGACATCTTCTGGATCGCTCCATCGCAAAATTCTACCACTTCGGACCTAGGCTAGAGTCAAGAGCAAAGAAAATATGTTGAAGTACAGTCGTACAACTAAAAGTATCATGAGTTACTTTGCGGAAGTCCATCTTGATGAAAGTGATAGAAATATGTTTAGCTTCTTCCGCACTTATGATGGCAGTTATGCTGCTGAGTGAACCACACGTACGACCGCACAGTCTAGACGAGATGTCGCCACCGTCGCCCTTCTGCTTGATATGATAACCAACGAAGATAACGAGACTTATAACTTGATAAGCTTATCGGGCGAGGCAGAGCCACTTTTGTACAGTCAATATCACGTCCAGTAAGACACACGAATGACCAATGTTAGTCATATGGGCACGGCATAAGAACGGTTCGTAATCCAAACTGTCTAAGAGCCTTATCACATGAGCGTATAGATACACTTAAATGTTAACTCGAGGCGCTGCTGGTAGTACAGTCAACTCTAACTGTGTTGAAGCCTTATTACACGAGCGGTTTGCGAGCGAATACGTCGCGGACGCGCGGCGGTTTTGCAACGTTTTGGTACAAAGGATGACGAATAGAAAATGAAATAGGAGCATTTGATAAGTACCGCGCTTGGTAAATTCCGCAAGCCAATAAGCTTGGTCTCTATAAATATATTTTACAATTACCTTACAATGTCATAAAAACTATAATAGATAAAGCTATAATACAAATTTACCTATCTTCTCTATTACCAACTATTAGATAAATGTGTAATCTTTACCTACTTTTTTATTATCTTTATATCCGTTTTTACGATTTATATTCCGCGTTGCTAGTTGCTAGCCAGATTTTATCGCGTTCTATTATAACAATGATTTGGCCTTGCCAGAATACTACTTTCTGACCCATTTTAGGAAATACTGGACCGATTGTGATGAAATTAAATTTGAAGTATTCAGAAATCACTGGAAATTAGCTTGTGATATGTTAAAGTGCTAAATTTTGACCCAGCCGCATGCCTAATTGCAAGTAAATTGCATAGTGCATACACACACAATTGAACCCTTAGTCGCCTTTCGCAGGTAGAAATAAATGTGTTGATGCTAATCATGTATCACTTACTTCTCACTGGGAACGTGGCACCTATCGCCCTCATCGTGTAAACAAACATCCCACCAAAAACATTCACTTGTAAAAAGAACCAAGTCTCGCCTCTCAGTTCTTCTACTGTAAAAAGTTGTGAGATCGATGTGATACCAAGTCGGTTATTGATTTATTCAAGGACTACTTCAGGGACCTTTCATCTTACGCTATTGCGTAATTAGGTAACAGACATCATCTTATAGTAACCATATCGATATTTAAAAACTTTTATATTTACAATAACTAGAATGACCCAGCCATCGCACCAGACCGTCGTATCTCACAAGCAAATAGTGTGCGATTGCCAAGTCATTCTAGTTATTGTAAATATAAAAATTCTTAAATATCTATATGGTTACTATAAGATGATGTCTGTTACCTAATTACGCAATAGCTTAAGATGAAAGGTCCCTGAAATAGTCCTTGAATAAATCAATAACCGACTTGGTATCACATCGATCTCACAACTTTTTACAGTAGAAGAACTGAGAGGCGAGACTTGGTTCTTTTTACAAGTGAATGTTTTTGGTGGGATCTCATTTCTTTTTGTAGGTAGTCCTGCTCTTTCTCTTTTCTGGAATTACTTCTTGAGCCTCAACTACAGATTTCCTCAAAGCCCATCCGCAAAGTTAACTTTGTAATCCTATACATTTGTATGAAAATACAAAGTTAATTATGCGGTTGCAACCGAATTTGCAGAATGTTATAGTTTTCCCTTTATTCATACACTAAATACAAGTTGTATTCTAAGTTTGAAGCTCCTCAGTCTGCTAGAAGTACCTTAGAATTTTGATGATCGGTCAGTCAGTCAGTCAGTCAGGCAGAAAATTAAGAAACTTTGACTAACTATAACTTCTAAACTACTGGCTTAAATAAGATGAAATTTTAAATGTATCGTGTCTATGCCATGCTTGATAAGATATTTTGAAATGAGGGTTCTAAACTTATCGTCAAGGGAGTTATGGGGGGATCGAAAATAGCCTGAACTGGTTCGAGAAAAGAATGGTACGGCCGTGCCGCTTTCAGCTCGACTTGGTGGGGGCACTGCCGTGCCCCCAGATTAAAAAACTGCAAACAAAACCCGACCTACAGCTACAGACGGGTTCCAGGTAATTCCGACACGAGTCGGCTGTAATATTCGTATTGACTCATCTAATCTGAGTGTTTCCACGTGCAACGCGCGTCCTTGGCGCTCCATCGACGCGCGTGTAAGCACCTAGTAACCAAACGCGCATTGGACGATGTAGCAGGTTGCTCTGCTTTGTACTATGGTAAGCGCTAGCATTTCGAAACTTCTTTCGTAGGACATCGAGTCGTCTCAAAGACCCTCTCAATGAGCCTTGGTGCCAGTTTTTACTGAAGCATTAGCAAACAATGATCGTCGGGTTGAAAAGGTTTTGGCGTGGCTGTCGGAGCGTGGGATGCCCTCCTGGTGACCTGACGTCTTTGTAGGGTTTGCGGGAAGCCATCAGATTTTGTCGGCCCGAAATTGCGCCTGGAGATAATGTCTTGCAGTAGACGACCGACTGCTGTTGATATGATGATGATGATGATAAGCTCGCGGTGGAACAAAGTGGTGTCTTATGCTTGTTGCAATAAAGATGGCAGCAAATCAGAGCATAAGAACACAGTGGCATAAACCAGCGAAGGCTTATCGACACTCACGGGTGTGGTTCGAGGAAATTTGAGTCCAGTTCTTGGAACGGACCGCGTGATACGTTTCGGCGAACTGCCGATTGCAGCGGAAGATGCAGTTGTATTATGTGTTTGAGGAGCACGTATCTTAATATGCATTTTTGGGGTCAAAATGGGTTGGCAGATAGTGACAATATGCAATTAAATTGTTTAGTTTCGTATCAAATGGGCGCGCAGCGCTGGCAACACTGTTTGTCATTGCCCCGTCCTGTGGCCGTGCGCGCGCGTCGTTGATGCAAATTTTAATTATAAATGGTTCACTCGCGCGTCCAGTGTTAGCCACATATTTTTAAGTAATTTCTCCATGCGGGAGAAGTCCTTTGGTTCGCGTATTGTACAGTAAAACGTGTTGCTGTCGCGAGCAGTAGTGTGCGGGAGAAATCTTTGTTATTAGTGTGTTAAAACATTATTCGATGTTGAACTGTGAAATAGTGAACTCAAGTGCTGGTGAAAATTGTTGGACGGAGTACCACGCGAGCTGGTACCCGGGTGCAGTAAGTCTAGTGTCTAAATCCAGATCCAAATGTCTTCCTCCAAAACCTGATACCTTTTTTCCTGTCAAAAACTAGACTTACAAGGAAACGGCGGCGTCATGGTTCGCACGGTAAGCAATTCGCTGCTAGGCCCTGTTTAAGTAGACTTTGGAAACAAGAATTTCTCGGCCGGAAACTTTCCGGAACAAAATTCTCTCATTAAATTTATTTTATTTAGCTATAGTAAAGAGCACTACGAATCGTAGTCAAATGTTGTTCCGAGGCTGATCGACCATTTAGTTTTAGATTTTAAGATAACTTTAATTTGCTTCCACTGCACTAAGATCAGCTTCGGAATCAAACATTTTTTGGTAGCAGAGCGTGGTTGCTTTATTGCAACATAGTTAGCCGTAATTTAGTATTAAGCGTGTTTTTTATATTACCCACATATTTTATTAATTTTGGAAAATATTGTTTCGGTTTTTTTTGTGACTGTATTGTTTGCCTAGTGAACGGTACCTTATCGGTAAGGTCTAGGCCAGTCAACTAACATTTATTTTGTGGTATTTGTTTATTGGTTTTCGTTTTATTAAGTCGAGTGTGTAAAAGTTGGTACCATGGCTCCTCGATCGCCAGGTATAAGGCTGCTATAAAGACAGAATTAAGGTGGTTTACTACCACAGCGGCAATGATCGGCCGCGAGGACCGGGAGGACGCGCTCTTGAAAAGTGCACTACAGGCAGATGAACGGGTTCGGGTTGTGTCGGAACACCTCACAGAGTGCCTCATGCTCCTTGAGGAAGCTCCTAACCCTGAAGATAAGGAGCTGGTTGAGGGCGATGTAAGCCAGTGCTTGGAGCTGGCACAGGACATTGCGCAGGCAGCTGCGGACATATCTAGGCGACGTGACGGAAAGGAAAAGCCATTCCGTGGTAAGGTGGGACAAGGATTACAGGTGCCTCTTCCGCCTGTTACGGTTCCAGTCTTTGCAGGCGATTACGCCGACTGGCCGGCGTTTGAGGACCTGTATAGCAGTGTGGTCCACACACGGACGGACATAACGCCGGCGTACAAGATGGCTCAGCTGATGTCCAGGCTACATGGAGAGCCTCATGAATTGCTGACGCATTTGGCTGTCTCGGATAGCAATTATGAGGTGGCGTGGAAGATCCTTACCGACCGGTATCGAAACAAGCGCCTGATTGTAGACCAGTGGCTGTTAGACCAGTGGCTGTCAATACCAACCATAACGCGAGGTACGGACCTCCGCGAGAAAATCTTCCACCCAGTCAGTGTCGCGGTCAGCGCACTAGAGCGACAGGGTTTGCCAGTGGCGGGCTACGGTTATATCTTGGTCCACAGTGCTTCGCCGCCTGCCGAGCGAAATGGTCGCTCGATTCGAGCAGCTCCATGGGGCAAGTCCTCGGACCACCTCCCGACCTACGAGGATCTGAAGTCGTTCCTCGAGGCCGAAAGCAGGCGAGTGGACGTCCAGGCTGGTGAAGCCCTCGCAAGGAGACCTCTGCCCTCGCCACCCGGAACGGCCGGGTGCACCGGCGCGAGGAGGCAACAGTAGGCAACCCAGGCGGTACAACACCGCATTGGAATCAGGGTGTGCCTACTGCAGGGAGACAGGCCACGGGGTGGCAGCGTGTCAGGAGTTTGCTGCGCAGCGGGTTCAGAGGAGACGGGGTGTGGCACAGCAGAGGCGTTGGTGTTTTCGGTGCCTGGGGCCGCATCAAGTGCGAGTGCCCTTCAAGCACCAACTGTAGGCACTGCCAGGGTGCACACCATCCGCTGCTCTGCATGAATCGCTCCGGAGGCGCCGGGGCAGCGCTGGATCGGATCAGCGAAGGAGCCTGCCCACCAAGGGAGGGAGCAACACTCCCCACCCTCCAAGGAGGAGCCCACCTCCGCATCGGTCACAGGGACAGGCAGGGGACGTCAACAGACGGAGCCCACTTACCCAAGGACGTGGGGACGATCCCCACCACGGCAGCAGGTGCCGGATTGGGGAAGAACGGCACAGGAACATGGCCAGGACACCCATCCCAGGTACGGGATCAAACGGGCGGGTGTCAGGGGAGCACTAGGCAGCCACCAGGGTACATGCAGTATTCTGCGGGCTTGAGCCACCTGGTTGGGTCTCAAGACCCACGCATGCCTCCGCCTATGCCTGAGTACCCGCGGCTACAGGCGCAACCTCGGTACGGACGTTTGCCGTCGGGGTACTATAGAACTCCAGCCATGGCCTTTATGGGCAGACCTCCTACCAGCAGGAGTGGGACCCATACACAGGTTTGGGTAGTGAGGATACCCCGCGGGACGCGGCCTCACCGCGTTTAGATTCCCGCTAGGTAATCGCCGCCTACTCATCAGCTTCGGCTCCCCGTCCAATCACGGTACTTTTGCCAACGGCTAAGATTTGGGTATGGGGATACGGTGGCCGGACCATTCAAGTAAGAGCCCTACTGAATACAGGGGCTCAGGGATGTATTGTATCGAGTAAGCTGGTGAGTAGACTAGGCCTAAATGTACAGCCAAGTGAGGATGAAGCTGTAGGCATCGGGGGCCTAAATGTGCCTGACATTCGGGGTCAGACGAACTTTGAGTTCACATTAGGTAGCACATGTACAGGGTCAGCTATCAAGTCTCAGCCGTGGTGCTGGATGAAGTGGTTGGGAAACTCCTCAGGTTAGGTTACCACCAACGGTACGAGGGTTAACCACAGGGTTGGAGTTGGCTGATCCTGATTTTGATACTCCTGGTACGGTGGACGTACTTCTCGGGTCAGACGTCCTCGGGAGATTATGGTGCGGTAGGAAGAAGGTACTCCAGGAAACTGGTTTGGTGGCCGTAGATACCACAGGGGGGTATGTTGTTTTCGGCCCAGTTTGGAGACCTCAGGACCTACCAGAAGGGGATCCGGTCCTCTATGGTAGTGTGCTGTCAGAGGTGCTGCAGAGGTTTTGGGAGTCTGAAGAGCCGCCCATGGCGGACAGACGGAAGCCAGAGGATGACGAGTGCGAGTTGTTCTATCAATACAACACTGCGAGATGCTCGTCAGGCAGATTCGTGACCAGGCTACCTTTTCTCCCAAACCGCCCCGCTTTAGGTAGTTCGCGACAGCTCGCGGAACGGAGACTACTCGGAATGGAGCGGAAGATGAGGCGAGACCCAGCACTTCGGCAGAAGTATATAGAATTCATGCGGGAATATATTCAATTGGGCCACATGTCGGTGTCCAGCCTGGATTGGAGGTGTGTCGAGCATTATTACATTCCACACCTGGCTGTCTTGAAGTCACCTGAGGCGAAAATACGGGTGGTGTTTGACGGTTCTGCTCCTACCTCGAATGGTGTGTCTGTGAACCAATGTTTGCACGCGGGTCCTAAATTGAACCGGGACATTGTGGACATTCTCACAGACTTTCGTTTGCACCAGGTAGCGTTCGTCGCAGACGTCAAAATGATGTTTCGCCAAACCATGATACATCCGGATGACCGTCGGTATCAGCTGATTTTGTGGCGTGAGAGCCCAGATGAGCCGATGGTCACATACGAACTTAACACGGTGACGTATGGACTTAAGCCAAGTCCGTATTTGGCAGTACGTACGCTGCGAGAGTTGGCCGCACAGGAAAGGGTAAGATACCCTCGAGCCGCAGCAGTACTGGATCGCGACGTCTACGTGGACGATATCTGCACGGGTGCTGATAGCGTGGAGCAGGCGCTAATTCTACGAGACGAGCTGATCGCGATCATGGGTTCAGGAGGTTACGAGTTGCGGAAATGGTTGTCCAGTTGCCCAGAGCTCCTGGCTGGTTTGCCAGGCGAGTTCCATCAGGACCCGCACCTCTTTGAGAACCCGGACAATCCAAATACGTTGGGCATCCTCGGGGTGCAATATAGGCCAACGCATGACGTATTCACGTACAAGATCGAGCCCGACCTTTTGGAGAAAACTTGGACTAAGCGGTCGGTACTGTCGACAATCGCTAGAACGTTCGATCCTAACGGATGGATCGCCCCGGTTACGTTCATGGCGAAGTGCTTTTACAAAGGTTGTGGCTAGCCAACTTAGGATGGGACGACCAACTCTCCGGAGAGTTGTTGAAGGATTGGCTCAAGTTTGTGACCACCTTACCAGGGATTGTGCACATCGCGATACCCCGCAAGTTAGTCCCATCGGTGGGATGTAAGGCTACCCTACATGGGTTTTGTGACGCCTCGGAGCGAGGGTACGCGGCAGCTGTATACCTTCGGACAGCAAGTTCAACGGGAACTGTGCACGTGCGTCTGGTTATGGCCAAAAGTAAGGTGGCACCAGTCAGAACTAGATGGACCATCCCCAAATTGGAATTGGCAGGGGCAGCTCTTCTAGCGCGCTTGCTAAATCATGTAACCTGCAATCTGCGTGGTACCATCAACTTGGATGAAACGGTGTACGCGTGGACTGACAGTCGGATAGTTCTGTGCTGGTTGCAGACGTCGGTACATACACTTGAGGTTTTCGTGGCAAATCGGGTGTCACAGATTACGGGGTCGGAAACTCCGTTAGTGTGGAGGCACGTACCGGGAGAATGGAACCCAGCGGACTGCGCTTCGCGCGGGTGCAGGGCACCTGATTTGGTGAGTCACCCACTGTGGTGGGGACCTCAATGGCTAACTGAGTCGCCGCAGGAATGGCCATTCAACGAGTGCAGGGCGCCGCTTGGGCCACCTGATCGAGGTTTGCGAGTGAACGTGGGGCAACTCGTACCGAAGCCTAACCCAGCTTTCTTGCTGGAACGGTATAGCTCCCTCGCCAAACTTCTTGGGGTGACAGGTTGGATCAAACGGTTCGTGAACAACTGCAGGAAGCCTCAAGCAGAACGGAACTTTACACCTGTCCTCTCGCCTGCGGAACGGAATGCGGCTCTACGCTCATTAGTTAGAGTCGTCCAGGCGGAACATTTTGAAGAGGAGGTCAGGCTGCTCAGGGATGGACGTGGAAAGCTGAAGGGAGGAATTGTGCGCCTCAACCCATTCCTGGATGAGCAAGGTATGCTCAGGGTTGGAGGCAGACTTCGGAACGCTAGCCTGCCCTTTTCGGCTCGGCATCCACTGTTACTTCCAAAAAGGGGACCCTTAGTTGAGCTCTTAGTCAAGGATCGTCATGAGAAAAACTCGCACGCGGGCTGTAATGCGCTATTGGCCATTCTACAGCGCGAGTTTTGGATCTTATCGGGACGACGAACGGTACGTAGCGTTGTGTTTAGGTGCTTGCCTTGTTACCGCTTGAAGGCAGCCACAATGCAGCCACAGATGGGAGATCTTCCACCGGACCGGGTGACGGAGGCCTGGACGTTTGCAGGTGTGGGAACGGATTTCGCAGGCCCTTTCATGGTAAAGGCATCACGCCTACGGAACGCAAAGTCTATCAAGGCGTACTTGTGCGTGTTCGTGTGCCTAGCCACCAAGGCCGTCCACTTGGAGCTCGTGGCCGACCTTTCTACGGAGGCCTTTTTGGCAGCGCTGGAGAGATTTACGTCGCGACGAGGGCGACCAGCGCTGATCAGGTCGGATTGTGGTACCAACTTTAAGGGTGCTGATCGGTGTATGAAAGAAATTGTAACGTTCTTACGGGAGAACGAAGAAGCCATCAGCACGGGCCTCTCCCGTCAGGGCATTGCCTGGGTGTTCGATCCACCAGCGTGCCCTCACTGGGGTGGTATTTTTGAAGTGGTTGTAAAGTCCGCTAAGACGCATATGTTGCGCGTTGTAGGGTTAACAATTTTGACTTTCGAGGAGCTGGCGGCCGTGTTTTGTAAAATTGAGGCTGTACTCAATTCGCGTCCTTTGTGTCCGCTCAGCTCAGACCCAAATGATTTAGAGGCCCTGACGCCAGGGCATTTCTTAATTGGCCGCCCACTTAACGCCTTGCCGGAATATCCCTTATACGGAGGTGAATAGCAATCGTTTGTCGCGTTATCAGTTGTTGCAGCAAATGACTCAAAACTTTTGGAAGCGTTGGTCGCTTGAGTACTTGCACATTCTGCAGCAACGCCTTAAGTGGACGGACAGGACTGAACCCCCCTGCATTGGGGATCTCGTTCTGGTTAAGGATGCCAACCTACCGCCACTGCGTTGGCGCCGGGGGCGCATTCTCAACCTGTTTCCGGGTAGTGATGGCACTCCTCGAGTTGCAGAAGTTCAGGTGGGGGATTCAGTTCTTAAGCGAGCAGTAGCTACATTATCACGCCTGCCATGCATAGAGCGGACCGATGGGTCGGTCCGGGGCGGGTGAATGTTTAGTTTCGTATCAAATGGGCGCGCGGCGCTGGCAACACTGTTTGTCATTGCCCCGTCCTGTGGCCGTGCGCGCGCGTCGTTGATGCAAATTTTAATTATAAATGGTTCACTCGCGCGTCCAGTGTTAGCCACATATTTTTAAGTAATTTCTCCATGCGGGAGAAGTCCTTTGGTTCGCGTATTGTACAGTAAAACGTGTTGCTGTCGCGAGCAGTAGTGTGCGGGAGAAATCTTTGTTATTAGTGTGTTAAAACAGTATTCGATGTTGAACTGTGAAATAGTGAACTCAAGTGCTGGTGAAAATTGTTGGACGGAGTACCACGCGAGCTGGTACCCGGGTGCAGTAAGTCTAGTGTCTAAATCCAGATCCAAATGTCTTCCTCCAAAACCTGATACCTTTTTTCCTGTCAAAAACTAGACTTACAAGGAAACGGCGGCGTCATGGTTCGCACGGTAAGCAATTCGCTGCTAGGCCCTGTTTAAGTAGACTTTGGAAACAAGAATTTCTCGGCCGGAAACTTTCCGGAACAAAATTCTCTCATTAAATTTATTTTATTTAGCTATAGTAAAGAGCACTACGAATCGTAGTCAAATGTTGTTCCGAGGCTGATCGACCATTTAGTTTTAGATTTTAAGATAACTTTAATTTGCTTCCACTGCACTAAGATCAGCTTCGGAATCAAACATAAATCATAACCGTAACAGCCACAACAGTCCACTGCTGGACATGGGTCTCACGCAATGCAAGTTGTTTAACTCACAAGGAACGCTGCCGCCCATTCCCTGCATACCTAATTATTATATCCTAGTCGCTTTTAACGACACCCACGCGTAGAAATGGGGTGGTGCTATTCTAAGCTGGCATTACACGGCAGAACCTGGACTCCTTAATACAAATCAGAAAACCCATGTTTTAGTCCCGCCCGAGCCGCGTCTATACTAGGACCGCAAAATTGTTATAAGAAAAAGAAAATTGAAGAAAATTGTGTTATTTAATTTTCTTTTTTTTACAATGACTTAACATTATTTTTGTAATGACCATAGGTGCGGAAGAAGCTAAATATTTTTCTATCATTTTCATCAAGATGGACTTCCGCAAAGTTACGCCTGATACTATTAGTTAAATACAATATAAACGACAAGTATTATAATATCCTGAACAATCATAAATATAAACAGGTCCGGATATTTATTTAATAAGGTAATAGACACTTTAAATAAACATTATACATTCTTACGTCATAATTTAATTATAATAATGATCTTGACCAAGAGAATACAATTTCTTAGCTACCGTTCAATGCCTGAATGTGTAACTATTGCGATTGAACTGCGATTATCTGATTTTTGAAATGTATGTTGTCACCTTTTTGCACAAAAACTACACACTTACATATGTAGGTATCACGCCTATATTCCTTGCGGGGTAGGCAGAGTGCAAACTGTTGTAATAAACGGCCATTTACGTCTGTCAAAAGTTTGAGAGTCATTCAGAAGACTGCGTATCACCATAGTGATAGGTTGTCAGCCTGTCGCCTAAAACTGCAAAGATTAAATAGACATAACAGGAAAACTGAATCTAAAAATGCTCTAAGGCGGTCTAGTTTTTTCAGGTACACTGCGTTTATTATACCTTCCAAGTAAAATCAGGTCTCGTGCAATTTTTGACGGTTCTCTCTATAAATAAAAGTAGCCAACAAAAGTTTTCCTGTTGGTAGTGACTCAACTACATAATATTACGGAATAGACTACGACTACATTTACACGTGTTTGTAATTACGCTGTCAAAAATGTGCCTATTTATCGGCGTGACCCAGTAGTATGTTATTATCTGAAGACGGAGATAATATTCAATCTATTAATAATTTATTCGGATAAAAAAGTGTAGGCATACTCGTGCGATGATCCTTTAAACACTTGTTTAATATAGTAGGTAGATTTTGTTTAATATTTCGTCTTGATAGGTGTATTATATTGCTTCGTTCGAGGAAGCTTTTTAGCTTCTTGGCAGGCTTAATCATGTTATGTTAATAATAAAATTTTCTGTCTCGTGAATTGAAGATGGATGGCGGAGTAAGCGGGTTCTCAAGTGGAGGCCACGGCTCGGCAAGCGTAGCGTTGGACTCCCTCCTAGCGTATGGACCAATGACTTAAAGAGAGCGGCGGGTAGCGACTGGATGGTGCAAACTTGAGATCGTGTCTTATGGCGTGCCCTAGGGGAGATTTATATCCAGCAAAGGACTGCTATGGCCTCATGTCATCATGTGATGATGATGTGATGTCTGTCTCGTAGTATATCAAAAAGTTCTTTCTCTGTTTGAAAATCCAATATCGACGAACTTGACACTAGAAACTAGATACAAACGCACACGTTTCCCGCCTTTATCCCTTGCGGGGTAGGCATGGGGTTAGCGGCCCAAAAAATCGTGTGCTTCGCCACGTCTGCTAAATATTTGAAAGCGGTTTGAGAAAAATCATGTATCTAGCTAGGTGTACGCAAGCGACTCTATCCCCCTGAAAGAATAAACACACCAGAGAAAGACGTTGTTTACCTGATATGCGAGCTAAAAGTGGCCATCCATTATGTTTTGACACGTCTCCTCGTTGCCCCATTGTTCCGATGCGAAGGGTTGTACATTCCCTCATCCCTTGCGAGGCAGGCAGAGCGTAATCGGCATTGTTAAGTCTGTGGTTAAATCAGCAATGTCTTTAAAGCATTAGTAGGAATGGATTAATCCGTCAGATGCCGGCTTAGCATTACCCCATTTCTACCAGTGGGTATCGTACAAGGTGACTAAGGGATGGATCCAGTGAAAATAGGCAGCAGCGTTCCCTGCGAGCATAACACTTGCACTGCGACCGCCAATCTGCCTGCCAAGCGTGGTGACCATGGCAATACCCACCAATTGGGGGAGGCCCATCAAAAGTGGACTATTGTGGCTGTAGTAGTAGAAGTAGTAAACCCTAGGGGAGGCCTACTTCCAGCACTGGACAGTTATTAGCTGATGTCATGAAGAGACGTAATCGACAACTTGATTCGAACATATAACACGACACCGACACACTTGAGTGCACATTTCCATAATCTACACAGAACATGGTAAATTGGTAACTCGATACACTAGCGAGATAGATCGTTATCCACACGGACGCTGGCCCGTTTTGCGACGGTGCCGGTTCGTCCCAAAAAAAAACTAGACTGGGTTTAAAATCTTAGTCTCGGTTTATCACAATCGAGCACAGTCTGGCAATTATTTTAAATTACTGAGAAAATATTAAGTGACGAAATGGGACTTAAAAATCAGTACGTCGTGTAAAACTCCTAATAGTCTGGCGGTGGGGACCCATTTTGAGAAAAGTCGTCGTCACTTCATACGTAATGGCTAAAACAGGTACCGTTGGATTCGTCATAATCTTCTGATGACTGATCAGCCTGTTTTAACTTCGAAAAATGGTACAGCTGATATCTATGACGTCACAAAGATGGCGGCTATGCCCTTCAGTTTTATGCAAATATCTCGAGTTCTATCTAACCGACTTGAACATATGAGGTATCATTTTAAAGGTATTACAATGCTTTATATTTCGCTCATACACGTGATTTTCATATCTTGTATACTTAAAAAAATATTTGCATGAATATGATTTTTTTTCGCAATCTCACACATAAACTTGATTATAATCTATTTTTTTTCTTTTACTTCCTCAAAATTGGGTACGCCAAACTGTAGACAATATAATTAGCTATTCAAAAATGTATAAAACATACGTTTTTAGTAATTATAACGAAAGTTATAACAGTTACCGTAAAACAGGTACCACGCTCAGCACTGCGCTGCACTGGCCGTGCAAACTTCGAAGGGGTGGAGAATTTTTATTTAAATTAAAATTATTGCATATTATTAATATTATTTTTTGCTTCTCAGACCAAACTTATAAGGTGATAGTTTTAAGTGTACTGTCCACAAAAAAATATAAGGTACATTACGGTGTACCTGCATGACAACATGCACATGTAAAAATCTTACCAAAACATTAATCCTATTGCATCTATGCTTAACTTCAACAGCAAAAGTCCACTGCTGGATATAGGTCTCACCCTATTGGAGGAGTATTGCCATACCCACCACGCGGACAGGCGAGCGCAGTACAAGATGTTGCATTTACAGGGAACGCTGCTATCTATCCATTCCTTGGATTCGCTTTTCACGATACCCAGGTTAGTTTGGTATGCTATCATCAAAGTCTTCAAATAACGGAGTTCGTTCAACTGTGCTCCGGCATGGACCAATATGTACCAGTTAGGCATATTCCCTTGATTACCAACAGTGCGGTAGTGACTTAAAGTGGTTCTTCTTCTTCCGTTTACTCCACCGTCCATCGGTTCTACGCTACATGTGGCCAGCCACTGCCACTTCAGCTTGCTACACTTCCAGACTATGTCTGTAAGTCTGGTCTTTTAGCAGATAATGTTGTTTCTGCCCTAAAGTATCCGCGAGATCCCTAGCATGTAACTTTTCATAACTCTGGCCTGACTCCGGAATATAACGCAACTTTCCAGCCCAGCTGCACTTTTCCGGTGATTACAGCTTCGAAGTTGTCTCTTTCTAACAACTTCGAGGTCTGGTTCCCTTTGACGATACTGGTTCAGGTATAACGTGTGGAATGAACATACGAACGAACATCCGAGTCCAATACGCCTCGAGGCCGCATTCAAACCATTTAGCATTTTTTGCAGATCCTGCAGTGATTTGGCCATAATGACAATGCCATCGGCAAACCAGGAATGCGTGTAATATTCACCGTTAACGTTGATGCCTAGTCCATCCCATTGTAAGGTCTTTAAGGCATCTTCCAGCGCATTTGTGATACCTTCGACCCTAATTATTTCTCAATGGCCTCCTCTATGAGTCAGGTGTTCCAGCTTCGGAGGTGTCGTCGTCGCGATAGATTCGATTATGCCTTCCAACTCCGAGAAGTTGACGAGACAACATTAGCTGGCGCAGTCTCCAGAGCAGCGAATAGATTTTTTAATTCCAGTTAGGTAGGACTCATTACGTCTGTTTAGGACGGAGAAATAGGTACACCGTGCGGCTTCTTTTCAGCTTGAAGTTAATATTCAGGGTGGCTTTTACAAGTCGGTGATCACATCCGGTATTGAACCTTTTGATCACTGCGGTGCGATTTTCGAAACTTATATACCGATTGAGCGAAACAAAGGCATCAAAGTTTTGGCCAGGGGCCTGTCTATTGGGCAGAAAAAGCTGAGACGGAGGAGGCAGTGTACTGTCCACGAAGCCAGAGGTACTGAGGAAGATCGAACGGTTCAATGAACTGCTGTACACTTCAGTCGTAAAACCCGTTAATAGCTTAACAGACCCTAGGGCAAAGCTTACCCGACACTATAAAGAGGATATCCCGAGATCAGCTTTTATGGGATTAGGCCCTTAAACAACTCAAATTTACAAGACACCGGGCGAGGACGGAATCACATAAGAGACAATGAAAGCGGGTGGAACACCAGTACTTAAAGTCCTTTAGAAGCTCTTTAACTCTGTCTTCGAAGGTGTGACGCCAGAAGCACAGAACTGAAGCGTGGTGGTGCTTTTCTTTTAGAAATGTGATAAGACCTTAAGTAATATAGGCCCATCTCGCTTATGAGTACAAGCTGTTTTCGAGGGTTGTTGCGAAACGCTTAGCTTGCAGGTTTGACGACCTCCAGCCTCCCGAACAAGCCGGTTTCCGAAAAGGGTACCATAGATCACATTTTTACTGTAGGCTCTATAGCGGTGCCGCATTGACTATAGGAATATCGAAGTGTTGTAGTGTTTACACAGAAACGCTACAATGTCCAAATTTCAAATACAAGAGCCTTCGAGCAACGCATCTTCCCTCCCGTTCCGGCCCGTCCAGCGTTCCTCCAAGACAAGAGCAGACCACGGCGGCAATCCCATTGCAGAGGGTTGTAAGACAAGGAAATGTATTATCTCCGAAGCTTTTCGCCAAAGCGATGGAAGATCCCTTCAAGCTGCTGGAATGGGAAGAAGTTGGCATCAACATCATTGGCGAATACATCAATCACCTTCGGTTTGCCGACAATATTGTGGTCATGGCAACAAGTGGGCCTCAAGGTGAATATGGACAAGACGAAAGTCATAGCCAACTCTCATGATGGTCGAACCAGAAACAAGGAGATCCGTAGACGAATCCGACGAAGCCAAAAGAAACCGTAAGCTGAAGTAGCAATGGGCAGGCCATATTGCTCGAAGGACTGATAATCGGTGGAAGAAGGAGAGTTCTCGAGTGGAGACCATGTACCGGTAGGTACAGCGTAGGACGGCCCCCTAGTGACAGATCGACATATGGACAGATGGTCGCCGACCTCCGGGATGGAGATGGCACCTAAAGAAGAGGACAGACGTATGAGGCCAATGATGATGATGATGATGAACAAAAAATATGCATATTATTTTTAATTTTTTTATCTAAATACCTATTATGATTGTAGTTTACTTTCTTATACAGTCTACGTACCATATCGGTTGACCGTTTTAGCACTCTAGAAGCTCCCGACGCGCGCGTTTCCAGCCGTAGCTCTTTTGTTTCTTACTCGATTTACGAAATTTAAGGTTTATTGGCATCCTAATGAACACCCGAACATGATTTACACAAAGCAAAATTTACAAATCCTCATATTTACGAAGTTATTCACTGGATAATAAAAATACTTTTTTTCCGAAACCCATATTTTATGAAATATCGCATTATGCATTAATTTTACATAAGTCAATGTACGAAACTAATTAATCTACATTTTAATCCTTTTCATTTGAATCCTAAATCAAAACGAAAAATGCGTGCGATGCGGAGCGCGTTGTCGGCGAAACAGGCGAGAACCGCGTTGTCGCGCGCGGTCACAGTTCATTCACCTCACACGGCCCAGCGAACAATTTACTCTGTTATTCCTATATTTGTAATTGTAAGTAAATAAATTAGGTACTGTTTGAAAGCTTAGAAAATTTAGAAAATTATTAACTAAATTTCATTTATATTTAACTTAAATTATGGCCGCAGTAATCAACTAAAGATTTGAGAGGATTTTAAAAATAGTTTTTTTCTAAGAAAATCTTATTTTTAATGCATTTACACTAAAGTTACATAAATGTTGTCTATGAAACATATGTTGAGGATAAAAAATACTACAAAATGAGACCATTTAAATTCAAATTGGTAATTTGGAACTCTAAAAATATGCAATTAACTAAAGTAAGTAGCCGCCATCTTTATGACGTCATAAATACCTACTGTACCATTTTTTGGAGTTAAAACAGGCTAAACCGTCATCCAGAGATCATAACGAATCCAACGGTACCTGTTTTAGCCATTACGTATGAAGTGACGACGAACTCGTAAACTAAAGCACTTATTGCGATTTTACCTCCACTCTATAAAACAAGTAACTGATATTTGATTCGGTTTTTAGATAGAGAGAGTGATTTATTAGGAAGATTGAAATGTTTATAATATGCCGGGAAAACGTATTATAGCCGCAAGGCCCGCAACACAATAAGTTGCAGCGTGAAACACCGTTGACTATCCGCTAGTAATAAATAAAATACAGAACCAGAAAAAAGGAATCATAAATTGTTATTTTTACCTATTGGGTTAGCCGAACCAGGATTTATGTATATGAATTCTTTAGTGTAAACATAATAACGATTAATGAAAACCTAAAATTAGTTACAAGGGCGAGCTTATTTGTATAAGAAATCTCTTCCAGCCAAGCCAATGGAGATGAAAGAGTCGAAAAAATGCGGGAGCTTTTCATTGAATTATGTATTGTATCGATGTAATTTTTGACGACGTACCGGTACCGTGGCAAAGTGGCACTCGTTGCTGGCTGGTTGGCTAGATCACTTAGATCTACATATTTGGTTGTCAACCGAATGGCGAGTTCGTGATATGCCTCAGCCACAGAAGTTCGAACGAGCTGGCTTGTAAGCTTTAGGGTTTGGTCGTGCTGTTCGACGAAAAGGGCGTGTATTAATGAATTTATAGGCTTGTGAGAAGGTTAGCGTCTAAAAGAGCCTTAGTTTTGCATATTGAGCTAAAAAGCTGTACCAGCATTAATGTATTTCATGACCTTCAATTACCTACTACGTGAGTGGTCGTTCTTATGTTTTAAGACTTGCCCGCTTTGTAGGTACACATTATTATGATTTTCGCGGGTCTTCGCGCGGAATATTATGTTCTCCTACGACCACGAGCGGTGCAATACGCTCGAAATGACGAAAAAAAATGTTGATCTTCTAAAGTCACCTACTAAATCTATCCGTGTGATGCTGGCTTAGAATAGCATCACCCCAATTCTACCCTTAGCTGTCGTAAAAAGCGACTGAGGCATAATCATCCAGGGATCGGTTAGCAGCGTTCCTTATAAATGCAACATCTTGCACTGCGATCGCCAATCCGCCTGTAAAGCGTGGTGAATATGTACCCTCCGATAGGGGGAGGCCCATGTCCAGCAGTGGACTCTTGTGTGTGGCTGTTATGGTACGGTTTGGTTATGGTTACCTACTAAATAACATAACGCGCGAAGATCGTAAATCATAATAATTAAAATACAATTTTACAAATGCAGGACCTGTGGCTCCTGTACAACAAAACAATGTACAATGTCGAAACACTCAAGCCATTGTCACGTTGATTTACAACCCGATTTTATTGCCAATATTTTCAGCATTCGCAACTGCCATAACAGTTTTAACCAGGCCTCATTATGTAATACATAATTTATGGAGGCATTGACACCTTTGTACTCAGTCGTGTCGTTTGTTACCATACTAGTTAGTTATTGATTTCTGGTTCATTGTACTTTACGAATAAGTCTGCTGCATTATAATAAGCTGAACAGCTTTATTGCGAGTCCTGTGCTTTGTTCGCATTAATATTAAATTATTAACTAATTGTATTCGATGTTAAGTATTGAACCAGGTCTATCAATACTTAAAATGTGTGAAAACAATCGCGGGTGCTTAAAAAGTTGTATTCGATTTATCGCCATCGCCACATCTGACAAATATTTAAGGCGAATTTAAAAAAAAAGAACGGCCGGGCGCATTGTGTCTAATTTGCAAATCAGTTCACAAATGGTCTAGTCTTTCGAAGGAAGACAGAAGAAATTAGAAAAATAAATATTAATACGAAAACGGTCCTGTATACAAATGGTAAAGTCTTTTGAAGAAAGACAAAAGAAATTAGAAAGATACGAATTCGGAAACGGTCCAGTTCCCAAATAGTTTAGTCTATAAAATCGAATCTGGTGCATAGTGCGACATCGTTATAGGTCATCATCATCATCACCATCGTCCTGATAATGATGGGGTCCCCACTAGGAACCGCCTTCGTTTGTAAATACTGTACCATTTGCAAACTGGAATGATTACTAACTGGACTACTAGACAATTCTATTTGATTATGATTATTATTATTTGATTATGATTGCGAATTGGACACAACGCACTCGACCGAAAAATACGAGGCGATAGGTATTTTTACGGCCGTTGTCGCTCTGCCTGCACTGATATGAAGTATGAAATACCACTTACAAATACAAGATCATTGTAAATTAATTATAAACGACAGTAAACCTAGACTAAAAGACGCACAATATTTAGCACCGATTTAAATCTCCTATCTGTAATCTCGGAATAGGCAAATCCTTGAATCAAATTGTCATAATAACTCGAGCAAATTCAGCCGCTTGTGCATTGTTATCCGTACGAACAATGATAATAAACTACCAATGGTAATCTTTATCTAAATACGAAGTATGGCCCTCTCTATCTTCGTGTGGGTTACTGAGTCGTCCAACGACCTGATGAACCCTGGTGTCAGAGCTTTACAGCCGCCTACTACAAGTAGCAGACCTCTAACATGGTTCTGTAACGACCGGCGTCTAAGTAGGTAATCATAGACAGCAACCGGGGCTCACGGCTTAACGTGCCCTGCGAAGCACAGAACCATTTTTATTTTTGCACGATCAGGTGGTTCGGCCTATTTTAACCGGACTAGGAACAAATTTACAAAGTGATAAATATCTACCGAGAATCGAACCAGAACCTTGTGCGTCGCGGTCGTCTGTCGCACTACCACACTGCGCCACATCGGCTGCTGCGTACAATGGTAATAAACCACCAATGCTAATCTTCATCTAACTACAACTAGCGCCATAATTTATATAAAACAAAGCGCGATTTTACTGGAGACCTTAGTATAATGTCATAGAGTCAGTTCAGCGTAGGCTTTAAGGTTACTGACTACTGCTGCGGTTGCGTTCAACTTTAAACGTAATGAATGCTCAAAATTTTAGGATACAGTCCGGCCTGTTTCAGAGGTGGTACATACCCACATACATACATGTATTACGCCTATATCCCTTCCGGAGTAGGCAAAGCATAAACGGCTGTAAAAAGGGCCATTCTCACAACGTCTAACAAAAGTTCGAGAGTAATTCAGAATACTGTGTATCACCATAGTGTCAGGTTGCCAGCCCGTCGCTTAAAATTGCAATACACATCAACTCTCAAATCCCTTAGCCGCTTCTTACGTCGCTCTCGGGAAGATATGGAGGGATGCTATTCTAAGCCGGCACCACACGGCGAGGTGGTAGGTTAAATGATATACATACATACGTACATCACGCCTGTTTCCCGGAGGGGTAGGCAGAGACTACATCCTTCCAATTTAAATGATTTCCTGCTAATAAAGATTGATCCAAAATCAAAACATTAAAGTTTGATGAATGATGATCAAGTTGCAATCACTGCACTAAATAGGTAGTACCCGCACTTCAATCTCAATGACTTTCTGTTCTTCCAGTGACAGAAACCAAGAGCCGGATTTTAATATCTATATGATTTTGACTCGGTGATTTTGACATGGTTTCCATCGTCGTCTTGAGGATTTCAAGTGGAACATTAGCAATTTTTACTGCAGAAAACTTTCTTACTCCTGCGACGGGAAAACGGAAATCTTTCGGTCGCTTGTCACTAATACATTCTTGTCTGTTGTTACAGGTGGCAAGATATGCGTTCGAAGACCATGCACCCCCCAACATGGAACTGATACCCGCGTTCTGCGAAGACGTCCACACGTGGCTCAGTGAGGACCCAAGGAACGTTGCCGCTGTGCACTGTAAAGCCGGCAAAGGACGCACCGGTTAGTATAGACAAACAAGTAATCATAGACATTCATAATATTCATTACAGGTCTAAAATACACGAACACAAAACATATAAGGTGTAAAAAAATCAACTGCACAACTTTCCCCAAGGAACATAGGTCTAAATATGAGAAAAATATATCGACCCATACAAAAAATACAAATTGACTCGGGCGACTGGTACATTTTGTTTGGGAGGTCCAATTTTTTTTCGCGTTTCGACCTATGTTCCATAGAGAAAGTTGTTCAGTATCATGGGCTGGTTCACCCCTTAAAATATTAACAGTAGATTTAATTAAATCCTGTATAATATACATACCTACTCTTTTCTTCATTGGCCACTTCAATGGGCATATTCCCAGCAGTGCGCTTTTGGGAATATGCCTTTTGTAATTGTCTCTATTCTGCGATAAGTTTTCTGAATCCTCAATGGCCCGGCCCGATCCCTGATGGTGTAATCATCACTGGTGGTGTTTATTAATATTTCACGCCATGGTCAACTACATGCTTGTGGTGGTTAAGTATTGTACTTCCGAAAATTTTAAATCAGAATATGATATTCCCGAAAACGGTTCTCCATGATAGTCCCATAACCATGTCAGAACGACATTATGACATTCTGTAAAGCAACATATCTGGAAGCAAAGCATTCTAGGAACCATTTTCGGGTTATTAAAATTCGAGAAGTAACAATTCGGGTCAAAGATATGTTACCGGTGGTGGAATGCACCCACGATTGCATTCTACCAAGTGGTCAAATCAGGAAGTGAAGCATTGGGCATTCAGTAACTGAAGGTAATATCACGTATAAGGGATCAACTTAAACTAGCTTTTTATAAATGCCATTTTCTTCCAGGGGCAGATTAATGTGTTGCTGATAGTACTTTACCTATTAATAAAGTTCTTACTCCTTTTGTTTACCAATAGTGTGGTGTGGATTTTAAGTTCATTAACTGATAAGATTAGCTGGCAACGTTTAAAGATAGATTGTCTCGTCTTAGAAGCCTATCTCAAGATTTACCACCTTGGCTTAGGGACGGTAAATAAATAATTAAAATAGACGACTAAGGGCAAATGCACATTTGGCGCTAGTTAGCGAATTTAAAAGGGTTTAGGAGTTTCGTGGTTTAGGAGTTACTGAATTCCACGACAGACAAAAAGCGACTTCATTTTAAACTATTTATTTTTAAAACAGGTCATTTTCAATTTGCTACTAAATCTACAAGATATGCAATACTCTGATTATTGCTATCATCAAACTATCTCAATTTAGTATTTTATCGAAAAGTATTATTAAATTGTCATTTCTCATGAATACTTGAATAGGACTTCATTACGAAGAAAATTTTCTAGAATTTATTGATCATTATGACTTGTTGTGCGAATAGAAAATACAGGGGATACGGTATTTTAACAGGTCGAACTGAAGAACTTTCCCTGAGGACCGAAGAACTAAGTACAAACAACATTTTGACCTCCCATACAAAAAATAAACTGCTGTCCGAGCATGTTTCTATGGGAGTTAAAATATTTTTTTAGGCTTTGAACTTTGGTTCTTAGGGAAAGTTGTTGGACTTGTTGAGCGTTTTCGGGAAAGTGGGTCGTCGGTATCACCCTGTATATTTTACGAGAAAGTGTTTTTTCTTTTAAATTTTCATCAAAAACTTTTCTTGTCGTAATAGTTACGGTCATCGTGAAACTAAGCTTAACTTTAACGACTATAGGTTTAGTACCTATATCACTTTAGTATGTTTGACTATTACGTAAGTGCTCTGTACATAACTACATAACTATGTACGTACGTACATAGTAACTAGGTCTGTTGCTAAGGAGAATCTTAGATAACAGGGCCATTCAGAGTCACGTCAAAAGAAACCTAGATTATTATGTGCATTAGATTAGATAAATGTATTGATTTTAGAAAACTATAGATATGGCGTTGCACTCCGTAGGTATCTTATTGAATAATCTTATGTACTTAGCAAGTTCTGTAGTCTGACATGACATTTTATAAGCAAAAGTTGTTCAGCTTGATAGGACGCTTCTACAAAAATAAGTGAAATCCCATCAAAAACATTCTGTACAAAAACTAGCCAAGTCTCGATGAAGCTGCTCGTTTATCTCTAAAAAGTAATGAAATCTAGACAAAGTCATGCCAAGTCTAAGGTTCCTTGAAGCTATTTCTTTATTATTAATTATTATATTTAACGTTATACGACTAGCCGTTGTGCATTGCCCTTATCTCAAATTTGTTAGAGCACAAAATCATGTAGCAAAAGGATTTGGCTATGTTTTAGGACCGGCCGCCTGACGTCAAGCAAGTTTCTTTGGGAATGCTATTGTAGGTGGCATCACCGCTACCATACAGTTGACCATAGTTGACAGATATTACTTCGAGGTCAGAAACTCTACGTCGCCTTTTACGAAACACCCTGGGTGGACTAGGGGTGGCAGTATTCTTAGCCGTTACCACATGGCTTAGACTCTTATATTAATGTGTACCTAATGTTAAAAAGGTTATGCGTTCGGACACCTTCATGCTAAATATGTAACTCTGAAAAAATGGTTGGTATAAAGTTTTTTGGTGCCCGAAATTCAAGTTTTTAGATAGGGTGCAGAAAATTGTGTATCAAAATTTGTAATATAAAGAGCTCATTACACGTCCATGGATTCCTCTAGTCAAACCGTAAGTCGTAAAATTTTGCATACACACAAAGGCGGCACTACACCGACAATTTCAGCCTGAGAATTACGCCTAGTGGCACAATACGTGGCATTGTTACCAACGGGCCTTATGGGCCTCTTTGTGCCCCCAAAAAGAGCCCAACACGCATAATTCTCTGGAATAATTGCGGAATTTCCTCAAAAGCCGTAATTGGAAGCATTACCAACTTTCTCGCCTTCTCGTAAATTTCGAAAAAGGTCCTTCTTTGTAAGAAGCCCTAAAAACGCAGGACGGACGCGGTTTACATATTTTCTTGCTACGTTTAAAAAAGGTGTTAAATTCACTGAAGCTTTTTTTATTTGTCGAGGATGTGGTCCAACGACATTTGCGAATGTCGTTTTTGGTCGTAAATTTTGGTAGGAGAGATATAACTGTTCTTAAATTAGTTTCAACTTTCAGTGCTTTCAAAAGCACAAAAGAAAGCGCATACAATGAAACTGCACCCTTCTGTTGCATGCAAAAAAGCTTGTGCAACTTTTTTTGCGATAAGTTGTGCAAAATTTTTTGCTACTTCTTAGAAGTTACGGTGGTTGACCCTTGAAGATATGGTGCTTTCTTTTCGAAACACAAAAGCTTTTCTCCTTCATAAATCTTGTAGACAAAACATCTTTAGGTCGTTGAACGGTATGCCGGAGTTAATAATGGGATTTTGTTTAAGATTTTAATTACCCAAAATAAGATTTACGACTTTTTTTAAAGTGAGTATTTATTTGTGAAGCTACATATAAGAATATCCCCGATTTAACAAACAAATAATTTTAATCAAGTGTTGACATTTTCTGTTATAGATCGGGGAGATATTTAAAAGATGTAATTCTGTTTTTCATTTCTTTACTAGAATGTTAAGCTCATATTATAGAGTTTTGTTTTATGCATAAGAGAACGAGCAAACTGTCTTAGTATAAATATAATGTTTAGCTTCTTCTGCACTTTTACGCTCTGGGTAACCATTGTTTTACACTCTTGGTATTTTCGGCGTAGGAACTCGACTGTCGAAGATCTCCTGAGGATGCTCCATTGAGGAGCGAAATACGTGTAGAGTGTAAAACGGTGGTTGTGTTATTAGTAAAGAACATCGCATATACCTACTTTAGCATTGAGTTGCGGTCGTAGGTGTGGTTCACTCAGCAGCATAACTTGCCACCATAAGTGCGGAAGAAGCTTAACATTCTATTCTATTACTTTCATCAAGAGGGATTTCCGCAAAGTATGATACGCTGATACTATCACTGTCTTAGTATAATCATCATCATCTTCCTGCCCTTATCCCAGTTACTTGGAGTCGTGTGTTACGTTTTGTTTGAACACAAAATCATATTGCAAATGTATTTGGCTTAATTGTACGACCGGCAGCCTGCCCCACGTCAACCCTCTTTGGAAATGCTATCGTAGATGGTATTACCGCCACCATACGATTGACCAGGGTCGGCAGATATTGTAGCCAAGGTCAAAACGTCTACTTCGCCTTTTACGAAACACCCTGAGTAGAATAGGGGTGGCAGAATTCGTAGCCGCTACGTTTTAGTATGATCTAATTTTTAAACATAAATATGTTTATTTTTTTTTTCCAGGCACTATGGTGTGCTGCTACCTGCTGTACAGTCGGCAGAAGGCCACGGCCGACGAGGCGCTGAAATTCTACGGCACCAAGCGAACGCACGACGAAAAAGGTAAGCGTTTTGTATGAACACATTCTTGCAAAATGCGGTATTTTGCTACTAGTCAAACGAGCTACTTTTTAGAACGTTATTTTGTATAAAAATATTAGACTATGTCGTTCTAAAGATAAAAAAATTGCTTCTAAATATAAAGTTTTTAATCGTTATTCTTTATCATAATTCTAACTATAGCGGCCCGTTAGCTGTTTCACCCGCTGCAACTCATTTTCTAACGGGGTAAAGACATTTTCCGGGCATGTGTTGTACATATGTATAAACCTTCCTGTTAAATTTATCTATCTATTACAAAAAAATCGCATCAAAATCCGTTGCGTGGATTAGGAGGAGTTAGCGATTACTACGACAGAGAAATGCAAAAAGCTACTTTATTTTATACTATGTATTGATATACCATAATGCTGTTGTTGGTGGTATCACCGCCACCATATGATATTCAGCCGAGATCAAAAACTACGTCTCCTTTAACGAAACACCCTGAGTGGACAAGAAGGGGTGGCAGTATTCTTAGCCGCTACCACACAATGTCAACATAGCTTACTAAACAATGTCAACTGACCATATCAAGCAGGTGGTCGCTCAATTCATTGTCTGTTTTTATTCTTTACATTTGACAATAGAATATTATCTTTATCTCAAAAACTAAAACGATTCAACACGTTTCAAAAAGCACGTCTTTGCGTTTCACTCTTCACCAATTGTAATACAACCCCTTAGCAACTAATACCTCCTACCGCGTGACAAAAAACGGCCAAGTGCGAGTTGGACTCGCGCACGCAGGGTGCCGTACTATTGTGTATTAAAATGACATAAAAATCGTGTTTCATGTATGACAGCCCTTCGTAATTTTTATATTTTGTGTTTGTATTTGTTTCATAGCGGGGATAGTAATTTTTTTATTTTTTTTATTCAACTGTCTAACTATTATTGTTCATTACATACAGACTCTGAATTATCATTGCTAAAATAGAGCAAAACATTTATTTTATCCTTAATTATAGTATTTATTATTGCGACAACTGCAATACGGCATCTGCGCAAATTTCAACTCTCTAACTATTACGATATTTATGAGATACAGCCTGGTGACAGACGGACAGACAGAAAGCAAAGTCTTAGTAATATGGTTCCATTTTCACCCTAAGGTACGGCACCCTAAAAAGGTGTAAGATATCCACAAAACAGTCAAAAGATTCTTGCACAATTACACAAGAAAAGAGTTACTCGCAACAATGAGCTTTAAAATAATTATAGCATTCTTGAAAAGGACAATAGTTTCAATTTCTTTTTATCTACACAATAAAATAGGTAACAATGCCTTTGTAAGGGTTTTCGATATTCGTTGACCTTGATTTGGCTCAATAGAAGAAAAGGGTCTTTGTATAAAAAAGGTTTAGTAAAAATTATGATTTCCGATTTGTGTGGGCTTTCTTTGCCTTGTTGCTATTTGCTTACACAGTCTCGATTCTCGATGTATATGGATATGTATTCTATATAGGTTTGATTGATTGATGATGTATGTACCTCGATAGTATAGGTAAAAGAGGAAACCGTGACACTTTTTCAATATTATGTCGAATAGATGCATTGGTTGCTTGCTATGGCTGGCTCGCTTACTTTCAAGCTAGCAAAATTTTAGTTGCGATTCTGACATATTAAATAAGTAATACGCAGCTTTTATTTCGTTTTCTGTAATATAATAGGGAATTTTTAAAGAGTTTCAAGCTAGACTACGCAATTTTCCTTATTTAGGAGGTCACTAATCACCGGATAATTAAATTAAGGCGATTTCCTGTCTAATTACTTTTGTTAATTGAAGTACCTTACAGGCGAAAATAGTTACTCGATAAGAATAAAAAGCATAAGAAAGTATTTCGTCAGAATGGGAAGCACCATTTGAATTTTAAAGTCGTGTCTTAGAATAAGTAGATCATTTCTACCCGTGGGTGTCGTAAAAGGCGACTATGGGATGGATCCAGGGAAAAGGCAACAGCGTTCCTTGTGAATATCTTCAACACCTTGCACTGCGCTTGCCAATCGCCTGCCAAGCGTGTTGAGTATGGCAAATGGCAATACCTCCCAATTGGTGGAGGCCCATCTCCAGCAGTGGACTGCCTTGGTAGCTTGCGCTTAAATGCTAAAATAAGCAATTTTTTTAAAATAAGTTACGCCCACAATTATTGTCTGCTATCTCACCTGTTGGTAAGTGATGATGCAGACGATGTTGGAGTATGCTTGCCTAGGTAGTGCCTAAGTTATGGTGTTCATGGCATAATAATTCTATGTTTTCTCTTCTTTCCAGGCGTAACGATACCCTCCCAACGACGCTACGTAGAATACTATGCAGCCTTAGTCCGCAACGGGCTCCAATACACAGCAACCAAACTGCACATCAGAGAAGTCATTATGTCACCGCCGCCATCTTTGAACGGGGGGCAGTGCACTCTAGAGCTCACCGTGTCGCAAGCACAACCCCCACTCAAGGTACCATTAAATTTTTTTTTTTCTGCAACAATTTTGTATAAAATTGACCGAATAACTCAAAGGAACCACAAAGGACCAACCTATAGTACGCGATCGAGTTCATGACCATCTTGAAATATGCGCATCCCTTTCGCACACGCCAGTACCACTGCGAGTATGACAAGGAGGCGCATATTTCAGGATGGTCATGAACTCGTTCGCGTACTGTATATAGCAAGCGAAGCAAGTTCGACGCATCTTGCATCGGATGAGACCAACCTATATTGCGAGCGAAGCGAGCTCGACACATCTTGCATCCGATGGGATCAACTAATATTGATACTTGTTTGTTAAATTCCAGGCGCCGGCCGCGTGCCACGAGGTCCGCAAGCACGACCAGTCCATCCGCGTCGTGCTCGAGCAGTGCACGCCGCTGCACGGCGACGTGAGGGTCGACGTGTATCACAAACCCAAGATGATGCGCAAGGAGAAACTGTTCCACTTCTGGGTGAACACCTTCTTCGTAGCGAGTGGAGTCGGGGCAGTAACTACTACACCGCCGAGCGACAGTGAGTACCTACACTAAAACACACAGAAATAATAAGAACCCAAGATTCATTCAGAACAAAGATTGATTCGAGCAGTGCACACTTAAGTAAGGCCAACCAGACGAAATAAAGAATGTAAACAAACCAGAAAGAGACAACTGACATTGTACTATATGATAGATAAGGACATCACCGAGTCTTATTAAAATGGTTTACATTATTTGTCTCGTTTCGTTGGCCTTACTTTGCACGGCGACGTGCGGGTCGACGTGTATCACAAACCCAAGATGATGCGCAAGGAGAAACTGTTCCACTTCTGGGTCAATACCTTCTTCGTAGCGAGCGGAGTCGGAGCCGTCACTACTACACCACCGAGCGACAGTGAGTACCTACACTAATACACACAGATATAATACTAAAAACCAAGACTCATTTAGAACCTTGGAGTATATAATAAGCAAGCTATAAAGTGTGCCTAAAAAATTAGAACTGTCTGTCATTAGCAAAACGCCAGTTACAGCACTATTGAACCTCTATGTTTTCTCATACATTTGACGTCTGTATCTAGGGAGCAACTGCTTACGCTTTGACAGTACAGCGCGGGCCGATATGCGCAATCTATAGCTTGCTTATACTGGGTGTTACAAAACAACCAATAAAGCTGAAAGGAGGTCAAGATACTCGTAAAACTAAACAACTTTCCCTATGGAACATGGGTCGAAATATGAAAAAAAAAATTGGACATCCCATACAAAATGAACTCCATTTGTATGGGAGTTTTTATGGGTTGTTTTGTAACACGTTGTATATACTCTAAGAGTGCACGCTTTTACACGGAGACGTGAGGGTCGACGTCTACCACAAACCCAAGATGATGCGCAAAGAGAAGCTGTTTCACTTCTGGGTGAACACCTTCTTCGTAGCGAGCGGAGTCGGAGCCGTCACCACTACACCACCGAGCGACAGTGAGTACCCACACTAAAACACGCATAAATAATACTAAGAACCAAGACTCATTCAGAACATGCTTCGGATGGGCACGTTAAGCCGTCGGTCCCGGTTGTTGTCTATGATGGCGGTCGTTACACAACCATGTCCTGCTACTTGCAGTAGGCGGTTTAAAAACTCTGACACCAAGGTTCATCGGGTCGTTGAACGACATGGTGTCCCACACGAAGAGCGAGAACAAAAATAGATTCGAGCAGTGCACGCCTCTGCACGGAGACGTGAGGGTCGACGTGTATCACAAACCCAAGATGATGCGCAAGGAGAAACTGTTCCACTTCTGGGTGAACACCTTCTTCGTAGCAAGTGGAGTCGGAGCCGTTACCACTACACCACCGAGTGACAGTAAGTACCTACAGAAATACTACTTAGAACCAAGACAGGACTGATTCAGAAGCAATCATTCAGAACAAAGATTGCTTCGACAGTAAGTACCTACACAAAAACACGCATAAATAACGCTTAAAACCGAGATTACAATCTATCCTGACTGAGTGTCTGAACTTTTTACTGACTACCCCTACAAACACTATGTACAGATGTTCATAAATGCCAGTCGATACAGATATTGAATGCAAAACAAGCTTGATACTCGAAGCACCGTACGGAAGAACACATATTGCGAGCGAGACGAGCTTGCGAACTGAGACAGACCCACAATGGACCTAAAATATGTTGTGAGCGAATCGATCTCGTCAAAGACAAACCCATAATAGTTTAAAATAATTGTAGCGAGCGATGCGAGCTCATTAATTTAGTAACAAAGAT
The DNA here is from genome assembly GCA_024500475.1 of Phthorimaea operculella. Lineage (NCBI taxonomy): Eukaryota > Metazoa > Arthropoda > Insecta > Lepidoptera > Gelechiidae > Phthorimaea > Phthorimaea operculella. Next base: position 571,789 of record JANFCV010000229.1, read on the forward strand.
GTGTAGCGACCGAACTGAGCTCGGTAAATTATGAATTACTCGCTGGGAATTAGTTGTAGAACTATCCTGGTAGATGGAGCCCTACCACGCTTTTATGGTCAAGATTGCTTGCTTAATTCGCGGGCTTGGACACTTGCTTAATTCGCGGGCTTGGAGTGAGCCGCTATAGCCCAGTTGGTAGAGGCGTCGCCAGTACAGATGGCGAAGGATGCTGGTTTTTTTTTTTGCGTAGGTAGGGGGAAATTATCATAGATACCATAAGGCCCGGGCGTTTATGGTATGCCCGACTCCGCTGGGTTACCCCCAGGCGACCTACGGACTAAAACCCCCTCCCTGTGGAATTTATCGTTGTTATGCAATCCAATGTTTTAGACTGTACTTGTTATTAGTTAATACTGATTTAAATTTTAACTTAAATTTTGAAGGTTGCTGGTTCCAATCCAGCCTGCGGTGAATATTTGCAAGTTTTCCTAAATTGAAATTATATAATAAACTATGCAAACGTTAATAATGTATTTTTTTCAGGTATGAACCTGGACACGTTCAAACTGACGCTGAACAAGTGGCAGCTGGACGACGCGCATAAAGACAAGTTGCACAAGATATACAGCGCGGATTTCAAGGTAAACACAACCATACCGTTACCATAACAGCCAGGTGTTCATTGGGGTCAAAATCCCAGACACTTTGTATATTATACAATGTATCTGGACAATGTTCCCAATGTGGACGCTTTTTCTTTGGGAACATTGTTTAAAATACGTCCACATTGTATAATATAGAAAGTATCTGGGATTTTGTCCCTAATGAATACCCGCCTTAACAGCCACAACGGTCCACTGTTGGACACAAGCCCACGCTGAACAAGTGGCAGCTCGAGGACGCGCACAAAGACAAGCTACACAAGATATACAGCGCGGACTTCAAGGTAAATATAACCGTACTGTAACCATAGCAGCCACAACAGTCCACTGTTGGACACAAGCCCACGCTGGACAAGATTACAACGCAGACTTCAAGGTTCAATCTTTGTATTTTGGTGTACTTATTAGTCTGCCTATTCTTAAGTCATTTGCCGTAATTCAATTCATCATCTTTATATCCTTAATCTTAAATTAATTGGGGTCGGCGGAACATGTTTCGTCATAACAAAAGATCTTAGGTAGTATCACCGCCACCATGCGGTTGACCATAATCGACAGATATTCGGCCGAGGTCAAAAACTCATCGTCGCCTTTTAAGAAACACCTTGAGTGGCCTAGGGATGGCAGTAGCTGTTCTTACACGGGTAAGTTGAATTTCTTCATTTCATTTATAAACACTGTTCGGTTCCCCAGGTGGAGGTGATCCTGCAGCGGCAGCCGGAGTCGTCGCGGTTCTCTGCGTGCGGGCGCGCCCCCTCCCCCCCCTCCAGCACCGCCTCCGACACCACCGACCCCGACCCCGACTCCGAGCACTGGGACTCCGGTGAGACCAAACACCAACCGGATACAACCGGCTATATGCTCCTAGACGAACCAGACACAGACATCTCACCAACAAGCCCCTTATGCCTCGTTGAGTGCCTAAACGTATGCCCCCACGGATGCGTCAACGAAGGCGCGGACTCTCAGGCGGACGAACTCTGCCCGCACGGATACAAAATCGTCACCAAACATCCCACTTCTGATATCTTTACCGAGAGATTCCAGGACACGACGGACGGTAGAGTTTCGTACGCCATTTTAACGGATAACGATGTAGAAATGACTTCGTGCAGCAATTGCATACGAATGGACTTCTCGAACTGCGACCACAGAGCGCATAGGAAAGAACGCAGCGAGAAATCCAAGTCGTTACAGACGAGCCCGATTAAGACTATGGAGAATGCGGGGATACTCACGAAAGATGGCTACATGTTGATAGATCGAACTCCGCGCCTGCAAAAGGAGGCGTTGCGTCTATCCGAGCCGACTCAATCTAGAAAAGAAGTCGCAGAAAAATGCTCTAGACTTTCCGATCCGACCGGAAGTAGGAAATGTAAACATTCTGGTATACTAAAAGATGGTTACATGTTAGTCGATGCGACCCCGAGACCGCCACTAAAAGACGGCAGACGGACCCCTTCGAACGAGGTCTTAGGTCTACCGGCCGTCACTAACATGAGACTCAACTCGGAATCTATCGAAGAAAACTACATGGAATTCAACGCGACAGACGGATACATGAAAGCGGTCGATCAAACGAAAATAACGAACTACGCCGACGAATACGCTTTGATGTGTCCAGAAATGTCCAACGAAAAATCAGTCTTATGCCACGCGCACAACTCCAAAATCATCAAAGAAATAACCGAAAACGATGAAGGATCACCCGAAGCCTGTTTCGCTGAAGCTTGCTCTTCAGATTCGAAACCCGGCAAGAACAAGAAGCATTCGTTCTTCAAAAAAGACGATTACAAAAACGACAAAGGAAAGATACCTAAAGTGTCTTCCGATCATACGATTTCAGACGAGTCTAAGAAGAAGTACAACTTCTTTCAGCGTCGCGATGAGGAAGGCTCCAGGCCTAAGTTCGCTATCGGCGACATGAGAGCCTCGTGGAGAGAATTCACTGGGAAATTCACAGATAATAGGAAGAAAAAGGACAGGGATGACTCGTCATGAAAATAACAGAACACTCTGGTTCTAAAATGTGTTTCGCCAAATGCAAGAACATTGTTTTAAATGTGTCAAAAACGGGCACTTTTCGCAGAAATGTCTGGTGCCTAGGCACATTTGGTGCCGATTTTAAGCAGATTTTGATTTGCATGTAAATATTACTCGGATTATACTAACCGTGTTGAAACACTCATTGCTATTGGGTTTAAGTTGAGCGGTTATTTTTTGTTAGTTTTTAGGTGCGTACGAACGACTGAAAAAAGTACAGTCGCCCTGATATAGGGATATGTCGAGCACACTTTTATTGTGGATGTTATTAATTATTATTATTATAATTTTGTAATTTCAATGATCCGATTCATCGGCTGGAATGTATTTGTTCATATTGTCGGCAATACGTCGAATTATTCTTAATTTGTTTATGTTTTGTTTTCATTACGAATAGAATACAAATCTTTGGAATAAAACACTGTTATAATAACTTCATCAATCTCAAATTTCAAGTTGTTATGACACTGTTTTGTTTTGAGGTAAGGTTTAAACGTAACATCCACCTTATTAAGGTTTTTATTAGTTATCATCTTAGTTTAAATACATAAATAAATAATGGACAAACAAGTCCTTGTATAATGTATATAGTATAGATTACGTTACAGTTATATATTTCGTTAGAAGGGAGGCGAGGCTTACGAAATTGATCTCTTAAAACCGATAACGAATAGAAATATTAGGAAATTTTAATGTTTTCGAATAGTTATTTGTTAGATCTGTGTGGATGGGGGATGTCCAGTTGTGTGTGGATGGAGGAAAAAATGTTTTAAAATATCAATTGACCAAAATTAGAATGACTGCATGGAAAGACATACTACAGGCATTACAACATAGAAATCTTATCTCGTTTACAATGAGAGATAAAGTTTGTGATTCAGTAATTGAAATAAAAATAAAACAATATGTCAGACTAAAACATCAAGTTTCGCGTATAATTCAGACACTAAAACTAGAATCAACATAAGTAAATTGTTTTAGCAAAGACTCGCGGATGAAATGTAACATGTGGTATCAATAAAAATGGCTTTATAAAAATGAACTTTAGCCGTAGTTACACATCAACTAATTAGGCACAAAATAGAGAGCTTACAGAAGGTTTACTCGACCCTATTCATGATTTTTGCGATTGGCATTTGTTACATAGCCAGGGTTGCTACTATCAGCAATCTCAAAGTATAAGACTAACAAAACAGTAAAATCTGATACAAAAACGTCATATGATTCTGAGCCAATTATAATCCAAGAAATTCTTAGTTACCTTGACTTCCCCTGAGATTGCGGTTATTTTCAGTTAAAGTCAGTAATCGTCAAAATCTATATTTACTAGAAGATAGTACTGAGTGAGCCATCTGTATAGGCGCCCCGCGCGCCGTTTGCCTAATTTGTGATTTAGGCCCACTTTACAATGATATATACTGTATTGTAGGCGGCGTTTGCGAGAAGAAAACGTGAAACGTACTGTGCGGTATCAACAAAAATGGCGTTTTAAAAATGATCCTTAGTAGTAGTTACACATAGACTATTTAGGCCCACTTTACAATGATATACTGTATTGTAGGCGGCGTTTGCGAGCGTGTCGGCCTCTACCGGCAGCTGTCGCCGGATCGCGCACCGCACACGTAACTATTATACGATAACAACATTATTGACTCGTGCTTGCTTTGACACTTCTTTTTGGGTACGGGAATGGTGCTATTCTGATGTGATGGATGGTAAAAAAAATATGAGAAATCTCTCTAAAAGATAATAGGAGCATCCACACCATGCGTGCAGCCTCGCTGCCTCTCTGCCTCGCGAGGCCAACGACCCAAAAATTTCGTGCCTCACCAGAGGCAACGCATGCTCTAACGCGAAATCTACGCGCCTCAGAAGTTTGCCTATAATTTATTTAGGCGTCCAAATTGGGCAGAACTTGCCTCGCGAGGCAATGAGGCAGCGAGCAGCCTCGGTTGGTGTGGACACACCTAATGAAGTAAAATAAAAAAAGGTTGAAACTCTTACCCAAAAGTAAAAACTAGACTAAGAAATGGTAGAGGTGCTGGGATTACTTGTTGTCATACAAAAGTGTTCAGCGAAAGAATAAAATTGCCTAGAATTACGAAAAGCAGTAGTTGAAGTTTGGTTTTTATAACACTCTGGGAAATTTCATGTACAGTCCATCACATTGGATAATATACCATTTCCCACTACCCTCGCACATTTGAGCCTGCCGATGCAACCACGAGATTTTACTGCGGATATGGCACCATCGCATTTCAGTGTTAGGCGGTATTGTGTGAAGTTTTGCTGGTAGAGGAACATTGATAAAAACACAAAAAACAAAACAAGATGCAAGATTTTACGTGAATAAAAATTAAAATAATCAAGAAAACACTTAAATACATAAAGAATGTTTTATATAAGGTTCCTTTACCTACAAAAACCGTGAAAATCCAGCAGCGCTTTCCATTGCAGTCCATTCGTTTTTAATGTTGCATTATTTTCAGCCCGCCATTTTCTAATTACACTTTTTCGCCGCTATGTGTGTTTATATTATTTTGTGTGTAACTGTTAATGTAATGCTTTCACGTGCATGCTTGATCTTTTTAACTGAGCAAAAATGCTGTTGAGAAAATAATGTTTTTTATTTTTGTTAATGCAGCATTTTTGACTTTTTGTCCCTTGTGTATTCATGTCAGTAAAAAAGCCATAAAACAGTATTATGTAAGTTTTTGATTCGATTACTGATTGATTATAATTTTAAATTACAATGCGTAACGTACCTTTGCAAAATTCAAATGTTTTGTGGCCTTTCTACTGATTTACCCCTTGCTATTTTTCCCAATCTTGTGTGGAGTGTGTTTTGTGTAAATATTAATTATCCTGGTTGCAATATCTTGATTATTAATGGACATTGGGAACTCATGATTATACATATTGTAAAAAAAGTTTCTTGGAACCAAATAAAAATACATGTTCATGCTCAGAGTCTGCAAAGAAACAAATTAACCTATTAGTTATTTTATAACACTAAAAAATTGTACATTCAAAAGCAAGTCTTACTAATGAATTCAATGCAATTATTGATAAAATAGACAGCCCAACAAGCTAATTTTCGACTTTCTTTTGATTGTACACAAAACATGCCTCAAAGGTCCTTATGGTTAATGAATTATGATATTCTGATGTCCATATTATGCACAGTATTTTCACCATTTCATGTCGCTAACTCTCATTTCTCACCCGCCTCACAAACGCATAACACATGCCACATACAGATTTTTATTTTGATTTTCAAATTTATAAACGCCTTTTTTATTTCGCGCAATTTTTATCTGCACGTTAAATTTTTTGAGTAGTCTTTCTAAGGCGTTTAAAATTTTGGTGTAATTTTCAATTGGGTGGTAAAATTTTTGGGCCTGTCTATTCTATTTAATTTTAAATTACAAAAGAAATTAACTTTTTCTTGAAAAAGTAAATCACCAAAGTAGGTACTGTATTGTCCCATTTAAAATGACCTAATATAACGAAATCTTGTCTTTTTGGCCCAAAAGTTTAACCATCAAAGATCTCAATAAATCTGTATGTGGCATATGAATTCGCTCGCTTATCTGGGTTTCTCGTTTGCAGGTGAATCCACGTACTTGTGAAGGTGGCTGCTCTTCTCAAACCCCAAATGGGGTCTTCGGGGCCTTTGGGGCCATAACCTGCCCTCGTGACTCATGCCCAAACCTGTGTAAATAAAACACTACCATCGCCGATGTGGGAAATATTTTAAAACAATTTTCAATGAGCAATTTTTACTGAATGGAAAATCTTTGGAATATTTTTCACAAGGCTTGAACATAGTGGTTGAGGTACTACAGACCGTAACTTGTGTGCATGATGCCTTCTAACGCTCGTGAATAACCACTCATTGTCATCTTATGGGCTTCTTCACGAAATACCGACAAACATGTGATTTCATTGTGGTGTAGTGTGTAAAAAATGAAACAGGCTCAAATAAGACGAAAACTTTGTAGTATACATGCAATATTACCGCCATTACACAAAAGAACGAATTACAGACTTAGATGTGTTTTCGTGTGGAAAATAAAGCGACGACAGACGCTATATCGAACTGTGAGTGAAACGTGATAATGTTACAATTGTGGTGATAATGGACATTATGATAATTATTGTAAAACGGATGAGTTTTTTGGTGCTAGTGGGGTGTGAAAGAGTTTCGGCTGTTTCGAAGAGAGGTTTTCAAAATATTTCTGTGTTAAACGATTTAAAGTAGAATTTCTGTGTCAATGTTTAGGTAGACGGACAATGTGTAATTGAGTAGATTTGTGTAATCTTCGATGGGCTTTAAATTGTTCCATTGATGGGACATTTCATTTTTGGCCCACTACTGGTTTATAAAAGGCCATTTTAAGCCACTTCTAGGCCTTTCACTCGACTACTGTAAAAGTAGCCGTATTTGTGTATACCAATGAATTAAAAAATCTTCAACATGTGGCAATCTTTGGGTTTAACAAACAAGTCGACCAAATCAACTAGACGACCGATTTGTATGAGCTTTGTACTGTGTCAATCGTCTATTTGTATTGGACGGTGATAAAAATTCGTTCACATGCCACTACCACCAAGCAGGCGGACGTAATAAGCGTCGATGTTTTTGTACTAGAAGAAATGGTCACAAGGTATGTTCTTACGTAGTTGAATGACTGATGATGGTACATAATCGGTTTGTCGACGTTTTCAAACAGGGGTTGAAATATAGGTACGAATAGATGGCCAACATTTTGAGATGGCTAACATTTTAAGATGGCCATCTTTCCTTGAAGTTATCCTATTCTAAATTTCAATGAATGATAATCTGGTCCAACAACTATACAGAGTGTTAGGGAGGGTGTACCGAAAACTTTGAAGACCATCAAACTGAACAACTTTTACTATGGAGCCAATGGTGGGAAACGAAAAAAAATATCCAACTTTCCATACAAAATTCAGCTGACTGACTTTGTATGGGAGGTCGGAATAATTTTTCCTTTCCTACCATTGGCTCCTTAGTAAAAGTTGTTCAGTTTCATGGTCTGAGCACGCTTGGAAAGTTTTCGTTACACCGTCCCTAACACCCCGTATACATTTTACAAATAGTCAAAATACTGGTATTCAGTTTTTACATCTTTGGCGGCCACAGTTTTGAAGTTTATCATCATCAGCACTGCTGGACATAGGCCCCCTCAGAGGGGTTTGTCATATTTGTAAATTTTTATGTTAATTCGATATATTTCTGTATCTTTTCCCTCATTTGAAAAACTCGGCAAAGTGTATCTTCAAACAAGCTAAGAATTACTTGGGATTAGATACCTCCAATACCTATATTTCCAGCCCTGTTTTCATACACTTTAATTAAATCATTCGGTCGTATTGTACCATTGTGTACTGATAATAGTTTGGTATGAGGGATTTTGTAGTTGTACCGGCAAGTTACTTTGGTATTTTTCGGATAACTTTAGTATTTTCACTATTTGACTAATTGCAGTTAGCCAAATGTCAGAGGCCTACTAGTTCTGACACCAGGGTTGCTCAGGTCGTTCGTCGACTCAGTATCGCCCACAACAAGACTTCTAAAGTATCCAAAAATTACCAAAAAACTTGCCTAAAGAGCCGGCCAGTGTCAAATAGATATTTGAATTTAATATTAGATCGTTTAAATCAGGGCTTAGTCCAGAAAACTATTGTTTAAAATAGTTTGTTATATTTAGATATCAGTTGTCGATGTTTCTGATAATATAATTAAACATGGCGTTGATATAAAAACTTGTACAGAATAAGTAAATATAAAAAAAACTGCGTTCATTACGAAATAATCATAATAAAGATTACTTCGAACCGTCAATAACGGATTTTTTGCTGAACTTTATTAGATTTTGACACATTTTTGCGAATAACCTCCTAAATACACGAAATAAACAAATCTTTCAGCAAACTGAAATAAAATAGTGAATTCTCAGATCCTGCAATATAATTATAAGCTAAAATTTTATTCATAAATAATAAAACTTAGTTTAACTTAAAAATTTAGTTAGAATGTTATGTTTTTATATCAGCGCCATACCTTACGTTGTCATTGTAGTTGATACAATGAATGCTCGTATTTTAGGCTGTACGGTCGCGGAGTAGCGTTGCGGGTACAGTACCGAGGTGGTGCTCTTTTCAAAGCCCTTCTTTACACGTACAAACCGTGGGACTTAGTGATTTCTGGTAAAAAAATATTACATACAAGTTGACTTTCCAACTACCTTTTTCTGCCAATTATCACTAGAACACCCGCAATTTTTTTTTTACTATCAATAATTTCGTGCTAAGTTTTGATACTTATCAAAATGTTTACACAGCTAAGTGGAACTCAAGTCTTAGAGTACAAAACATAAAATTGACCAAGTCCCATGTATGTCTTTCTATGATAGTTTTGAGTAATTTATTTTTGCGATATTTTCATCGAGTCACCATCTTAACCCATTTTAGGCTGAGTTTTGCAATGGATCCGCGTGAATTCTTAGGTTAATTCAATGGGTTTAAAAGGTGTTAATATTTGAGAACCGAAAAGTCTATAATGGGTTAATTTTTGTATTTAAGGTTATTATAATGTTTGCTGGTTTTGAAGTTGAGCATAATAAATAATTTATTAATTTTCGTCAGTAAGCCTCAAAATTTTACTAATAATCTTTTGTAATTTAGGACCAGACTTTTCAATATTGCCCAAATTCAAGGCCAGCAAATTGAATTTATTTTTTATAAAATGCCTAGTAATTATAATGAAGAAATACACATGCCGTTTGGCGAGGCAGATTACCCACCAGCGTTTACTTTATAATTAGACGGACAGTATGGTTTTGTATAGTTTACCGATCTCAACGACTGCCGTCGACTTTAGGCTGTTGCCGAGTGATTTGCTACTTGGGGGTTTTACGATTATTGATTATTGTAGGTAAAAAATAATACTAGTTGTTGTTTTAAAGTATAAGCAGACATAATTCAGGTTTAAAACTGGCTTCTATCACAAATAAATGAATTCAAAATAAATAAGAATGTTTTAAACTTTAATACTAGTTGTAGGTCGAATGTTGATGGGACCATATCCTAACTTTGGCCAAACATTCCCTATGTAACTGTACCGGATTCTAAATCTGATTTGTTTCTTTTATAAATCTCCGGATATCTACTGGTGAACGATCATCGATTTTCGTGTAGATATCTGAGAGGAACTAATAAAAAATCTGCATACATTCTATATTTATAAACAAACCAACAAAATCTTCACATCAATAATAATTAATATTTTGTACAAACCCTAATAGCAATCACTCCAATTAGTAAAGAAAACTTGAAATAGGCTCATTTATGAAGCCATTTTGAACGTAATCTAATATTTTTTAATTAAAAATATCTAAGTTGTTCTCAAGACTAAATGGTTTTTGCGTTCAAAATGGCGCCTTTCCTTCATAGCCTAAATACGGAGTGGTTACATCAGATTGATTTGGGTGAGGAAAAGTGTTGGTAAATTGCAATTTCATCACAAAATTATCGTATTTGCGAAAATAATACACCTACACTGCTCTACGAGATGTAAAAATTAACTGCCAATATTTTAAGGGGTGAATCAGCACATGCAACTGAACAACTTTTCCCCAAGACGCGGCTCCAAAAAAGATAAAAAAATTTTGGACCAGCCAAGTGAGTCAATTTGTATGAGAGGTCCAAATGATTTTTCTTCATATTTTGACCTATCTTCCTTGGGGAAAGTTGTTCAGTTTTATTTAACAATTTATTGTAGTTTTATGGGCTGGTTTACCCCTTAAATTTTTTACATTTCATTTAGTATGTCCAAGAATGTTTCAGACAAAATATAGGTACGCCTTACTTCTACGAGGAGTCTGGCCAAAAATAATGATGAATTACAATTTTCCAACAATAACGATCAGTCTAAATTCAGGTTGATAGACGTACAGATGATTAAAGATGGCTCTGTAATGGTTGATGAGTGAAATCTTTTAAAGTTTAATGCTTAAAAAACAAACAGTATAATAAGTTCTCCGAACATAAAAAGATTAGTTCTACACTACTGGGATCACAAAGAACAACTACTTTTTTGTACATCTTTCATCCATCGACTCAAGCGCTATCTCTTTTACCATCTGTACCAGAAATCGATAAAAGTTTTGAATAATTGTACATATTGATTGTTTTAATACGTTAGCGTTAAAGATCTGTTATAGTTAAGCGACTGAGTGGACGTTTTATAATTTGACAATAGAAGGACGGTTAAAGGGCTCGGAAGGAAAAGTTTTGTGGTTTTCTGCTGACATTTTACAGTGTAATTTGGAAAAAATATACTACATAACACAAGTTATGCTCAGAGTTAAAATTCGTTCATCTAATTAAAAATTAGCTGTGACTAATGCCTTCCAAGTGAAAGGATACCAGGCTTCATCGGGTAGTTCGAAGACTCGATGCCACGCATGATATGAAGATGCAAAGAAATAAGAATTGTGTATATTTTCATTTGAAAATATCGGCAGAAACACCTACTATAATAAAAATAGGAATCAACAAATTGTAATAAATAATTCATGTTTCTATGACGTAGGATCGATAAAGGCTAAGGCTATATTGTGATATAGGTCTCTGGTTATCTGGTTCATATTTTAATACCATAATTACTAGAAACAGTTTTGACTGATTCAAGTTCCTGGCCTAAGGAAAATTTGGACCGCCCATAAGAAAAGTATTACTGAAATGGAAAGGAATGTATGTAAAATCAAATGAAACCCACAGGGTATACTGCCATAAGATCTTGAGATGAATTGATGTGTTCGAAAGTGTCATAGGCGCACGTTACAAGGTCAATCTGGCCTCAATTGAATCCAATGCTTGTTTGGATTGACGTCGCATTGAACGTGTAATGGCCGCCAAAAAGGTGATAGTTGTGAAAACTGCCTTTGAAGTTTGATAAGAATGATGTTTCAGCTTGATTCATTCTAACTTTGATGGTTATTAGATTGTAATATCTCAGAATGTGTTCAGAATCAAGCTGATGGTTAAGTGTAACTATATCTGTCCCGCTGATTCTATGAGAAGTTTGTGTAGTGTGAGCGGGACAAATATAGTTTTGTTAGTTTGAAGTTTTCTCGATTGAAATTTTAAGCGGGTAGGATGTTGGTAGGATGTGGTAGATAGCCAACCGTTCGAAATAACGTAGATAGGTTAGATCTTAAGTAAGGTTTAGGATAGCCCTATTAGAATAGAAACGTCATAGAAACTATCAAAATTAAGTGTTAAAATAACAAAAAATCGATTCGTTTTTAGGCTGTATGAAATTAATTCTTCTTTTTATTATTTTGTTAAGGCTAAGGCTGTCCAGTCACGAATGCTTCCATTGAAAGTTTTTAAGTGTCATGAATTTGTAACATTTTTTTCATTAATTAGTTTGTAAACTTAATTTTTAAATGTATTGCTTCGGATTCGTAGTTATCGGTTAAGTATTTGGCTCAGATCTAGATATTTTCAAATTTCTGTGCGTATTTTGTTTGTTTCATGGAAGATGTGAATTTCCAAAAGCTTTTTGGTTTTCTATTTGGGTTGTGTTATCTGGATAATGATGTTCGTCCGATGTACGTACGTATAATATCATCAAGTACAAATGTAGGAAGTTAGTAGGTTTTTGAAATGGTTGGGGTCTTTTACACTACTAAAGGATAACACAATGTTACTTTTAGTATTTGAAATTTCCCCAAAAGTAAGTCGTTCTCCCGAATATAAAACCCGTTTTCTACAACCATCTTTAGTATTAAACCGGGTCAAATTAAAGTTACTCTATGACTCGTCCAGAGTCGGCCCGGTTAAACCCCATTCCAGATGATGAAAAAAAGTCAGGATGTTTCTATTTTCACAACAAAATCCATTTTCTTTCGATACGATTCGTTATCGGTTTTCGCTCGACCTCCCAAACTTCAAAGTTTTAGCTTTAAAGATTGTTGTTTGCCTTAAAAAAAATGTGATCTTATGACGATTATACTTAAAGGATGTGTTGTACGCTGCCATCGCAGTCTTTTGTGCGAAACATTTAATTTAAAATTAGGCCCATAACTGGCAACACTAACAAAATCAGATACACAAAAATAGTGTTGCTACATCAAAATTGAACTGTCCATGTTGATTCGGCATGTAAACACAGATAGACTGCGGCGGCGGCGCGTATGAAATGCCTTGTATAATGATAACAAATGAATTATGTAATATAAGACTTGACAATGTGCGATGGTCAGCCCCCGGGAGCCCCGGGCCGTGGTCAATTGGATACAGTGTACGCGGTCGAGGAGTTTACTGGCATTACACCTATAACAACATAGTAAAAAACCAGCTTGCACCCGAAATATCCATGTCTGTCATTTTAAATGCGTCTTGACGTTTTGAAACCGCTGGACATTTTGCGCCTAAAGGTCATTGCCGGCATTTGACAGGAAGTCCTATGGATCTTTTGGGAATACGTGAAATAACTGTAACAAGTTAACAGAGACTGTTTTAAGACTTGCTGCAAACTTGTCTTATCCATAGAAGGAAAACCTGATACATGTTCTTAAAAACATTTTTAAAATATATAAGTCTGTTTTCTGTAATACTGGTCTACAATAGTTTCTGTATACTTGTAATTTCTGTAGATATCTTGGTCCACCTAATGCCAATAAAAGCCTCACCGCACATTATATAAAAAAAACCTTTTTTATGAATCGTAAGAATGTTCTTAGTTCCACAATAATTAAAAAAATATGTAAATTTTTCTTATCTTAGTAAGTAAAAGATCTCATATGTCATATTTTTTGTTTTGTCTTTTTTATATTTTGAGGAACTTCGGAATAGTCGAGTTGATTTAAAGACAACCTATGTAAAATAAAATATATTGATGTATATAAAACATTCTTTCATTTTACCCCTTTAATAAAACCATGTAGTCATTGGAAAAGTATTTATTGAAATCAATATAGGGTAATACTCAAAATATTTAATTATATTTAGGGCCGATTTATATTCCGCCGTGCGTGACTATATTATATTTGCATCACAAATTATATTTTGCCGTCGAGCCGCGGTATAAATCGACCCTAAGTTTACATTTTTCATACAAGTTTCACACTCTTTAAAATTAAGGTAGATAAAAAAGACACCAATTAAATAAGTATGTATTAACTATCACAACAATATTAGGATAGGAATCTACACAAAGTACGATCCATAGATTTCACAATTTAATTCATTTCCAGAGGTCAAGATCTATATTGAACCATTGAGCCTTACATTCTACATTTTAGCCGTAAATTCACAATATTTTATTTTATTTATTTAATTGCCTTTATACACAATGAACTTTTACTTGTCTATGTATGCTCAAGAAAACTGCAACATCAAGCAAAATGACAAAAAACTAATGACATTTTATATCTTGGAATCTTTCCTACATAAATATTTTTCAAAGGTTGCAACTTTGCAACACTTAATTTTCCTTGACGTGACGATGGAAGCATAGTTATTTCGTGGTTACTCCCACTCGATTTTATTCAACTTTAAATACAACCATAAATGCACATCAAAGGTTCAAATCCTGCTGCAGCCTACGCCTTTTGTCACAATTATTATTTATTTTACGCTTTGCCTACCCCGCAAGGCGTGTATAGGCGTGATATACATATGTATGTTATTTATTATAACAAGAAGGTATTTAGGTACTATCAAGTCGAAAGCTTAACTTCGAACACAAGAAACAAAATAAGGACAAGTTTAGACAAAAGTCCTTTCCACAATGTCAAGTAAAGCATGCGCGGATAAAGAGTGGACTCGAATTGGCAACGTTATACATATGAGCAGGGTGTCACCTAAAATGTTTCCAATTCAGGTCGATTCTTTATCCGCGCAAGTCAAAACAGCGCTCTTTTTAGTCCTTTAGGTGCATAATGTCCATTTTGCAAAATGTCCAGTGGTGAAAAAATTACCAGTTTGCATAGTGTTGATTTTGCATAACCAGTTTGCAAATTATTCAGTTCGTAAAATGTCCAGTTTGCAAAATGTCCAATTGCAAAATGTCTAATTTGAAGATGATCTAAGTTACAAAAAGTACAATTAGCGAAATTGAGGGGTGAGTTCGGACCATGAAACCGAAGTTCTTTCCCCAAAACACATGGGTCGGTGACACTGTATCTGGACATTTTGCAAACTGTACTTTTTGCAATTAGACATTTTGCAAGCTGGTAATTTTTTCACCATTTTGCAAACTGGTCATTTATACGGTACCGTTGATACAAGTCTAGTTGATCTTGATTTTATAAAATGCACCAATATGTTCATACTGTTCATACTAACTTACATTACAACGCCCCCCTCCCCCTTCCCCTGGCTCTGAATCCTCCCCTCCCCCGCGGTCTGGTTCCTTTACTCGTGTTGGGCGGACTCTTAGGCCTGAGCGCCTCGATCCTCTCCGTGCAACCTGTGGAAATACAATAGTTATAAAGGGTTCTTTCTTCTAAGAAGGGTGCTAAGGAAAGGTACCAAGTTTCTTGCAATGTATAACTTCTCCATTATTAGGTTCTGGGATGATAATGTCACAAGGCACGATTCATACTATCGACGACACAGAAAGTTTGAGAAAGCGCAATTAATTTTACAGCGCTATATCTCTAGTAGAAATACTGGACCAATTTCAATGAAATGAAAGTTGACTCCTTAGAATGGCTCATTATGTGGACAGTAAAATTCTACTTTTCAGTTTACTACATAGAAGGTCTATGTGAAAAATGCGGTTCAAAACTGACTCCGAAAATCATCTGGTCATTCGTTGGATCGTTATCCTACACGATATAAAAAAACAATACCTGTAGTCTCATTCCCATCTTTAAAGTAAGACGCGTAGAGCTCAGCATTGAAGTTGGAGTTAGTCAACTCATGTCCGATGGTCACCCACCCGGGACGGATGGTGGAATCACGCCCGAATAAGTGCAGTCTGGAAATGGTAAGGAAAATATGGTAAGTATTAGCTGAATCATTCATTCCATAGTATAAAACAAGCCGCTTTTTGTGTTTCACTGTTTACAAAACTATGACAATGACAAGTCTTAGCATTTTGAAGTAGACGATATACAATACAGGCCTTCCTATTGAAAACTCTATCTATAAAAAACAGTGGTTTATTTAGGTGGTTTAGCGGTGTCAATGACAGAAATACATAGAAAGAAACCCAATACGCGATCTCATGCAGGTATTACATACATACATCACGCCTATACCCCTTGCAGGGTAGGCAGAGCAAAAACTGCATTAAATATCGGCCATTTATACCACAGATATTACTAGTTTCGTACCTTCTCCGTCCCAAACAGAAGTGCTCCATAATGTGGAAGATCTCGATAGGCTTCTCAGTACTCCCAAATTCAGGGTCCTCAGATATGATCAGGTCGATATCCACATTTGCGTGGATGAAGTCACCGTCTACTGACCGACGCACCGTGCCTTTTATACCTGGAAAATATGCAAGAAATATACTGTATTAGGATTTTTAATGCACTCACAGTGCTATATTATTCACCAGGGTCCGCCAGGCGCCCGTACCTCAGCTGGCAGAGCGGTGGGACGGTACGGGTCCCGGGTCCAAGTCGCGGCGGTCGCTAATGAATTTTTCAATATTCTCATTTTCAATTTATAAGAAATATAATATTACATATGGACCGGTGACTTAAAGAAAGCGAGTATTGGTGACTAGATGTGGAGGCCTGGGGGAAGCCTACGGGCAATTGATGCGGTAGTCTTGACTTCGATTCCCGGGACAAGATATTGCTTATTTTGATTGGTTAGGAAGTTTGCTGTGTGGTGCCGCTTTAAAATAGCATCACCCCATATATTTACCGTGGGTGTCGTAAGACGCGATTAAGGGATTTGAGAGTCGATGTGTATTGCAGTTTTAAGCGACAGGCTGACAACCTGTCACTATGGTAATACACAGTGTTCTAAATGACTGTAAAACTTGTGACAGACGTGGTGTAAATGGCCTCGCAAGAGATATAGGCGGCGTGTATGTAGCCCCACAATTTTTCAGAGGCAATCAATAGTACATTGTATACGCGGGGAGAAAGAAACCGATTACTAACGAGGGTGTAGTTTGAGGCCCGAAGCGCAGCTGAGGGCCTCAATACACACGAGTTTGTAGTCGGACTTTCATCCGAGTAATACATAGTGCTTTATACTACACCTGCGGGGTCAGTCGTAACAGCCAAGGGGTGAATTGAAACATCCGCAAAAAATAAGCTACCTAGGTACACATTTCCAAACTCTCACATGCATACGGCAGCGCAAATTTTTAATTCAATAACTTTCAAAACTGAATATCTCTTAAAAGTGAACAATTTACAAAACTGAACGACTTATGAAACTGAACAACTTACAAAACTGAACAACTTACAAAACTGAACAACTTACGAAACTGAACAACTTATGAAACTGAACAACAGACAAAACTGAACAACTTACAAAACTGAACAACTCACATATCTGAACAACTTACAATACTGAACAACTTACAAAACTGAACAACTTATGAAACTGAACAACTGACAAAACTGAACAACTTACAAAACTGAACATCTTACAAAACTGAACAACTTACAAAACAGAACAACTTACAAAACTGAACAACTTAAAAAACTGAACAACTTACGAAACTGAACAACTTACAAAACTGAACAACTTACAAAACTGAGCAACTTACGAAACTGAACAACTTATGACACTGAACAACTTACAAAACTGAACAACTTACAAACTGAACAACTGACAAAACTGAACAACTTACAAAACTGAACAACTTATGAAACTCAACAACTTTTTAATACTATTTTTTTTTTTAAACTGAACATCTTTCTAAACTGAACAACTTTTGAGACTGAACAACTTTTGAAACTGAACAACATTTACACCTGAACAACTTTAAAAACTGTACAACTTATGAAACTGAACCACTTTTTAATGACAACTTCAAAACTGATCAACTTGTGATCACCTACCTGTTCAACTGTACTAAATTCTGTAAAAATTCCCACGGGAGGAAAGTGATTTGTACGGTTAATTCCCTCCCGCTACTTTGTACGTTGAACAATGACTAACGTTCCCCCCTATAGAGTGTTAAGCTATAGGTAAATTACTATGCAGGTGTAGTATAAATATTCTTTTATCTACACTTCATACATAATGTTCCTATTACAAATTCGAAAGCAAATGTATAAGCAACTGCTTTACAGCCATTCAGCCTTTAAAAAAAAAATGTCGATGTCATAAAGTACTTTTTTCTGACTTTATGATATCGACATTTAGCAGTAAGATAATAAAAAAAAACAAATGTCACGACACAATCAAAGAATGGGACGACACTTGAAAGGACTTATTTATTATTAAATCTTTGCTTCAAATCATTTTCCGAATTAAAATTTACCGATTAATGCTTTTTAATTTTAAAAGTTGTTCCGTTTTTATGAGCTTCCATTTTAACGTTTAGTTAAAAAGTTACTTATGTATAAAAGTCGTTCAGTTGTTGGTTCAGTAGATATGCTTGCATTCGCCATAGTGAAGTGCGGAGGTATGAATTATTTTTCATAGTTTTTCTTGTAAAGTGTAGATAAAATAGTGTATGCAATTGCAATATAATTAGGCTTTAGAATGCTCGTGTCAAACTATTATCACACTCGGCTGCGCCTCGTGTGATAAACAGACACTCACATTCTAAAGCCTCTTATTATAAGGCAATTGCATAAACTACTATTTTAAGTGCTCTTATGTAAAAAGGAAATCAGTTTTTATGGGCTTGTTTACATATTTTCAGCATATTTTTTGGGATGGTTCCGTGCTTCGGATGGGCACGTTAAGCCGTCGGTCCCGGTTGCTGTCTATGATGGCGGTCGTTACACAACCATGTCAGAGGCCTGCTACTTGCAATAGGCGGTTGAAAAACTCTGACACCAGAATTCATCGTGTCGTTAGAAGACTTGGTGTACCACTCGAAGAAGAAGAAGAAGTTTATTTTTTACTGCCTTACAGCGGTCAATATCATATAACTTACCCATCAAGCAGTGTTCCTTGGTCCTCTGGAAGACGGCATTGTGCTCCAGATTCTTGGAGTGTCCGGGGTTCTTTATATTTGTTTTGATCCAGCAGATGTCTTCGCAACGGCGGAAGCCCCACTTCTTGAGGCATTCGCGACCCATGTCCAGACCTGGAAATTAAATAAAGAATTCAATTATATCAAATGTTAGAAATAGGAAGTACTATTTCTTTAAGCAAACTTCTGGGCCCATTATTACTGAAATTCTACACACATTTATCACGCCTAAATCCCCTGCTACCTAGCTAGCAGGCATCTGACAAAACTTAGTTTTTTTTTAACACATTATACATCAACTCTCGTATTCCTTAGTCGCATCTTACGTCACCAACGGGAAAGGTTCTATTCTAAGTCAGCACCACACGGCAAATTACGTACTGAGATTATACTGTGATTAAAAGTTTCCCAGATACATTGAATCTTCAACCAGGTTTTTAATCAAATTTACATTTACTGCTTATTATTCTTGCTTTAGTTGAGGCAGCTACTTGCTGGTGGTAAGCTCATGTGAGAAAGGGAGCGCCATACAACTGTCATTTGACGACCAATGCAGAGTGTGGTGGTCTAAAGTATAAAAAAATTATAGTACATATACCAGAAAACAAGAAATATTTTTACTTTTTCTAAATACTTGAAAGCAGCATATGGATTTCTTTCATGTCCAAGTGTTAGTTAATAAACCATTAGTATTGGTTCGAATCTCGTAAAAGCCTTACCCTCGGAACTACCGCACCAAAGGAAGATGAAAGACCGAGCTTGTGCAAGAACTTGCAGGTCCAAAGCCAGAACGTCCTGCCAGCGCCAACCGGAACCTAACGGCGGTTCAACTAAGATCACGTCAAATTTGTTGCCCATCTGCTTTAGGTCGAAGGTCTGTAACGAAAACACAAGGATTCAGAAAACACTTCAGTTGTTTTGAGCATTCATCAAAACAAACCAAATAGGAAATCAGTGCCCAAATTAAGTAGGTAAACAGAAATCATCATCTGCCTGCCCCTATCTCAGATTGGTTCAAGTCGGCGCAACATGTTTTGATAGAGCACAAAACATGAAGCAAAAGCATTTGGCAATGTTTTATGACTGGCCACCTGCTTGACATCAACCCTCTTTGGGAATGCTATTGTAGGTGGTATTACCGCCACCATGCGGTTGACCATAGTCGACAGATATTCAGCCAAGGTCAATAACTCTATGTCGCCTTGTACAATATACCCTGAGTGGACTAGGAAGAATTCTCAGGCAAGTAGGTAAACAGAAATAGCATATTGATTACATTGGAGTTGAGTGTGTCACCGCAAAAATAAGTGCCTATAACAACGCTAAATGAAACCAATAAAGCACCTTGTCAATTGTAAAAAAAAGTAGCTACATGTTTTCTCAAATGAAATACTCACACCATAAAAAGTAGCCACATTAATTTAATTTTACCTTCAAATCACACTTCAAGTACATAGGCGGTGGTGCGGTCTGAGCTATCAGGTCATCCTTCAACTTGATCAGCTCCCGAAGCTTAGGGTACTCCTCGAACCGGTCTGCAAGCCCCACGTCTCGGATGAAGTTCTGCGGACGCTGACCAGTGTCAACGAAGTGCTGGCAGTAGTCATTGTGTGGGTTTGATGATTGTGTGCCCTGGAAGATTTGGAGATAGAGTGAAACATGTGAGAAGTCACATGTTTGTTTTGAACTATTCAATAGTAGAAAATGTGGAGATTACAGTTTTGACATGAATGGACTAAAACTAACACCCACATTTTAGTAATCCAGAGGGGCTTTCTTATCAATTGAGTTTTCTTGTGTTAAATTTGCTTTAGTAAAAGTGGTGGCTTCTTTGAAAACATTACTCTGTAGATGGTAGAACTTTTTTGTGAAGAGACAGACCAAAAGCTTTAAAACATTTAAGTTCAGGGCTTTACCACAAAATAGAAACACATTGAACACATGTCTAGCGTTTTATTTTTTTATGAAAATGAATTTTATTCACATGCTCAACATACAGTTAGCTTTTTGTGGTAAGGTCCACAATGTTGAAAAAAATATTCATTTTCACATCTACACTAGACTTATTTGATTTTATCAAAATTCATGCTGTAATATGATTTTTTACTACAATACCTTCAAGAATGTAGAAGAGTCCGTGTAAACCAATCCATCCGGTTGCTCCTTAGCTGTCTGCTTGCCGTTCTCCGCCCCACTGTCCGATGCCGCTTGTTTCTTCGCTGGCACATCTATGTTGGCTCCCAGAGCTTGGCCCAGCTCATTCACTCCTACACCAAGCTGGGGAATAAAAGATTTTGGTATAAGTAGGTATAACAATGGGTTATGGGATGGGGTTGCAATTTTTAATCTTAGGTTAGCAACACATTAGGCAAAAATTATAAAAGTAAGACAAATAAGGGTTGAGGCTAGCCACCCTAAGTGCACCTAAACCCTGGTGTGCACTTCTGAAAGCAAAAAAATTTGATTGTTGTAGCTGGTGAGATTCTGATGAAAATGGTTCAGTATTAGAAGTTTTTATGAAGAAAAGATAATACGTTTCATGAGCCGCTCTTGTAAAGGTCTGACATCGTATCTCCGACTCACAATTTATAACAGTTTCTTCAGAAAAACGTGAAGTGCCTAAAGAGAAACCCAAGCCAAAGTTAGAGGTTATGTTTATTACCGTCTGTGCTAGTAACTTCTTCCGTTTTTGGGATCTCTCCCGTAGTTCCTTTAATTTCTCACTCATTATCACCTTTTATCACATTCAAAACGATTAAAATAAGTTGTAAATAAACCATGAAATTATTCCAAATCGCGTCTACTCGGCGAAAACACGAAATGACAGATATGTAATCGTTCGGAAACGGAAACGTTTCCTTCCAATACAAAAAAAAATGTGTCATTAAACAACTGTACCGCTAATCGAAACCTAAAAGACATTATTGAGAGTGGCAACATTGCTCTATTCCATTAGGCCGGTGGCTAATATACCTGTTCCTTTCTATCCTACGTCCTCCGCATATCCTCTTTCTCTTTCCCTCATTTCGGTTAGTTCAGTTTACTTCCACCAGAGGGCACCAGGCAGGCACGGAGCGGATCAGCGAGTGCGACTAGCTTCATTGGTGCTTTGTTCGTCTTCCATCCAAGACGGTCGTGGCAAGAAAAGACTGAAACTTTTCTAAGTTTCAAAAGTTAACGGAACTTACCGTTCGTACAAACTTCTTCCTAAGAAATTTAGGAAATTTCTAAAACTGTAATAAGTCTCCTACCTGTTCCTTTCTTGAGGTAAATACTATTTCGTATTTTTTGTAATTTTTATTTTACCTAAAAATGTCTTTTTAAGATGAAAATGCTGATATACGTGGAAGCGTAAGTATAGAAACGTACATTTGAACGAATTGTACTAAAAACAGATTTCTGTTTCAGCAAAACAACATCGTGCGTGACTAAGGTTGTAAGAAGTTTTTTGTTCCCAACGCCACGTGGCGAGCAAAAATGGAGCAACCATCTGGCGCCAAAAAACGGCCGGGCTCACCCACTGCTCATGACCCGGACAAACGGCAGCGTACGGATGCCGAATTATTTCAAAATTTGGTGAACAAGGTTAGTCAAATTGAAAATTGTCTACAAAATTTCATGCACCCAAATAACCCTGGTAACGCAGATCGAGGTCTAATCGCAGACCCAAATCCTCCTAGCGATAACGCGGATGCTATCTCGCTTCATGCGGATTATGATTTGCATGAATATCTTAATGAAAATATTAATAACTTCTATTCAGAACAAAATTTAACAGAAGGTAATGTTGCCGAACCTTACGTTCGTGAGCCTTATGTTTGCGAACCAGACGCTAATGCTACCGTTCCCCTGACGAGCACAACGCCCGCGGGCAAACTGTTCTGCCCCCAGCAAACTGTTCTGCCCCGGCAAACTGTTCTGCCCCTGCAGCAAGCGCCTCTGCCCCTCCGGCAGGCGCCGGCAATTATTCGGCAAATAACCAAAACACACCCTTACCGCCCAAGACGGCAGATAGGTTATTTAGCGACACTACTCTGAAAGAGCCGACCATGCCAACAACGGACCCAGTTCGTTTAGAACGGCTTAATTCTATACAACACTTTGATTCCTCAAATTGGGTAGACGTTCGTTATTACGAAACTCAAAAACGTTTTTGCTCCACACCTGGGTTTACTGACCTAGAATGCAACAATGAGATTAAGCCCTATGACAGAAATAACTTCCTTGCAATAACCGAAAAGGGATTCGCAGCCATTACACAAGGGCTGCTAAAACAACAAGAAGCTCTCGAGGGAGGTTTTCGCGATCTGTTAACCTGGTTAAGAACCACTGAAATTGTCGAAATGCAGACACTAGAAGATAAAATAAAAGAAATATTTTCTGGTGATTTCCAAAAAATCTCTAATGATTTACTCCAAATGACTTGCGGACACCGTGCCGACCTAATTCAGCAAAGACGCGACGCGATTTTACGCTCAGTCAAAGATAAATTTATCAGAGCAAACATTCGAAAAATCCCTCCCTCGAATAGTTTCTTGTTCAATCCAGAATCCCTTACGTCAGCAATTGAGAAAAGTGGGGGTATAAGTAAAATATTTTACCCCGCTAAGCCACAATCGGCTACAGCAAAGACTAAAACACCCGCACAAACCTCAAATGCTAGCGAAGCTTTTCAAAGTTCTATGCCCCATCAAAGCATGATCCGTCCAATGGCGCCAGCGCATGGCATGCCTTTGTATCCATTCCCTCCTGCGCAAGGAGCCTTACCTTTCCAACCATACAACCACCAATTTACGCATCAGCCCTTTGGCAACGCACGTATGCCTACACAGGGAAAGTTTCGTCCACGCGGTCCGCGACCCGTTGATAACTCAATTAGATCAAAGTCTTCATCCCGCAGGGGTAAGACAAAACGCGGATACTGACTCTCAGTTTCAAGCAGGGCGCCTGAATCTCTTTTATCACAACTGGAAAAATTTGGGAGCCCCAATCACTATATTAAAAATAATCAAAAATGGATATCGAATCCCATTTCTAACCTTACCCCCACTGCACACGCCAAACCCTTATCGCATGAATATGGGAATTTCTTCCTCGGAGGAAATGGAAACCCAAATCCAGTCATTAAAGCAGATGGGAGTTCTAGAAACTGCTCGACTCTCACCCAGTTTTCTATCGAACCTTTCCTCAGGAGAAGTCCGACGGAGCTCATCGTCCCATATTCAATTTACAGCGCCTAAACCAGTACATAATTATAACCAAGTTCAGACTGATAAACCAATTCAAAGTAGCGACATTCCTGCAACCAAAGGATTGGCTTGCCAAAATAGATTTATCGAACGCTTACTTTCACATCCCAGTGGCGCAAAGCCACCGCCGATTTCTACGGCTAACCTTCAAGGGCGAACTGCTTCAGATGACTTGCCTCCCATTTGGGCTGGCCACAGCGCCAAAAATATTTGCAACCTTCACAAATTGGATTGGGCAAATACTCAGGGAGAAGGGCATACGCATTCTAATCTATCTCGACGACTTTCTCCTCGCACACCAGGACCAAACAGTGCTAATGGAACATATAAACCTGGTAGTCGAAACACTAACTTCATTAGGTTGGCAAATCAACCTCAAGAAATCGGTACTAACACCTCAGATGGAAATTCAGTTTCTGGGAATTGTTTGGAACACTTTCCAAAATCTAAAATATCTCCCACTAGAGAAACATCAAAAAATACAAGAACGGCTCTCTCAATCACTTCTGAAGAAAAGATTATGTTTGAAAGAAGCACAGAGTCTCGTAGGCATACTGAACTTCGCCAGCATAGTAGTCCCGTACGGCAGGCTAAACTTCCGCAATCTCTTAGTATTTACAAACAAATTATTAAAATTAAGCCCTCAAATAAAGTACACACTCCCTCAATCAGTACTTGCGGAGCTAGTATGGTGGCAGAAATTCCACAAATCATGCTCCCAAATACACCCACCCCCACCGAATCATTTCCTTGCAACAGACGCATCAGGACTGGGCTGGGGAGCCCGTCTGAACAATCAACGTCTAAGCGGGTTGTGGAGCCCACAAGAACTAAGTTTACACTCAAACCTAAAAGAAATGATGGCGATTCTCAAAGTCCTACAAAGCCAATGTCACCACCTATCAGGCTCTACAGTCTCCATCCAATCGGACAATACAACAGTTATATCTTACCTCAAAAACGAAGGCGGCACGAAATCATGTCATCTAATGTGGCTAACATATCAGATCTTCCAACTTCTTCAAAAACACAGAATTCGACTGAATCTTTATCACCTACCCGGAAAATACAATGTCGAAGCGGACGATCTGTCCCGAGGGAAAAGGATTTCGGAATGGCATCTCCTACCGGCCCTTACAGAAATAGTTTTTGCCAAGTGGGGCACCCCAGAAATAGATCTTTTCGCATCCAACCGAGCGCATGTGGTTCCCCAATACACATCCTTAGACGTGACAGACGATCAAGCAGTGTTTGCGGACGCGTTTTCCCAAATATGGAAGTACAACCTGGCATGGATATTCCCCCCACCATTTCTGATACCCCGAGTCCTGACTCACCTGAACCAGTCGCAGGGCCTTTTCCTCCTAATAGTTCCAAGATGGGAGAAATCGTTCTGGCGCCCCGATCTCAAAAGGAGAGCGGTGGCAGCGCCGTTCACAATTCGCAACCTCAATTCAGTACTTATCGATACAATGACGAATCGCCCTCCACCGAGAGTACACGAACTAACATTGGAGATATGGAAGTGTGGGGTGGACCAATTCCTTAGACGACTGGTCAACCGAGCAAATATCACTTTTACAAAGTAGCTGGCGTGACTCTACCAAAAAATCATACAAGGCAGCTTGGCGGCGCTGGTGCAATTGGGCTAAAGATAATAAAGTTACTTTTAATGCACCATCTGGATCCCAGCTTGCGAAATTCCTAGCAGATTTGCATATTTATGGAAACTTTTCATATAATACTATATTATTTCACAGATCAGTGGTTGCAACCCTTAGTAATCCTAACGATCTCAATCTTAGCTCTCACCCATTAGTTACTCGCATTTTGAAGGCCATATCAGTCCTTAAGCCAAAACCAGAAAAACCACCGATATGGGACATAGACCAACTTTCTTCATGGCTTTGCAACTCATTCTCTCGCGATATCACCCTTTACGAATGCTCCCGTAGAACAGCTTGTTTACTTTTGCTATGCTCAGGCAGGAGGGTCCATGACCTTTCCCTACTTTCTTTACATCCCGATAATTTCACAATGTCTGATGATCATGCGATATTCTGGCCCTTATTCGGGTCAAAAACTGATGGATATGACAATAGACAGTCCGGGTGGAAACTGCTATCTAACCCAGATAATGACGCCCTGAATCCGATTTTCTGGATCAGGTCACTCATCAAGCTCTCACAGGAGAGAAGAAACTCGTGTAATGTACATAACTT
This sequence comes from Phthorimaea operculella, assembly GCA_024500475.1. Lineage (NCBI taxonomy): Eukaryota > Metazoa > Arthropoda > Insecta > Lepidoptera > Gelechiidae > Phthorimaea > Phthorimaea operculella. The sequence goes on from JANFCV010000229.1 coordinate 598,112, forward strand.
GTTTTTAACAGTTCGCGGTACGCCCAAGGCTGCCTCCAGAACGGTGATCGCGAACTGGGTGAAGTCTCTGTTACAGGAAGCAGGTATTCAGGCCTCTGCTGGAAGTATGCGTCCAGCTGTAGCATCGAAGCACTGGGTCCTCAACTTTCCTATTGACGACATACTAAGTAGAGGCAACTGGAGATCTCAAAATACTTTCTCCAAATTCTACCAACGTGAGATCAGATCATCGGCTCAGATTAGTACAACATCTAATTTATTTCAAGCTATTTAATCATGATTATTAAACCTAGAATTTACTTGTCTATTTACGGTTTCAATGATTGTAAATAAGGAAAATAATAAAAGAGGTCAAAATTAAACGAATGTTTACTTTTATTTTACAGATATTATCCTTATAAATTATGAGTTACCTTATTTCTACACTGTTTCTTTCACAAATTCATTACACATAGAAATAAGTTTTACAAAAGCACACTTGCAACACAGTAGTAAATTACATGTACACTTGTTCTGCATTGTACACATATTTATTAAATATAATTTGCACACACTTTGATCACAATCTGGTATGGATGTAGTTCATTTTACATTACCCAACTTACACACTCTTGTAAAAATACCTAAACAGTTATAACTAGAGATGGGTAATGACCCGTGTTAAAATCCAAAAGTGGGTTAAAACCCAATAATCACCCAGTTTCAACCCAATTATAACCCATTTTTGTGGGTTAAAATTTTGAATAGAGATTGAATTTAAAATAAATATTTTAAAGCTGTAGGTCGATTGAAAAATATTCGTGCTAGCTTATAATAGTCTTCTTAATGAAATCCACGGTAGTTTTATGACTCGGAACTTTAATAGATATGGATATTTGAAATGTTCAGTTAGAGAATGCAATAATTACATGATATCAGATGTAAATATTGGGCACGATCTTTAAAAGCTTATCAATTCGGTAGGTAGGTAAAGTCGTTAAGTTAGAAATGTGTAAGCGATTTTATTATTAGTGGAATGTTTTTGTTTTAGGGTTTTAAATCTAAAATAAAATACATTTTACATACATAAATCTACGGTAGCCAAATTTAAACAATAGAGGTACCTTTTCCACGTAAATAGGAAATCGTTCCAGCAATAATGTATTGTTCTCCGTGCCACTGAATGATCCTTAAAAACATTGTTGCCAAGTAGTTGCTGCATGCAAAAAAGAGATAGAATATATTTTTATAATGTCATCTCTTTCTTTTTTCTATGTTCCTTCGTTCATTGAGTGCGCTTGTGACTTTGATACGCTAGAACTATTAATTATACTGTGCTTTGATTATAAACTTATTTTGACGACCCCTTGTTTTTCTCTGGACTAATCTATCTGCTAATTACGACGACTTTAAGCTAGAGTAAACGGACTGATACCTCAGCTTGATTTGGATTTGTTTTATTTATTTGGATTGAGAAAAACCGAGGGTCGAAAGTTTTTACCAAGACACTGGGAAGGAGTCATCTGGCAAAGCTAACTACTTCGAATGGTGTAACTGTCACATCGGTTCCAGAGATTCTCGCTGAAATTGAGGACTTCTATGGAAATCTGTATGCCTCGCATGCGAAAAAGCCTCCACCTGACGCGACCCCAGACCCAAAAGCTCCTCTCTCCCGCCACTTTACATAAGATCTCCCGGACGTAGTTATAGACGAAATCGGGGCGGCTCTCAGACAGCTTAAGAATGGGAAGGCTCCCGGGGAAGACGGAGTGGCCTCTGAGCTACTTAAGGCCGGCGGAAAACCTGTCCTCGAGGAGCTGAAAAGGCTTTTCAACTCTGTAATAGCCAATGGGACAACCCCGAAGGCGTGGAGCAGAGGTGTAGTGGCATTGTTTTCAAAAAAGGAGACAAAACGCTTCTCAAAAACTATAGGCCGATCACACTTCTGAGCCACGTCTATAAGCTGTTCTCGAGAGTCGTCACGAATCGTCTGGCATCAAGATTTGACGCCTTTCAGCCACCGGAACAGGGCGGGTTTCGTAAGGGCTTCAGTACCGTGGACCACATCCATACTGTAAGGCAGGTTGTACAGAAGACAGAGGAGTACAACCAACCACTGTGTATGGCTTTTGTGGACTACGAAAAAGCCTTCGACTCTATCGAAACCTGGGCTGTTTTGGAGTCCTTGCAGCGGTGTCAAGTCGACTGGCGGTATGTGGAGGTGCTGAGAAGCCTTTATCAAATGGCTACGATGTCTGTTCAAGTACAAAACCATAATACAAGACCCATCCAACTGCTCCGTGGTGTAAGACAGGGTGACGTTATATCCCCAAAACTCTTCACCAACGCATTGGAGGATGTCTTCAAAACTGTTTAGTTTCGCATCATGTACGCGCGCGAATGCGAGTTGTTTCGCGCCATTTCGTCTGACAGACCGCGCGGCCTGTGACGTTGACGCCCCGGCCGACGCCATTTTTGCCTTTGTTCGTTCGGTTCGTTCGAGAACCACGCGACTGGCGATAACCTCACTTTAGCACCGTTAGGCACAAATTTTAATGTAGTTTGGTGTCTTTATTATTTCGTGTGTGCAATTTCCACCAGGGAAGAATTCCCTGTTCGATGTGGATCCTTTGTTATTCGCGTTTTGTGCAGTAAACATTTAGTGCTGTCGCGAACTGAAAAATAGTGGTTGTGAAAATCTTCGGTTGAATATTGGAGTGGCGGATTGTGATCCCGAGCTGGTATCCAGAGGCAGTGAGTCATAGTGTATAAGTTCCTATCCTTATTTGCTCCAAAATTCCATGATACCTATTCCCGTCACACTTTGACTCATAAGGGAACGGCGGCGACATACTTGCCAAACGGTAAGCAATTCGCTGTTAGTTTTTGTATAAGTACGTTATTTGCAGTGATTTAGCAACATTACGTGGAGGTCACCACTTTGATGACCTTTAGTACAACCGGAACTTGGTACATATACTTTAGATATGAGCTGCGATAGTGCGGTAAAATATTAGTCATCTTGTAGGAGATTAAGGGCCGTCGCAGACTTCGGAAACAGAAATTTCTCGGACAGAAATTTCTCGGTACAGAAAATTTTCTCATTAAATTTATTTTATTTAGCTATAGTAAAGAGCACTACGAATCGTAGTCAAATGTTGTTCCGAGGCTGATCGACCATTTAGTTTTAGATTTTAAGATAACTTTAATTTGCTTCCACTGCGCTAAGATCAGCTTCGGAATCAAACAAAAACGCTAGAGTGGGATGGACTGGGCATCAACGTCAACGGCGAAAATCGCATCTCCGCTTTGCCGACGACATAGTCATAATGGCCGAATCGCTGCAGGACCTGCAAAAAATGCTATCTAGTCTTAGCTCTGTCTCGAGACGTGTTGGACTTGGGATGAACTTGGATAAGACGAAGGTCATATTCAATCAACACATAATCCCCGAGCCGGTCTCCGTCGAAGGTGTAGTCCTTGAAGTTGTCCAGAAATATGTGTACCTTGGGCAAACTTTGCAGATGGGAAGAGACAACTTTGAGGCTGAAATCACCAGAAGAGTGCAGCTTGGCTGGGTAGCATTTGGAAAGCTGCGTCACATCCTCGAATCATCTTTGCAACAATGCCTCAAGACCAAGGTGTTCGATCAATGCATCCTACCAGTCATGACCTACGGAGCCGAGACGTGAGACTTGACAGTAAAACTGGCCCACCGGCTACATGTCACTCAGAGAGCTATGGAAAGGTCTTTGCTCGGGATCTCTATAATGGATAGAGTCCGGAATGAGGCCATCCGAAAGAAGACCAAAGTGACGGACATAGTCTGGAAGTGTAGCAAGCTGAAGTGGCAGTGGGCCACATTTGTCGTAGAACCGACGGACGGTGGAGTAAGCGGGTTCTCGAGTGGAGGCCACGCCTCGGCAAGCGTAGCGTTGGACGCCCTCCGGCCAGATGGACCGATGACTTAAAAAAGGCGGCTGGTAGCGACTGGATGGCAAAAACGGGAGATCGTGCCTTATGGCGTTCCCTGGGGGAGGCCTACGTCCAGCAGTGGACTGCAATAGGCTGAAATAGAAATTGAGAAATAGGATATAATTTCCTTGGACTACAACCCCGGTAAGTTTGTTATTGTTTATTTTACTAGGGTGTCCCAGGTATAGAGAGACAAAGTACCTAGAACATAAAAAAATCGTATTAATAGCCTTACAATCTGTTACATTTTGTTAGAATATTATTAAAAAGTTAATGTATTTTATAATCTATAATATAATTTTCTAAGGAAACGCCATTAAAGCCGATTTTTCTTATAGTTTTGCCGGCTCACATTACCGTTTCGTTCCTACTAATTTCGTTTTCTACTTTTTGTTTGTTGCCCATTTTTGTTTGAAGGTTATAAAAGTTTACTACTTTTTCTGTGTTCATATTGTTCTATTTTGAGCATAGAACCTAAAAATTGCAATATTTCAAGCTTGTGGAAATTCGGAGGGCTATTTGGCTTGGTTTCAAAACGGTATTTTTGCTACTGAATTATTTTTGAAGTTTTAGTGTAGAGTTTACGGCATCTTCCTTGGTACCGTATTTCTTGGAGTCTAACGTACGGAAAGAGGATAATTTCACACAACATTTCAAGCCTTAACCTTGAACTATAATTTTTGGCAAATTTTTTAATTTTTCGGCTACAATTCTCGCTGATGTAGATGGTGCCTCCTCAGTCATTTTTGTCTCTATTTATATTTCGTCAGTAAATATTGTACTCAATCTTCACGGACCTTTAGATGACGTCGTCATATCTTGGCTCTCCCACTTAAGATAATCACAGACTTTCTTGAGTGTCGTATTATAAAGTGTCCAAACAGATTCCCATATGTCCCGTAAACTTATTTCAAAAGTCGAGGTCATTTTGCTAGTTTTCTTAGAATATAAGTGATTTTAATCTAACACGTTGGTTTTTAAGCTGAATGAGTGGTTTTGGTTTTCATTTCACAAGCTAGGACGAATATTTTTCACTAGAACTAGGGTTTTACTTTACTTATTTTATGTTTTTATCACTATTGAACATTTTCACCCACAAAAATGGGTTATAATGGGTTAAAACTAGGTGATTTGGGTTTTAACCCGGTTTTAATCCAAATGGGTGGAATGGGTTTTAACCCATTACCCATCTCTAGTTATAACATGCAGATCCACATGTCTTTCATTCATCACATTGGTGTTATGGCCACCAGGCGATAACAAACAGGTCTCAATAATGTCTTTTAGGTTTCGATTAGCGGTACAGTTGTTTAATGACAGCGTTTTACCTATCAATAAAACGCTTATTAAATAACTTACCCTAATCGAAACCTAAAAGTTTCTCACCTGCCTGGTGATAAGATAAAAGAAACATGTAAACAAACACAGGTTTCTTTTATTTTGGTAATGAGGGTATTATGAGACCCAATGAAGCTAGTCGCACTCGCTGATCCGCTCCGTGCCTGCCTGGTGCCCTCTGGTGGAAGTAAACTGAACTAACCGAAATGAGGGAAAGAGAAAGAGGATATGCGGAGGACGTAGGATAGAAAGGAACAGGTATATTAGCCACCGGCCTAATGGAATAGAGCAATGTTGCCACTCTCAATAATGTCTTTTAGGTTTCGATTAGGGTAAGTTATTTAATAAGCGTTTTATTGATAGGTAAAACGCTGTCATTTCGCCATCTTTAATATTTCTGAACGAAAAGTCTATAACCGAGAACAAGACTCTATATTTCGTCGCCTCTGACACAATCCGCGGTAGTATAGTGGTTAGTATCCCCGCCTGTCACGCGGGAGACCGGGGTTCGATTCCCCGCCGCGGAGAAAACTTTTTGCATTTTTTTAGAATACTTTAGTTTTTTATTTGCTTCGTGTTTCTTATTTTATTTTGCAGATCATTTAAATAATAATTAGGTACAGAAAATAAAGAAGTGGTTATTTTCGTTAGGTACTTCATTATTATAAAGTGCGACTGGGCGATGGGGTGGGGTACTTGCATTTTCTCAGCTACAAGGTAGTAGGTACTATCGCCAGCACATCAATCTACCGAGCCTGCCAATTTAAGGGACCAACTTACACTGGTTTTTCATACAAAAACTAAGAACAACCTGTACGTACAAGTTCGTAGGATAATTCATTTATTTGACACTCTTATTTCTTTGGTCACGTCTGCCGCATGCCTGCCTATCTATGGGCCAAAACAAAATTAAAACCATTTGGAAACCAACATTCGATACACGTCGTCGCGGAAGGTCCAGATGGAGATGAACTAGAAGAGTTTCCGATAAGATAAGATGACAGGCGATGTGGCGCAGTATGCCTGCCTGCCACGCAAAGGTTCCGGGTTCAATTCCCGGTGGGATCACTCACAAACTTGATATTTATCACTTTGTGAATTTGTTCCCAGTCTGGTTAGGACATTTCAGGCTGAACCACCTGATTGTCCGCAAGTAAGATGGTTCCGTGCTTCGGATGGGCACGTTAACACGTTCAGTGCGGTACCAGGTCAAAAAGACGTGGTTTATGACTTGCTTAGCGTGCGGCTAAGAAAAGTATAGACTTCTCTGTCGTGCGGAGGGCATAACTTTAGATTTGATCGTTGTGGGAAGGAGACAAATATATATTTATGATGTGTTACTAAAGTAGAGATCGAAGAAGTGGTCAGCATATAACTAGGTTTTTTAGACCTGGTTCCGCACTGAAGAATTTAAATGTAAATGCAGTGCGGCACCAGGTAGAATACGCCTGGTTTCCCCGAGCACCTGGTGCCGCACCACGCGCGAGCTTCGCGCGGCCAGTGTTGTGATAGTATTCGATAAAATGCATGCGTGATCTTTTTTTTCGTTATGGCTACGATAAAAAGATTCCACAAAATATCAATTTATAAAAGGCCGTAAAAAATATTTATGTTGGGTGTTATATGCAAAATTGAGAGCAAATCTAACCCGCAAAGAAGCCGTAAAAGTTAAAAAATTTGACGAGATGTGTTGAGTGTGAAAATCAGTACCTACTCCCATGCTTTAATGAAAAATATTAAACTTACTTAATTGCTTTTTTAATAAAACTTACAAAAAGTTATCGATATTTTGATTTCCCAACACTAAAATTTGCGCAAAAATGCCCGTGTGCAGTGCGGTACCAGGTGCAAAAGATCCGATATTTTGTTTTAGCTACAGCTCCTAAACAAAATGAGCTATTCACGTACGCCTCCAGATTCATATAAATCAATTCATAATTAATGATGTCAAATGATATTATTTTGCTTTTCATTTTAAATTATGTCAAAAAAAGCATTTAAGTTTTTTTAACGTTACCAGGTTTAACAGACCCCGTATCGCCACAACGGAAAGTTTAGCACCAGGTGAAATACGCCTGGTCCCGCTGTAACGGAAAGTATCCAAAAATTGCCGCCGCTTTGAACGTGTTAAGCTGTCGGTCCCGGTTGCTGTCTATGATGGCGGTCGTTACACAACCATGTCAGAGGCCTGCTACTTGCAGTAGGCGGTTGAATAACTCTGACACCAGGGTTCATCGGGTCGTTGAACGACTCGGTGTCCCACACGAAAAAGAAGAAAGAAGAAGGCATGCAGAGGCACAGGATAGTGATCAATGAAAAAAGGACAGGGCGGCCTTTGCCCAGCCAGACGGTTAGATAAGATGAATACTCTTCTTAATTAGAATGTTTTTCGGTATTAGGTACCTAGGTAATAAAAACACGTCGTAATTTCTTGTATAATTATTTTTATTCTTACACAATAAAATAACATTTTTAAATTAGGTACTATTTTAATTTCAAATACCTACAGCAAACAAAAATAAACAAGCCATAACTTTGGTAGAGTCTACAACCCAGAGATAGGATAGGACATAATAAGCAATCATAGTTAGGTATGATATTTTCGATCACTTTCGAAAAAATAACAAAATGAATATTTTTAATTAAATTATTAACCGACGAAAAAAACGGAGGAGGTTCTCGATTCATCCCGAACTTTTATTAAAATATCTCAGTCATGAAAATAGCAATCAGGCGCTGGTAGATAAGGCAAGAGGTAAGACTTGGAGGCGAATTTTTGACATAGTGTAACCAAGATTCCGCGTAAGAAAACCCTAATTTTGCATGTGAATATTCAAAAATAGAGATTCGGGTACAAAGTACCTATTTTATAATACCGTCATTGGAAATGGGCCATATTTGACAACACTGTCAAACCCATACTAGGAAACATTTCAACAAAGAAAAATAGACCCTAAGCACTACCCTAAGTCATAGTATGAACAAGATTTTGACAGCTGTCAAATATGGCCTTTTCGAATGACGGTATTATAGTACAGTCACCAGTAGAGTTATTTGACCCCCCGTCCGGAGTTACATCACACTTTTTTTGTAAGTTGTTTAAAACTAACAACGACATCTGTTGGTGAGTAAGATTGTAATAAAATAAGTAACCGTTTTTGAAAGTTATTTTGAAACTAACGCATAAAAAACGAAAAACTGAGCGAGCTCGGTCGACCAGCTCATATTAATATGACACTTGAGCAGGATGTCAACAATAATGTTGCCAATTCGGGATATTTTCTTTATCTGCGCCAGTTATAGTGACTTGTTCCACAAATATTTTCTATACAACAATAGTCAGATTTATACTTTGCGGTGCTAGTTCTTTCATAGCATTGATGAGCTCACTAACGTAGGTCTTTACATTTTCTTCTTTCACTGACTTAGTTTCGAAAAACTGACTGTTACCTAGATCGTTTACCTTAGTAATCACTACTACAGTATCATCTTTATTATCAGTACCATTGCCAATAGCACTAGCAGTACCATTACCAGTACCACTATCAGTACCAGTATCATTATCAGTACCATTAACAGTACCATTACTTTTAGCCTTAGGAATGTGTATACTGGTACTGTAGTGGACTGGGCTTTTCGTAAAGTCATTGTAAAGCTTCAATACTCTAGACAAAATGTCACTGAATGGTTTCAAGATGTCTTCATGACTGGATTCTTCAGTTGTAGGCATCAGATCGAATTCTTCAGGAATAGGACCGAAGACAGATTTAGGACCGTCTACATCTTCGGTGACGGCAGCTTCTCTAATGACGTATTTTGTAGATTCTTCTGAAGAGTTGAAGTGTGATGCATTGGTGGTATCACATTGGTTGAAATGGACGCATTTGCCGAGGCTGTTCCGTAGTAAACCAAGTTTGCAATGGCAGCCGAGTATGCAGCGCCGAGGTCTGGGATCGCAGATCTTGGCATCGCAGCGAGCTTCACAGCCGTAGCGGCAGACGTACTCTTCGTTCGGGTCCATGCATTTTTCTGGAAAGTTGAAAAGACAGATTCATTAGTATGATGAGGTGACTTTTAGCTGGATTTCTCAGATAAGTATTATTATTTGCAAGGGAGATGATAATACCCATTTCATTTCAACTTACTATGAATAGTTTTTTGTCAAGTAAGTACCGGATAGTTTTGCCTAAAATTAGATCGAATTTTATCAAATCACATGAGTCATGACTCTCTAATCACTCCTTGACATCGTAACCTTAAGAATATGGACAATATGGGCTTGATGAATTGTAAATAGAGGCCTGACATTGTTTTATGTCCAGCTAGAGTTTAGATAAGCAAGCCCACATGCTCCATACATCATCTAGTTATCATATCAACAGTCCTTGAACTTTAGGGAAGCCCCCTATTGCAACTGTCTAGGAATGAGAATGATTGCATGCAATAGATATACTTTTTTTAGACAAGCTTACAGGGAAGGCAGTGCGTCAACTTTACTAATTTTAACGATTTTTTAAAATTACGTGTTTGAAAGCATCCGCAAGATGCAGTTAGTTCAAAGTCACGGTACACGAGTGTCGATGGCCCAGAAAATACCTACTTACGTGGTGTGCAATCCAGCTCAGTAACGCAATGGCCACTGTGGTGCCTTAGCAGAGGAGGACGACACAGGCACCCCCTTGTGCAGACCCCAAGAGGGCACTGAGGCTTCGGGTCCCAGCAGCTTGGCTCACACCAGCCGCAGGAGAGGTAGATCTCGTCGGTGAAGCAGTCTTCTATCGTGGGCTCATGGGCTGCTCCAAAGGATACTTCCGCTGAAGAAAAGTGGTCAAGTTTAGAGAAATAGTCGCCAAAAAGGTTTATACTAAGCCTAAGCAGCAAGCAACGAATTTTAAGCACACAGAAGATATGGTCATAATACTCACCAAGAAATTTGAAAGATTCTTTCAGAAGAAGTAACATTATTCGTTGTGTAGGTACAGCAGTAGATAAGAAAGAGCGTGTTCTTGAAATGTAGAACAGATGACTCCAGCTAAATAGATCATAAAAGAAGGTTCTACACAATACTCACAAAGATTTTCAAGGAATAGTCGAAGTAAGAAGGTAGAAACAGAAACACAACCAAATATTAAGGAATAAATAGTTTTATTTAGAATATCAAACAAGTATCACAATTATTAAGAGCCCACGCTGAACCCGAACATATCACGAACCTTTAGGACAGTCTTCCAACCTCACACACTGTCCATTAGGAGCCCTGAGGAACCCATCCTGGCAGAAGCAGCCAGTGTCATTACTGCAGACTAGTGTTGAGGAGCTGCAGCTCTTCTCACAGTTCTGACGCGAGCTGTAGTACTGATGAGGACCACAGGTTAGCTGGTACACCAGTGGGCCCGAATTGAGGAGATTTGCTGAAAGGAAAGAGTGACACAATGAGTTTGTTGTTTGCTGTATGTTTGCTTGTATTGGGCTGTGCTGTGATCTAGGGATTATTGAAGATACGGCTTTAGAGCGAGTTTACCCGTCAACAAGATAGTATTCCCGATTCCAATACAATGATAGAACTCTGTAATTTATTTAGTACTGGATTCGGAAGCTCGTTAGCCAACAGTAGGCCTCTTATTCAGTCTACAATCACTCTGCAATTGCAAGTGCTTCTTATCATTCACTATAAGAGGGGTCGTGTGGAACCTGATAAAATCTGAACAGGACAGAAACTTACAATTCTCATCCTTCCTTATATTCGAGCACTCCTCCAGCTTGACGCATCTTCCGTCTTTATCCCTGACCAGGTCATCTCTGCAGAAGCATCCCCTTGCGCACTGGGCTGGGCATATGGGGTTGGGGTTGTCGCAGGTTTTGTTGCAGGGTTCGCAGGACCTGTACTCTTCGTCAGCAGGACACTCGAAGTTGGTTTGGCGGGGTTCCGATGATTGGAGCTTTGCTGGTGCTGGAAGCGAGAAATGTAAAGTTAGCACGCCACGATAATTTTAGGGGAAATGAAAGTTTTGATGCGAAACTTATATGCTTTCTCTGCCCTTTAGAAAGAGATATCTTCCACTGGATGTATCGGATGATGATGATTTGGGTGGACAGACCAGTTATCATAAGATATGAACAATACCACACAATGTTGGGCCTACAAAAAGAGCTTAAAAGCTGTGGAGAGCTTTGGATGCTGTTGACGGATGTATGGAGAATATTGATCGCGATCGTTAATCGAAAGAACACTGAGACTGGCTGCTGGAATTGTCCTGGATAGAGATCCAGATCAGTCAAAAGGTCCGAACTCACCAACAGGCGGACATTCAGAAAGCTTCACGCAATGCCCCGTCTCATTCCTGACTTCATTTTCATTGCAGTAGCATCCAGTCCGGCAGACGGCCGTGCAGTCAGGGGCCGGATCCTGGCAGGTCTTCTGACAGCCTCCGCATGAGAGGAACCGCTCGTTTGGTCTGCAGATGGAGCCGTGGCCTTGACCTGGGAAAAGATGACGTTATAATTACTGTGAGCAAAAAAGAGACTGATTTGTTTGGGATGTGAGCGAACTGAATTGATCGGTAGGTAAATCCATTGTACTTTTTTGTCCATATGTGACGTCAGTGCTATGTACATAGTACATTGTGTGTGATTCTGTGAAATCGGAAAGTGTCATTGAAAAAAGATTCGGTCTTGCAGCAATGTCTCTATTTGGAAATGATGATGAATTAACTACCGTTCCCAAAACTAGGCAAAATCATCGAAAACACCCATCTTTCAGTATGCCTTGTTGATTCATCGCTTGGTTTCTACAAATTCACTTGTCATTGTTCCATGATGCCATTTCTGGCTACAAACGGACAGACACACCGATGTTTACTAACAAAGCCGTTCAGGTTTCCACAGTTTCTGTATTTTTGGTTCGCGGAAACTGTTATGTTATGATGTTGTAAGTTCGTACTAAGTGGCTGTTGTAAGTACTTGGCCGTTGTCTTGTCAATATTTTTCTCATACTTACATTCTGTTTGGAGCTGTTGTTCTTGGCTAGAGTTAGGATGTTTATCCTGCTTACGTTTTCATCAGTCAACATAATCAGGGACCCCTTAATAACCTTCCGGAACAAAATGTTGAATTAATCCTTCGACTATTTAAGGGTTCTCTGTAAACCGGTTTTTTATACAGTTTATAAGAAAAGCCTAGACAGACCGTTCCTGTGCTATAGTATTGCCAACACCTTCCCATTTAAGGAATCATTTAACCTAGTCATTTACCTAAGTGATTTTTCATACATAGATTTTATATAGCTAAAAACAGGATATATTTATCTGTTAAAGGGATGAGGTTGAAGTGCTGCAGATAGTACCTATCTAATTTGCTTTAAAATAAAATAAGTTAATGAAAACCAGTTTAGTTCGCGTGCATGCCACACTCTGTTAATTAGAATGTAATAAAACAACTACTGATGAAAGTTTTACAGACAGATAGACAAATTATGTACGATTCAGTAGACAGATAAAATGCCTAAGCGACATTCTTGGAGAAATGAGATAACATCGTTATTAGGTAAGTATAGAAATTATTGAGAGCAACTGCAAGGTTTGATGTGATGTGATAACTCGTTTTATTTTGTCTTGTATTAGGTAATTTAGTCTCATATAGTGCCCTTTACTTTATAGGGTTGTAGTACCAGTTAGAATGAATATGCGACTTATAAAATGCGAATGTAATTTAAAACATAAGTACCTACACTAACTTACTTTGACTGACTGATTGACTGCACAAATTCCGTCATTCTAGGAAATGGCCGGTCATAAAAAGAACAGGAATGATAAATAAAACTTTATCTGCCGTAAATTCATCTTATTAATTTATTATCGCACAAAATTGATGCAAAAACTCGAATCGCGAGTTGCGGATAAGTCATAGGCGTCTATGAGCTACCTATACAGGGTGTTAGGGACGGTGTACCGAAAACTTTGCAGGCATGATCAGACCATCAAACTGAACAACTTTTACTATGGAGCCTATGGGTGGGAAACAAAAAAAAAATTTCCGACCTCCCATACAAAATTCACGATCAGCTGACTGACTTTGTATGGGAGGTCGGAATTTTTTTTCGTTTCCCACCATTGGCTCTATAGTAAAAGTTGTTCAGTTTCATGGTCTGAGCACGCCAAAGCTTTCGTTACACCGTCCCTAACACCCCGTATACTTACCTACACTAAAATAATATCCGAGGTTCCAGATTGATTATAGATAAAATCGATGGAAATATCTGCTTTTTATATAATGATTGCTTTACAAAAAGGTCTTGTTATTGCTAATTTTTTTTTGTCTTTAAACTCGCAAACGTATTACGGTATAAGATAAGATCGACGATGAATGTGTAACTCAAAGGCATAGGTATTGTCTAAATATAAAACCTGAATTATGTTGTAAAAAAATGCTTTAAACTACCACGAAAGTTGAAAATTTCGTGTTGCTGAAGTAAATGAAAAATTATATAAATAAAACCGGTACTTTGAATATTCCAACTCTTTTGCGAATACACTTTCCACGTAAACACTTTTCAAGTAAAATGTACCATTAAAAAATCTAAAGAACTCACCTAAAACCCCACATCCTATAACACAAATACACAGACAAACAAACAAACACCCTCTCGCGTCCATGACCGACACTGCAATGGCAGCCGCCGGCTGAACCAGTAACACATATACGATGTCCACTCATGTGGCGGTTATAGTCCGGTTTGTAAGGGGAAGGCTTGTATGGAGACCATTCGGTTTGTGATTAAAGCGTGAAACTTGGCATAGATGTTCTATGGGTACATCTTAGTAGGTAAAGCCCGGTTTCCAGGAGTTCCGCCCCCCGGAGCAGGTGGGAGGGGGGGAGGAATGTTTCGGTCGCCGCGCACCAAACAAAAAATTCTCACTGATAGAGTTGAGGTCTTAAGGCAAGTTTGGTATCGTTTTCGAGTAAAAATAACATGAAGAATCTATTTAACGTAGTAAAAAATAATGTTTTTATTAAAAAATACGAAGAAATACGCAAAAAAAGGAAAATATACCACACTATTTTCGTTTTCAATACGCCATCACTATAAATATGCTAATAATTAGGAAAAAATTAAAATAGCACTAAAAAGATTAGATATTCAGCTTTCTAAAAATATATACTTTTTGTATTGTTTTAACCAAAATTACACTGTAAAAAATAATAATAGGTAGAGCGGTGTCGAGTTCAAAACTCTCTGCGTGCGTACATCTTCTCTATGTATTGAATAGAACTGCAAAATTAAACACAAGAGATAATATGCCATTCATATTCTAAAGAAATTAAAATAAAGCTGATCTTGCTGTCCACATTTGAGAAAAATTAACCGCAAATTTAAGTTTGTTTTTCATATGTTTTGTATGAAAAACAAAGTTAACTTTTCAGCTTAAACTAATAACGGAATACGAATTGAACGCAATATGCAAAAACCAAATACACACAAATACGGTCCAGAGTACCTACCGAGGAAATTTTGGTGCTATTTAACGTGGATATAGTTGTCCCATTACCACCAGCGCGTCGCCTCCCCTACCTCCATCACCAAAGCTCGAGGTAGATCATCCATTTGCAATCTTCAAGTGCTCGGTCTACCTGACCGCAAAAGTTGCGCTTGTTTTTCACGTATTATGTGCTGGTTGTGAAAAATCTGCGCCAAATACATAGCTGATTAGACTATTTAACTCTGTAATAGCAAATAAAACGTCCCTTAAAACGTGGATCCGAGGCAATGATATTATATGTAGTTTGATCCGAGGTGTTTTGCATGGTTTTGAAAAACAAAAGACAAAACGCCCCAAAAACTTAGGCAATCACCCGTATGAGCCACAGAGCCACGTCTGTTGTCTATGCTGTCCCCGAAAGACCATTACGATTCGTCTGGCATTACGTTTGAAACCTTCCAGCCAACGAAACAGGTCGGGTTCTGTAATGAATTCAAATACCGTGGCCTGAGTGGACCAAGATATATCCATCTATACTGCAATTACTGCACCATCCATGCAGAAGTCAGAGAAGTAGATCTATTCTCCTTTGTTTCGCTTTTATAATCTACTAGGTAAGCCTTCTACCCATTTGAAGCCCGGGCCGTGGACATAGTTGTCCCATTACCAGCGTCGCGTCGCGTCCCTCACCTCCATCAACAGCTCGATGTAAATCAGTGTGCGGTAAATCAGCCATTTGCCATCTTCATGTGATCGGTCTATCTGACTAAAGGGCATTCTTTGTGGTCTACTCTTGCCGAGGCGTGACCTTTACATCGGATTTCCATCAGTTTCTTACTCCACATCCCATCAGTTCCGTTCCATTACAGATGTGATCAGCTAACAGCTACTTCTTTTTGCCACACATCCAGACTATGTCGTCTGGTAAATTGGTCTTCTCTTATATAACTTGATCCATTAGTGTGATCCCGATCAAACTTATTCAAAAGCTCCTAAGTGACCATGTAGGTGGTAGGTCAGCCAGTTTTACTACGAGGTTTTACATCTAGGCTCGACAATTATGTTAAGGACGCACTGATTTAAACACCATTGTAATGAATTGCAGCTAGGAGTCTCAAGGACCTAACTTCCCAAATACTGCCAGACAAGCTGCACTCTTCTAGTGATTTCACAACCCAAGTTGTCTTTACCCAACTGATATCTCTGCTGAAGGTATGCATATATACTTTTTGATAAATTCAAGGATATACTTTCGGCGAAAACCGGCTATATATGGCATTGGCTTTGTCCGAGTTCATCCCAAGTCCAACGCGTCTCAAAGCAACATTATTGAGAGGTCTTGCAGAAATCTAGAATTATGTTATTTTTACATTATGTCGTTTTCAAAGCGGTGGTGTGTTAAGTATTCACCGATTACATTGATGCTAAGACAATCACTGTAGAATCTTGAAGGAGGAGGTCTTTTTCCAGCGCTTTAGTGAAGAGTTGCGGAGGTATAATGTCTTACACCTCAGAGTATTTCGACTTGAACGGACATAGTTGACATTCGGTACTGAATTTCTCAGCACCTCCACTTATCACCAGGCGCCCTGGCAGCGCTGCAAGGGTTCTTAAACGGCCCGGGCTTCAATAGAGTCGAAGGCTTACTCGTAGATTATAAAAGCCAAACAGAGGAGAATACATCTACTTCTCTAACTTCTGCATCGATGGTGCAGTAATTGCAGTATAGATGGATATGTCGTGGTCCACCCAGGCCACGGTATTGAATTCATTACAGAACCCGACCTGTTTTGTTGACTGGGAGGTTTGAAACGTAATGCCAGACTTCGAGCATCTTCCGTCCCGTTCCGGCCCGAGGGGAGTCGTTATAGCTACTTTACTCTATACAAATATTTCTGCCATTTTTTGCGGGGGGAGAGGTAAAGCTGTCAAATCAAGCTAGTGTTGGAATCGACAATATCGATACTTGACCTTTCGATTAATTACATCAGTCTACTCAATATTGTGTCATATTATTGCATTTTCAAAAGCAACTTAGTTCTTGAGAATAGGATTTTGTAGTAAATAGAAATATAGGCGCAATAACATCATTTTAAATATTGCATAAGGTATAAATTAACCAAAATATGAATTTCTTTCCCCATAGACCAGATAATACAATTATGTAGGTACAATCAATGCAATACCTACCTTCTATTTACTGATCATTAAGTATCATAGGATATTATGTAAGGGAATTTACTAAAAACCATCTATACAACAAGTCATACATAATAACTTCGACTATCTATCTGTCTTCTACGCCGAGGCGCGTGGGTTTGATTTCCACCGGACACAAATATTTATAAAGTAAATTTTCAAATATTTGTGTTTTGTCTGAGCACTTCGGCTGATAAAAGACCACCAACTGGACCGAAACGGTCGCGAAACCGCGATGTAATAAGAAGTAGGTAAGTGCGAAATCCTTTTTATATATGTAATTAAAGTTAAAATGTCGCACTTAAATTTAAACAGTTTAAAGGACACCAAAACGTCCAACGACCTGATGAACCCTGGTGCCAGTGCTTTTCAACCACCTACTGCATGAAGCAGGCCTTTGAAATAGTTGTGTAACGACAGCCGTCTAAGTGACCATAGACAGCAACCGGGACCGACGGCTGAACATGGCTCCAAAGCACGGAACCATCTTGCTTCTCGGACAATCACGTGATTCAGCCTGTGTGGTGTCCTGACCAGTCTAGGAACATATTCACAAAGTGATAAATATCAACTTTGTGAGCGAAAGGAATTGAACAGGCAGTCGGACTAGCCATTGCGCCACGTCGGCTGACATCCGATGTCACCCGATCAGCTGAGACTGACATTAATTTTCAATGAAACTCGAACAAAATCAGGGTTTCCCAAAATCCATAGTAAAAGTTGTTCAATTTCATAATCTGATCATGCCTGCAAAGTTTTCGGTACAGACCGTCTTTACATAGTATAGTTCAAGTTAAAATTATCGTTTTTTCATTGAATATCGACTGGAAATGACCATCATTGAATAAGTAGAACAATCCCAAACTAACATTCTAATCTTACTTAGCAAGCTATTTACTGTTTTTAAAGGCATCAATAAACTAAGATCGTTAATTGTTACCTATTATATGGTGGAATATTATAATCTTTATTTGTAAATTAACGATACTATGATTAACACCATTGTTCGACACAAAATAATAACAAAAGGAACAAAATACAATGATTTTATTGTAGATCCACCTACAAAAAAAATCCACATCAGACATTTTGTACGACTTACTGGCAACACTTATGTACAATTTTCAATCGCTAATTTTATATATTATTTAGTGATATTGTACTGGAGGAATACTTTCAGATGAAAAGTGATATTGTTTTGTTGTAAATTTGTATTTTGACATATTTTTAAAGGCATTATTATCTCTACAATTCGGCTTTTTATCGGAGCTCATTTGACATGCGCGACTGGACTCGTTCTAGTAAAAGATCTGACAGCAACTGGTTTTTGTAATAAGATAAGCCCAAGTGGGCATAGGCCGTGACAGAGGGGAAGCTCTTCGTATAGCGTCTCCATACCTAGCCTTCCTCCAAGATGCCAGACGATTCGTAATGGTCTTTCGGGGACAGCATAGACAATAGACACGTCTATTTTTGGGGCGTTTTGTCTTCTGTTTTTCAAAACCATGCCAAAACACCTCGGATCCACGTTTTTAGGGACGTTTTATTTGCTAGTAATTAGTCTCTCCAGCTACATGGCGCAGATTTTTCACAACCAGCACATAACACGTGAAAAACAAGCGCAACTTTCGCGGTCAGATGGACCGATCACTTGAAGATGGCAAATGGATAATCTACCGCACACTGATCTACCTCGAGATGTTGATGGAGGTGAGGGAGGCGACGCGCTAATGGTAATGGGACAACTATATCCACGTTAAATAGCACCAAAATTTCCTCGGAAGGTACTCTGGACCGTATTTGTGCGGTTTTTGCATATTGCGTTCAATTCGTATTACGTTATTAGTTTAAGCTGAAAAGTTAACTTTGTTTTTCATACAAAACATATGAAAAACAAACTTAAATTTGCGGTTAATTTTTCTCAAATGTGGACAGCAAGATCAGCTTTATTTTAATTTCTTTAGAATATGAATGGTATATTATCTCTTGTGTTAAATTTTGCAGTTCTATTCATAAACAAAGAAGATGTACGTACGCAGAGAGTATTGAACTCGACACCGCTCTACCAATTATTATTTTTTTTCTGTGTAATTTTGGTTAAAACCATACAAAAAGTATATATTTTTAGAAAGCTGAATATCTAAGCTTTTTAGTGCTATTTTTATTTTTTCCTAAATATTAGCATATTTATAGTGATAGCGTGTTGAAGACGAAAATAGTGTGGTATATTTTCCTTTTTTTGCGTATTTCTTGGTATTTTTTAATGAAAACATAATTTTTTACTACGTTAAATAGATTCTTCATGTTATTTTTACTCGAAAACGATACCAAACTTGCCTTAAGACCTCAACTCTATCAGTGAGAATTTTTTGTTTGGTGCGCGGCGACCGAAACATTCCTCCCCCCCCTCCCACCTGCTCCGGGGGGCGGAACTCCTGGAAACCGGGCTTTACCTACTAAGATGTACCCATAGAACATCTATGCCAAGTTTCACGCTTTAATCACAATCCGAAAGGTCTGACCCCTTACTAACCGGGGTATTATGTTGCGGACTCAGTATATGCAGAAAAATTCTAGCCTGGTTGTACCAAAAATAAACTTTCATTGAGTGCCGTAGGTTACTGAACCAACCACCGTAGCGCGTAGTAGAAAGACGGACCTATCGAAATAGAAACTGTAAAAAAATAAAAAAGCCTGTACAGTAAAGCAATCGATAATTAGAATTGACTCTTAAAAAAAAACAAAAAAATAATTTTTGAATGAAAAAAAACTTATTCAAATATATTTAAACTTCAACTACAAAATCGAGACACCTTGCATTTTTGTGTTTTTTACAGATCACATCATCAGAAAAATGGGTTTCTTTAGTATATAATATCTGATATAATTTAATAGGGTGTATGTATGTGTATAATCCAAAAGTAAAGTGTTTCAAATTCAAATTAAATTTTAATAGACTTCGTGTTTTGTTTAAAAATACAAAACGAACGTGTCTCGATTATTCTGATGAGAAGAAATCTTCCGCATTATTTTGAAATTTATACGCTACTTTACCTACTTAGTTAGTATCTGAATATTCAGCTCTAGGTAAAACCACTGACGTAAATTATACAACTTTATAACTTAGTGCATACTTTTACGTAGTTTTTAATTTGTGTAAATTATAATGAAAGACGGAAACTGGACAACCTTAATCTGAACATAAATTAAAGGTAAGAAATTACGCATTGCGTTGACTCATCGCGAATTTCCAAAGGCGGTCGGAGATGATGTTTTTTGATGTCGACATTGAAATTCAAGCTATGATATAAACTTTAGTAAACAAGCATTATGAAATAGCTTCTAGCTTAACAGGAACTAGGTTCTTGACATATTCTACCATGTATTAGGAGCAGCCTGATTCATCTAGTGTCTTTATCGATTTATTGGTCCATCAAAATAATAAATAACATTAAGGCAAAATACTTATAGGCAAAAAACTTACCTAAAACAACACTAATTAACTTGCGCAGATAAAAAATGGACCCGAATTGGCAACATTGTCATTTGCCTCTCTACATAACATATTATTATAATTATGTTATGACATTGCAACTTTTAAGACGTGACATAACTAAAAATTATTTGGTTTACATTTAGGGACAGTTCTCAAAAAATTGGCCGCATGATTTCATTTTTGCGTGTTTTTAAAAAGTTCGTGCTTACGCGAAAAAAAAATCTTGCTAGCTAGATTAATGGTTCTTTATTACATATTTAGTGGAGGGAAGCAATTTTTTTCATTACTTTAGGAAATATGGGCAATCTAAATTACGAGGGGGGCAGGTGAACGACAATGTCGCCAGGTTAAGGACAATAGGTGCAGGTTAACGACATTTTAGTACAAATTTTCTAAGTAACGTCAGCAGGTTAACGACTACGGCTACGGGCTGTAATTTCTCAGCAATAAAAACACTAAATACCTAATCATTTAGTAACTTAAATTCGTACAGCACACATATGAACATTTTTGCATTTCAACTAAATCAAACTTTTAATAAGTATAATAAAGTATCTCTATGAACAATTCAATGTTTTTTAGAAAAACCCTGCTAAAGATATTGTCTTTATAAATTTAGGACTACTTTTATCAAATTTGTAAAATATTAAGCAATAAATTAGATCTTTTATTTTATATTATTAATTACACATTTGTATGAAAGTTGTCGCTAACCTGCTATTTGGTCATTCACCTGCATTTTTGAGACAGGTGAACGACCGGCAGGTTAACGACTAAATAGCAGTTATTTCGTCATCACAGGAAAACCATTTTGTACAAGGATTGCTCACTTAGACACATTAAAGCAAACACTAGTTTACACATTATAACTTGAAATGAGTGCAACGGGTAGCATAGTTTTTTACATAAAAGAGGCATAAAAACGACTACTTACCTGTTACAAACTCCAGATTCCGATATATAGCTCGCCTTTTCTCCAGAAACTGAACAACTGACAAGGCCTTCTCTCAGCAGATGTTTGATAGTGAATGGCTGGTTCGGATGTTGCAGAGTGAGGCGGGAGAGGTGAAGTGGTACCCGCGGTACGATCGTGTTTTCACATTTGCAGATTAACGACAAAAATGTTCGTACAAAACTTTAAATTGTATTTTATGTTATGAATAATGAATATTACGTTATTATATTGTGTGATTCTTCTCCTATGGATATACGTAAATAGAAACGTTTGGTAGAATATTTTATTTTTGCGCATTAATATATTTTTTTAATGCTAAAACTTAAGCACATCGTGAAAAGACACGCAGGTTAGCGACCAAACATACGTAAAAATCAGTTTAAAAGTATATAATATACCTCGAGTGATATTATATACACATGGCCTTTGTGCAAGAACTGTGTTTAAAAACGAATATGGCAAAAGTTATCA